>WOXC01004099.1:0-1200000 GCA_011680675.1 Gymnobelideus leadbeateri
GTCAATCAAGAATGAATGAATGAGTCAACATTTATTCATGCCTCCTGCTTAGAAGCTCTGTGGGGGATAACTAGGGTGGGAGGGAACCTTCAGAGTAACAGAGGGAAGACATGCACATACACAAAGAGAAGTAACCAAGTCAGATCAGAAGGTGTAAATAGCAAGGGAAGACTTATGACAATAAATAGCAGAGGTGTCCAAAGGAGGGAGATCAAAGTGGCCTGGAATAGCCAGGAAAAGTTTCATGGAGAAGATGGGATCTGGCCTGGGCACTGAAGAATAAACTGGCTTTGGAGAGGAAGAGTGGAAGAGATAGGGCACAAACAAGATGGGAAGGACAAAATTGGGACTATGCAAGGGTTTTATGCCAGTATATAAGATGCTTTTACTAAAGTGGAGAATTCCTTCAGGAGAACTACATGAATGTTAAGCTGAAGCATTTGGCCTTTAACCTATAAGCAAGGGGAGGAGCAGGGACAAAAGGTTTTTCAGTAAACCAATGACACAAAGAACATGGTATTTTAGGAAGGTTAGGACACTGGAAGGGTAGAAGATAGCTAATTTACAATACTCCACACACACACATATCCCCCACACCTGGCCAATAATATTTTAAAACAATAAGGTGTGTCCTTGTGCTAACAGTCACAGTTTCTCTATAGTTTTTGGATAAAACAAGTCTACCTGGGCATTTTAAAGGCAAAGCAGCCACAAAATTAAAGCCAAATACAACCTTAACATTAGTAACCAACATTAAGCAGCCTTAAATGAAACATTCCACTGATAAATCCCCAAAGTGGAAACTGATAAGTGTTACCAGTCAATATCACAAAAGTAGGTGGCTTTAGATTATTGCTTTCAGGGAATTTACTTTGTAAGGTGGTTTCTCTGGATATTTATTGGGAAGTGTCTACTGTGTCAAAGCAAGTTATATCCCTGGGGCCTGACACAGTGATTGGCACATAACATAAGCTTAATAAACCTTCACTGAATTGAACTGAATGAATCCTCAGAATTACCACAGCTTCAAGAGGTAAAAGTCAGAATCACTATTTTATGGGGCTTTACAGAGAAGCCAAATGATATTTTTGCTTCCATAAAGGAAAACCATTTAAACCATGAGGGCCTCTGGCAGGGAGGTAACTTTCATTACAATATTACAATACAAGGGGGATTTTGTAATCAATCAGTAAGTAGCTATGCATAAGCACCTACTATGTACCAGGAGGCACTGTGCTTGGTGCTTAGGATATAAGGTTGACAAATGAAACAATCACTACAGCAATACATGCATTGCACATACATACATTATACATGCACGTGTAATCAAAGAAAGAATAAATACAAATAAACACAAGGTAGCTAGGGGAGGCAAGCCCACTAGTACCTGGAGATCAAGAAAGGCTTCATGGAGTGGCTAGGTGGTGCAGCGAAGAGAGCATCAGCAGTTAGGAGGATCTGAGATCAAATCCAATTTCAGACACTTAACACAAAAAACTAGCCATGTGACCTTGGGCAAGTCACTTAACTCCAACTGCCCTGCCTTCCGAGAGAGAGAGAGAGAGAGAGAGAGAGAGAGAGAGAGAGAGAGAGGCTTTATGTAGAAATGGTGCTGAAGGGAGAGAGGCATCTCTAAGGGAGAGGAGAAGGGGGAATGACATGAATGGTGTCATGGGGAGGGAAATGGATATATGTGAGCACAGAGAGTTCTGTTTGATGAGATTACAAAGTTCAGGAGGGAGAAGAATGCATAAGAAGACTGGAAAAACATGTTGGGGTGAGACAATGAAGGGCTTTAAAAGTCAAAACATGGAGTTTATGTTTTATCCTAGAGGCCAGAGAAAATTAACCGAGTAAGAGAATGACATGTTTGGATCTATGTTTAAGGAAAGTCACTTTGGCATTTGTGTCAAGGAAGGATGGTCTGGAGGGGTGAGAGATTTTTATAAAACACTGAAATCGGGCGGCTAGGTGGCGCAGTGAATAGAGCGCCGGCCCTGGAATCAGAAGGACCTGAGTTTGGAGCCGGCCTCCGACACATAATCCACACAAACAAAAACCTAGCCGTGTAAGCTTGGGCAAGTTACTTAACCCCAATTGCCCTAAAGGGGCGGCTAGGTGGCGCAGTGAGTAAGAGTGCCGGCCTCGGAGTTTGGATGACCCGAGATCAGATCCGGCCTCAGAAAATGAGCACCCACGCATAAATAATGACTAGCCGTGTAACCTTGAGCAAGTTACTTAACCCCAATTGCTTTAAAAAAAAAAAAAACCACTGAAATCAATGACAGTATCATCCAGAAAATTTAATTTTTCATTAAAGACAGTTTATCCTTCATACTATTTTATATGTAGTGATAAACACATATATCACAAAATCATGTATCACATAGTGTGTGTGTGTGTGTGTGTGTGTGTGTGTGTGTGTATACATATATCTCACTATGTGTACAGAAAGCTGGGCCCTGAGTTGAACAGGAGGGAGAGAGTGGGTTGTATTGCCTTCAGAAAATTGCAAAGCTCGCGTAATAACTCCAAAGCTTCCTGTGAAAGCTAAGGCTTATTTTTAAAATATCAACATCTACCAGTGTTGCTATGGAAGTAAAACATGGACTAAAACAGTATCCAAAGAATTAAAAATGAATATCTCATAGAGTGCAACAGTGAGGCACATGACAGATTTGACCAGGCTGCAATATATAACCAAAGAGAAGTTTCTAAAAATGAGCAGGAACAAAAGAAGTCATAAAAGAATTGTATGATAAGAATAGAAGCCAGGGTGTTCATGCAGAGAGGGAAAGGGATAAGAGGTGACTCCACTGGCATCCCCAACATGTCAAAAGAAAGCCAGGAAGAACTTCAATATGGTGAGTGGACCCTCTGGGGTTAATTTATGAGTTCAGGGATGAGAGCTACACAGAGTGGGCAGGCATGGATGGGTTACAATCTGTGTCACTAGGAGAAAAGGGGGAGGGAGTCTTCATTACCTGAAAGGAGATTGTGATGGATAAAATTTAGACTTTAGATCTTTGGGACAGAAGAGAAAAGGACATTGTCCCTGCTTATCCCTTAAATATTCAGCCTTCACAAGCTAGTGGAACATCATTTTGTTTAGTATAATTATTATATTTTAAAAGATTTTTGTTCCACATAGAGTATATGAATACTCATTAAGAAAAATCTAAGCTTTAAATAATCATGCACAAAACTTTTTTGGGGGGAAGGGTAGGAAGGAAAAGTCTAGATCCATTGTAATTTAACTGGTTCCAGGAACTCAGGGTGTGAGAAAAGTTCTTCTACCAATGTAGATGGCAACTGATCCATAAATAATCATCACAGAGAGCTGCTGGAGGCTTGGAGAGGTTAAGTAACCTGCCTGGGTCACACACCTAAGAGGCGAAACATGAACCCATGACTTTTCTGACTTCAAGTTCAGCCCTCTATTTACCCTTCTATGTTGTCACTCTATTCGTTAAACTACAAACTCTAAGTTATTCAAAAATTTATCTTTAAAAGTAGACGTGAACTTTAACAGAAATATGACAGAAATGTTCTGCTTCTGGGGGAATAAAGTGCTGTTTTAAAAAAATGTTTGGGGTGGCTAGGTGGCACAGTGAATAGAGCACCAGCCCTGGAATCAGGAGGACCTGAGTTCAAATATGGCCTCAGAACCTTAACACATACACACAAAAACTAACCATGTGACCTTGGGCAAGTCACTTAACCCCAATTGCCACACCTCCCCCCTCCAAAAACAAACAAACAAACAAACAAATAAATAAATAATGAAAAATAAATATTTTATTTCCATGGCCTCTTTTGTTCTCTTTCTCGTGAATATCTTTTAAATTTTGTTGCTAATATTATGTTTGTACAGTCAGACTTGGTTTATCTATTATTCTAATTCTGCCCAAGCAAAATGAACAGCCCCAGTTTCTGTGAATGGCAAGCTTCATTCATACATACAGCTACCTTCAGCAGCCCTCTCTCTGGTCCTGGATCACCATTATTTCAGAATCATGTTGCCAATGGAACCTGCACAACTGGCCACCACTCCCAACTAAGCTGACTTCATAAGACTGGGAGGCTTAGTAGCAGAGCAGGGGGAACCCCTGCTATCAGAGAGACTCACTTCTGAAGGCTTGTGCTCAGTGCTGTGCCTGGCACAGAGTAGGCGCTTAATAAACACTTGCTGATGGATGGTAAAAAGCTATAAACCTATCTAATGCTGCCTGATTAGATAAACTTTCTCCTAACTGCAGGACTTTTGTTATTTGTTAAAAACAAAACTCATCAGGACTTCTGGTTAAGGTCCTAGGAGCCCAGTTCACCAACAAATACTTCGGCAAAGTTCTAAAAGTGCACTAGAAGGAAGAATAATAAAGAAAATCAAAGAGAAATAAGAACAAGATGCTAAATCCAGTCCAGGACCATACAAGAAGACTGCCCAAGGCCTAGGGGGTATTCTGGGCAGAGACAAGGCAAGGAAGAAGAAAAACCAGGGTCTGGAGCTAGGGCCTAAAGTCTGTAAGATCTCAGCTTTGGCCAGTTTGAATAGGAGGGGTCAGCCAGCTTCCATAGTTCACTTTGCAGGGAGATAGGACAGTACTGAACAGACTTCCTTAGGGCCTTAGAAGAGCCCTGAAGCCAGTAGTACCGCTGTTCACCAGGAAGACACAGCAAGAAACAGACCTAGTGCAACACTTAGGCAGCTCATGTGCCAAGGGTTCAGCAAGAGACCTAAAGTTAGATCTTGGAGCCAAGGAATCCAGGAAGCCTGAGCTAGAACCACAGCAGGAAATAGTGCCGGCATGGTGCCTGGGAAGCTTTAGGACCAGAAACTGGTCAAGAGACCTGCAACCAGCATCCTCTAGTGGAGCCATCACAAATTACAGGCTTTGCACAGCAACCAGGCTCCCCCAGGAGAGAGGGTTAATTTCTATTTTTTTTTTTTTTGCTTTTTGGAGGGCAATTGGGGTTAAGTAACTTGCCCAAGGTCACACGGCTAGGTTTTTATTTGTGTGTGCATTAAGTGTCTGAGGCCGGATCTGAACTCAGGTCCTTCTGACTCCAGGGCCGACGCTCTACTCACTGTACCACCTAGCCGCCCCGAGGGTTAATTTCTAAGGAGAGTTTGTGCAAGGAGAGAGAAACAGAAAAGGATGGACTGAAGACAGCACAGAAGCTAGAAATTCCCGCAGAGGGAAAGGCCTAGACCCAGGCTCCCTATATAGAAATGTAGTGGCAGCAACATCTAATCTGTAGGGACTCACCACTTTAGCACTTGAGCTCCTACCAATATGTTTCCATTTACACAAAACCAGACACTCAAAATGATGATATTTGTATCTGAAATATAGCGATTTACTTAGCAACAAGACAAAAGAAATAATAACATCACAGGTATACATTTATTAAAGTAAATGCAGAAATGCCACACATAAACCCAGGTCACATACTCTCACTAATGAACCTCTCAGAAAAACACATGAGTAAGGAAAAAAAACAAACCAAACCATGAGCTTAGGGTAACTCACAACTCTAGATTGTAGGCTTTAATGTTATTGGCCCATTCAGGACTATCTATGTGACACAGGCTGCTTTTCTCCTAACCACTCCCCATCTAATCCTCACTGTTTTCTAGCTTAGAAAATCCTCTTCTCTTCTACTCTACAACTTTCAACCTGCAATCGCCCTTGAAAAGGTCCTGAAAAGTGTCATCTCTTAATTTAGTTATAAGTTCCCTTTAAGCTAATTTAGTTATCAATTTCCTTCCCTTTAAGAACTCCAACATTCATTAGACTGGCTCTCTCTGGGCAAATTCAGCCAACTATTCACCCACCAAGATACTCTATCATCCAATTAACTCCCAGTATCTCTTCGGATATAGCAAAGAAGCTGCAAAACCACTGCCTCCTCTATTTTTGTCTCTCAAACCAAAGGGGGCAGCATAGAATTATAAGCACTTCTGAGAGGCTTCATCTCTTTCAAACTCTAGGTGGCAATGAAGGGCAATGGCTACTAATGACTTTTTTTTTTTTGGTCTATTGAGCCTCTGACCTCCCAGTCTCTCTCAGCCAATCAGCAATCCCATAGATGTAGCTTTCTTTCAGCTGACTGCTCCAGTTGGTACCTACTTCAACTCCAACAGAGCTGTCTGCTTCTCTCATGGGTTTCACCTATATGTTCCATTGCAGATAGGCTTCTACATCTCTCTAACCTTTACACCTAATTTTATGATGCTCATGTCCCTCCAAAGCTCCTCTCCCAGGGCTGGGGAAGGGGGAGAGGAGTACTAGGGTCCATGCTAAAAATAAAAGGAAGGAGCAGGTGCTCAAGGTTATACCTTCCTAGGTCCTGGGAAAATGTACTAATTCAGTAACAGGCTCTTCAAGACTAGAGCCGGACATCCCCAGAAAAGGATTTAAGAGCAAGGCAGTAAGAGCATAGCTTTCTGTCTCCCAGGCCCTGTCATTGCTAGATATGCAAAAGTAAAGGAGATCACAGCTGCCAATTACTTACACGCCAAAGTAGTGGTTTTTAAGACTCCAAGTTTGTTCTCCCCTCTCCTCTGCCTCCTCAATCTGGGTCACCTTCCACCCTGGTATCTGCTCAAGGATGGCAAAACAGTTCTAAAATTGGCTAAGGACAAACAGGGGACAAGATGAGCCTGCTTTAAAAAAATGCTACTATCCCAAATAAGCGAATGTTGTTTTCAATAGTTTGGGATTATTCACTTCATGGGCCTTTCCTCTATGAGCAAAAAATTGAAAGTGGATTATATCTGCTTAAGACAGACAGGTAAGCTTTAACCGAATTGGTAACAAAGAGAATTGATAAACAGAGACGTAAGCATCATACCAATTGATAAGAAACAAAGAGGGGAAAAGAGTCATAGGTGCCCACCTATAAATTGCCTTCACTAATACTCTGCTTATATATCTTTGAGCTGATCCCACATTGTATGTCTTTTAGAATCATCAGGGCAAGGGGCCATACCTCCTCTTTTTACCTCTGGCCAAGCATACCCCAGGGTGCCCAAAGAACTGAAGTAAAGACAATTTGATGTCAAAGAGTTTCCAGGACCTTTTGCTTAGGAAAATAGAATATCTCAAGTATTAAGTAATTCTTGGCGATACCTAAGCCCTATCAGGAGCACGTGGTGGATTTTTACCTGCCCAATTCACACACACACACACACACACACACACACACACACACACACACACACACACACACACCCCACTTGCTATTCTGGCCTTATTTTCATCATCTCTAAAATGAAGAATCTAGATGAGAAGATATTTATGGTTCCTTCTCAGGAACCTTAAAAACCCTGTGATTCTAAGTGCTACAACCCTTGCCATACCCAACTCTATTTATCCTCTGCAATGGAAAAGAAGTTAAAGGCCTAGGCATCTGGGGGAGCATCCTCAGTTTTCCCACTGGAACACAAGAGAAAGAGACAGATAAATGGAAAGAGAAGGGCCCTGATCCCCAAGGGATCAGAGACTTACACTGTACAGTGACAAATATGAAAAAGCTCTTGCTTCACTGTCTAAGTCCTGCTTCTGGAACCAGGGGAAAACATTTCATAGAATAAAGGATGAGGTCAAAAATCACACTCTCAAAAGCACTGAAAAGGTGGGGAGCAAAGGGAGAGAGTGTCAAAGCCTTTCGTTATCTTGGAGAAGTCAGGACAGAGAAACACGTCTGGGTAGCAACCTTGCTACACTATTCTTCCAGCTTTAATTACCATGAGTTAATAGGGTCATAGGATTTCCTATAAATCACCTTTTCTTCTAATTATCCTTTCTATTCACCTGAACTGTACTTTCTAAGGTCTCCTACACATCTTTGCCATGTGTAATGCATTCGAGAGAGAGAGAAGGACTTTGCAATCTGCTCTCCCTTGTGGGATACACCTCATGACTTATCTGTAAGAACCATGTGACTTCATTAAGATCACCCCCAATGTAGGAAAACACTGCTTCTCACCTCTACCTCATATGATAATTGAATGCAACAGCAGAAATTAGGTATAAGACACCTGCTACAACACTGATCCTTCAAATAACATTCTGCTGCTATTCAAGGAAAAGCAACGAGACCATTAGCAAAAGCAAGAGGCAAGCACAATTTGGCAAGTGCTTTATTAACAAAGGCAGGAGGGAAAGTGGGCAATGATTACTAGGGGCTTACTTCTGCCTAAAGTATAAAGGACACACAGAGGGTCTAGGTCCTGAACAGTCACAAAAGGAAACCAAAGGTGTACTATAACCAATCTCTAATCAGGAATTATGAATGACTCAAGAGCTGGAGTATTTTCTACATATCAGCTGCAGCCTTTTAAACATAGATCACTCACCACCCTTAGGCCACAATGATTTCAAGTGTGCAAATGCCCAAACTGACAGGCTTAGTGAGAATGAGAGAGCTATTTCAATTAAAGAACAAGATTATCAAAAATACTAAGTTATTAATAACCTTGCAGCAAATGTGAGCTGGAGACATGCTTATGTGGCCAATTGAGCATGCTTCGAATTAGTGTTTGCAGGTAATTGGCTCAGCTGTCAGCTTTATGCCAGACAGCTGTAAGCCAGTTAAGTTATTAAAATTAAATAATATGAAGTAGTAAAAATGGACCAGCTGATTGGACCCGTAGTTAAATGTTATCATCTTCTGATTTACCCAAACACTAATGTCTTATTGGTTTAACATAATTCACTACACCTTAATTGTAGAAAATGATTTTTCATTTTCTTTGAAACTGAACATACGGTTCTAGAGGCATAGAGAAAGAAGATTCTAAATAAACTTCATTAATATATTTACTGTTAACTGACCCTGTTTCCAATTAATGAAAATCCTTCAGCCAGATCCAAAGCCTGGTTGTCAAAGGCAGCAGCTCACTTTCTAATCCTTTTGTTTCTCCATGAATAATCCCCTCTTAATGCCCAACTCCTGGGAAACCACAAAGCAATGCTGCTGTCTCTACTGGACACCCAATGTCCCAGTTTGGTGACCCCAGAAAGCATCACTTCAATTCAGGTCACGCTCACCTGAAGCTTGCCTAATTGACTGTGGCACACTGGATTTGTACTTTTGTCTATTTTCATAATTGTGTGATCACAAACCAGACAAACCATGTGGCAGTCTATTTTGCTTAGGTGAAAATTAAAATGCTAGTGTGACAGCTCTGTGGTCTGAATTTTTTCAGACAAGGCCCACATTTTGAAGAGGGCAAAACTGTACATGATGGTAGAAAGCCTCCATCTGACAAAATAATACTGAAAATAAGTTTATTTTCCAAACAATGCAATGTTTGGTGCTTTACATTTTGAAGATCAAATAGCAAATGACATGACAGTTTAGAGGCATTTTTCAAGGTTATTATTTATAGTAGGACTTTAATCTTTAGACGCAATGACAAACTTAGGTGTCCTGGAGACAATGTCAAGGGTGAAATAATAAAAAATAGCTAACATTCTATAGCTATTATATTAACAGCTTTAAGGTTTTCCAACCAAATATTTTGTGTATATTTTCAGTTGATCCTACAGGTCCACTGTCCTATCCATTCTGCCACCAAGATGTCTTTCTGAATATTAGCCAGGGGACTCCCTATTATGGCACAAGAAAAATTTCCAAGGACACCCTCCCACCAGCACCAAGTTTAAAAAATGTTCAACTTCCCTCATGAGTCCATCACTGCTGAATGCATCACCGTTCTTACTTAGCTGTTTCACCCACCAATGGCTGCAAAGCTGGGGGAGGGGAAGAGGAAGAGATCCTGACAGAGCATGACCCCTACATCATACTTCTGAGAGATCAGAATGAAGACTCATTAGCGCCAGCTCCACGTTTCACTTTCCTGAATACACAGACTGACCACAGAGCAGAGCAAGTGGTGGGGCAGAGAAGGTGGAATAATCTATGGCATTTCTATGACAGGTCATTCAAAATGGCTGAGATGCATGCAAAATAACCCAAAAGTTTGTTTCCCCAAAGAGAGTTCCAGACTGCTGAAGCAAAACCCCAAACAGCGCTCAAGGACAAGGCCAAGTCGCAGGGGACGCTACAGAAAGGTTTAAATGCTTCCCAAGGCCCTGACATGTGAAAGGACTGGGAATCAATCCAGTATGGCACCCACAGGTCACAGGGATTAGAAAAGCTAGAGTTAGAAGGGGCCTGAGAGACAGGTTCTCATGGGCACAGAGGCAGCTAAGCAGAAAGAGCACCAGGCCTGAGGTCAGGAAGACTCCTCTTACTACATTCAATCCTGGCCTCAGACACTTTAGCTGTGTGACCTTGGGCAAGTCACTTAACCCCAACTGCCCTACCTTTCCCCCTCCAAAAAGCAAAAAGAACAACAAAAAAACTATGGCTCTGGGAAATTAAGGTTACACATGTAATAAACTGAACTAACAAAAGGGCAATGAGTTTTCAGAAATTTTACATCAAACTGGAAAAAAAAAAGCCTTCCTTCAGTAAAAAAGGATATAAAGTCACCTAGTCCAGACTCCTGGTAGGAAAGCCATCCCAATGACACCCAGAAGATTTCTACCCATCCTGCTCTAAAAAGCTGTGCAGGAGATTTTTTTAAAATTTATTATTAGTTTACAATATTCAATTCCACAAGTTTTTGAGTTCCAAATTTTCTCCCCTACCCTCTCCCCCTCCATGGCAGCATGCAATCCAAGATAGGTTCTACAAATATCTTCACATTAAACATTAGTCAAATTGTAAAGAATTATAATCAATGGGATGAGTAACAAGGAAAAAGAAACAAAACCAAATGAAAAAGAGAGAGAGCAAGTAGTTTGTTTCAATCTGTGCAGGAGATTCTTCAAGCCCTCTGTGAGATAACCTACATAAAGTCCCCATATCAAAAAAAAAAAAAGTTTTCAAAGAGTAAACTCAGTGTCTCCCAGCTACCTGTGTTCTTCTTCTAACCTAACTGCCCCAAGACTCTTGTCAAGGGGTCCAGGTGCATTTGTGAATCTCTGGAAAACTTTACTCCCTTCTTACCATCACTGGAAATCCCAGAGGTCCGTCCCTGATAAGAGAACAGGAAAAGGACAGTGAGGCTTTCTGCTTCTGGGAAGAGCCTTTGCTCTGAGACCCAGATCCCTCACAGAATCCCTGGGAATCCACCACATTTAAAATTTTCTGGTGCAACAGTCAAAGCTGTATTCTATTCTTCACCTGTCTACTTCTTCTAACTGGCTGCCCTCCCTTCTCTTGTCCTGCCCCCTTCCTTCCTCTGTTCCTCACAGGGCTGCTGTGAAGCTCAAATAAGAAAAAAAATTTACAAGTATGCTGAAAAGCACAAAGTCCTATACACATCTGAGGGGTTATTCCTATTTTTCCCTTCTGATGTTTCTTTTTAAATTTAAACCTAGCTAATCTGACCATGGCCACTGGCCATAGCCTAGTCTTCCAATTCTCTCTACAAAAACACAATTTCTTAGTCTTTTTTAGTTTCTTGCTTAAAAGTTTGTTGCTCCTGTTTTTTAAAAATGCATTCTGGGACTATCTTCTTGCTTCAGCACAAATAATTACCACTATTCAGTGTGCAGGATTAATCAACCGACATCAATGTGCTGGCAGTGATCTCAGTTGACTATGGGCAAATTACTCCAACTTTCTAAATCTCCATTACTCCATATCACTATAAGCAAATTACTCCAACTTTCTGAGCCTCAGTCCTTCCAACTGTAAAATGAAGTTGAAACTTGCACAATGGATAAAGGACCAGTTCTGGAGTCAGGAGGATTTGAGTTCAAATCCAGCCTCAGACAACTGTGTGACCCTGATTGCTTCCCCTTACCCTCCCAAAAAATCCCACCAAACTTCTCTATGCCCCCACTGAGAAGGGGAAAGGCATAGACCAACAGAGGGTATTTTTTGGACATCACCAACTCTTCTAAAGTGAGGAGAAAGTCAACCTTCAAAAAGCTATGGCTAGTAGACAGACAAAAATCCTGCCCTAGAAATGCATTACCAGGTCTATAGGGATTGACCTCTGGGTGCTATTTTGTGAAACACTATGGGCAGGAAACACAGGCATTTCTGAAGTAGCACTTGGAGCTCCCTTCTTGGAATTCAGATCTAAGAGCTTTTACTTCCCTCACAGCCAGAAAGCCACGAAGCAAGCCCAAGATGGAGATCACACTGCCACTCCAGGGATCTGTGGCTGTGGGGCAGTCAATTTATTCCTGCTCCAAATTTTCAGCTACTTTGATATTTTACTGCAAACCACAGTTGGAATCACTCTGGACCAACCTAATTGGGCCAAGTTCCTTTAGGGTAGGACATATAACTTGTTAAAAATGCTTTCAATTCATTTCTATTTTGCGCTCTTCATTAATCTATGGAGACTCTCTATCCATCTCTTACAGGGACCTAAAAGGTTCAATTCTGAGATGAGACATCAACGGTTCTTCCTCCAGTCCACCAACAATTCCATTCACTCCATTTAAACAAAGTCTCCTAAAAGAAGGGTTCTGGCTAACTGGGATCCATCTGAGACAGGGCTCTGAAAGGCTCCATTCTGAGGGCATACTCTTCCAAGGTCCTCTTCAGTCATTCCTCCTTATCCTTCCCACCTCACCAGGGCTGGGTAACAGCAGGTTACTGTCAAAATGCATTTTTGATATTTCACATCAAAAAAGCTTGGGGAAGCTCAGAGATTAACTGGAACAGCAGACTACAGATATTGCATTGCCTATCGACAGAGATCACATTGCTACAGCAGATGCTATGAGAGGTTTGATTATTACTCCCGACCCTGATTCAGTCCCTTCAATAGGTAAGATCTATGAGATGTAACATGGTGTGGTCATTTACTAATGAATTTACTAATTCTCCCCAAAAGCGTCCCATTTCTGACCAGGTCCTCTTAACACCTTCCCAGCCAGACTTCCTTTACAATGCAGTCCATATGGCATATGGTGCTATGAATTAATCTACTGGTTCTCTCTTCAAGGTTTCTACTGTAGTTAAAGCTTTAAAGTTTAATTTTACCTCCATTTCTTCCAACTATATTGGTTCTATCAAAGACTTTAAAAAAAATTTCTCTGCCTGATTCTTTCATATTCACCTTCATTTTTCATTCTCATCCCCAATTCATCCACTGTACTCTTTCTTCTCTGTCCTTGAGTTAAATAAAACACACTATAGGTCACAGACCCTTATCTTTCCTCATCCCCAATGGAATGTAATGAGTACCAAAGGAGTTGGTGCACAGACGAAATAAGGAGCCAGGAACTCAGATCCAGCTGAGCCTTTCTTCTGAAACCAGGTTTCCTTCCAGTAATCAGCCCAAGGTGCCAGTTTCTTTTAAGCTTACAGTGTAACAAACTGTCTCCAAGACACTTTTGCTTTATAAAAAGTGGTGTCAGGAATGTACCCCCAAGCACTGCTCTCACCTGGTATCCCCATGAGCTACACATGAATAAGATACAGAGACAAGCCTTTGCATACTACATTACTGATTGGAGTAAATCATAAAGGACAAGAGTACATATCCATGTGCCCAAGGTCCAAAAGAAGCCAGACTGGGATGCAGGAAAATGAGAAATTCAATACAATCTGCCTCTTTTTTCTATTGCCCCTGATTGGTTAAGACTAGGGACAGAGGTAGGGTTAGGCTCAGTCTGAAGTTGTACAGCATCCCGAAACGAGTTGGCTTTCAAGTCAGAAACAGTCTATATGATGTCACGAACAGGAGGGGCTGGGGGGGGGCGGGTATAATCAGATCACTTCCACTTGTTTAATTCACCTTTTCAGTTGAAGGCCAACACTTGATCCTATTAGACTGTACAGTCTTTTGTCATTAGAAATGTGGCCAGAGAATTGGGTAAAGTCAAGCAGGCAATGGCCCGAGGGGCTATGGTGTTAAGACCAACCCCCCTCCCCCACCCACCCTAAAGTCATACAATCAAAGGATCACAGATCTAGTGGTAGAAGGGACCTCAGAGGTCCCAGAATCCAGCTACTTCAGTTTACCAACAAGGATACATAGTCACAGAGAGTCTAAGTGACTCACTGAGCATCGCACAACAAGTAAGAGTCCGAGGTGACCTCTGAAGCCAGGTCTTCCTGGCTCCAAGTCCAGCAGCTCTCATGATCACAGATCGACCTTCCTTGCCCACCTAACTGGAGGTGCCATCTAATAAACCCTTCAGAATATTTTATGAGCCTCTTACACTCTTATACATAAAGTCTTCTGAGCACAGTAGAGATGATGGTAATGTTTACACATAAAACTGGCAAACTGTTTTTCCTAGTCTTTCAAACCTCAATAATGGCCATTTTGTAAAGTTTCTTGTAAATTACAGAAAGAAAGTCCAAGCACAGAATGATGGGGCACTAAACCATATTGAAAAGTAATCAAAGATTATTATGATCAAATACACTGCCAAGAACCAACGAATTGGCTACAGCAAAAAGAAAACTAATCTTTCAGCCCCATCTAGAAGTGGTATTCATAATCCCTACTCAATCAGTGCTGTCAATGCTGGGCTTCATCTGTCCCTCTTCCTGGGAACATAAATTACTAGTTTTTTACATTTCAATCTTTACTCAGAGAAACAAGATGGGCTTACCTTTCCAACTCATATTCCTTCATTCCCACTTTTACTGCCTTCATGACCTGGAAGACAGATATTAACCAAAAACATTTGTATTAAGGATATGAAATAATACTGTTCTATAAACTATTTATAGTACAACACTTTTAGAAGATCCTCTTTCATGAAAATAATTCCATGTGCATAGAGAACAGATATATGGTAAATGGGGACTCCAAAAATACTCTGTTAAATCATATAGTTTAGTTAAAATGTTATGGAGAATTCTTATTCTGAAACCATAAATATAAAGGTATTGGGTTACACTAAAGAAGTACCTTACTTAAGTCAATTCCAAACATAAAAATTTAATCAAGATATGTTTAGTGAATACTTAATGCTAAGAAAGCTATGATGACTATCACTAAAAGGTTTCCCTTGTTTAACTTTTGTGAAATACAAAGAAAATTAATTAGTATGAGATTACTATAGATAAAAACCCTCATCTACTTCCCAACACAAAGATGCTTTTCATACTGAAGAATTTAGCTTTATACTACTTGTCAGGTCTAGAATTCTTTTTCCTGAAACCTTTCAAGAAATATATTCCTAATCTATCTTTTTTTTTTTTTTTTTGCTTTTTGGAGGGCAATTGGGATTAAGTGACTTGCCCAAGGTCACACAACTCCTAATCTATCATTTATTTCCCATGTATGTGGGGGGGGGTACCCTTTCCAGCTCTAAATCTCTGATCCTGCAAAGCTGCTTGCTAAGAAAATGAAAGATTAAACCTACATAAATCATAAGCAGTTGTGTGTATTACCAACAAAATCTAGCAGGAAGTGAAAGAAAAATTCCATTTTAAATTCCCACAGAAAGTATAAATTACCTAGGAGTCTAATTGACAAACACACACAAAAGAACTACACAAACATAATTACAAAACACTGTTTACACAAATAAAGATATAAATAATTGAAGAAATATTCACTGCATATGGGTAGGCCAAACCCATATAATAAAAATAATGATAGTATCCAAATTAATTTACCCAGGTAGTACCATACCACCCTAACTACCAAAGAATTACTTTATAGAGTAAGATTAAGTAATAAAATTCATTTGGAGGAACAAAAGGTCAAGAATCTCATGTGAATTAATTTTTTTTAAATGAAAAGAAAGGAGCTTAGAAGTACCAGATCTCAAACTATATTACAAATCTGTAATCATCAAAAACAATTTGATACTATTTCAGAAATAGAGATTAAGCCAGTGGAACAGATCACAAACTGAACAGAATAGGTGAAGAAGCTTAATGTTCAATAAACCCCAAAATTCCCACTATTGGGTCAAGAACTCACTATTTGATAAAAACAGTTAGGTCAACTGGAAAGCAGTCTGGCAGAAACTAGGTGTAGACCAACAATTTCACTTCTTACTCCACACTTGATCTTAGCCCAAAGGCCGAGAAGCAATTCACCTCGTACTCTAAGATAAACTTCAAATGGGTACATGACATAAAGGGTAACATCATAAACATATCAGAGGAGCAAAAAAGAAATCACCTGTCAGATCTATGGATTAGGGAAGAGTTTATGACCAAAGAAGGGACAGAGAGGATCACAAAACAATTTTGATTACATAAAACTAAAAAGTGTTTGTACAAACAAAACCAAAGGAATCAAACAGGAAAAAAAAATAGTTGCAGCGAATTTTCCTCATAAAGGTCTCATTTCTAAGACATATAAAGAACTGATTCAAATTTATAAGAATAGAAGCCATTCCTCAATTAATAAATGGTCAAAGAATTTTAACAGTCAGTCTTCAGAAGAAGAAATCTAAGCTATTAAGATAGCCATGTTAAAAAAAATACTCTAAGGGCAGTTAGGTGGCACAGTGAGTAAGAGTGCTGGCCCTGGAGTTGGGAGGACCTGGGATCAGTTCCGGCCTCAGTTACTTAGCACCCACACATAAATAACTAGCTGTGTAACCTTGAGCAAGTTACTTAACCCCATTGCTTTTATTTTTTTTTTTTAAGCAACTGGGGTTAAGTAACTTGCTCAAGGTTACACGGCTAGTCATTATTTATGTGTGGGTGCTCATTTTCTGAGGCCGGTTTCGATCCCGGGTCATCCCAACTCCGAGGCCGGCGCTCTTACTCACTGCGCCACCTAGCCGCCCCAACCCCAATTGCTTTTTAAAAAAAATACTCTAAAGGGGCAAGCAGCTAGATAGCACAGTGGATAGAGCACTGAACCTGTAATTAGAAGGACCTAAGTTCAAATGTGGCCTCAGACACTTACTAGTTGTGTGACCCCGGGAAAGTTGCTTAACCCCAATGCCCTCCCCCAAATGCTCTACATTACTAGTGATTAGAAAAATGCATATTAAAACAACTTTTATTTTCCCATCTCTTATCCATCAGTTTGACAAAACTTAGAAAAAAAAGTAAAATGACAAATGTTAGAGGGTCTATGGGAAAAAAAGGTCTGTGGATACACTGTATTGGTGAAGCCATAAAGTAATCCAACCTTCTTGGAAAGCAATTTGTAACTATGGTGCAAATGCTATACATATACATGCATATATATGTACATATTAATAGTGCATGTATATATACATATCTATTAATATGTACGTGTATATATGAATATATGTATATATGGTGCATATTTTATTTATTATACTATATATACTCTTTGATCAAACAATACCAGTACTATGTCTACACTCCAAAGAGATCAAAGAAAGAGGAAAAGGATCCAAATATACTAAACTATTCATAGCAGCTCTTTTTTTGTGATGCCAAAGAACTGGGAAACTGAGTGCCTACCCATCAAATAGGGAATGACTGAACAAATCATGGGATACGAATGAGATGAAATACTATTGTGCTATAAGAAATGACGAAGGGATGGCTTCATAGACACCTGGAAAGACTTGTATGAACTGATACAGAGTGAAATGAACAGAACAATCCATACAATAACAACAACACTGTAAAGACAAACCACTTTGAAAGACAGAGGAATTCTGATCAACACAATGTCCTATCACAACTCCAGAAGACTCATGATAAAATGTACTATCCACATCCAGCCAGAGAGCTGATGGACTCAGAGTCCAGAATGAGACTTTTTTTTTTGGATATAGCCAATGTGGGAATTTGTTTTGCGTGACTACATACATTCGTAACAAGGGTTTTGTTTTTCTTGTTCTCTCAAAGGGAAGAGGTGGGAGGTAAGAAGAGATGGCAAATCTTGACAAAAATAAAATTTAATTATAAAAATGAATGATTACAAGCTATATTTTGGTATCATTATTGAGCAAGAAAAGAGTCTTAATAATTATGAGAGTACCAAGAAAGAGTCCCCCTTCTCTAAGTACTTTGTTCATCTGGAGCACACGTCTTTTTTGCAAATGATTCTGTACTACGGCACTACCAGTCCTACAGGGCACATGAGCTCTGTTTTCCTCATTTTTAGACATGTAAACAAAGCTGCCAATGTCACCCACAACCTAGTGTTAAGTGTCTTGGCTCTTTTATGTCTTTTAAATGGTGCACAAAGTGGGGTCCACGGACACCTGGGGTTCCCCGAGACCCTTTCAGAGGATCTACTAGATCAAACCTATTTTACAGTAATATTAAGGCATTATTTGACTATTTTTAAAATCTCTCCTCACTACTTTCATATCTGTGTGAGGCCAGATTTTCCTCACATACTGTACGTTAACCAAAATAATGCATCACAATAGACAGAATGCAGAAGCAGATATGAAAATCTAGCTGTCCTCTGTTAAGCCAAACATTAAAGAGGTTTGCAAAAATAGGTAAAACAATGCCAGTCTCCTTACTTTTTTATTTTGAAAAATGGTTATTTTTCATAATATATAACATGCTATAATTTTATTATCTTTAAATGAATTCATAAATATTTTTAAATGTATCGGTTTTAATTTATAATATGGTGAATACTGATAGATATAATCCACATAAACAAAAGATCTTTGGAGTCCTTAAAAATTGTTAATAATGTAAAGGAGTCCTGAAAGCAAAAAGTTTGAGAATTGCTGGTTTAATTTCTCTCTCAGCCTTCAGAGCTCTTACTTTTCAATAAGGGAATAATATTTAAGAGACAACTGAAAAGGTGAAATTGCCATTATATCTCCTATATAACACATGCCATATCAGCAAGTTCTTTTTTCCAGAGTGAGTCAAACGTGGCCTTTATGTGCATCCAGTTTCCTCTAAGGTCTGACCATTAAACGAGAGCCCAACACATTCCCTGAATCCAGGCAAGCAATTCCAGGGAATAACAATATTCTTACCTGCCTATGGGCATCACTGGAGACTTTGTTGGTATAGCGCAAAACCTCCAACTCCATGTCAGTTTTAATCACACGGCTTCAAAGAAAAGGAGAGAAACAAGTCAGGTGAAAATTGGTGTCTAAGTCAGCTCTTTTGATAATGAATAAATAGAGTTTTGTCAAAAATGAAAAAACAACAGGGTGGCCACATATCTAATGACTATTTTTCAAATAAAGAAAACACTAAATTAAGCAAGCAAAAACAAAACAAAATAAATAATTCAGAATTCGACAAACAATGTCAACGGCAAATTCATAGCATTCCAGTGCCCCTTCAGACAAACTGACCAAACTGGAGACTTGTTCCTTGATATGTGATTCCATTATGCTCTGAAGCCTCCTGACAGACCATTCTGACTTCTTAATGGGTCAGTGTGCATTTCATCAAACATGGGCTTTCCTTTGACTTCATGTACTCCCCCATCATATTGGTGTCCCCAAACATCTTGACAAGAGACCTTGTTACTGAATAGCTTGAATAATCAAAAAGTCACTATTTGGACCTGAGAATCATATCTAGCCCTAATCTCATGCAAAAATTATATGAAAAAGCAACCGCAGTCTGGCATTCGTTACTGTCCACATTGACCACCTTTACAAGGAAAACATCATAGGTTTGGAGGAATGAAGGGCAAAAGAACACACTAGCCATTTTTGTCCCTATGGAGTTTGTTTTTGCCCTTAATTGAGCACCAAATTTTGCCCTTAAATGATATCGAGACATCAGCAATGATGTCTATGGAAAACTGTATCCACAAAAAGGTATCTCCTGTGTTAAAGTTTGTGTGTGTGTGTGTGTGTGTGTGTGTGTGTGTGTGTGTGTGTGTGTGTGTGTGAGAGAGAGAGAGAGAGAGAGAGAGAGAGAGAGAGAGAGAGAGAGAGAGAGAGAGAGAGATGGATCCTTTTACAGTCTGATGAACTCTATGGACTCCTACTCAGAATAAAGTTTTTAAACACATAAAATAAAATTCACTGAATTACAAAGGAAGACAACTATGAACTACAACATCAAAAAACTTTTTTTTTTAAAAAAGCCCAGAGACCCCAGGTTAAGAATCCCTGTTCTAGGTTGTAACTCACCGTTCACATCAGGCACTGTATTGCCCTAGAAAGACATTATTAATACAGCTTATTCGTCCTTTCAGAGCTTTTATAACTTTGTATTCCTTTCACAAAAAGCATTCACAACCTCTCAAAAGGTTGTCAAGTCTCATGAAATGAGCCCTGTTATGGATTTCCTTATTGTTAATGGGTGAGGGCCCCCTTTCTCTCAGAAGAGGCTGCTGAACTTCATGAATGTCTTGGGAGAAAGATGGCATGACTATGTCTGTTTTTCATATTTGATGTGTTTTTGTATGAGCTACATTATGAAGATGTCACTCACAGCTTTTTTCACTCATCAGCTTGGCAATCTCAATTTCACTCATCAGTTATGACAGAATAGCTTGTTTTCCTAATGTTGGTCTTCAACTAGGGTCAGAAAGGAATGCTGAGGCCCCCCAAACTTCTGCTCCTACATGAAATCCAGGCTCAAAGGGCTTTCTGACATTGTGTTTTGGGCACACAGTCACCTTCTCTTTTGACTCACAGATGCCACACATCCCATACCTTGCTCCCCTCCCCACTGTGCTCTACCCCCAACACCCACAATCAGTGGAGGTCTTAGAGCTAACATTCACTATTTATCTCTGAGTTCTCAAGGGAGCATATCTTCCTGGTTTTTCCAGCTATACTGCTGTAGCCTCCCTTGTTTGGCTAAGCTAAAAAAAAAAAAAAGGAAATAAAATCACTGAGATCCTGAAATAGTCAGTCTTTTAAAACTAAAAGTACAAAAACTGCCCATGATGAACATGTGTTTATCTAGTGACAGAATCTGTGGTTCCTCATACTTTTTTTTTCCTTTGGGGGGGTAGAAGGGAGGGAAGACCAGGTCTCCTTATCCCTCAACGTCTAGCAGCTACCTGATCCCACAACTGATCAGCTTGAGAATTCTGACCTGCTCCTTTTCCAACCTGAACCAGTTCACCCCTTCTTAGGTAGCCTAGTGTCTCCCCTGTTCCTAGGGGCTCACTATATCAGTGCCAGGTTTAGTCCAGACAAGCAATCAGGTGTGATCCCTACTGCAGCTCAGAACTCCTGAGCTCAAGGGATCCTCAGTCTCCCCAGCAACAGGGGTGACAAACAAGAAAAGCTATCCCCCATGGCTCCTCAGGCTTCATACCACACACCGAACACAACACATACACCCAGCTCATCAATACTGTGCAGGAAACACCCAGGCATGGAGGTGGGAAAGAATACGGCTCCTATAGGTTTTAGTATTGTCTCAGAAGGACAGAAACATGAAGGCTTCTCTGTGTGTGCCTGCACATGTGCGTGCGTGTGCGCGCGCACACACACACACACAAACACGCCCAGGTATATGAACAGCACCAATATTGAAAAGACTGTCCAATTTTATGCAAAAGTGAATCTATTTTGGCTACAGTGAAAGAAGGATGGTCTCAGAACAGGCTGTGGATGCAGAAGCCATCCCCACAAGATAAACGCCAATGCTGAAGGCAGCTTCTTTTCAGGTTTGAGCAGGGACACGCTTATCCAGTAACAATGACTGACTAAGTTTGAGTTATTTCTTTTATGTCCAACAACTGATGTGGAGCTGATTGTTTTTAGATCCCTGCTCCATGAGAGAGGCAGCAGCTTCTGTCTCTCACTGGGAGAAAGAAGAGTCTCCTTTCAGAAACTGAAAAGTGTCCCCCTTGCTGCAGAGCTGTGCCAGTCCAGGGGAGGCCTAGCAAGTTCTCTGGAGCATTAGATTGTAAGCTCCTGGAGTGGCCTCTGCAGCCCTGGTGCCTAGCACAGGGCTATGCTTAATAAACTGTAGCACCTAATTCAGAGTTTCCACACCAATACCTCAGCATCCAGTGCAGTTACTCTGCTCTTTCATATAAAAGAAAAGTGGTGACTCCAGACCTCCCATTCTCCAGGGGACAAAGGGGAGATCCTGAAAAGTTGTGACCTGATTATGATCACACAGTCACTGAGTGACTGTTTCTGGATGGGAATCTGATGCCCAAACTCAGACTCACAAACAGGACACCACACCAGTACATGAAGGGATATGGCTGTATGATCAGGCTTGCCAACCCATCTCCTAAATCCTAATTTCACTTTTAGGTTGTACCGAAGATCTATTTAGTGTGCCCTGAATTTTTGCTCTAGTCACGTAAAGAAGTATCATGAACTGAGCCAGTTAGAATTATCCTACAATTGCACTACTGAAATGAGATCTGTATAGTGGGGCTTCAGCTTGACCCAATTTAATCCAAGGTAAAAAAATAAAATAAATTCTGAAAATAGAACTTTGTCATGTGAAAGGTAAGAGGCACCTCACGGATTTAACCAATTATCCATAGTTTACCCTAGACACAAAATCTGGTCTGGCCACTGGACTAAATAGAATTCTTTCTAACTTGGATTCAGTTATCTCCATGACCAGAAGGGCCAGGACAAGTTTTAATTCTCTGTGGAAAATAACAACACTTTCAAGCACTCCACAAGAAGACTCTTCAATTCTAAGAAATTCACTTCCTAAAATCTGCTGGGTACGTCTGTCTCTGGGAATGAGGTAGCAAGGAAAGAGAAAGAAACTGCTGCCTGTATTTATATAATGTCTATGAATTTCTGAGGGGAAAGAGATGCTTGATAAAGGTGCTAATCAAACTAAATATAATTCAAGAATGGTCTGGGAAAAGTATAAGAAACATGGTATCTGTCATGGTTTTAATTTTAAAGTTCTTCAGAGGACTGAAGACACCTCAGCAGTTAAGCAGCACAGTGGATAGAGCACTAGGCTTGTAGTCAGGAAGACCTGAGTTCAAATCCAGCCTCAATAGCTGAGTGACCCTCGGCAAATATCACTTAATCTTTCTGCCTTAGTTTGTTCAACTGTAAAATGGGGGTCCCACCTCTCAGAGCTGTTACAAGAATCACATGAGATAATAATTGTAAAGCATAGTAAGCATTATATAAATGTTAGCTATTATGAATATTATTATTGTAAGGATCAAATGAGATGATCTTTGTAAATGGATTATTGCAATGTCTGGCACATAGTAGGCATCTTAATAAATGCTTGTTCCCTTCCTAAAAGCCTCTTACCGGTTCATACTGATGCTAAATGAGAAATGATAAGCAGGACTAAAGCAGCCTTCTGTGCAACTCTAAAATCTTCTATCAACAAATCTATATATGTGTGTATAATGTTTGATGGTAGATATGAATAACAAAAGCATTCTTTCAATGAATAACAAATAGAATTTAGTCATCTAACCATCAGAAGTATATTCTTAAATCAAGAAATACCTGGTTGTTTAGTGAAGCTGAGTATGGGAAAAACAATGGACTAGGAGTCAGGAGACATGGGCTCAATTCAATTCAATCAACAATAACTACCTACTATATGAAGGTTGTTATACTGAACTAAGGAAAATGCAAAGTAGATAATATTTTATACTCAAGAAATGGTCTAGTCACCATAGACACATACAAACAGCTGGAATGTAAGTTCCTTGAAGGCAGAGATTATTTCACTTTGTCTTTGCATGTCCCCAGCACCCAGCATGGGCCTTGGCACACTGTGAGAGCTTAATAAATGCTTGCTGAGTTGGACAAACTAATAGATAATACACATTACACAAGTAAATCAGAATGCAAGACAAAGTGCAATATAAAGTCTAAGGAAGGAGGAGATGGCATTTGAGTTGAAATTTAAAAGGCAATGAGGGTGAGGGAGGCCACAAGCAATGAAATGAGAGAATGCCCAGAGCATGTTCAGGGGACAGACAGCAGTCCAAGGGTGACAGGATCATACATTTAGAAGTGGCACAGTTCTCAGCAAACATCTAATCTAGTCTCATTTTAGCAACAAGGAAACTGAGCACCAAGTAAGTAAGGTGACTAGCTCAAAATCATATAGGCAATATCACATATGCCAATAATGGCAATGTTGAGATTTAAAAACAGGATTCTAAATCCAGAGCTCTTTCCATTGCACCAGCCTACCTCAACACTGCTGGTGAATGGAATGAGTGAAGTCTGGAAAGGTCTGATTGCACCTGACTGTAGAGGGCCTTGAATGTCAGGCAAAGGTGTCTGAAGAATGGTATTTGGTAGGCAATAATGAGTCATTAAAATTTTTGAGGGAGGGGCAGCTAGGTGGCACAGTGAATAGAGCACTGGTCCTGGAGTCAGGAGGACCTGAGTTCAAATCTGACCCCAGACACTTAACACTTACTAGCTGTGTGACCTTGGACAAGTCACTTAACCCCAATTGCCCTGCCTTCCCCATCTCCAAAAAACAAAAAAACAAAAATTTTGAGGGAGAAGTTGCATGACTAGGGTTCTAGCCCTAGTTCTGATATTAAGTTGCTAAATTACACTGGTTGAGTGACTTCATGTCTAAAAGCTTGCTTCCTCTTCTGCAAATGAGGGTGCTGAACTAAATAAGCATGAAGATTTCTTCCAGTTTGAACATTCCATGATTCTGAGTTTGGGGGAAGATACAAAAAGGCATGAAAGTTAGGTTAGTGAAAAGAAAAAAACCCATTCAAACCTGGCAGTTTCAGGGTCATCTGCCATGATGTGGAAAGATAAAAAACAGAACCTGGCAGAGATTTATCTGTTGGACTTTTTAAATGTTCTCCCTTCACAAACTTGCCTCGGGGCCTAAGTACAGAATTAAGACATCAGTTAAAGGAGGCATGAATGGTGCAATGATTAAAACAGTAGCAGACAAGATGAAGTATTTCTTAAATTGATATTTAAGGCTTAATGTGATCTTTTATTGAGCAAAAAAATCTTTAAAAAGGAAGGTCTCAAAGTCATGCCAAAAGCTAACAAGCTGAACTCTGCCCACCTGGGGTCCAACCACCTATGTAGCTGGAAGATCTCCCAGCAATCACCAGTGTCTCTGCTCTGGAACTCACCAATGACTAATAGGACAAAATTGAAGACTAAAGCCATCCAAAAGCAGGGATGGAAGAAGATGAGCTCACCAAGTCCATTTATCATGAAGAAATAGGCATGCATGTAAAGCATAATCCACCGGTCCTTACAATGAAACCAAGGTCTTAGGAAAATGAATGAGTTTTGAAGTGTGCTTTTTTTTAAGTGAGATTTTTATTTGCTGCAATGTAAGGGATTCTGGTAGAGGGTAGTAGACAAGAGATAATGGAGGTGCCTCAAGCTCCAGATACTTTGGACACTTCTGAAATGGATCTCAAATTTCTGAGCATAAAATTCAATGCCTTCATTTCCTCAACTTTACCTGACTACCCTAACTACGAGGTATATGGGCCATGCTTTCATATCTGATTATTCTTTCCCCATGTGGGTACCTTGTCTCTTGCTTTCTGATGTAGAGTAAAACTTCAGTTATACAGATTGCTTGGGGAATGAGATGGCCTTGTTGGTTTTATCTGTTTATTAATTGGAGGTTAAAGATATCGTTATTAAAAATAAAAAAGATGAATTAACTTAATCTTAGGCAAATCCCTTCTTATATAATCCAGTCTTGTTCTAGCATTCTGTGATTCTAAATGATTCCCTAAAATGTACTGAAGGTCAAGCTGCACTCATAACAAAACCCTGATTCATTACCTAGGAATATTTAGTCACCCTCTTTTTATCTAGGCCAAGTGACAAATCACCGAGGCTATCAGATCTCCCAATAAATTCTCCCCTGCTATGCTCGGCTGGTACCTCAGGGTATATTATGGACATGGAAAAAGCAGGTAGTTAGAAATATGCATCTTATACAACTGCCTAATTAATATGCTCAGAATAATTTCACTTCATTCAATTAACAGCTCTAAAAATAGAATGCCTCAGTTTAAAACAAACTCCCTTAAAAATTCCAGAATTCTTGCAGCAATTTCTATCATTCTTCTATGACTTTTCCAGGAACACTAAACTGTAAACCAGAATACTGAGCTATTATTCAGTGAAAAAAGTGTCTTTTATTTTCTCCCCCTTCCTTCAGAACAATTTAATCTTGCACAACAGGAAAGAAGCATATTCTAAATTACAGCAGCAAAAATTCTGTTCTTATTAAGTTTCAACTTCAGACTTGTACACATTGAAACTACAATACCTTGGTAAGAGAAGAAATTATCAGCTATGATCTCATGTTTGTGGGGAAGAATATGATTACATTAGAATTTACAGGAAATCACAAGGTATTTGCTCTGGATAATGGTGTATAATAAAACAGTCGCCACAAGGAAATGGATAACACTTGAATGGCAAAAATATAACAAAACAAGCTTCTGCTGCTCCAGGAAGCAGATGCCTAAGATCACTCGGGCTCCTTCTTGAGAAACTCTGAATTCGGAGCCATGGCAGGTTAATGTGTGCACAGGTGTGCAGACAGCTAACAGGAGGAGCCATATTGTAGAGCCCAATATATCAGCATCAACTACAGCTCTGTCATCTGGACCGTCACCTGGGCACTTATACAAGACTCATCCCTTCCCCCAACTTGACTGCAAAATGGCATCCCGCGGCAAAACAGATGGGTGAGGCAGTAACTGAACTATCCGGGCCTCGGCAGAGTCAGGGGCTCAGTCCTGGCAGAGCTGCCTGAGACTTTGGGCTTTTCAAGAAAGGCTCAGTGGAGGCAAAGCACTGAGGAGTATGATGGCAGGTTCAGCAGAACCAGACTGGTTTCTGTGGTCAGGAAATGGGCTGAGGGCCTCACATCTTGTGCATTCATTTCAGGCCATGTGTACTGCCAGGATCCAAGTCAGAGAAGGGGGCCTATGGTCTTCCAAAACAACTAAAAAGGAGCAGAAACTATGACAATGACAAAAATCTTCTTGGGGCAGGGCACCTCTTTTGCTCTATTTAAGGAAGAACGTGTCCTTCGTCACAAAAGCAGGCCAACAATACCATTAGCTCATCAGGACTGTGAGTCATGAAATTCATATACCCACTGCTGCTCCGGTTCAGTCCTGCAGCAGACACTACCTTAGACATAGCCCTGCTGTCCCCAATTCCCTCAACTGCATGAGTCACCTGCAAACCAGGTGCATGGCTCTAAGAATACTTTCTGATGTCATTAGCTCTCACAGTTGTCTGCATGGCATCATCTGCTTTGTGAACCAGACTACTGTGCAAAGCAAAGGCTTCATCCCACTCGAGGTCCACATGTGCCCTTATGGGGCACAACATGTTACATATTCAGGGGATGAGAACTGATCACATGCCTGAGATACACAGTGAACAAGGTAAACAGGCAGCACAAACAAGTGCTATGTGGCCCAGGCAGAGAGAAATGGTTTTTTGTTTCATTACTGGTTTGGATTATTCAGCCCTTCCCTTCTTCCTACCACCCTACTGTACTGATACTGAGATACAACTGTACTATCTCTTTGGAAGAGAAGGGAAAACTTCCATTTGTATTCTCCTTCACAAACTCTCCCTGCTACCGTGAAGGCAGGAATGGTTGTTACGCAGGGCAGTCAGTCCTGGGGAGGGTGGAATTAAGAGGACTGAAAATAAGTTTGGTCTACTGGTCAAGCCAATATAGAGTTTCTGATCAGAATTAATGAATGATTCACCTGGTAGGGGGAGGATGGAGGGATATGAGAGAAAGACTTCATTTTATAGTAAGGAAAATGAGAACCAGAGTGGGGAAGGGATTTGCCCAAAGTCACATAGAGAATCAGTAGCAGAGTTGGGAGTAGAGCCCAGGATTCCTAACTCCCAGTTCTGTACTAATTGTTTAGGGCTTAAATGGAGCTAAGTGCCTAGACAAAATCACACTTTCTGAAGAGAGAGAAGAAATAAAACCAATAGGACACAGCGGTATCATTTGAACGCACTAATAAGTTGTAATTGACATCATGGGAAAGACAATTTCATATTGAGCCTCACTTCCTTCTATAATTAGGGAGAAACATCAACACTCCTCTATCCAGCAACATTCTCATTTCTGGGCAGGCAATTACAATGGATTTCATTGAGAATTATTACAGTCATGAGAACAGCAAAGGACCCATGCCATTAAAACCCATCCCAAAGGAAGCTATAATGATGTGACATTTATAAAACTCTGCTGTTTGCGATGAGTGTCAAATCATTTCTCCTTCGGGTGCTCGTTTTCATAACATTAGGATATATTCTTATGAAGCAAAGTTCATCTCAGAGCCATGGGATTTAACGAGAATTAAAGCTTACTTCTTTTTGAAGCATAACCTAATATTTTATCTCTTAGGAGTCAAGGAAATATTGACAGGATATTGTTGATCCACCAGCACTGAGACAAGATGTGGGTCAGTGAGCAGCTATGGCTCAAAGAAGGAATTTCAGGTGCCAGTAGTTGCAAAGGCATTTCAGGGTTAAAAGTAGGAAGAAAAAGTTAGGAGGGATGTTTTTTTCTAAAGAAAATATTATTAAAGAACTCCAGCCAGTCTTTTCAGATAACTTTATTCTCAGGAAAAATGTCAGTAAGAGGTGTCAAGTGCCCACTGTTAGGGAGCTAGACTGCGTTTGGAGTGGGATGGCCATCTTGTACTACTCCTCTTTAGGAGATTCTCACCACTTCTGCTTCACCTGAGGGACTGAGCAAAAGTGCCACATGCCTCCAACACAATGGTGGATAAGGTCATCATAGTCTTTTTTTTACCAATATCCCTGGGGGTGTGCCACCTCATTTTTTATAGACAGGCCTCTCTCCTTGATTTGAAAACCTCTACCTTCAGTCAACTATTCCCCAGCTTCTCACTTCTGCCTTACACCTCTGAATATGACTGATATACCCATGAAGTCACCACCTGGCCTCTTTTTTATGCTCTGGATTGGATGTAATTTTGGAACCTAAATCTATCTGGATGCAAAGGCTAAGAAATGAGCTGCCTCAGACCTGGTGATTAGATATAATGGAAGGGATGGAAGGGAGAAGGCCATTTATGAAGGATAAATAAATTCAAGAATGAACACTCACCACTCCACAATTTCTGGGTGAAGAATGGTGTTGTTGACGTTGAACCTGTCAAAAGACAACAAAATGCATCAATTCAATTAATAAACATTTATGAAGTTCCCAAGATGTGCAGGGCCCTGGACTAGGCACTGAAAAAACATTCAAAGACTTAATAAAAGCTCACAGTCCAATAAAAGTGTTTAACTATAATACAAAATAATATAATAAATACATAAGTGGGGTATAAAGTACCCTCAAGTTTTGTATGACAAAATGTTCCATCTAGTTTATTTATAAATATTATAACCAAGAAAAGATAAAAAATAAAAACGAACCTTAGCCTTGTTCCCTGAACCAAAGAACTTCTATTCATGTATAGAGAGGACTAATCACCTACTGAACTACTACACTCTTCCAGACATGCCAGTGGAAAACTCCTCCAGGGCCTCTTGCTTGTTGTGAATGGTTTAGTGGAAAGAGAAGAAACTCTTGCTAAACATCCACTAAAATTAAGGTCATAATGTTTGGTTTTCATTTCAAGAATATTAATTAGCTATAAGCCAAAATGACCTAAGAGATTCCAAAATTGCATAAAGTGTAGCAATGACAAGCACCTCCATTTGCAGAACACATATCTGAGTGGCTCACAGTGCTTCATACATTTAATTTTTTAAAAATTAAGCTAAGCATAACATTCCTGGGACAGACGAAGTGGAGGAGTCACTCTGATAAAAGCAGATCTACAACAATCAATCTCAGAATTACTCCTCTTATGAAAGCACCCCATGGGGATCATTAGGTGAAATGAGTAATGATAATTACCATTTCTCTATAACATTGTAAGGTTTGTGAAATTCTTTACATATGTTGTCTCCTTTGGGCTTCATCCTAACCCTGTGTTACTGTTATCCTCATTTCACATTTGAGGAAATAGGCTCAAAGAAGTAAGGGACCTTCCCTGGTCACAGTAAGTTTCAGAGATGGAATGTAAACCCAGATGCCTGCTGGCTTCAAGTCCAACACCCTTCTTTGCTACCTCCAGTGGCTTCTAGGCCATGTCAATGACAGTGAGCTGTTTCCTCAGTGAAAGAGTTAGGAGATGGGAATCATCCCAAGTGAAGAAGGAATCATGATGGATGTAAGTGCCAACTGAATAACAGTATTCTTTTGCCTTTTTTTAGGCAAAGTTGAAAAATGAAGGGGGAAAAATGTGATGCCTTCACAAAGTCACCCATATTAAAAAAAAAATCAAATTTACTCCTATCTGGAAAAGTTCCTTTGCCTTTATTAATAAAGTATGTGAGACACACACAGTGACTATATTAGAAGCTTTACAGGGCACATAATGCCAAGAAAAAAAAAGTACATCAGGAATTGGAGTTGGCCAGGAAATGGCACACCATGAAGCAAAGGAAGCAAAAGTCAACCTGATATTCATTCCCAAAGCCAGATATAGCAAAGATGCCAATCGCAAAAGCTGCATATTTCAAAGTTCAACCTTCAACTTGCAAAAGGTAAAAGTCAGACACACAGTCACAGACACAGAGAACTGAACCCAGTAACAAATACCCATGATCACAGGCAGGGAGCAAGCATTAGCATAGAAACAACACAGCTTTCACTTAGTTTTTTTTCCTACCGAGCTGACTCTTTGTGGATGTTTTATTGGTATCTAACTACTATGAAGAAGGAAATGAAAACATTGGTGCTGCAGCAATGTAACAGGTAATCCTGGGGCAGCAGGGGAAGAGAGCTTAGGAGTGTCACAGCCTCCTCTGTGGCAATGAGAGCGTGCATTTATAATGACAAAATCAGGATAATTTAATTCAAAACTTCCAGATCCTCCCCCACTAAAGAAAGAAAGAAAGGGGAAAAGCATCTAATAACCTTTGAAAGTCAAAGTCCTTTTCACAAAATATAAAAGAGAGGCAGACAAAGGACACCAGGAAACTCAGAGAAGAATAAACAGGTCACATGGAAGAGAGGAGAGCAGACAACATAAATCAAGAAGACAACCTAGATTTTGTCTCACGTTTAGTCAAATGTCAGCTTGGCATTAGGGAAAGCAATGTCCTATATGGAATGAAGAAAATGCTGGTGACTGCAAGGTTGGTGAACCTCACTAAAGTACGCTAAGCAGTTTCATGAAACTAGAGTACATGGTCTGGTCAGCCTGGACAGCCTTAAAGAGAAGCCCCAGGTTCTGATTAGGCCCAGAACAGGAGACAGACATTAAAAAGGAGGTGAAGACTTGGGAAATGGTAAGAGGCCAAGTTCAGTCAGTGGCATGGCCTGGATACCCCCTTAGCTCTCTTTATCTCCCTTTTCTCCAAAAAAAGATCTGTCCTCCCAGAACCTCCATTTAAGGAGAAAACCCAAGTTTTCCTCTTCTTGCCTCACCCAGCAGCATTCCCCTGGACATCTCCATCACTCCCCTGTGGCAGATACCTTCTGCCGTCCCCTTGTTTTTCTACTTCCTTTTGTATGCTGTCTTCTCTCTTAGACTGTAAGCTTTTTTTAGGAACTGTCTTTTGCTTTTCTTTGTATCCCAAGCACTTAGCATAGCACTGTAGCAGCAAGCACCCCAATATCCCCAGGGTAGCTGCCAATATAGGTTCTTAGATCTGCTTTTCAAAAGGAAAGCAATTCAGAATGGGTTAACAAGCTTACTTTAATCAAACATGTATTACCTAGTTCAGGGGTAAAGGTCAGCACCCCGAACTTCAGAGTTACAGAACTTACAGATCAAACAGACAGGCTTCCAAACTGTCCAACCATTATATCAATACCAAATCACAGTTACCAGAGAGGGAAGCATCAACATCTGGGTTTTCAAAGCCGGGGGGCTCTCAACAACGGCTTCCCAGAGTCTCATCTGGTCAAATCACACAACACTTCTCAAAGTGAGCCCCAAAGCAAAGCCTCTCCTCAGGGTTTATATAGCCTTCTCCTGGCTCAGAGAATGTAACAACCTCCTTGACCCACTGCCCAATCACAAAGTATCAAGGTGTGGGCTTTCCTGAAAAACAAGCCTCCCACCACAGGCTCCAGGTGCACTTAAGCTAGGGGCAGGGAAGATCTTTAAATTTGCATTTCCATTACAAGCACCTGGCACATAGGTATCTAACACATGTATAACTGAGTGACTGACTGAAGTTGTGAGCCCAGGTAACTGGGATGATGGCATTGCCCATGACAGTAACAGGAAAGTTTGGAAGAGGGGAAAGTTTAGGAGAAAAGAGAATGAGTTTTGTACTGAACATGATGAACTGAGATGCGAAAGAGACTTTCATTTGGGGATGCTCAAAAGGCAACTGGTACGGTGAGATGAAGCTCAGGAGAGAAAATAGCTCTGGATTTATAGGTCTGAGATCATATGCAAAGAGGTTGTAATTGAGCCCTTGAGAGAGGATAAGACCACAAAGTGAGAACACAGTAGGTGAAAAGAGAAGAGGATTATAGGACAGAACCCTGGACGTGACATGGATGAAGAATCAGCAAAAGGGACTGAGAAAGATCAGCTAGAGGAGAGCCAGGAGAGATCAGTGTCATGAACACCTAGAGAGGAGGGAGATCCACAAGGAGAAGGTGACCAGTGGTCTCAAACCAGGGGCATGGAGAGGCCATAAAATTCAGCAAATGGTAAAGCTCTCTGTAAATATCAAGTATTATTATTGTGGGTGTTCATGGAATCTTAGGATCCCGGATTTAGACTTGGAAGGAGCTTTAGGAACCATCTAGTTCAATCCACTTATTTTTTGGATGAGGAAACTCAGATCCAGAGGGATTGTGACTTGGTCAGGGTCACAATAAGAAGCAGATATGAGATCTGAACATCTTACTACAAATCCATTGTTCTTTCTACTTGATCTCGATCGGACACAGTTGCAGTGTTTGTAAAGTTTACAGTTCAGTGAAGAGATAAGGCATACCCAGATAATGATAATAAACAGTTTTATTTAATCTGATCGGCAACAAGGGTTCAGGGGAGAAGTTGTTAACCTTTCCCACACCCCCCCCCCCACTGATCCCTTTGGTAGTTTGTTGTAGCCTACTGATCCTTTCTCAGAATAATGCTTTTAAATGTATAAAACAAAATACACAGAAATACACCAAAGAAACTAAGTGTACAGGGTGTTCCAAAAGTCTAAGGGAAGCTTTAAGCTAACTGAATAAAGACTTTTGGAACACCCTCTATGGGGGATGGGTGTGGGAGGTAGTGGGGGAAAGAACAAATCAAAGGACCCTATGTTAAGAACTTCTACCCTAATAACCCTTTGTTTTTACACACCGCTGATATTACTTTTAAGTAAAACTATTTATCATTATCTAGATATGTCATGCCTCTCCACTGGATTGAAAATTTACAAGCACAGCAACAATGAATACCTAATACCTGATACATAACAACCCCATGAGGTCAATGCTACAGGCTACATTATCCTCATTCTACACATGAGGAAACTGAGACTCAGAAGAGTTAAGTGACTTGCCAGGGTCACATGGCTGGGGCAGAAGGGACTGACACGATGAGAGCTCTAGAGCTGAAGTGCTCTTGCAGAACAAGAAGATTCCTGGGCCATGATGGAAGAGACCAGGAGTGGAAGGAGCTGGGATATTCTCCTCCTCACTCGTACTCATGAGCTCCACATATCCAATCTGTTGCCAAATCCAACAGTCAAGGAGCATTTAAGTACCTACTATGTGCCAGGAATTATGCTAAGCATTGGGGCTACAAATAATAAGAATAAAGACAGTCTCTACCCTCAAGGAACTTATAACCCAACAATTCTACCTTCACATCTCATATATATCTCCTTCTCTGAACTCACACAATAACGATCCTAGTCTAGGCCCTCATCACTTCTAATCTGCCCAGTGCAATAGCCTTCTAAATGGCCTGTCTGGCTCTGGACTCCCAGTCTCCCTGTCTTCTGCTCAGACACCAAATTATCTTCATCAAATATAGGTCTTATCATGTCACCTTCCTCCCCCCTCAAAAACAAATTCCCTCAATAAACTCCAGTGGCTCACTATCACCCCTGGGATCAAATACCAATTTCTCTCTTTGGCAAATAACCTTGAGCGCCTTCCCCTCATTCCAGTCTTCTTACGTTCTATTCCCCTCCACGCTCTGCAGGCCAGCTACACAGGCCTATGTCCTGGGTCTTGCACATGGCACTCTCCATATCTCCGCACTGGTTACTCCCATGTCCAGGATGCTCCTTTGTCACCTCCACTTCTCAGATTTCCTGGCTTCCCTCAGAGCTCAGCTCAATGTCCGCCTTCTGTAGGAGGCCTTTCCGAGGCTCAGGGCCTTCACTGCTGATATTACCTCCCATCTATTCTGTATGTAATTTGTAAGTACTTTCACTTGCCTGTTGCCTCCCCCACTACATTAGGGGCTTCTTGAGGGCAGGAACTGTTTTTGTCCTTGGTAGCCCCAGCACTTAGCACAGGGCTTAGCACACAGTAAGCACTTAAACCCTTTTTAGTTGATTTAGACACTATCTTACCCTGGACACTTGCTACCTGATACATAAAAACTCCATAAGGTAAATACTACAGGCTGTATTATCTTCATTTTCCACATGAGGAAACTGAAACTCAGAAGAGTTAAGTAACTTGCCCATGGTCACACAGTAGGGCCTTAAGAGACACTGAATGACTGAACCAATGTGTGGTAGAAGGGCAGGAATAAAGGCCAAGAGGCTTATTGTACCAGCAACCAAAGATAACCCCCCCAGAGGGAAGACCAGAAAACTGTCTTGCATCCTGGTTCCTATGCTTACTAGCTTGGTAACCTTGGGTAAATTCATTTCCCTTCCAGAAATGACATATCTCATGTATAAAATGGACATAATAATTCTTTTTTTTTTTCTTTTAGGAGGGGGAAGGGCAATTGGGATTAAGTGATTTGCCCAAGGTCACACGGCTAGTAAATGTTAAGTGTCTGAGGCTGAATTTGAACTCGGGTCCTCCTGACTCCAGGGCCATTGCTCTATTCACTGTGCCACCTAGCCACCCTGACATAATAATTCTTGTGCTGGGAATCTTACAGAGTTGTTGTGAAGCAGAAGTCTGAGTCATTATCAGTCTCATGTCATATATTCTCAAAAACGTATTCAAAGATTATTTTAAACTATCCAATTCTAAATATTGCTATGTACATTAACAAGGACCAGAAAGCCCTAAGCATGACCCAGTTGACCACCAAAACATATAAAATTTATTTTCCTATTACATTATAATAGCCATTCCTTTCCTATATTTTAAAATTCACATCTCCATGTATTAATGTATTCTTGCAACCCTCAAATTCAGCAATTTCACATTTAACTGATTATTTAAATGAAATTAATTGGTAACAAATTGTCTTCAAATACGCAAGGCAATTTTAGTAAAAATAGCAAAAGAGGGGCGGCTAGGTGGCGCAGTGAGTAGAGCGCTGGCCCTGGAGTCACAAGGACCTGAGTTCAGATCCGGCCTCAGACACTTAACACACACAAACAAAAAAACCTAGCCATGTGACCTTGGGCAAGTTACTTAACCCCAGCTGCCCACCAAAAAGCAAAAAAAAAAAAAAAAAAAAGCAAAAGAAATATGCTTATCCTGAATAGTCAATTCCTATGAAAATATCATGGAAAATGACTTGAATACAGTGTCCTTGGTACCCCTCACTTCATTGGCTCCAATGTAGTTAGGAGGATAGATGTTATTTTTTCAGAAGGTCAATGAAACTCAGGCTTTCAAGGTCTCTGAAATTAGTAAATTATTAAATAATAAAGTAGACAATCCCTTAGTTTGGGCCCACCTTTCACACAACCTGAGCCCAAATCTACAAAGCATATATGAACATACAACCTCCCTCTCTCGAAGGAAAGGTTCCTCTCTAGAAGTTACCACCTCATCTCCAGATAGTTCCAAGTTCAAATAACCCTCTTTAGTGTTCAGTTTTCTGTGAGAACAGGATCACCCTTTGTCTCCAATCTTGTCTTTCCAGCTTTCACAACTGAAATTCATCACTTCAGCCAGGCCCATTGCTTTCTGCTCCCCTGCACATGTCATATTCATTTCCCACCTCCATACTTCTGATCACATCATTTAACCTGTTTGGAATGTCCTTCTCTACCTTTTCTACTTACACAAATTTCAACCTCCTTTTCAAGGTCCAGTTTGAGTCCTACATCTTTCTCTTTATTTAAGGCTCAAGAGCTTTCTCCTATTTCTCCCTTAAGTCTTCCAGGTAATAGGGTCCTTTCCTTCCTCAAACCCTCCTGGAGTATCTTGGGATCTTTCTCTTGTCCCCATCACACTTATCTGTATACATACCATATCCTCCTCCTCTTAACAGAACCTAAGTTCCTGATAGCCAAGGACATGTCACTTTTTTTTATCCTGGTCTTAGCCCAGGGCCATCAACAGTTTGTTGACTTCCTTGATAATTTCAGGTAATGCTGGCTCTTTTACCTCCCTAACCGACTTCACATCACTTCCTAGTGATCACCTTAGTGCACCTCATCCTCCAATATCCTCACTTTACTGAAGCCCTGAAGGGGGCCATGACTTCTGTAAGGTTACAGAGAGAAGGCTCAAATTCCTCCCCACATGGCTCAACACAGAATTAGGTCCATCAGTAAATTCAAAAAATACCTGTTTAATTGAGTTGAATGCATCAGCTGGAGAAGATGGCATAAGCAGAAACAGTGGTAGCATATCAGGGTGGACAATTCTTTCCCCCAACTGTCTGTCACCTCCTAAGGGGTCTCCTTCCCCCTCTCCCATTTCCCATCCTGTTCAGGCTCAATTCTACAGCCAAGCCTGACACTCAGTTCCTGACACTCATAGTTCCTCCCTCTCTACACCACCAACCAACCTGAAGACTGCCATGGCTCTCCCTGGCCAATGCCTTCCAAAGGAAAATAACACACAATGCACAGCTGCACAGAGTATGTGTTTAATAAATGTTGACTTCAACTGATTAATAGCATATTTTATGGTGCCTTAAAGTTTACAAAGCACCAACCCTACAAGGTAGCCCTATTTTACATGAGGAAACAGGCTCACAAAGTTAGATGCGTTGCCTAAGGTCACTGTTAGATAATTGTCAAAGCTACAATTGGAATTCCTGGCTAGGTTCAGCATTCTTTCCATTACATTGTAACTGCCTCTTCCCATTAGCTTGCAGGACTCCCGAAAAATGCTTTAGTGAAGTATGTGGGCATGTTCTCTAGGAGTAAAACCACTGAACTATTTATCTCAGGAATTAAATTAAACAAGCACTGTGCAGTGAATACAAAGATTAAAAAATTATCCAGGAGCAATCTGGAATTATGCCCAAAGGATTATAAATAATTTCATACCCTTTCACCCAGCCATACCACTTCTAGGGTTATATCCCAAAGAGATCATAGAAGTGGGAGGAAGACCCATATGTACAAAAATATTTTTATCAGCCCTTTTTGTGGTTGCAAAGAATTGGAAACTAAAGGGGTGCCCATCAATTGGGGAATGGCTAAACAAGTTGTGGTATATGAATGTAATGGAATTTTATTGTGCTATAAGAAACGAGGAGGTGACGGATTTCATAATTACCTGGAGAGACTTATACAAACTGATGCTGAGCGAGAAGAGTAGAATCAGAAGAAATTTGTATACAATCACAGACATACCATATCTGTGACAACCAACTATGACAGACTGGACTCTTTTCAGCAATGCAGTGATATAAGTTAATCCCGAATGACTCAAGAAAGTGAGAAATGCGCCATCCAGAGATATAACTAGAAAGAACTGAGCCTGAATCCTGATGGAAGCAAACTAAATGATCTTGTTCTTCTCATTGTTTGGTTTTACTTCTTCCTTACCATCTTTCATCCCACCTAGTACAATATGCCTTTGTAATTGGAATAATGTTTAATATGAATGCATCTGCAGACCCTATACTGTACTATATGCTATCATGAGGGGAGGGGGGAGGGAAGTAAAGGAAATTTGAAAATCAAGGAACTATGGAATTGAATCTTGTTAACTGAAACTAAACTAATAAATTAATTTAAAAAAAAATTATCCAGTTCTTTACCTCACAGGGAGCTTACATTCCAGTGGAGGGCCCAGACAAGGGAGGCAGGAATAGGATATACACAGGGTTATGGACATTCAGGCTAATATGAGGGCCTCCCCCACTGCCCCAAATAGAACCCTAGTGGTCCAAAGAGGATAACAAACACGCCTCCTAATGGGGGTAGCCTTTATTCCCACCAGCAGGACCAAATCTTCTATCCTCTAATTATCAAATGCCTAACTATAGCAACTAGCAAGGAATTTTATGACTAAGTCAGAGGTCAGTTTCTGATGGAACTTCTTCCTAGGCATCTATAATGTACAACTAAACAATGTCACCCTACAGCAAATACAGAAGCAATATATGCTAAGTATCTGGTGCCAAGTGCTGTCCTACTACCACCAGCTCTGCTTCCCACTGCCAGGGCAAAGGTAACTCTCCTAGACTGCCTTCAGGGACAAAATGCCCACCAGCCTCAAAGAGGGACCAAACACACGGGCAACTTGTTAAAACAGGCAATTAATCAACAGCTTGAGATCAGATGTGTTTCTGAAGAAGTTCAAAAGGGTTGAAAACCTAAGAAAATAAGCAACATCATTAGGATAGTGACAAGGCAGTTGGTGACAGAAGCAGCTAAGCCTCCCCAAAGGAGAAGGACACAAGATTCATCTTGCTTAAAAAAACAGGCTATTATTATCCACAGCTGAACAGCACCAGAGAGAAAGGCCCAAGGAGGGGAGACAGATGGAACTGGTGAAAACAGAAAAGAGTCCTCAAGAACAAATTTCATCTTTATCCAGCTTGCAGAAATCTGGGAGACAAGCCAGAGCCCCCTTTTAGGGCCCTGTTAGTGTCCTTCAACTAAGTTATTAAAGAGCAAGGAGGAGAGCACTGAAGACAGCTCACCGAAGAGCTGCAAGAGCCTAAGAACAGCTCAACCCACTTCAGGTAGCTTTAATGAGAAAAGAGAGCGGGTCACTGGAACTGGAGCAAGACCAGGGAAGCAAGGGATCATAACAATCAAAGAGAAAAAGTACTGTACTTTTTCCAGTGAGCCAACAGCACTCCTGGGCAAGCCTCCCTACTGTGGGCAGAGACACTAAGACCTAAGGAATGCCAGGACTAATAAGCCCCCCAAAATCAGCAAATGGGGGACAGGGAGCCAGACAGATGAGGAATGTGAAGGAGACAGCAGCACAAAGTGATATAGCAAAGATGGAGGGAGGCAGGAGTTCTCTCATGCACACACACAGAGCAGAAAAAAGAAAAAAAAGAGAAAAATCAATGAAGAGTTTGACCTGTGGGTGGGGGAAGAAATACATCCCCACACAACAAAGATGACAAAGCCCTTTATACCACTAACTGCTGTGGAGCTCTGACAGCCCGAATGGGCATTTTCAATACCAATGGCTGTAAATACAGACCCTGTCCAGGCCACGAGCATGGACCCCCTACCACGAACCTTTGTTAAACATAAGGCTGTGCCATCCTGAGACAGAGTAAGCAAAGGAAGCAAGGGGATGGCCTGGCCCCCCAATCAGTCAGTAGCATGCTAGACCACAAAGCCTGCTTCTGTTCACATGGTGAAAACCTATTTTTATGGAGCACATTTCCTGGGAACTCCAGTTTTTTTTTAATGAAAACAGCTTGGTAAAGAATTGGATAACGTTTCAGAGTTATTAAGTAAGCTCTGGTTGCAATTTAGTGTGTTCTAATGAATGGAAAAATCAACCAGTTAAACATTTATCAAGTGCCTACTATGTGTTGTGCACTGTGCTAAGGGTTGGGGATACAAAGAAAGATAAAAACAGTTCCAGCCCTCAAGGAGCTCACAATCCAATGGAGAGAGACAAAATGCAAATAACAATGTGCTAACAAGCTATAGACAGGATAAATTAGAAATAATTTACAGAAGGAAGATGCTAGAATTAAGGGGGCTTGGGAAAGGCTTCTGGTAGAAGGTGGGGTTTTAGCTGGGAAGTCAGGAGATGAAGATGAGGAAGGAGAGCATTCCAGGCATGGGCACAGTCAGAGAGGATGTCCCAGCCAGGAGATGAAGTGTCCCATTTGAGGAGGGGGTAAAGAGGCCAGAGTCATTGTAATGCAGAACACATGGGGCTTGGAGGGTTGGTTCTGTTTAAATAGCTTTAGTCGTCTTTGAATTCCTCTGTGCCTCAGTTTCCTTCTCAGTCATGTGATGAAGAAATCAACATTTTTTTAATCATTGGAAGAAAGTGACACATATTTATGAGCTCATATTCCTTCCTTTAGTAACATCCTCTTCCATCTCTAAATTTTATGACTACTCTCTATTTTCCATGCCAAGACAAGAAAGAAGGCAATAAATAGGCAAGGGAAGGAGTGGGAGGTGTTCCTTCTGCATAGTGCCCCACCCCCCATTTTCAAGACTTGCCCGAGGCAGACTTGCCATTCTAAGCCAAGGGCCCAGCTGGTGCCTAGATTCATGTCAGCCATATCTTCTATATGGCCATACCCCTCAATGAAAATCCAAGGGGAACTCTCAGGAGCATATGTCTCAGGGGAACAGTAGAGAAGGTGGGAGAAAACACAGGAGGCCACATCAGCCCTCCAACAAAAAAGACCTGTTCTTCTGCCTGAAGTCAAAAAATCCATTCTCTTTGCCGAGATACCAGGGGAGAAGCTGGCATGAGTCACTGCAAGCAGATTCTTTTTAGATACAAATGAGATCCTGAGGAAACAACAACTTCAGGGGGCCTCAAGGCTACCACTCTGGAAATCTGTGCTTGAGCTATAAGGGTTGGTGCTTTTTGGCCAGGGATGGGGAGGTGAAAGGAAGGTATCTTGTTCCCCACACTCAGACCTTTCTCAAAGGACAGACCAGCTCAAAGCCTGCATATGGGTTATGTGTGCACATTTCCTCCATCACCAATAAGCCAGATCAAGTAAAAATAACAAGCTGAGAGGAGAAGCAGGCAAGCTTGAACGCCAAGCAGGCTTCCTGAGCTGGCATATCAATGAATTGGGTTAATCAGGGAGAAGTGAAGAGACACACAAACTGCATTAGGGAAATTCCCAGGAGGAAACTGGAGATTTGTAAGATGAAAAGAAGCGAGTGTGATATTCACTTCTCCCCCGCTCCAATCTTTTTTATCATTGGGAGAAAGTGATACATATTTATGAGCTCATAATCCTTCCTAATCATCCCTACATCACACACAAGGCACATAAATTCACACAGCTCATACTTATAAATAATTATAAGTTATTTTTTCTGTCACTAACTTACTTCACCAAAAATATTGCTTATGACATTACAACTTGGTGTGTATGAGGGTGGATTTTGGTGTGGCAAGGGAAGTAGGTGTGGTATGTCACATTATCATCTTCCCTAAAGGCTAGCATTGATGAAAAAGCAGCCTCATCACTGGTAAGATACCCTTAGCTTGCCTTCTGTGGCTGAAGGCCTCTGTCACTAATGAGCCATACTGGTAAACCAATGTGAAGGCCCCAACCTGACTCCAAAACCATAGCCAAAATTATCCATGATCTTGTACCCTCCTCCACTCTGATACAACCTCCTTGGCTCCCTTTAAATCTAAAATCCTACCTCCTTTCCCATCTCCTTTCAATTCTAGTGCCTTCCCTCTTTTAATTAGTTCCTGTTTACCCTGAATATAGGTGGCTTTGTATATCTTTGTTTGCATGTTGTCTCCTCAGTTAAATTGTAAGCTCCTTGAGGGCAGGGTCTATCTTTTGCCTCTTTTTGTATCCTCAGCATTTGGTGTAATATCATGCACTTTGCAGGTGCTTAATAATGTTTATTGATCGACTGCACCTCGCCTGATCAGGTCAGGGAGCAGGCAGGAGAGCAGAAGTTTCTAAGGAGCAGGTAACACACTGGTCTAGCAGCTTGCCCTTGGTTACCAGATAAATGACACACTGGTGGAAGTCATGGAGTTGAAAGGATTAGGTATTACACATCTCATAAGCTCTGCTCCAGGCAGCTGACTGACATCTGTGGTTGGTTCTCCACTTCAGAAAGGTGGGAAGGCAAAACTTCTGACCCATCACAAGTGAACGTATACTCTCAGCCTTTGGAGCCAGTTGAAGCCATGTACAGAGGTGGCTAACAAAAGAAAAAGCTGCATAGAACCAAACCTAAGTGTGTGTATAGACTCAGAAACCACTGGTGACCTGCCTCAGGGCTGAGATTGTTGTCATCCAGAACATACATTAATATTTTGTTTCCCCAGAATAAGAGATCTAAATGGGCCATGTAAAGTAAATGAATGCCTTCCTCTCAGGAATCACACACAGAGGGGGTCCCGAAAAGGCCAGGAAGAAGACCACAGGGCTATCTACCATGTGGCTCAAATTAAAGCCTGTTGTGGGAGTGAAGGCAAAATCACTTTCTAGAATTCCCTCCTGCTTAGAGGAACAGCAAATGGCAGAAGGGAGGTCTAATGCACAAGTCTGTATACTGAGCCACAAATGTGAAGCATCAGGCCACAAACAGCCAACCACCAAGGCAATGAGGAGGAAGGAAAGCTTTTTCCCTCAAGGTTTTAGAATCAAGCTAGCTCCCTGGCCACCATCACCATCACTATCCCACCCACCATCTACATACAGCCAGAAAGGGAGTCTTAGTTATACAAGACCAGTTATTTGTACATTTCCCCCCACTGCTTCCCAACCTACATCTAGAAGGCTGGTAAATGAAAGAGGGGGAATCATTAATTGTTGTTTGTGTATAGCCCGATCTATACTGCAAGCTTTCTCTATGTCCTGTAGCCTCCTCCTTCCCATTGGTACACAACAAAATGCCCCACACTGCACAGATGTTCAATAAATATTGAACTATGGAAAACACTTATTCACATAGCCCTGACCCTCAAATCCTATAATGGAAACTTGGCTTCCAGTTCTACCAGCCATCCAATAAGTATTTCTTGAGATCCTGCTTTATTCAATAGATTGGGTTTGTCACCATGGGAGGGAAAAGATAGGGGAGAAATAAGAAAAGACATAGTTCCTTGCCTTCTAGGAGCTTCCTATCTAGTTAAAGACAAGCTTTGTGAAGATATTTTAAAAATTAAAGAATTCAAGACTAATGGAAATGCTACATGGAATAAACTTAGGGAATTTGTTCAGGAACAGTAGTCTAGGTTGGTTGCCTTAATTTCCTTTATACCTGTCTACTCCTCAGCACCTCAAATCTGGTTTCCAATTCTTCATGGAGTTAGAAACTACTCTCTCGGGGCGGCTAGGTGGCGCAGTGAGTAGAGCGTCGGCCCTGGAGTCGGAAGGACCTGAGTTCGGTTCTGACCTCAGACACTTAATGCACACACAAACAAAAACCTAGTCGTGTGACCTTGGGCAAGTTACTTAACCCCAAATGTCATCCAAAAAAAAAAGAAACTACTCTCTCAGCTGAATTTTTCCTTTAAAGATTACCAGGAACCTCTTTATTGCTGCAGTGAATGGTGCTTTCTTAGTTCTGGCTCATCTTGACCTTTCTTCAGGTTTTGATACTGTTGGCTCTCTTCCTTAATGCTTTCTTATGTATGACTCTCCAAACACTGTACTCTGCTGGTTCTCCCGCTAGCTTTATGAGCACTCCCTGATTTCTTTCCTTAGCTGCCTCCTCTATCTCCTTTCACCCTTTAAAGTTAGCAGTTACCAGGGATCCATTCTTAGCTCTCTGCAATCCTGTTTACATACTTTTCTCGGTGAGATCATCCATTCCCAAGACCCAAGACCCTTGAACATTATCACTGATTCTGAAACCTAGATATCCTGAACTGATTTAGCTCCAACCAACCTTTCCAGATCTATCACTCACTACTTCCATTCCTATATTCTCTCCAAACACTCTAAATATGATCAAGATTTCCTGCCTCCATGTCCCTATCCATTGTTTCCTTTGCCTGAAACCGATGACCAGAGTAGCTTCCCAAGTGCTCAATGATATCTAATAAATGAAATAAAAAGGAGAGATCAAGGAGAGTTGAGATCTACTTGACAAAGGTGAGACTTGAGTTAGGACTTAATGGATAAGTGGATTTGTCTAAGTATATGAGAAATAGCATGAGCAGAGACTATGATGATGAGAATATACAATATGTGCAGAGGAACAGAACATGTCTAAAGAGGAGTAATGGGAAATTCACTTGGATAAGTAAGGTGAAGCTATTCTATGGGTCTTGAATATCAGACTGAAGAGTTCAGACTTTATCTAGGAAGCAGCAGGGAGTCACTTAATGCTTGTGATCAGAGAAACACTATGAACAAAGTTATGCAAAGAGAAGATGCTGGAAGAGTATATATAGGCTCTCAGAGACTGAAGGCAAGGAGGCCAATTAGGTGGTTCTTTCAAGAGTCCAGAGAGAGAGAGAGAGAGAGAGAGAGAGAGAGAGAGAGAGAGAGAGAGAGTGTGTGTGTGTGTGTGTGTGTGTGTGTGTGTGTGTGTGTGTGTGTGAGAGAGAGAGAGAGACAAAGAGACAGAGAGACAGAGAGAAAGAAGTGGGAGGTAGGCAGATAAATGGAAAATATAGATTGATGTAAAAACAAAGAATATCAATAAAAATTATTTTTTAAAACAGCCTAGGCAAGTGAAGAAGGTGAACTAGACTTTGGACTGTGGAAGAGGGATGAAAGTGTGGCTCAAAGAACATAAGTTTCAGCTACCAAAGGTAGAGAATGTTTCAAGGAAAATGAATCTTCTCTGCCAGTGTTCATTAAGTACTGACTGTCACGTACTTGCTTAGGTTAGAACAAAGCAGAAGCACAGTGTTTTTTCTTTAAACTAAAACTTGAAAGGCTTTCTGGCAGCCAATTTTTCTGAACATTTTCTAAACATACTAAAGTAAGCTTGTTCTAAAAAAAAATCTTTGTGGCTTTAACAACTAATTTGTAGTTAAAGAAACACTTGTAAGAAAATTTAATTGGACAGAGCATAACGATTCATTAAGATATGCAAAACCCCCATGACCCCTCACCACCCTGTACTCCCCTTCCCCACCACCTCCCTCCCCAACCCTAACCCAGGTATTAACTTACTGGCTGATGCCTTCAAAGGAAGCCTCCCGGCAGACACTGCCACTATCCGTATTAACACCACGCTGAGAGGGAGGAGAAGACAAAGAGAACCATCTCTGTCAGTACAAGTCCAACACCATCTTCCAACTTCTCGATTTCCAAAAACACAATTAATTAGACAGCCCACACAAGTGCCACAAAGAGTGAGCAGGGTGACACACTAACAAAGGCCTCAAAATCCAATTCCCATCCTTGTCATACCCCAAAAGGTGAAACTGTTCAGCTCAATAACTTTAAATTTTGCTTTTCTGTTTCCTGTCTCCTCACACCTTCCACAAGTGAGACAACAATGCAAAATTACAAGTGCCTACAGCACTTTGGGGAAAGTGAAGGTAAGACAACATAGCAATGTCCCAGGATTCTTCATAAAAGCCCCCTCCACCCCCACCCCCACCCAGTCAGTCTATAAGGGCAATTGTCGGCTAATGGCCAGGCAGCTCGATGACTAAAGGAGAGAGGGGAAAAATGGCCTGAGAATTCTAAATCTCCAGCCATGGATGACAAATCTGGTTTCCCCTTTATTCTGCACACACAAATCCCATTAACATTAATAGATCCCAGAGAGTACTGTCAAAGTTAGCCCATCTATAAGATGTGGAAAGAAATCTTATACAGGACAAGCATTTATTACTGTAAATCCATCAAGAGGAACTATGGTTTTTCCCCTCCCCAGTGGCAGAGAAACTCTGAGGGAAAGCAGAAGAAAACAAAAGAGAAAATAAGCAGTGATGCAAAGGTAGAAATGAGTCATCGTTATATTAGCAAGAGATTTTAAAATGATGTCTATTCCCCAAGAAACTGTCTAATTTCACTCCACAAATAGAACACATTAAAACAATTCTTTGCCCCATAATCATCCAATATAACTTCTCTGCTGAGCAGTCAAAACAGTTCAACAGAGACACCTTGCTCGAAGTGTTGAAAAAAAAATGAAGAGAAAATGTTTCTGTAAAGATCAACTAATGAAGGAGGAAAAAAAATCATCTGAGTAAGTAAGGGGAGTTGCATTTTCCTGTTTTAAAAATTGGTACCTCAAGAAAATGGGAGAAATTTCACTGATATAACATGGTATATGACTTCAAGTGGAAATTCAAATCAAGGTTTTCACCCATCACAGTCCTAAGACAACCACCACGACCAGTACCACCACCAATTTAGCCTTATTAAAAGTGTTCTACAGTCCCAGATGTTAAAGGAAGAAGCTGAGGCCACTGACCTTCACAGCTCTACTCTGCTGAAATAGCTCAGTTCAAAATATGCCCTCATTGTCAAAGATGGACAAAGTATAAAGCATTTATATTGGTGTTTCTTTTAAATTCCACTAAGAATTGCATGGGAGGAGAAGAGTAAAAAGTAACTAAAACTCTATGTTTATGCATTCTAGAATGTGAAATATGAGGGCTAGAAAGGATCTCATCTGATTCAAGTCCATCATTCTACAAATCGGGAAATTAGAGAGAAAATGACTTGCCCACGGGTTAGCATCAGAGCAAGGACTAGATCTCACACCTCCTGATACCCAATCTCATCATGCTCTTGCCATGAAATTTAGCCCAGTACCTCTTTGTCGGTGCATTTGTTGTATTTGTCAGTACTGTCTCATTGCTCTAGCTTTACTCCCTTAATAAGGAGGCAACTCTGTGTTCTGCTGGCCAGTCACACTTGGAAGCTGTCATATGGCATACTGAAGAGGTAGCCAACAGGGCATCCTCACCATAAGATTCCCAGACAGCTACACTGGAATGATTTCCACAAGTTATTGATGAGATTTAATCAAATGATGAAGAAACTCATTAAATATTCATTCGTTTGTTATTTTACTGCCCTTCTCTACCATACAAGACTTACCTGCATAGGGAAAGGTTTTTAGCTCCCTAATTTCTGTGGCAGACAAACATCAGCTACCAAAAAGACTCTGAAAAAACAAGTACCACTTACCAGGGTGAGAAGAACCGATGGAGTCTTTGAAGCCAAGACCTTCGATATCTGAAATTTAGAATAGAAAATTGCATTTGGTTATTAGAATCTATTAAAAAGATATGATGCAAGCACCCTAGAAGCAAGCAGTTACCAAGGCCAACCATGAATGTCACAGGTTTCCTGTTAGACAATTAAAAGCAAATTGGTTTGAAAGAGATTCTCTTCTGTCTCACCATCCCCTTCTCTCCTAGAGACTGGGAGCCAGCATCATTTAGAAGGGGAAAAAAAAGCAGAACCACCCCAGGGACATGTGTTAACAGCAGTGTGTCTTGTAGACTTGTCACGATCTGTCTCCATTTACCATCACGTAATGATTTCTAACAATTACAGTAGTTGAAACAAAGGGAGGTAATAGCATTTGGGGATTACATCTGCTATTGTCCTTGGGAAAGAGAGCAGGGACAGGAGATAACAAATGTGTAGGCTAATGGTTTTTTTCCTCCAAGATGACTATCAGGACACCAGAGTCAAGAATAATGGAAGAGAAATGTGGCCATTACCGTGCTGCCCAATAAAGCTGGCGCAGGCCAATGCTCCTCTCTGACACAGTTGTAAGCTGTATGTTTGTTGTTCAGTGCAGTGGATCATCTTTTATTGATTACAACTGCTTGAGTGGACCCTAGTTACCTCTGGGGGCGATGAAGCATTTCCAAGCCTACGCTGACTCCAGTCCTCTATCATTTCCATCGAGACCCATTAGCAGCTCCCAGTCATCAGCATATTCTGTTCTCATGCCACAAAAAATTAAAGGTACACACAATGCTGTGTCGCATCCACTAAACACTGAGGCCCATCACTGAACAGCTCATCAATGTCATTTCCATAGGCGAGTGGTCTCTTGGGACCTCTTAGCTTTTATAAAACCTTCTCCGCTAAATGCCCTTGCTTTCCTTCAAATGGTAGCCAGTGTTTTCAGGCAGACTAGCTTCTGTGAAAATTTAAGGGGAAAGGAGACAAACACAGCATGTGTAAGATGCCTTGTGGGTTTGCTTCTCCGTTCTGAGACTGTACAACCACTTCCCTGTAGCAACGGTGTAAATTTCTGAGCCAGGCCTGGTTTGCTACTCCAATGATGCTCATTCTATGGGAATAGTGATTAAATGGCCATTGTTGCATTAATGACAGACCCAGAATCAGTGATTTTGAACTGATCAGACACACCTGGAGGACAAGGTCTCTGAATGAGTGATTTTCTCCCCAGAGAACTAAAGTATTAAGCATTCATTCTCTTTAAAGAGCCAAATTTTTTTTTGAAAAATAATGACCATTTTAAGGTAAATGTTTCTTTTTGCAATCTGCTCCTTCTCTTGTTGAACAGTGTGCATTAATTGAACGTAATTTAACCTTTTCTTGATGACTCAGAGTCATCATTATGAGCATAAATTATTGTCCTGAGCTGAGTTACAGCGATATCCTTAGTGCCTACTGAGGAGGACGGGGCAGTTTGTCCCCCCCACAAATGAGGCATATGTCTAGTTCTTTTGGTCAGCTAGATTTTTCTGTCTCCTCCCTTGATGTCTGCTGTGACTCACCACTTATGCTCTGCATCCATCATAACTTGAGAACAATTAAAGGGCACCAGAGGAAAGCAGGTAACTATAGAACAACTGAAAGAACTCTGGGTTTGGAGTCAGAAGACTTAGATTCTAATCCAGGCTCTGCCACTTACTACTCATGTCACTCCGGACAAGTCACTCCCTTCCTCTGAGCTTCAGTTTCCTTATCTGAAAAGTAGAGTTGGATTAGATGGGCTCTAAGTTTCCTTCTAGGTTTAAAGCCTATGATCTTAAAATTATGAAGCTAATAACCTAGATTTCATATACAGTATTAAGCAAACAAGCTCTAATGAGGCATTCAAACAATCAAAATGCATTTATCACATACCTACGCTGTGCTGGAAATACAAATACAAAAGGCAGACAGCTCCTGCCTTCAATAAGCTAAAATTCTACAAGAAGTGAGTAAAGATAGGGGGGCGGGAGGAGGGAATACAACGTGTTTACAAATAGTTATAAAATACATACAAAGTAATTGAGAGGAAGGCAGAGTACTAACATTCTACAAATTAAAAAGCACAAGCTTTTAGATGGCTATTTTTCTCACCTTTCAGGCTTTTCACTTTTTTTTCACATTTGTGGCTATCTTACAGTTAATTGAGAAAGCTCAGAATATGACCACTGAATGCAATTTTACTAGAAAGTATTTCCTTATATACATGCAAGAGGAAAGCCACAGAGCTTCCTGTCATTCTGAGATATCCCAGTAGCTGGGGGCATACAAAGTCCAGCTGAGTCAACTGAAAGGTAAGATTACTGCCATTCTCCACCATCCCATTCTCCTGCCATGATGACCACAAATAACTGTTCATTCTAGGGGGGATTGAAGGAATTTACTCCCAATTCTCATAAGTTAGTAAATCTGCTTTCCAATCCTGTCTTTCAAGAGAGTTAAAAGAGCTTAAAGGGTAAGAGATTCTACAGACTCCATCTCATTTCATGTGGATTTGGCTCTTTTTGGCCCCAGTATAACCTCAGGAGAACCTAAACAGGTTAAGGTGGGGCTCCTCTCTGCTTAGTCTACTCAATAAACCCTTCTTGGGAGCTAAGACACAAAGGATGTTGTTAAAAAGGAAACTGGCCTGTAGCATTAAGTCTCTAAGTTCACCATTCAGTAGTGCTCCATTCTTATGGCAAAGAATGCCTCTATTTTTACTGAAAAGCACGGGAATTGGAAACCAATTTATGTTGCAACCTTGTACCCACCCACCCCCACCCCCCCCCAAAAAAGACCATGATACCTTTTCAATGGAATTTTTTTCATCTTGAAATAAAAATGCCAGTCAATGGCTGGGTAGGCTCTTGCACAGAGATGGATTCAACAGAGATCACAGACATGAATCACTGGCAGCATTAGGGAAAAACTCCAGGATTCCAATTCCTAAGGCACCTGGTATTAGCCAACAGACCACATATCCTTCAAGGTTTAAGAGAGACGAGCTACTAATATCTGGGCCTTCAAAGGACACTGTGTCTTAGAGCAGAAACAAAATGTGAAAAGAATCCCCATGTGGCTAGGGGTGGAGCAGCAACAAGTCAGAATTTCAACTCAGCAGGTTCCTCACTGCCTCTGATGCTTAAACAGACTTTTGATAACTGACAAGGCACCTTGTTTCATGCATGCAAATAATTTTTGGAACTATTTTAGATGTTCCAATCAAGAATATTAAAATGACAGGTCATATCCATATTAATACACTCCCTAGCCATTATTAGATACCACAAACCGCATGGTGCCAAGGATACAGGAAAATCAGGATTTATCCAGAGCCTGGCACTGTGGGAGATCCAGGAAAGAAATCACAATCTTTTGGGAGAATAAAAAGATAAAAATAGCTAGAGAATCCTACTAGGCAAGGCACATCATGTGCTAAACTAAATAAGACTGTATTCCAAACTGATACATACTTTAATGATAATAATCATAATGTTTAAATGGCATTTTAATGTTTGTAAAGTACTTTACACATACTATCTCATCCAATCTTCACAATGACTCTATCAGACAGTTGCTATTATTATTCTCATTTAACTGATGAGGAAATTGGGGCAAAGAGAGGTTAAGTGACTTATCCAGGATCATACAGCTAGTAACTGTCTGAGACAAGATTCAAGCCCAAGTATTTCTGATTCCAAGAGTATTTGGGGAGCTGTGTCAGCTTCAGGGAAGAGAGATTCAAACTGGGTCTTCTAGGATTTAGACATCAAAAAGGAAGAAGGTTGTTCAATGCAAGAGGAATAGCATAAAGAAGGATAAAGAGGAACTAAAGAGCATGAAATATGTGTAGGAGATAGTCAGACAGTGAGTGAACCTAGGTGGAGTGGACGAAGTCTCCCGACCACTAACTTAAAGAGGATGTGAAGCTAGTCCCACCCTGTTTGCTTTTCCAGAGCCAGCCAGAAACATACCCCAGATGCCATATCCAAAAGAGAGCGTCATTCTCCACAGTGTACAAACCTGAATCATATCCAAGAAGCACAGAAAAAGCTATCCCCCCACAGCTTCCTCACCTCTGCACCAGGCAACCCTCAAAACTCTGGCTTGGAAAGAAAATGCACCCCAGGCCAGCAAATGGAGACTTGGACTCTGGCAAAGGAGGATTTGTTCTACAGGGGAGACTGGGCCTGGAGAAAATCTGACTGTGGTTAACCAAGAAGCTCCACGTAGAAGTCACCCCCAGCTCTTGGCAGAGATGCTGCTGAGTTCCCCAACTTTCTAAAGATGGCCAGGTGCACAAGCCCATGGAGAACATCTGCTCACGGGAGAGCTTGGATGGGAAAACGTGGCTGTGCAATTGCAGTTGTTGGGTTATTTATGTAAGTGCTTTGATTTGGGCTAAGTTAGGAGGATGAAGCTGGAGCTTTATTTGCAAGGAATCAGCCAACTTAGAGAAAAGAGGACAGAGGCATCTGTGACTGTCCAGGGGAAGGTACAGTGAGGTCATGAGGTCCCTCAGGGCCTAAGCACCCCCTCCATTGATTAGCAGCACAGAAACCAATATGGTCAGAGTGTACGCATGCCTTTAACACAAGCTGCTTTAGGCTTTTCAGATAGAGATGGGATCAAATCTACTCAGGACTAGAGACATACAATTCTAATGGGCCACATTCTGCTAGCTGAATCAGCTGCTCACTCACTGCATGTGAAGTATTCTGGGAAGTGTATTAACTCTAAATTACTTCCTACTGTTCACTAAATGGTGCCCTTAGGGCCTGAAAGACTTGGACACATTTAAAGCTTCATTTACCTACATCTAAGGATGTACCTGATAGAATCAGGTCTACAAGGCAAAAACCGTTTATTTTGTACCTTATATCTGTGTCACTGGTTAGTAACTGCAATAGAGAACAATTAGCATATTCATTAATTAGGGTCTTATTTACAGCCTTGGGTCGATTCTTTTTCTTTCTTCCTTCCTTCCTTTCTTTCTTTTTTTTAAAGAATAGGTCTCCTTATTCCACCCAGGCTGGAAATGCAGTCTACTTATGGCTAGATCCCACTACTGATCAGCATGGGAGCTCTGACCTTTCCAATTTGGACTTAGGTAAACTGTTACAGCCCCTGACATACACACCCTGTTTCCAGATGCTGACCATATTAATGCTAGACTTAGTGTGGACACCTGATTGGCATAGTACAGAACTCCAGAACAAGTCTCAGCCTTGCCAAAGCTGGGATTAAAAGCATGAGCCACCATGCCTGGCCTTTAGAGCCAGGGAATAGGGCATCAAACAGAGTTGTGCTGTAGCCAGACTTTAACCCAGGTCTCCCCCACTCCTGCAACAATGACCAATCCATCCAATGAACCACGACACCCCTGGAAAATATAAAAATGTATTTATTTTAACTCAGATTCTCTAACTCTGCTGAAGTCATTGATGTCTTTTAAGAAATGATAGTGCACTTGAATTTCTATTCCCCTCACATAGCATAAGCAGAGATCCAGACTCAGCAGGTACTAAACTTCAGGTGTATGAAGAAGGTGTGGGTGGGAGATAGGGGATGAGGATGGGTTCTCTTAACAAATAAAGATCTTTCCAAAAAGATTCTGATACAAAAATTTCTAACTGCAATTCCCTACAGTAGAAACTGATTATTGTCTGAGCTGTAAATAGAGAAACACCTCCACCACCCACAACTCATAAGAAATTCCCAGGGAGAATTAGAAAGAGTACAACAGTGAGGAGGCACACAGAGAATAAAGGGACAAATAAAGGGAAATCTTTCTAGTATAGAAGAAGGTTCAGAAATTTACACAAAGAGAAAATATTGAAAGCTACGGATTGAGTTTGTGTTTTCTCCTAGAGGTAATGATAGGAAGCTACTAAAACTTCCTGGGCAAATGATGTGACAGGGCCAGACCCGGGTTTCAGGAATATCAACTTGGCAGCCGCATAAAGGAGACAGATAACAGGCAGAGATACCAATTAAGAGGCTAATGTAAAAAAAGAAAGAAAGAAAAATATAAAAAGCTAATGTACTAGTCAGGAGAGTAGTGATGAAGGTCTGTGTGAGCAGAGAGAAAGAGATGTATGCAAGATACACTGTGGGGATGCAATTACAATCAATACGACTTGGCAACTGGCTGGATACAGGGCCTGAGGTGGCATGGAAGAGCAAAGAGGGGAGGGTGACTCCAGGTCGCAAACCTAGGTGACTGGAAGAATGGCAATGCCATAGACAGAAATAAGCAAGTTAAGGGAAGACAGATGGGGAGACCCGTTGGGTTGAAGATGCCTGATTAAGCTGGAGCTAACCAGCAAGGAGTTAGAAATGTAGGGCTGGAGCTCAACAGAGAGCGAAAGGCTGGACAGATCTGCACAGAGATGACAGCTGACCCGGTGGAAGCTGATGAGATCACCTAGAGAGCGTCAGGAGAGAAAAGAAGAACAACCAGAACCAAAAGCCCAGTTCCTACTGTACAGGAGAGTGTGATGAATTAGGAAATTAGACTAAATTATGTGAAATTACTGTTTGGATGAATCACAGTCAACAACTATTAGTTAAAACAACAAAAAGACACTCACATCATCTGAATACTGCACATCGTCCACGGCATATTTCTCCTTGAAGTGCTCACGGGAGTAAATCCTTTAAAAAGATACAACAAGAGTGACTGGTTAAAGTGTCACAGCACAGGCCATATCTAATTAATGCCAATAAAAAAAACCAAACAGTACTTGGGGAAGCACACATGCCCAGAATACTAATTAATTAATCAAGAAGCATTTATTAAATGCCATCTATGTGCCAGACACTGTAGTGGGTGCTGGGAATACAGAGACAAAAATGAAAGAACACCTTCCCCTGTGGAGTTTACATTCTATCTGTGGAGGCAATGTGTACATGTACAGGATCACAAATCAAGAGCATAAGGGACCTCACACATAAATACACACAAAACATGCATGAGGCAATCTTTGGGAGGGGCTGCTAGCAGCTGGGGGTGGGGGAGTGAGATGATGTCAGAAAAAAGCACGTGCAGAAGGTATCACAAACACCAAAGGAAACTAAGGATTCTAAAGGCAGAGGAATACATTTCAAGTACTGAGAAAGTGGGTCTGTACCAAGGCATAAAAGGAAGAGATGGAATATTCTATGGGAAGAACAAGTTTGGCTGAAATGGAAACTATAAGAAGGAGTGCTGTACACATTAAGTCTGGAAAAGAGGGGAACCAGGCTATAAATGGAGTTAAATGTCAAGGAGGAGTTTGGATTTGATCCAAGGGGTAACAGGGAACCATGGGAATTTCTTGCTCAGGAAAGAGACACGGACCTAACAACCTGAGTCTGGGTATATCAACCTCAGTAACTACATGGAAGATAGACAGGAGAAGAGAGAAGCCTGAGGCAAGGAGGTCAATCAGGAGACTACTGCAATAGTTTCAGCAAGAGGTAAGAAAGGCTGGGTTTAACATCCTGGTTTTATGAGCAAAAAATAAAAATAATCATATTAGCTAACATTTACATAGCACTTACAAGGCCAGGCACTGAGCCAAGTGCTTGACAAATATCTCATTGGATCCTCACAACAACTTTGGGAGGTAGATGCTTACTGTTACCTCTGTTTTACAGATAAGGAAACTGACTTGCCCAGGGTCACACAGCTGGGAAGTGTCTGAAGCCAGATCTGTCTTCCTAACTCCAGGCCCAGAATTCTACCCACTGCCTCCATGAAGAAAAGGAGATGGATATGAGAGATGTGGCTGTAGAATCCACACTACATGCCAACTGACCACAAACCAGGGCAGGAGAGATTGCAGAACAATGGGGAGCTGAGTATGATGCTGAAGTTGTCTGTCTGGGTGACTGGAAGGATGGTGTCCTCAACAAACAGTGAAATATAGGAAGGGAGAAGTGATAAGCTCTGTAAGGAACATCCAGTCATAGGCAGTCACTGATACCAGACAGGACAAAAGGAGATCAGGATCTGACTGTCATCTTCATAAAGATGAAATCTAAGCCCACAGAATATGAGGTCACCAAGACAGAGAGAAGAAAAAAGAGGCCAGGATGGAGGTTAGGGGTATACTCATAGTTGCTAGATAAGAAATATATGATGGGTCAGCAAAACAGACTGAGAAGGAGCAGTCTAAGAGACAGTATATAAACCAGGAGGGAACCATGTCAAAAAACTCAGAGTAAAGAGTACTTCGAAGAGTAAAGTCAACAATGTTGGACAGGCACAGAGAGGTGGCATAGTGGAGATAATGTGGATCCTGTCTCAGACACTTACTAGCTATGGGAGTCTAAGTCACGTAACATACCTGTGCCTCAAACTCCATATCTGTAAAATAGGGATAATAACAGCACCTACCTCCCAAGGCTGTTGTGAGGATCAAATAAGTTAACATACATACGTAAAATGCTTTGGGCATTTGGGTGGTGCAGTGGATACAGTGCTGGGCTGAAGTCCAGAAGACTCAACTTCTTGAGTTCAAATCTGGCTTCAGACACTTACTAGCTGTGTGACCCTGGGCAAGTCACTTAACCCTGTTTGCCTCAGTTCTTCATCTGTAAAATAAGCTGGAGAAGGAAATGGCAAACCACTCCAGTATCTTTGCCAAGAACACAAAGAGTCAGGCATGACTCAAAAAATAACTGAGCAACAACAAAAGTGCCACATAAATGCTAGCTATCTATTGCTACTATATCATCATCATCATCATCATTAAATGTTAAGGGAAGAGAGGTCAAGAAGGAAAAGCACTGATAAAAGCCACTAGGCTTTGGTAATTAAGCAATAACTTGCAACATGAGAGAGCAGTTTCAATTTAAGGATGAAACCAGACTGCAAAGTGTTGAGAAATAAAAGGGGAAAAAGTCAAAGCAATGACAACAGCGACCTTTTCTAGGGATTTGGCTGCAAAAGGAAAGAGAGGAAGAGGATGATACCACGAGGGGATGGTAAAATCAAGTGGGGGTTTGACCAGAGGTGGGAAACCTGCAGCCTCAAGACCACATGTGGCTCTCATAAGTCCTCAGGTGCAGTCCTTTGAGTGAATCCAACTTCACATAACAAACCCCCTTAATAAAAGGATGTGTTCTGTAAAACTTGAACTCAGTCAAAAGGCTGAACCCAAGGACCTAGAAGGCCACATGTGGCCAGGAGGTGGGAGGTCCATTGGATTTGTTCTGTGAAGTTTGGATTCAGTCAAAGGGTCACACTTGAAGACCTAGAGGGCCTGGTAAGCATAGGGGATACTCGGGCATATTTGCAGGCAGAAGGGGATGAGCAACTAGATAAGAAATGATTTAAAATTAGACAAGGGGGAAGGAATGACTATGGGCCAATCTATTGGCAGAGATGGAAAGGGATGGAAACAAAGTATATTTAAGGGATTGGCCTTGGTCAGAAGAGAAGCTAGCTCTTCATCAGAAAACTGAGTCAAGGAGAAATGATGACAAGGGGTTTTGAGATACAGAAAAGAGAAGAGAGAGGTCCTGGTGAATGGCCTATGTTTTCTTAATAAAGGATGACAGTTCCTCAGCTCTGAGGGTGAGAGGAGGAGGAGTATAAATGTGAAGAAAAAACAGAAAGTTTAGAGCAACCTTTATATAGAGCAATCTTTAGAGCATCCCTTTTATAGGGAGCTCAATAACAAATAGACTTAGAAGGAGTAAAAGGATTGTCTTGCTGCAATGAAATCCTAGTTGAGCTCAGACAGCAGATTTGTGGTAGGCTAGTCAGCGGGACTGTGTCACTTCCTACCATCACTGTCCAGAGTAGGAACAGAGGAAACAGACAGCAGAAGCAATCCAGAGCTGAGGGTTAGAAGGTACAACTGACAACAGAACAGTGTGCAAGGAATTTGGAAGCTCGACATTCAAATGATTAACACTTGCCCAGAGTCTCACACCTAATGATTGTGTGAGGCCTCATTTAAACTCAGGCTTTCCTTACTTCAGGCCCAGCACTCCATCCACTGTACCACATAGGATGACCTTTGAGGTCATGACACTATATGACTGGAATTATGGTGGTATCTTGGACAGAAATAGGGAAGGGCAGAAGTGGGGAGGGAGATAAGGTTTAAGAGAAAAAATGACTTCAGCTTTAGATAAGTTGAGATGCCTAAGGGATGTACTCAATGTGAAACACCCAATAGGTAACAACAGGTATGAGTGAAGCTTGGCTGCGAAAAGGAGGCAAAGTAGAAGTCAAAAAGCTGAAGAGGTAATGTGGTGCATGTTGTTTCCTGGCTGATTCCACGGCCATCCATGTCCTGACTCCAAGCATTTTTACTGGCTTTCCTCATGCCCATTTCCTGACTTTCCTGGCTTCCTTCCCAGCTAAAACCCCACCATCTACGGGGTCTTTCCTGATCCCCTTAAAGTTAGTGCCTTCCCTCTGCTGATCACCAATTTACCCTGTACGTACCTCGTCTGTGTATATTTGTTCTCATGTTGTCTCCCCCATTAGACTGAGCTTCTTGAGATCAGAGACTACCTATTGTCTTTCTTTGTATTCCCAGCACTAAGCACAGTGCCTGGCCCATAGTAAGCACCAAGCCGCTTAATGACACAGGAGAAAACTGAGGCTCCTGAATTCCAGTGGAGAACTTTTGACTCATCTTGCCCAGGACCAGGCTGCTATGTCATTTCCCAACCATTTCCAAACCATGCCACCACATATGGACCACCCCAACCCCCAGCTCCCCTTTAAGTGCCATCTTCTTCCATGTGAATGTAAGCTTCTGGAAGGCAGGAACCATGTTCCTTATTTGTATTTGTATCCCAAGCACTTAGCACCATGCATGGCACATAGTAAGAATTCATTCAGACCTACCAAAAGTTCCCTGTGCTAAATGCCTACTATGCTCATGGATACATTCTCCTTCAGATGAGGATCTCAGTGCTAATGTGGCCAGGCTCAGTCCAGGACACTACCTAAGGAAGCCACATAGCAGGAGTCTGAGTATAGAACCAGAGAAGAGAGTGGCCTGTTCGGGATTACTTGTTTTCAAGAAGTATTTGTTTTAATGAACTCTGAGTGCAAATTGAAGTATAATTTTCTAACTTTCTTTTTCTTGCTTTTTTGGAAATATGGCTAATATGAAAATGTTCTGCATTATTTTACATGTATAATTGATATCATATTGCTTGCTTTCTCAGTGGGTGAGGAAGAGGGTGGGAGGAAGGGAGAGAATTTGGAATTCAAAATTTAAAAAGAAAAGAATGTTAAAAATAAATAATAAATTAAAATGTTAAAAAAAAAAAAAGTATTTGTTTCTAAGCCTGCCCTGATCTGCACCCTTCCTCCTGTAATTTCAGCCTGTTTCTCTGGGTTCTCTGGCATGGAGAAAAACAAGGCTATATAAGGAGTCTCTCAGTTACTTGTATATGATATTTAATCTCCTCTGAGCCATTTCTGCTCCAGCCATTGTGTCAAAACAGCATGATGGAGTTAAAACAATTTGGAGCTAATGAAGTGGGGTTCAAATCTGGCCTTAATTTTTTTATATGTAAAATTAGGGTGTTGGACTAGGCCATTTGTTCTGTGAAGTTTGGATTCAGTCAAAGGGCCACACTTGAGGACCTAAAGGGCCACATGTGGCCTCAAAGTCACAGGTTCCCCACCCATGGACTAGATCCTAAGGTCCTATAGTTCTAAATCTATGATCCTATACCCTAATACATGTTTCTATATACTGCAGGTTGTACATGATGGGGTGCTTGGGTGCCTGGTGAACCCCAGTTTGTAAAATCACATCTCTCCCTAGCCTCAGAGCATTATCTCTGCCTGCTTTTCCCTGTGCCAGCACTCTGCCTAGCAACCATGATCAAACCCCAGCCAAATGCTTATCTCCCCTTGGTACAATAACAAGCTGCACCTACGAATCCTTCACTAGATTATCTATAAGTAACTCCTTAGCTCATTATATACATCCTGAATCCTTTGTTAGCTTGGGATATACTAAACTCCCAATATCCATCTTGTCAAACATGACATTGATGGGTGGCATCTTGACCAGCCCTGACTGCGAACTGACTTAATGATGTTTTAAGCCTAAAACCGCACCTCCATGAAGCCCCCGTTGGGCTGTTTCCCAGTGAATTCTGGGTAATACACCTGCCTAGCAGATATTAAAAGTGCATGTTCCTTTAAGAACTGACCACTCCTTAACCCCTCCCTAATCCCACCCTGATTCACCTAGTTAGCATAATTGGCAGGGGTTATACTATAGAACATCCTATATAAACTTTGACCCCTTTAAGGTTGCAGGTTCCCCAAGAACTCTTGCTCTCTGTATAGCGTTATCAATAAATCTTTGCCACCTTGACTTAGAGAATGCCTGAGTCCGTGAATTCATTTCAGACTGCTTTCCAAGGACTCTGGTTATTGGGGTTCCTGGACTCCCTGAGCTCCTTAACCCCCCAAGTACATAATGGAGCAGTTTTTCCAGTAAAGAACAAAGAAAAACTACTGCAGGCTATTTTTTGCACAGGATCAAATCTATTCACACCTTGCTCATCATCAGCTACAACCAAAGGACACAAATGGAGTGGATGCTAAAATACTGAGAAGGGATACATACCTACAGAAGATCATGTGATCACAGGATCAAGGGAGCTTGAAGGTCACTGAGTCTAGCTTCCTTATTTTCAAGAACTGAGGAAGAGGAACTGCTAGGTGGCACAGTGAATACAGCACTGGGCCCTAGAGTCGGGAGGACCTGAGTTCAAATCCAGTCTCAGACACTTAACACTTACTAGCCATGTGACCTTGGGCAAGTCACTTAACCTTTTTTCCTCAGTTTTCTTTTTGTTTTGTTTTGTTTTACTTTGGTGGGGGGAAGATGGCAGGCAATTGGGGTTAAGTAATTTGCCCTGGGTTACACAGCTAATAAGTGTCAGAGGTAGGATCTGAACCCAGGTCTTTCGGACCCAAGACTGGTGTTCTCTCCTAACCCTTGACTTATTGTGAATGCTGTTCCTCTAAGTTCCTCTAAGTCAGTCTCCTGGAGGTCACCCCTGCATTACAATAATGACTAAAATCCAGGACTGATTTTTCAGGAGGCCAGACTGACTCCTATTCTCCAGGACCTATTGCCAAACAGAGCCTCCTATGGAATATCCACCTGACTCCCTTTTCACAAAGCAAGTTTAGCCTCACTGGGCAGCCGTGAGAAAAACAGCTGGAGGTCCTATTGCTGGTCCTTCCCTGCCACTGCTGTCCCAATCACACGTTAATTTGTCTTTACGAAACATGGTAGTATATCAATATCAAGGCTGAACAACAGGGTCTCTTGGGTCCTTCCTTCAAGCTTCAGATTTAATTTCAAGTTTCAATTAAAATCAACTAATATTGAGTTCTCCCAATGAGCTACAGGCCATTACAGGCATCAGAAAAGATAAGGTCAGCCTCTCATTTAGCATACTCACTGTCTACCCCACTCATGCACCACTTTAGCATATTCTGTCCAGTATCAATATTTACACTGACATTCTGTATAATCTGAGGAACCCCAGCAGAAGGCAGAGCACTTGTCTCAAAGAAATCAAGGCTCCCTCTCTCTGTTCATAAAGCTCTAAGGGTCATCTGTCAAAGAAAGGGGCTGGACTAAATGACCTCAGAGGTATCTTCCAGCTCTATAGCCTATGATCCCACACCCCCACCACCTTTCATGTGAAGAGGGCTTTTTGGTCGCAGCCATGATGCCATGTGGTCCTCATAACACCTCTGGGAAGAAAGCACTGCAGCAATTCTTATCCCCACTTTAAAGAGGAAGAAACAGACTCCAAGAGGTTAAGCAGGGACTAGGACAACAATTCGGTCTAGGGGCTTCTCCTTCCACTGTAACAGCCTTCTGTTGGTGTCTCTGCTTCATATCTCTTCCTCTCTCTAGTGCATCCTCCACACAGCTACCAAAGGTATTTTCCTTTAGCAAAGATTTGACCATATTATTCTCCTATTCAAATTCCAAAAGCTCCATATTTCCTCTAGTATCAAATATAAACTCTTCTTTATAGCTTTAAAAGCCCTTCACAACCTATCTTTCTAACCCCAAACTATTTTATCACAGCCTTATCACACATTACTCCCTTTCCTGGACTCTACAATTCAGCTAAACTGACCTTCCCTTTGGTCTTCACACATGGCACTCCATCTCTGATCTCCATATCTTCCCACTGGCCACTCCCCTTTTCTCCCCATATTGCCTTAGTGGTCTTGGACAACTCATTTAATATCTCTGGGCCTCAATTTCCACATCTGTAAATAAGGGGGTTGGACTAGAGCATAAGATCCCTTCCAGTTCTAAATCTATCATCCTATGGCATAATACATGCTTTCCATGTGCTACAGCTTGTAAAATTACATAACAAAGTAATCTTTTTGGTAAGAAAAAACTTATGGTCTCTCTTTTGTCTTGCTGTCAAATCTGTCCAAACTCTATTCACACCCCACCATTCCCACCATCTACTCTCCTTGAGAATGGCTCCCCCACCATCTGGGTCCCATGGAAAGCTCATCACGAGGAAATTATTCCTCCCTGAGACTACATCAGCTTTGGTATTCATTCCTCAGCAGTATCTTAGTAGCTTCTCCTTCTTTGGTTGGAGGGAAGGAGGCTGAAGGAAAAATTCCTCCTCAAACATCCACTTAAAAAAGACCCTTCCACCAGTTGAACTCTGGATTCAACTCCATTTTTAAAGTTTCCTTTTGAGTGTTATTTTCCACCACTAGATTGTAATATCCTTGAGGGCAGGAATTTTTTTTTCCTATCTGCATCCCCTGTACTTAGCACAATGTTTAGCACACAGTAGGCACTTAATGTTTATTGAATTGAATCCTTGCTTCTGGAATGTACTCCCTCCTCAACTCCACCTCATGGAATCCCTCTCTTCACAGTTCAAACCCCATCTTCTACAAAAAAACATTTCTGATTCCACTAAACACTAGTGCTCTCCACATTAAATACCCTGTATTTATATTTGTTCCGTATGTATTTATAATTGTACTTGTCTTCCCTGATAGAATGTAAGTCTTGATTAGCTTCATGCTTATTTCATTCTCTGTCCTTTCATCTTCAACATCTAGCGCAGTGAGTGCCCGGCACATAGGAGGCATTAAGTAAATGCTTGTTAGCTACCTGAATGGTTGAAATAAAATTCCAGTGGATAAAGAATACCAAAGACCGAAATGCTGCAGCAGCCACAGCACATGAGCAACAGGTGGAATCAACAGTCTCCTCCGCCTATTCTCTCTGTCATGTAGCAGGCCACTAGCACTTCCTGTCTAGGCTCTCCCTGCATAGAAATGGTTCTCATATAAAAGCAGGCAAAACCATTGTGGATCAAGAATCATCCCTCAGGCTGCTCTTGGTGAAGTTGCCAGGAATTGCTCCCAATTCCACCTCCAATCCCAAGCAGGCAACAGTCACACAGAACTAAATAAACATCACAGCCATGATCTTCAGTAATTTCTTCTAGTTTATAAGAGCCTCCTTCCTGTTAAAGGAAGACTTGTTGCCTGGGATGTCCCACACTCAACTCTAACCCTGCCACAGCTTCCATCCTTGACCAAAGAAGCTACCAGAGGGTACACAGAGCTCTAAGAATGACTCGCAGATTCCTCCTTATATGCCCTGAGTGACAATGAGCAGAGGATCAGGGAATTTAGAGCTAGAGGAGCCCCTTGAGATCATCTAGGGACCGAACACTTGTCAGATATGTTACAGCAGGGATTCGGCTGGTCTGTGTTGCCATAGAAGTCACTTCTGTGATTCTATGATAGTACAGATCCCTCATTGTAGAGAAGAAGGAATGGAGGTCCAAAGAGGGGCCATGATTATTAAAAATCCAAAAGTTAATAAGTGGCAAAGGAGGGATTCAAATAAAGGTCTTATGACTCCAAATCCTGTGTTTTATCAACAGTGGGATGCTGCTTCTAAACTCAGGTTGGGGGGAGAAGGGGACAAAGGGGACAGAGGAAGTCCCTCTCAGTCTTTCATTTTGACCAGGAGTTTGCTTGGCCACACCAGTTAACCTGCATGAGTCCCACCATATTTAGCTGTCCCCAGTACTCAGCAAGCCTCTGACATCTGACTCAGAAAGGTCTGAATACTGGGCATGAGGATTCTCTCTGTGAAAATGTCCAGTTTGTTCTTTCTCTCCCCTACTTCCTAGGTAAGCACTAGGCTGGAATTCTAGTAGGTAGTCAACAAATGTCTGCTGGTACCTAATAAGAGTCCAGGGACACAATCTGGGAGCCTGAGCAGCTAAGAAACTGGCAGCCAATTCAGTCAGCCAAAAGGTCAGGCCAGTCTGCACCTACAACTGGGAGAGAGGGGAAGGGCAAGACAGGTCCATTATGCAATCACAACTGAAGATTCTGCTGGAATTCCTTTCTTTTGGAATAAATTATGTTGGGCTAGTTCCAATCCACAAGTCCAATTAGTTTATGCTATTTACATTTTTTGGCTTTTATTTCCTCATTAAATTCCCCCTAGTGACCATGTGTGGTCTACAGCAAGCAGCTACAAATGTATTCCCCTGGTTATCTTTTATTTCAATCCACATTGATTCACCTCTCAGTGTATGAGTTCTCCAAGGTCATCAATTTCAGTTTCTACTAAAACTTTCCTTTGGGACATGGAAGGCAGCTTCCTCCCATTCTTTCACATGGCCTCTAAGATAAACTACATTTTAATTGATCTTTAAAAAGTAAAAAGATCAATCCCTACATTACTTAATCTGGTTTTTGTTTTGTTTTGTTTTTTTAATTTAACAAACATGGCTGGATGTGTTAACTTTGAACAATCAGTTTGGGAGAAGATAAAAATCTTCTGTCATACAAAAAGCCTAACTGTTTCTGCTCAGGGCACATCTCTGACCTTTTCCCAACACAAACACTTTTTTCCCCTTTAGAAAATCCCTGGCCTATTGGTTAAGTCAACTTTGCTGCTGTTTACAATGCTAGAACAAACCAAGAGAGTGAAGCAGTAACATTTACCTTCCTGAAAATGAGAAGTTATCTGCTCAAATTGGTCACTGCACTCACACAATGACAGCATCCCAGAGGGCAACATTATATAATGACTTGTCAAAAACAAAAGTGGTGAGTTTATCCCCTTACATCTGACACATCCTCACACTTCTCCCCCCCACCCCCACCCCCGCCAATCTCTAAAAATTACAGAAGAGGTTGGGCTAGATAGTCTCCAGATCCCTTTCAGTGTTAACATCTATGATATCTATCAGAAACTCACATAAAAATAACAAAAATGCCACACTGTGTCAGGCCAATGGCTCATTGTTGCATTTTCTGCCTCTAGCAGGGGGCACTGAATAATTTCTCATCTTGACATAAAGCTCAAAAAGATCAGGGATGGGGCGGAAGGGAGGTTAGGATTTTAGCAAAAAGGACAAAAGATGGAAATAGTCAATGGATTTCTATCCAAAGATAGAAATAATCAATAGTGGAGGAGTTGTGGGAAGATACTGATAGATAAATGGTGTAATTGTGAAACAGTACAACTATTTTGGAATGCTATTTGGAATTGTGCTAAAAATCAAAGTGATTAAAATAGCCAGACCCTTTGACCCAGAATCCCAATGCCAGGCATATACCCCTAAGAGACTGAAAAAAAGGTCATTTATATTCATAGCACATTTCATGGTAGCAAAGAAATGGGAACAAAGTGATAACTATTGATTGGGAAACAGAGTGGGATACATCTATTTTCTGATTTTGGACCAGATCTGTGATTTCAACGGTGTGTGGACGTCCTTGCATGGAAACTCCCTTCAGCAATGACAGTAGGCAACTCCTCTGGGACTCAAAGATATGGAGAGCTGCCTGGGGCAGTGAAAGGTGTAAATGACATGCTCAGGATCCCACAGCCAGGAGGTAAAAGAAGCAGGCCTTGAACTTAAGTTCTCCTGATTCTAAGACCAGCTCTCTATCCATTATGACACTCTGCCTCTCTCCAGTAACATAATGGGGAATTATGGCACTGAAAGAAATATCAAATAGGAATAATGAAAAGAAACACATGAACTCTCTTAGTGAAATTTAGTTAAATTTAGTGAAGTAAAAGTGAAGTAAGCTGAACCAGAAAACCAAAACACACAAGACTACTACAGTGTAACTGGAAAGAACAATAAAACTGAAACATATATAATTAATTATAGTAACCAAGCCTGGAATCAGGAAAAGAATTAAGGAAACATACCTCCTCCTTTCACTGGGAGGCTGAGGAATATGAGATTTGCTGATTGATACTTTTGAACTATTATTTTTCTTTTTAAAACATTGTCATGTCATATGGACAATGGGTATTTCTTGCCTTCTCAAAGAGTGTGGGGTGGTGGGGAGAAGAAAATTTGGAAATGAAAATAAAATTAAAAAAAAAATCTTTGTCATGAGGGAAGGACCAAAAGGTAGGGGAAGAGAAAGGAATATCATACAAAAATAAAAGGAATCAATAAAGCTTTAACAAAAAAAAAGCTTAGAGTTATACACAAATATGCTTAACTTCCCCTTAAGAATACATCATCCATGAACTAATCTAAACCCACTTAGAGTTTCATACTGTACAACCTCTCAGCAATTTCAATAATTTTTCTACTCATTGTGTTTAAGTAGTCTACATTCTTTCATTTGTCCTAACATTATCTTCTTCAAGTTGCAAGTGGGAACAGCTTCCTTGGTGTAGGTATGCTAAGATCTGGCAAACTCTCCTAAATGTGCCAAGGTAGCCAACATGAGATGAGTAGAGAAGAGAGCTCATTGGCTCCCCTCCATCAGAAAGCACAAATGTAATTTCACAGCAGCATGTACATTATTAACAGATTGCTGCCTCTCCCCAATCCTTTGTTATAGACTATATAATAGTCATCATAGAGTATAAAAACCACAAGTTTCAAGTTAGTTAGCAATATTTATTGCTATGTGGGGTGGAAGAGGGAAAGTATAAACGATCAGTATCATCCCCAAAGGAAAACTTAATTCTACTACTGGGAATCAGATAATCAAATCTCTGTCTCTCTAATTGAGTAATTCTTAAACTTTGTTTCTTCTCACAACACGGTATTTGTTGCAGTGAGGGACCAGGGTACACTGAATATTTATATTAGCATCACTAGGTGGAATCAAGTGACACACAAGTCATGACATACCTAGGAAACTCTATGCACAGTGGCATGGCACACCCTCTGAGAATCACTGTCCCAGTCCCATGCCAGGCATCACCTTCCTATCCCATCCAGATAAATCAAACTTCTTTTCCAAGTTCCAGGAAAAATAAAGTTTTTTATACCCAACTGGATAATTAAGAAGAGAGGAATGGAGTTAGCAAGTAAAAGAAAGCATCCTGATCCCACACCCAAGCTGGGATCAAACTCTCCAAACAGAATGTTTCTCTTCACAGTCTTATCTTACATTGGAATCACCTCATATCCAAAGTGAATCTTTTGTATAATGTACCTCCTCTTTAAGCTTTGTAACTGAGTCAAGCTGGCTCAAAGTTCTAAGGAAGCCGTGGTTCTGAACCACAGTTACTCAGGTAGAACAGGGAAGAGCAATGGCCGAGTGTTGCCCAGTGACAAATGCTGCAGTGAGTGGGGGCAGGACACTGGAGCTATAGAAAACTAAGGCATATAATTATAAACATATAACTTATGTGATTAGAGAAAGAGCATGAGAATTTGATTACTAACCATAAGCTAAGGTGGGAAGGTGGGGAGAAAGACATAGAAATAGAGAGAAAGGTGTGAAAGGATAAACAAGCTAAGCTTAGGGCTGGGAGTGATACATAGCTTGCTAGTGATGAGTAAGTATAGCTAAGGAGAGGAATTGACTGGATATGGAAAATCAGAAGTCACTAAGCAGATCAACTAGCTTGGTTTAGACATTTTTGTCCTGGGGGTTAGTCAACTAACTATGGATCAACTCTGGGGCAGCTAGGTCCCACAGTGGATAGAATACCTACCCTGAAGTCAGGAGGACCTGATTTCAAATTCAGCCTCAGACAGGTAATAGCTATATGGCCCTAGGCAAGTCACTTAAGCCTGTTTTACCTCAGTTTCCTCATTTGTAAAATAAGCTGGAGAATGAAATGGCAAACCACTCCTATATCTTTGCCAAGAAAATCCCAAATGGGGTCATGAGAGTCAGATACCACTTAACAATTACAACAAAATGGATCAACTGAATAGCAGAGGCATTGACACAACTATGTTCATCAAGAAACTTTTATGAACAGTTCCTGAGAAAGAAAGAAGACATTAAAGGTTTTAGTTCTAAGGTTTTGGATTCCCCTAAACACATGAGCTTTCCTCACTCACAGTTCCTTGGCAGGTTTCTTTAAGTGTGCACCCCTCTCCCCCATAGACATTGAATGTATTGCTGGAAGAATGTGACCCAGATTTATCTACAGATTGTGACTTATTTTATTTGTGCCTCTGCTTTAATGTATGAGTACTTGTTATATTATTGTTATTTCTTTCCAAGTAGATGGTTATGTTTAAGATCTAAAAGTATTATTTTGAGTGGCTGGTTCTGTAAGGAGAAATCCATCAGTGGAGAATCAAGAGCTAGAGTGCTAGGGATGATATACTTCCCTTAAGTAGTTATCCCTAGGATCCTGAGGGAATCTGAGTCTCTGGGAACTAGCCCTGGCAGTGTGAGAACAGGTCAAAGAAAATGATTCAGCTCAGAGTAAAGAGGTGTTCTTATGCCTATATGAGAGGCGTGAAGTGTGCTACATGTGGGAAACACACATCTGCTCGTTACATTAGTAAAGTCCTCCACACTCCTCCTCCCCCCATCTTTCCTTCTGAAGAAAACTATTTGCCAACATTCTGCCATTAATTAATTGTGAACAATTTGGTTCCACTGGGCCTTTTGTTCAAGACAGAATTCAAAAGTTAAATGCAAAAAAATTAGACACATCTATTAATAAAGCAATAAGCTGCTACAGGGCATGAATTAATGACAAATACATCTGAGGCAACTTGAAGGCAGAGGTTCAAGGGACCTGTGACTTCACCAACCCCAGGGCTCATGAACATAAGTACCCCACTGTTACTTATGGATTTTATTCATTGACTGTTCTGAAGGCAGGTGGTACAATGGATAAAGTACCAGATCACTGGACCTGGAGTCAAGAAGACTTGAGTTCAAATCTTACCTCATATTATCAAATGAGACAATATTTATAAAGCATTTAGCATAGTGCCTGGCACATAGTTCAAGCTATCTAAATACTTATTCCTTTCCCTTCCTCACCCTTGCCTCAGACACTATCAGTGTGACCCTGAGCAAGTCACTTTTAAACCTGTCTGCCTCAGTTTCCTTACTTGTAAAACAGGGGCAATGACAGCACCTACCTCCTAGGGTTGCTGTGAGAATAAAATCAGATAATATTTGTAATAAACTTTGCAAACCTTTCTATGTAAGGAGGATTTTGTTATCCTTTTAGAGTTCAGTTTCTCAGAATCCATGGCCATGGCAATGTCTAGTTTCCAGGTGTTAGATAATAGCTCCCAGAATAATTCCAAGGATTCTAGATAGCAGTTCCTAGAATCACAGTGACAGTCCTACTGAGGCTGAGCCGTATGATACAAGGTGACATAACTCATATTTACTACGCTCACACAGAATGACAACATTGCTAAAGTTCACCTGTGAGCTTAAGGTTGGCAAGATGCCCTCTGTGTTGCCCTATAAAGCACGTGGGCACTGGTGAGTGAGGGGGAAAACCACAAGGAACCCATAGGGGAATCTGTGCTGCCTTGACCAGCCCCCATCAAGGCTTGAGGGGACTTAGGAGAGTACAGAAGTTGTGCCTGATTCAACTACCCATCAAGACGCCCCCCCTTCTTGCTGGTCTTTTCGAGAAGGGTGATTAGAGAATGCTGTGTGAGTGATGCTCCCATTACCAGCAACCCTCTTGTGAGAAAACTAGACTAAAATAAAGTAAGAATATTAATCCCATCTTAGTGTCTTTCCTGTCTGACCAGATCAAAAGTGAACCTGTTAGAAGCTGGAGTCCCAAGACTCCAATGCCTCCTGTGTGTTATCTGTGAAACAATCTTAAAGTATTATATGAATGCTAACTAACTACTGTTGTGATTGTGATGATAATGATTGAAATTCCTATGTTTAATAGATAACACAAAAGTAAAAAAAAAAGAAATCTCATAGATTCACAAACCATTAGAGCTGGAACAGATATGGTGATTATCTAGTGCATGCCCCTCATTTCTTCAATAAAGAAACCAAGGCCGGGGCGGCTAGGTGGCACAGTGAATAGAGCACCAGCCCTGGAGTCAGGAGGGCCAGAGTTCAAAGCCAGCCTCAGATACTTAACACTTACTAGCCGTGAGACTTTGGGCAAGTCACCTAACCCCAACTGCCCCTCCAAAAAAAAGAAACCAAGGCCAAGAAAGAGACTGGTTTTCCCAAAGAGAAAGAGTTCTCTTTTCCACAGAGTTTAAGAGAAGTGGTACCAGCTCCATAATTTGCTTCCAATTCTTGATAGCTGTGTTAAGCCTCTGAAGTCATGTTGCATCTCTAGGCCCCAGTTTTCTTCATCTTTCAGGAATTAAGTGTAGGGAATAGGCATTCAGGTACCAGGTAGAGCAGATCATCTCTGAGGTGCCACCCAAATCTGAATTTCTAGGGCTTTGTAAAATGAGGAGGTTGAACTAGGTCATCTCTAAGATATTCTCCAAAGGATCAAATACCTAGAGTTAGAAGCACCCTTGAAGGCCATCTAGCCCAGCCCACTCTTCTTACTTCTGGTTTTCAGAGCCCTTCCTATCCTGGTCCCTTCCTACCATCCCAGTCTTCTTACACCCTGCTCCCCTTCATGTACTCTTTAATCCAGAGACAACAACCTCCTTGTTTTTACAACAAGACACTCCATTTTCTGACTCCAGGTGTTTTGATGGACTGTCCATCAAACTCGGAACTCTCCCTCTTCATCTCCAGCTCCAGGCTTCCATGCCCTCCTTCAAGTCTCATCTCCTACAAGAAGCCTTTCCTAGAACCCTTCCATCTTACTACCTTTGCTCTGAGATTGTTTTCAACTCACCCTACATATATGCTATTTGCATATTGTTGTTTACATGTTGTCTCTCCCATTAAACTGTGAACTCCATGAAAACAAGGACTTATTCTTTTCTTTTCTTTTTACTTTAATTGTATCCCTACCACTTAGCACAATGCCTGGCACACATAGCAGGCACCTGACAAAAATGATCATTGATTTGACTTATAAATGGGAAGACTAAGTCTTAAAGACGTCAAGTGACTTACAGCTATTGTCAGAGGTGGGATTTAGACTCTCATTTTCCTATGATACATTGCCTCTCCATATTCCAGCTTTAACATTCTATAGTTGTACAGGTCACTGGGGAGCACTAAGTTTCCATGAGTGCAAAGGACATCAGCTTTCTGAAGGAGTATTATGTACCCAAACAATGTTCAGCCATCATCTGAATTCTATTTAACATGCACAAATACAGGGTTGCTAATGTGTGGCCTACACTTTCAAGTTCCTAAAATACTGTGTCAAGTGAAACCATCATAAAACAATGTTAGTGCCCATTTTTGTACAAGTGCCCTTAATAGCTATGTATCTTAAAAGATGCATGAGTCCTGATGTAGCTGATGCAGTCCTAGGAACCCCAATAGGCTTTTACATTTCAGTAAAGTACAGCCACTCAATAACAAAAGGAGCCCAAATAGAAGAGAAACTTTGGGAAAGGAAAAGAATGATGACAGACACTGAAATTGCAAAAGCAAACTTATAAAAGATATGTGTTCATATGGAAAGAGAGAATCCCTGGGGGATGTCACTGGGGCGTCCGTCAAATCATTATAATAATTCCAGGCATCACAAATAGCCAAGCTACAGTGCTCAAGTCAATTCAACTCCCTTTGGTGGAACAAGCTACATTTTACTTCTAAAATGGTAAGCTTTGGTTTGGGAATGCTTAGGAAAATGGGAACAACTGCTTCAACAGCAGAGCCAATCTTAAACCTATCTCTCCATCTGCTCTTCTGAGAAGGATCAGGGCCCCCACTAATGGCCAAGAGATTAAAGTGGCCACTTTCTACCTTTAGCTTGTAAAGCATCCATTATTTCTTTTCATTTTCCCTTGTGGCCAATGTTACTTTAAATGACACACTTCTATTAAAATGGGCTCTTAGTTACAGAGATTTGAGAAATTGCATTTGTGCCCAAAGGCCTGATTTTTACAGAAATAACAATAATTTTTTAAATAAAATCTGAGAAGCCACTAGCTTTTCTTCTGGCATTCTGAATCTTGTCCTTTTAAAAAGGGCAGAGATAATTAAATTTGAATAGTAGTTATTTTTCATGTTTTTAGTGCTAATTATAGTAAAAATCATTTAAATGTCACCTTATCACATAGTGAGGCAGGGCATCTAACATAAAATTAGCTATAAAAGGAACTCATTGGCTCCTCTGTGAGGAGGCAGAAATATAACTTTATTGTGTTAATGAGAGAAAAAGTAGAGAACTTGTACATTAGCAAAAGGGCCCACAAGGGTGACATGAGGAAATCACTGTAAGGCTATAAAATAAGTCCTGGAAGAGTCTGAATAAGTGAGACTACTGCTTGGTTTATTCTAAAAGCTAACTTGGGCAGCCTCTGTGTGTCAGGACAATGCAGCCACAACTACCAGGGATTCTATGAAAAAACTTGGATTGGACAGTCCACTTGTGACCCAGGCAGTCATGTCTCAAAGGCAGCAGGGATAAGGGATGGCCCCAAGTGGAACAGAAGCTACTAAGAACTTTCCCCAGGGCACATAACATAGAAGGTTCAACCACAGCACTAAAGGCTTCTATCCAACAACATTTAGAACCGGGCCAAAAGGGACACAGGAAGTGGGGAGAGGAAATGATTACAAATGTCAGCAAAGTTAAGTTGACTCTTTAAAAAAGGAAAACTACTATTGCTATAAAATGAAAAGGAGAGGAAAAGTAGACAACCCTCTATTCCTTTAAAAAGTAACACAATGGGGGCGGGTAGATGGCACGGTGAATAAAAGCGCTGGCCCCAGATTCGGGAGGACCCAGGATAGGTCCCGGCCTCAGAAAATGAGCACCCACACATAAATAATGACTGGCTGTGTAACCTTAAGCAAGTTACTTAACCCCAATTGCTTTAAAAAAAAAAATAAAGTAACACAATGACTTCCTGACATTTGTACATGCACCCTACCCGACCACGACACGGGGCCTTTCCTGACAGCCAGGAAAGGCTTAGCACCACAGCTGGCCATGATACACTATGAGTATAAACATCAGATAATGGATCTCCCATAAAAAAGGAGACATTAAATTAATGCCATACAGTGGAAGCATCACTGAGGGCTCTGGAAAATGAAATTTCAAATGGCAGGTCTTGCTGGCTGTCTGACCACCTGCATACGGTTAATGAATAAGTAATAAGGCCAAATTACAATAGTCACCATCAATTCCTAATGGTTAGAGTCTGCCTTCAGCTAAAAATAATGCCACTGCCATTCATTCAATTTACCTTGAGAAAGGATCAGTGATATCCCCTGAATAGAAGTCAGGAACCATTTTAAGATTCTATTAGCTTGTCAGAGAAAAAGCAAAGAGCTCCCAACTCAAGACAAGCATCCCATTCAAGAGACACTGCTTAATAGGCTAAAGATAGAAAAGCTCACTCTGAAAGAGGCAGTGGGCACAAAGGGGCTGCCCATGGCTTTGGGTGAGAAAGGCCATGTTCAGAGCCCATCATAATGAGATTTCAGAGATAACTGGAACCCAGAAGATAGACTATGGCAGAAGTCTAGAGCTGAAAGAAATAAGATCAAACTCTTAAAGCTCGGCCCTAATGTTCTATCATCCCTGCTCCTCAGAGCTAGCCTCTCTCAGCAACAGTAATAAAAAAAAAAAAAAAACCACCCATCAAGATATTAGCTGACTAAATCCCCCAAGCTAGTTCTCACAAAGGATTGCAATATTTAAGAAGGGGAAAACACCCTCACTTATGCCTTATTTAGGGACAAACTGAGCATAGTGCCCAGATCACGGAAGAGGTTTGGGATTCAGTGGGCAAAAAGCCTTAGCCCTGGCAATAGCAGACTTCTTGGTTCTTTAAAAAAAAAAAAAAAAAGCTTCAGACTCCCAGGGTTCATACCTCAGGATAAGCACCTGAGCTTCTGAGCCTTTTGAGGTCACTAGGTCATCCATCTCAAATCTCAAGAACCCTCAGCTCTTTTTGATCTTTCACATACAGTGCTCTAAAAGGCCTATGATGGGCCTGGGATAAGTTTCCTAGGTTTAAAGGTAAGAGGGCACACTGAGACCTATTCCGATCACCTCACACAGAGATGAAAAAATGAGTCTGAGAGTTTTAAAGGACCTACATGAGGTCATGTGGAGAATAAATAGCAGAGGCAGGATTTTAGCCCAGGTCTTCTGATGTTTTCCACTGTATACCAGGCTGCCAATATGGGTACAGCTTGGTTCCAATGTTCCTGATACGATAACCCTGGCACCTCAGCTCCCATTATACCCTCACATTAAAAAACAAAAAAAAAAAAAACCACAGACTAAAGTCAATTACATGAGTGAATACATCAAATCAACTGTCCTTTACACAAGGAATAAAGTCTCTGGGAAGGTGTTTCCCAAAGCTTCGGTGGCAATGATAAATGCATATAAAGTAACTTTATTAGTCTATAAAAGCAGCAAGCACCTGAGTCATTGGGCAAATTGAGAAGGCTTATGTATAGATATACACCAAGAATGACTAAGCAGAAAGGAGAATGATACACAAAGGGAAACATTTTAATGCTCTCAACACCTTCATCTCAACTACCTGCCTAGGACTCTGTGGACAGAAGGAGGTAAAATCAGGCAGTGCCGAGAGAGAGAGAGAGAGAGAGAGAGAGAGAGAGAGAGAGAGAGAGAGAGAGAGAGAGAGAGAGAAGTGATTTCTACATCAAAAAAGAATGGCATCCATGTGAAAGGGGAATTTAAAGTTAGGTGAAATAGGAACCCTTGATAAAATGGCCCCAAAAGGGGTTAACCCATCGAGAAAGGGTTCTGATCCCGGCTGATTAGAACTCAGGTGCCTGGCTCCAAATTTCTTCCAAGAAGACTGTGTTAAGGGGGAAAGGAGGAGACAGGGCTTGCATACAAGTAAGTTGCTTCTCTGGGTGACTTTGAATTGCATTAAGTGCCAGATGGATTTTCAGAAGCTATCAGACAGAGAATTCAAAAAGGAATTGAGCAACTGAAGGTCAAATGTTCACTCTGATGGGTTTTGATTGAAAAAAGCAAGGTAATCCTATCTGCCACTCTCTTTGTGTCTCATTGATTATTAAAGTGGTTGGATGCAGTCATATGCAAAAAGTATACAACCACACCAGGCACCGACTTTCCTGAACAAACCCCACCACCTAAATTGGGTGACTTTTAAAACCCTGCATTAACCACAGCCAGCTGGTGCTTCTGGTCAAAACCTTTGCCATTCACTTCAGGCTTTCAGGAGATGGTTACTAAGGGAACAAAGATGCCACCTGTCACGTCTCAGTCATAGGTTCATATCAGAGGCCAATGGATATAGATGTGGAAGAACTGAGTGAGGGGCTGTAGTTGAAGCAGTGCTCACATTGCTGCCAATTGAGGAAACTTCATACATTTATTAAGTATGGGCAAAAGGAGTCAGGGGAAATAGATGAAAATGCTACCAGGCTATTCAGATAACCTAGAAACATGTCCGTTGCCCTTCCCCTACAATGACATGCTGTATTTTCAATATAGTATATAGTGCCTTGATGCCTTCCCCAGCCCCAACAGTAAGGATGGACCATACCAAACCATCCAGAGGTTCCTCAGTGATCCCTCTTGTGACCAAATGCACATATCTATAAAGTGACCAGGTGAAAGAGAGTTATGGATATAGACTGAGACCATGAAAGGGAACTTCTGTGACATGATAACTGGTACAGCTAGGCATTGTATCTAAGCTCTAAGCCTCATTAGCACCAAGTTCTAATCCACTAAGCAAATCAGCCCTAAAATATGGGGAGCGCATGTAAAACTGAGAAAGCTTAATTACCTCAGGACAGTGCAGGCCATTAACCACAGCTGGAACTAAAGTCATCTAATATTATTCAAGACGAGTCTCAAAAAGGCCAACTGCTCAGAGCTTGCTTAGTGAGCAGCCGCATCCTTGACTTTCCTACCAAGATCAACCTGTATATAATGCAACAGCTAGCTCTTGGGATTCGCTGAGAACTCACAATCTGCACATGTTCCCCACCCCTCCTTCCACTCCTCTCCCTGGAAATGTGCAGGAGACAATGCCTGCTGTCAGTCTTTCTAAGACATGGAAAACCAGGGAGAGGGGCTCAGAAAGAGAGTCCCAGGCTCCTCAGGAAACTGTTCCTCAGGTAAAAGGAATCTAGTTCCTATTTTAGGGAGTTCTTCCTGATTTACACCATTTGCACGCTTAAGACGAGTCCCCACATGGCTAGTTCCTAAAATCAGTTCTGCTATAACACTGCCTTCCCTTCCTTCCCTCCACAACCTGGTCTGTTAAGCATCTGCTAAAACTTCACTCAATTTTCTTAGCAAGTTCTGCACTACTTGAGGAAAGTGAACGGAGTTCAGAGAAGGAGACCTGCAGATGATGGCACAGGGAAAGAATGAGGGTGCTCAGTACAGGTAACTAGGCAAGTATGAGGCCTCTTTTCTTAACTCTGTACACATCTAGAGGCAGTAAACTTTAGTGGAGATGCACTTCAGTGGAGAAGGCAGGTGGTTCTGTGGTTTCCTAGCTGTGAGACCTTGGGTGCTTCACTGATTTCCTCAGCTGTGACGGGAAGTAACAATATACATGCTACGTTATCTCACACGATTGTTGTGAAGGTCAAATGAAAGAATGCAAGCAAAGTAACTTTTGACTATGTGCCATTACTGACATGTGGCTTAGGATGGTGAAAAGAGCATCAGACTCAGGAGACTAGGGTTCAGATCCTAGCTCTGACATTGACTAACCACAGAACCTTAACACAAGTCATTCTGACTTGCTGTACTTCATAGGGCTGTTGTAGGGAATGTGCTTGATCTTTCTAATACCTATCTACCTATGTGAGCCTGTGTCAGTAAGTCTCTGAGCCTTAAGTTCATTTGTAATATGAAAAGGTTTGATCATGTGGCCTATGAGATCCCTTCCAGCTTTGGATCCAATAAGCCTATAAACAGGTATAGATACAGGTCTGGCTATGAATGGGCTGAGGTAGCAGCAGAAAATTTTGCCCTCTCACACTGCTCCTACAAAATGGGACAAGGTCTCGCATTTATGCCAGACAATTCAGCATATCTCTTTCTTCTGATACATCTGGTATTTGTTAAATTCACACCATTCTTATTATCCAACCAACTAAATTTTGGAATGACATTAAAAAGGGCCATTTTCAAGGGTACATGGGAAAAAAAACCTTTAGGGCATGTGCTGCTGTCAAATAAAAGCAGGGATTTTAACAGGATATTGATAGAATATAAACTCACTGAGGACAAAGATACTATCATTTTTGTCTATATATCCCCAGCACCTAGCACAGATCAAGCATTTAGTTGTTAATTGACTGATACTTTGCCCAAAGCATGATTACTCCTCAAACACTGACTTCTAAGGAGGCTCTTTCAGATCTGTTCTGGGTGACCAAAGAATGGCTAAACTAGGAGAAGGTGCTGTGCCCAAAGGACCAAGCTTCCAGTGCCTGGGCCTGGGGAAGAAGGAATAAGAAACCCTTCCCCTCCTCTGAGTTCCTGCAGGTTCAGATGTGTTAGGGGTGGGGAAGTTGTGAGTTCTAAATACTCCCTTCTCCTTTCAAACGTCACACTCCCTCTGCCCACTCAAAACCCTTGTTCCCAACATTTTCATCCTGGGCTCTTCTCCAGAGCAGAATGGGAAAGAAGAGTTGGTTTCTTTAAAGGGCAAACCTGAGTATCATGTTTCAGTGGTAAATATGGTTATTCAATGGATTAGAGACTTTCAAGAATTCTTGACAAAAAAAAATTTTGAAGTTGAATAGAAAATTTGACATTCAGATACAAGAAGCAAGAGAAGCATGAGAAGGTAAACAGGAAAAAGAAATCATAAGGAATTTATCAAAGTTGAACTACTTACATTCCTACATGGAAAAACAATAATTGCAATTTATGAATTGTAAATTTCTTAGTATGAGAATAGTTGAAGGGAATGTGTATAGGTATGTATGTATGTGTGTATGTATGTATATGTGTATGGATATATGTATACGTATGCATATGTATATACAGGAGGGTATATGGGCATATGAACACATATGTGAGTATGTGTATATATGTGTACAGGTATACATAGATAGAGGTCACAGGACCAATTGAATAAGAAGGGATGATACTTAAAAGGTGAAATTAAGAGATGAGGGAGGAATATAATGAGAAGAGATGGGGAGAGATAGAATGGGGTAAATTATCTCATATAGAAGAGGAAAGGGAAAACCGTTACAATGGATGGGAAGAACAGGAAGGTAAAAGGGAATGAGTCAACATTATTCTCATTGAATTGGGCTTAGTAAGAGAATGACACACACACTAACTAGGGTATCTCACCCTACAGGAGAGTGGGGGGAAGGGGACGAGAGGGAGGATAATGGAAAGGGAGGGAAAGCTGGGGGGAAGGGAAGTTGGAAGCCCCCACTTTTGAAAAGGGACAGGATCAAAGTAGAGAGGGAGGATAATGGAAAGGGAGGGAAAGCTGGGGGGAAGGGAAGTTGGAAGCCCCCACTTTTGAAAAGGGACAGGATCAAAGTAGAGAATAGAACTAGTGGGGGTGGGATAGGCTGGAGGGAAATATAGTCAGTCTTTCATAATATATCCACCATGAAAATGTTTTGCATAGCTATATATATAACCTATATTGAATTGCTTATCTTCCCAGTAAGGGTGGTTGATGAGGGAAGTCGGGAAAGAATCTGGAATTCAAAGGCTTAAAATCAAATTTTTAAAACATATATAATAATATTATTATTATTTTATATGTAACTGGGAAATAAGATAGACAGGCACTGGGGCACAGAGATCTACTATGCCCTACTGGAAAGTCGGAGGGGGGATGGGGGAAGATATGGGAGAGAGCAGATTGGGGGAGGGGATATTCAATGGGATCACTGTTTTGGGGTGGTGGGTAGGGGAAAAATGGGGAGAAAACTTGTAACTCAAAATCTTATGGAAATGAATGGTGTAAACTAAAAATTAATTTAAAAAAAAGGCACATGGGGCAACAGGGAGTATTCCTAACTATTCCACAAAGTTCTGTATTTATTTTTTTGCTCAAGATACTCCACACTTGCTTTCCTTCTTCAAAAAATGAAGCCTTGCCATACAGATCATTAACACAGGGCATTGGAAAGTCTTTAAAACACTATAAGGCACTTGTCTCAATAGGGACTCGTGAATAATCCCACACCCTATTGAGATCAATCAAGGAGAGTGCAAATGGAAACATCCTCATCTAGTCTCCCTCTCCAACAGGGGTCAGTTTCCTCCTCTGCAAGTCTTGCTGCTATTTCTCCTCCATGACTCACCACAGGCGTCCAACATTACCTGTGTTTCTAAAAAGCTGGGAGTGAGATCATCCATCAGTAGAGATCAAATTCAAAAGGTTTCTATCTTTGAAGAGACCATAGTAACCACCATACAAGACCCACCAAAAATCTGCCCCTTGACCATTTGCTAAACCTTTTTGGAGTTCCTAATAGAGTATGTATGAATCCCTGTGGGATATACAAATAAGACATGGTCCCTGCCCTCAGGAAACTCACAGTTCCATAACTATCACACCCTACGGTGAAGATGTTAATTAAGTGGAATAAAAAACCAAAAGTTCCATAGGGAACCACATAACCATCAATCTCTTTGACACAGGCAAGAAGCTATGTGTTCTGGCACCTAAAAGAGACAGAGTCCAAAGCCTGATTGTTTTACAATGGAGATGATGGTAACACTTTACACACTTCATAAAGATACTGTGAAATTCATTTGACATAATGCTTTGGAAGACAGAAAGTGCTGTTTGAATGTGAGCATTAGCCTCATGGAACTGGTCAGCTCTCTGGTCATAGCCCATCCCCAGCCCAGTCCACTCACTGCCAGTTAAAACAACAGGCCCAAGTTATATTTGGGCTCCCTGAAGATGCTGCCCTTGCCACAGGTTCCCGCCCCCCCCTCCAGATCAGATGGTTTGATGCCAAAGCTAGTGTTTAACCACAGACATCTGATGTGTGCAGAAAATCCGTCTAAATGCTTTCCACCTTCTTGTGTGTCATTTCTGCCGAGAGTATGATTATTCCAGGCTAATGTAAAAATTGCAGCTTTCACCACCTAATGTCATGAAGTACTCATTATCAATTTGGTTAGTGAGTTACTGGGTTGTTTTAAATTACAAGATATCTGGCACAGAGTGGGCCCCTTTGATTTATGATAATTATCTCTCACTGCTGAGCCGATTAGGAAAGCATGATCTTACTGGGCACGCATAATGCTTTCCAAGCCGAGCTTCTCTCCTCTGGATGCCTTTGGGAAGGAAGGAGTCCCTTTGTTCTAGACCCGTTTTCTCTCCTGTCATGTGTCTTCCGTGCTTGTCACAGGAATGGAGAGTAGCTGATTTGTAAAACTGTTAGTTTTGCTTCATGAGCTGGTTGACAGGGGATACTGAACAAGGCCCTCAGATTGTAGCCCTTCCTTAAAGACTCAATTTTAAGTTAGAATTAGCACCAGCAGAGAACTAGGAAATTGCATTTGCTTTGTACAGTGTCCCTGGTTCCTGCCAGGCCCAGGAAATTATGTTCTAGGTATCGAAGGCAGTCATCATAGCTCCTAAGAAGGTGACCCTCTGGAGTGAAATTGAGCGGGCACTGATACTCTCTTTGTCTGATCCAGAGTTAAGCAGCATTTCACTCAGGGTCACCACGGAGGCAGCAGGAGAGAGCCCAGAGGGATCAGCTCAGTGGGCTACTTTTCTTCCTGAATAGATCTTGGGGAATTTTTCATTTTGTGTACTCATATCTGGATGCTACACAAAGTCTTAACTTGAAATGGGTCTTTAAAACTTCCTCCATTAAGAGTAGTACTCAAAATCATTTTTCACCTCTGCCACTTCCTCAGGCCTCATCATTACACTTTCAGTTTACACTGTCCATGGTTATAAGAAAGGACATTTTAAAATTAAATCTTCTCATCTGCAGATCTGTATTGGTATCTACTCCAGGCAAGCATTCCATTCAGTATCTGATAATCTGTGCCTCTTATGAGGGATTCTTGGACCTGAATGGAGGGATCTCATGGGGCCTGGAGGTGGGAGTCAATCTTGTTAAACTGAGCTCCCCATACTTTTTTTTTTTTTTTTGCTTTTTGGAGGGAAGAATGAAGGACAATTGGGGTTAAGTGACTTGCCCAAGGTCACACAGCTAGTTTTGTGTTAAATGTCTGAGGCTGGATTTGAATTCAGCTCCTCCTGACTCCAGGGTCAGTGCTCTATTCACCGCACCACCTAGCCACCCCAGCTCTCCATACTTTTGAAGGAGGGTCTCTAGGACATTCTAAGGAGAGCTACGGTCAAGGGGAAGGAATGAATCTGGTATAGTAGAAAGAGTACTGGATCTAATTAGAGTTAAGAGAACCTGGATTCAAATCCTCATTGACCTCTTTGACTCTGGATAAACCACTTAACCTCTCTGGGTCTCAGTTTCCTCATCTGTAAAATGAGGGAATTGAACTGAATAACCTCTAAGTTCTCTTTTAGAGAGAATATGAATATATGAACCCATGAAATTTGATAAGGGCTATCCTCTGGTAGATAAATATCCTGGTTAGGGTCCTGATTTCATAGAACAGAAAATTAGTGCTAGAAGAACCCATAAAGATCTAGTCAAACCCCTTCATTTTACAGAAGAGGAACCTGAGGCTCAGAAAGGTTGAGCAACTTCTTCAAGATTGAAGAGCTAGTAAATTACAGCTGAGACTAGAGACAAATAGCATTAAGAATGACTTAAGTACTAACACTGAGAAAGCACAGGGAGCCTACCCTCACACAAAACCATAATTCATGTAATCCATGTAATTATGAGATAATATTTATAAAATGTTTTCTAAAAAGCTCTTATATATCTTAAAGCTCTATGTAAATACTAGCCATCATCATCATAGCTATTATTGTCCAAGGCTCCCCTTTAAAGGGGGATGTAGCTTTGACTGCAGAATGGTGAGATTTTAGTTCCTTACTCCCACTGACCAGGATCATGAGGAAGGGGATAGATAAGAAGACAAGACATTCCCCACTGTCACCTCCATCTTGTGAAAAAACTATTGCCCAATAAATGATTAATACACTCCTATACTTGTCTGTTCTGGGTCCTACCTACTACATAGAAATTAAAAAGAAAATGTCCATCTGACTTGTTATAAATTCATGGCTTCTCCTACCCAGGGATACAGTTGGGCATCATCTAGGCCATTTCACTTTAAAGGGGACATGAGGAACTGGAGAAGGACACAAGGAGAGAAGCTACAGTGATCACAGGGATGGGATCAGGCTGAGGGGGCAGCCATCCAAGAACAGAGTCAAGTGATATAGAAAGATGAGGGCAAAGAGGAGATAAGATTAAAGTCTGTAAGATCACAAGGGACAGGCAAAGAAAGCACCAACTTGTTTACCAAACCCTGGAAATTTAAGGGTTGAGGGTCAGGAGGGTCCCCTTTAAGAAAGACCAAAATTCTTAAGTTTTATAAAGTACTTTACATACATTATCACATTCGAGTTGACTTCCCAGCTTCTATGGAGAGCTTCAGATTCTTTGGTCAGTCTGCCCAGAATCTTTCTTGGGTGAGCATGTATGGCTGTTATGGAAAATCTAAACAACTTCTATACCAACAGAGGTTCTGTGCAGACTCTTTGGTGAGTGGGTCTATCTTCTACTGGGATCTATGCAGCATCTCTGGCTATGTGCTAGGAAATATGTACAGATATGGTGACACCCTTAATCTTATTACCAACTATAGCAGGTTCCCCTTCCAAGATGAACTCAGAAATTCCTTTATTAGATCATAACTTCCTATCAATCCACCTCTCTCTATGCCTAATCTCCTTGAATGAGGATTCTCTATCCTCCCTTCCCCTCTGTGGTCTCACACGCCTTCACTCCTGCTCTGGTTTTACTTTACCCTCTTCCCAAACTCAACCCTTTAGTCAAGGATCAAGGCAATTTTGTCATTTTAGTTACTGCTGGACACAATCCTAAAACCCTTGCTCCCTGTCCTACTGCCATTCACACCTCACCAACACCAGAGTCTGGATTATTGTCACCATGTGTTCCTATTCACATGCTGCAAAACAGCAATTTGGCTGCCTGGGTCCACTAAGAATTTATGTTATCTCATCTGAACTAAGCCTTCAATGAAGCAAGGCAATCCTTTCATTCCTACCCAACTGATTCTCTACCCTACTCTTAAAGTGGCTATTCCAAACCTTATCACACACCCTTGAGCCTTCCAGATCATCTCTTCCCCTACCCTCATAGCCTAGGACCTCACCTGATTCTTTGCTGAAAAAAGGAGAGACCATTTGCTGTAAGTTAACTTCTTTCCCTCTTCTCTACACCTCACAAAATACTGTGCCCCATTCTTTGTTTCATGACTCCATTTTCTGATGAGAGGGTGGCCCTTCTCTCCAGCAAAGCCAGTCTTTCTCTGTATACCATTGATCTCATCCTCTCCCACCTTTTCTAGCTCCCTCAATCCCCCTTTCTTCCCTATTTTCAATCTCTCCCTATCTACTAGCTCATTTATGCCTACAAACATACCTAAATCTTCCCCATCTTTAACAAAAAATCCTCTCTAGAATCTTCTTGTTGTTCAGACATTTTTCAGTTGTGCCTTATTCCTTGTGACCCCATTTGAGGTTTTTCTTGGCAGAGATTTGGAGTTTGTCATTTCCTTCTCCAGCTCATTTTACAAATGAGGAAACTAAGGCAAAGGCAAGTGACTTGCCAGGGTCACACAACTAATATCTGAGGCTAGACTTGAACTCAGGTCTGTCTTCTTGACATCAAGCCTGGTGCTATATTCACTGCCCTCTAGAATAGACCATCCCCTAAAGCTATCATCCTGCATCTCTCCTACCTTTCTCAACCAAATTCATAGAAAAAAAATATTTTCTGTCTCTAATTCCTCTTATTCATTCAGTCAGTCAGTCAGTAAACATTTATTAAGAGCCTGCTATGTGGCAGGCACTGAGCCAAACCCTGGGGATACAAAAAGAAACAAAAGACAGTCCCTGCCCTCAAGGAGCTTACAATCTAATGGGAAAGCCAACAAGCAAACAAATATGTACAAAAAGCTATATATAGGATAGATAGGAAATAATAGAAGTACTAGAATTAAGAGGGGTTGCAAAAAGTTTCCTGTAGAAGATAGAATTTTCTTGAAGGAAGCCAGGAAGCAGAGATGAGGAGGAAGACTATTCTAGGCATTGAGGACAGTCAGAGAAAATTCGTGTACCTCAGAGATGAAGTGTCATGCTCATAGAGGCCAGGAAAAGGGACAAAGAATATGTGACAGGGAGTAATGTGTAAGAAGACTGGAAAGGTAGGAGAGGGAGGGGAAGTGGAAAGGTAGGTAATGAAAGGTATGGAATGCCAAACAGAGGACTCTGCACTTCAGGAAAATCACTTTGGTGACTGAACAGAAGATGTCCTGGAATGGAGAGAGACGTGAGGCAGGCTGACCCACAAATAGGCTAATGCAAAAGTCCAAGAATGAGTTGAAAAGGACCTGTATGAGGGTGGTAGCAGTATCACAAGAGAGAATATGCTCAGAAGAGAGCATATTTAAGAGATATTGAAAAGGCCTTAGCAACAGATGACACCTAGATTTCTAGTCTGGGGAAGCAGGAGAATGGTGTTGCCTTTTACAGTAATAGGGAAGATAGAAAGGGGGAAAAGATAATGAGTTCAGTTTTGGACAGGTTGAGTTTTAAGTGTCTACTGGATATCCAGTTTGAGATATCTGAAAAGCAGTTGGACATGTGAGACTGGAGGTTAATAGAGAAGTTAGGGCAGGATAGATAGATTTGAGAATCACCAAATTAACAGTTATATATGCCAATTACTTAGAGATGGTAATTAAGTTCATGGGAGCTGATGAGCTCACCAAGTCAAATAGTATAGAGAGCACTGGACAGAACCCTGTGGGGACATCTATGGTTACAGGGCAGGATCTGGAGGAGGATCCAGCAAAGGAGACCAAGAAGGATCCATATTAAAGGTAGGAGGAAAGAACAGTGTCCTAAAAACCTAGAGAAAAGAGAATATCAAGCAGATGAGAATGATCAATATTCTTTTGGGGGGTTTTTTTGGTGGGGTTTTTTTTTTTTTGGAGGGCAATTAGGGTTAAGTGACTTGCCCAAGGTCACATGGCTAGTTTTTGTGTTAAGTGTCTGAGTCCGGATTTGAACTCAGGTCCTCCTGATTCCAGGGCTGGTGCTCTATTCACTTTGCCACGTAGCCGCCCACTGATCGACATTTTCATCTCACTGTCCTTTCAACCTCTGCAAGCTTACTTCTGACCGTGTTATCCAACTGAAATTACTCTCCAAAGTTGCCAATGATCTCTCAATTGCCAGATCTGATAGTCTTTTCTCAATCCTCAGCCTTCATGATCTTTCTGTAGCACTTAGTGCAGATGGCCACCCTCTCCTCTGGGATTCTCTCTCTTAAGGTTGTGGTGATGCAGCTTTCTCTTCATTTTCCTACTTATCTGACTAGTCCTTCCTTCTCCTTCCTGCCCTCTGAATGTAACTCCAAATCACTGTCCTGGGCCCTCTTCTCTTCTCTCTTTTTAAAAATTCATTTATTTATTTTTTGCTTTTTGGAGGAGGGAAGGCAGGGGCAATTGGGGTTAAGTGACTTGCCCAAGGTCACATGGCTAGTTTTTGTGTTAAGTGGCTAAGGCTGGATTTGAACTCAGGTCGTCCTGACTCCAGGGCCGGTGCTCTATTCACTGTGCCACCTAGATGCCCTTCTCTCCTCTCTTTATCAGTTCACATGAGTTTAGTGATCACATCAATGTTGATGATTCTCAGATCTCTTTATCCAGCCCCCTGGCAGCTCTTCTGAGCTCCAGTCACATTCACTGCCTAGAGGACATTTTAAACTGTATGTCTCACAGGCATCTCAAGAAATCAAAACCAGAATTCATTATCTCCCCCCCAAACTATGCCTCTTCCAAACTTTCCTGCTTCTATCCAAGGCACCCCACTACCCTTCCAGTCACCCAGTTCACAATCCTGTCATTCTCTATTCCCAAATATCAAATCCACTGCCAAATTTTGTCATTTCTACCCCCATAACTTTTCTCTAATCCATCCCTTGTGTCAGCTAAAAAGAGCGACATTAGCTCAGGGCCTCACTCCTTGCCTGGACTCCTTGCCATAGCCTTCCATTCAGCTTCGAGTCTTCACTTCCACCAATCCATCCTCCACACAACTGCCAGAGTGATTTTCCTAAAATGTGGATCCGCCCATGTCATTCTCTTTCTCAAGAAATTTGAGTGGCTCCTCATTACCTCAAGAATCAAACATAAACTTCCCTGTCTGACATTTAAAGATCTTCACAACTTGCTTTTCAAGCTTATTACCCATTACTCTGCTATATGTGCCCTAGAGCCCAGTCAGACATGCCTTTGGATCCCAGGACCATACGTCTGGAGCTGGAAAGGCTCTCAGAGGTCATCTGGTCCAACCCCCCTTCTGCTACCAATGAGATGGAGGCTCCGGCAGGTAAAGACACTCACCAGTGCTAGACTTGGCATTTGATCCCAGGTTCTCTGACCCTAGAGATAGCTCTTTGCACTGTGCCATACTGTCTCCAGATGGCATTCTATCTCCCATCTTGGAGTTTCTGCAGTGGCTCTGCTGCATGACTGGCAGGCACTTCCTCCTAACCTCTGTATCTCAGACTTCCTAACTTCTTTCAAGGGTCAGCTCAAATGCCACCCTCTACAAAGCTACATGGTAGATTTACTGATTTCTCCAGCTATTAGCCCATTTCCCCCAAAACTATACTGAAACTATCATATAGCTAATTTGCATATACCTATATATGAACAGGTTATCTCCTCAATAGACCATAAGAAGGTCCAAGGCAGGGAGAGCACCATTTTTTACTTTGTATTCTCAGCAGGTAGCACAGTGCCTGGCACACAGCAGGTACTTAATAAATGCTTAACTGAGTCTCACAACAACCCAGTAAGGTAGGTACAAAACATATTACAATTACCATTTTACAGGAAACTGAGGGAACTTGAAATTGATGAAACTGAAGTTCAAAGATCTGCCCAGAATCATGTAACTAGTAAATATGAAAGACAGGATTTGAACATAGGATTCGCCTGATGCCAAGTCCTTTTTCATGCATAAGCTCTGAATTCATACCCCCTGAAAATATAAGTATATTCCAAAAGGTTTAGATTAATTCATGGATAACAAATCCATGAGGAGTTACTAAAGGGAAATTGGGATATCTGGTGGTATATGTCCCTCACCTTTGAGGTGACAAAAGGTAAGAATGCAATGTCTCCCACACTGACCAGGAACTCGTGTTAGGTAATAGATTCCTGTGCTCAGTGGCCCATGGGGCTGACCCCAGCCTTCTGTTCTGTTACTGTGGTTGTCAGGAGGTCAGCCATAGGAATCTAGCTGCAGGCTTTGGGCTTTAAAGAATGTCTATCTAATGAATGCATAGGTTAAGTAGCCAAGGTCCCATGGCTAGAGAGTAACAGAACAAAGACTAGAACTCAGGTTCTAATGATTTAATACAGGTTTCTTTCTCACACTGCCTCCCCTAGGACCAATGCTAACAGAAAACAGGGCAGTCAGAATAAGTGAAATTGTCACTTTGGTCAAACAACAATGGCCTCCTCCTACACTTTACCTTTTATTCTACTAATAGAACAGTTGGCCTGAGTTTCCCCCTTTTCTCTGTCCCAATAAGGGACAGCATCCAAGATATAAAACACAAGTATAGGATACCTAGCTAACCCAAGGCCAGATGACTAGGGTTGAGGGAAGGAAAAAGGCAGAGTACCTTGTAGAAGACAGAGGCAGCCCAGGCTAACCCAAGGCTATATAACCAAGGCTGCCTTCCTGTGGGCCTCTGCTTTTTTCCTTCCCCTCACTGTTGAGGCAAATTTCAGGAAGCTTTATTGACTTTTATAATGAAGGATCCCTATTTCTAAGGTAAGATTCAGGGCCCATACTGGCCAGTGAGAAGGCCAGGACTTAAATCTTCAGCTCCTAAGCTATGACTGAGAGCACAACAAACAGGGTTATGCAGCTTGGCCTGTTTTCAGCATCAAATTATAGAGATATGAGAACTGAAATATGAGGGACACCTAAGCCTGAATAGCATACAATATCCTTTCTTTCCAGGTACCATCTCCTCACCCTGAAAGAAACCCATTTAAACCAACAGAGAGACAGTTCAATGACCAGCACTCCCCATGGAGACATATGGATCGTCTCCGACACAAGCCCCCATTCTCCACGTAAAATGCTGGCTGTCAGATAAAATGTAATACTTGGCAAAGGGGGAGGGCCAGTCCGGGGTTGCAGGATTTAGCCCACCTTAACAGTAACAACTCATTTGTATGGTACTTTATGTTTATAAAGCACTTTACAGACATTATCTTATATAACCTTCATAGCAGCCCTGGTCATGGTCCAATGGACAAAACCCTTGATTTGGAATCAGAGGACCTGGGTTTGAATCCTGCCTTCAAGAGGTCACTCATAACTTCTTTGTGGAAAATGTATAAAATGAAGGGGTGGGAGTAAGTGACCTCTGAGGTCCCTTCAAGCTCTGACTCTATTATCTCTTGATAGATAGTGAAAGTATATTATAGGTATATATCATAAGTGTTTTATCTTCATTTTATAGAAGAAACCAAGAAACAGATATAAAGTGACCAGTCCAATATCACAAACAGTAACAGCTAGGCACAACCAGGATTAACCCCAGGTCTCTTAACTGACTCCACTAAACCATCGTGATTGGGGAGTATATCAACCGGCCCACTATGGATGGGCCCCAGGGATGCTTCACATCTTGCTCCAGTCATGTTCTTGCCATTCATCTGGCAACAGCTCTTGTCCTGGGGGGGGTCTGAATTTTCTCTGTTCTTGAACTTCAGCCCTGGAGCCCTCAATGTCTACACAAGTGAATGTGTCTCATGGCTCCCTACATCCAGGCAGTCCCAGTCATGCTTCATAATCCACCCTAGCAACTCTGGCCATCCACCTTTCCACTGTATCCTCTCACATGGCTTTATAAATCTGGAAGGTGTATTGCCATTACTACTGAAAGGCAATGTCAATCAACTGCCGATGGCTCTACTAACCATCCCTGTAGCTTCCCAAACCAAAACATCCCTACCTGGCAACCATTCCCTGATACAGGGGTTCTTCACCTACTACAATATGAGATCTCGAAAGGTAGGGACTGTCTTTGCTCTTGTATTTATATTCCCAGAGATAAGCACAGTGCTTAGCACATGGCAGGTGTTTAATAAATGTTTATTCATTCATTTACTACAACTGTGTGAAGGGCATTCAAAAAAAGCAGTTTTCACAAATTACTGATTCCCAAGAAAACAATATGCATAACGACTACAATAATGCAAACTGAAAGATCACAAATAAAATAATAAAAACCCCAAATTGAACAATGTAATTATAACAACCAATCTTGGTCCCAAAAAAGAATCAAGAAAATGCAAATGTACTTCCTTCCCTTTGATGGGAGGTTAATTTTGTGAAATTTTTTTTTAGTCTTTGTTGTGGGGATGACTTGCTGGGTAGGGGAAGAAGGGATATATTTAGAAATGACAATAAGGTAAAAACAAAAGATATCAATAAAAATATTTTTAAGCCCCACAAGGTAAGGCTCCCTGGTATACATGGGAAACAAGGAGAAAACAAGGAGAAAACAAAGTCCTTGGTTCATGGTCACCCTGCTCTCCTGTTCTTCCGTGATCCTTCAATGACTCTCTCAACTTGATCCCAACACAAGGCTACATATATTAAAGGATCTTACTTTCCCATCCAGGTGGCATGGCTTTCAGGAAGTCTGGGAACAAACAGGATAGATTTCCCAAAGTCAACATCAATGACTCCAAAGCAGCCTGGCTCTGTGACACCAAAAGCCCAGTGAAAGAAGGATTCCTAGGGTGAGAAATGAGGACAGAAGGTAAGTTACCCAGTGATCCAGCTCAGGCCAATGCACAAGCACATCACAACAAGAACTAGTGTTATGTTATGCTGAACACATTCAACAGCCAACGGACTATTAAGAGCTAGCGGGGACTTTAGAAACCAGCAAGTTGGACACTCTCATTTTAAAATCAATCAGTCAATAAGCATCAAGCATGTTCTATATGTCAGGGACTATGTGAGGTTCTGGGGACCCCAGCATGGAGCATGAAATGACCACTACTTGAAACAAACTCACATTCTATCTGGATCCCAGAGAGACCAAGCACCTTACAGAAAGTTCTAGAACTAGGCATCATGACTTCCACATAGTCCACTCTTGTCACCCTTTCTAAAGCCTACCCCCCCTTCAAGGCCTACTTCAAGTTCCCTCTCCTTGAAGCCTTCCCTAATGAACATTGCCTTAAGGGATGACTCTTTCCTTTGGAAAACCTCTAGTCTGTACTACACATTTAACTGTCCTCTAGCATCTAAACTGATACCTTTAATAGCCACAGTATTTTTTGTGTGTGTGTTTTTAGACCTTGGAAGAACAAAAAAAAAAAAAGTAATAGTTGATATTTAAATAATAACTCTTGAGATTTGCAAAGCACTTTATACTCATCATCTATATCCAGGTTTGTCACTAACTGTCTGTGTGATTTTGAATAAGTGACTCAACTTCTCTGATCCTGATTTTCCCACAACTATAAAATACAGGGGTTCAATGATCTCGCACATGAGCTAGTACAAAGTAAATAGAGTCAAAATGCACAATGATAAAACTATAAATGGGAAAAACAGTATCAAAAATAGAAACAATGCTGTATAATAACAGCCAAGAGGAGATGTGAGGAAATGCAACTTGCCTCCTCTTTGCAGAGGCTCAAGATATGATGGCAGTGGAAAAGGCACGTACTGACAGCCACTGGCTGCTGGGCTAGTTAGTTTTTCTAAGCTGCTTTTCCCCCTTTTTCTTTTTTATTCTTTACTTTGAGGGCTGGTTTCCTGGGTAGGGGAAGGCAAGCAGTATATTTGTTAATGAAGGTAACATAAAAACAAAACGTCAATAAAAAAAATTTTTAAAGACTAATCTTGAGGGGCGGGATTATTTTGTTTTTAATTTTGTATTTAATAATAATAATAACTACCAATTAAAAAGCACTTTAAGGATTACAAAGCATTTTACAAATATCATCTCATTTTATGCTCACAACAACTCTGAAAGGTAGGTGGTATTATTATTATTTTTTTTTTTTTGCGATTTTTGGAGGGCAATTGGGGTTAAGTAACTTGCCCAAGGTCACACGGCTAGGTTTTTTTGTTTGGGTGTGCGTTAAGTGTCTGAGGCCGGATCCGAACTCAGGTCCTTCTGACTCCAGGGCCGACGCTCTACTCACTGCGCCACCTAGCCGCCCCAGTAGGTGGTATTATTGTTCCTACTTTGCAGATGAGGAAACTGAAGCAAAGAGCTTAAGTGACCTGCCTAGCGCCACACAAGTAGTAAGTATCAGAAGTAGGATTTGAACTAGGTCTTTCTGACTCTAGGCCCAGAGCTCTATCCACTACATAATTTTGTACACAGTAGGCACACAATAGATGTTTGCAGAGCTGCTAAACTAGTCTATCAGAGTAAGGGGTAGGTCTTATTCCTCAACATCTTTCCCAAAGAATAGCTAATCTCAGGGCCTCACACTGGGCATCAGTAAACCTTTTTTGGTTTGTATCCATGAAACTATGCTCATAGAACAGGCATTTTTTCTACATAAATCTTTGCCATCTGTCTCCATTCCCATCAAAATCACCAGCAACAGGAGCCCTCATAGCTTTTGGTCATAAATGCTGGGGGAATAAACATTTTTAAAGTATAGAAGTAGGGGAGGTTCTGATTTAAGATAACTTTTGCATATCATCAGCAAGCGTATGCTCAGTTGAAAATAAGACTAAAATAAAAAACTGGAAAGAATGTAAAATTTGTGCTAGAGTCAATAATCTTTTTTTTTCCTTTAAATTAATTTATTTAATTTTAGTTTTCAACATTCACTTCCATAAGCTTTTGAGTTTTAATTTCTCTGCCTCCCTCCCCTTCCCTCTCCCCAAAACAGTGTGAAATCTGATAAAGGTTCTATACATACACTCTTATTAATGCACTTACATAATATACTCTTATTAAACATATTTTTACACTAGTCATGTTGTAAAGAAAACTTAGAATGAGAGAAACCACAAGAAAGAAAAAAAAAAAAAAAAGAGATCAAATAGTGCCCTTCCATCTGCATTCAGACTCCATAGTGGATATGGATAGCATTTTCCACCATGAGTCTTTTGGAGTTGTCTTAGATCATTTGATCATGGCTGAGAAAAGCTAAGACTATCAAAGTTAGTCATCACACAATGTGGCTGTTACTGTGTACAGTGTTCTCTTGTTTCTGCTCATCTCACTCAGCATCAGTTTATCTGTCTTTCCAGATTTTTCTGAAGTCTGTCTGCTTATCCTTTCTTATAGCACAATAGTATTCCATTACACTCATATAACACAGTCATTGTTCAGCCATTCCCCAATTGATGAATATCCCCTCAATGTCCAATTCTTGGCCACCACAAAAAGAGTTGCTATATTTCTGTACATGTGGGTCTTTTTCCCATTTTTACGATCTCTTAGGGATAAAGTCCTAGAAATGGTATTGCTGGGTCAGAGGAGATGCACATTTTCATAGCACTTTGGGCATAGTTCCAAATTGCTCTCCAGAATGGTTGGATCAGTTCAAAAGAGAGTCAATAATCTTTTCTCAGAAAAAATCATTTAATGGAATGCCCAAGCTTACAGCTATTCTAAAGGATGAATGACAGCCCAGAAAGGATGTCCATAAGCCAAAGAACTTTTTATTCCAAAAATACTTGGCAATTAGTTCTCCAAAAGATTTCCTTTAGTAGCATTATCTAACATTTACTGAGCTGCAGCAATGGGGCAAGCCAAACAATTCCAACAGCAGACAGCATGCGCTGCAAATGTAAGGAACACAGGAACCAAGTGCTGCTGGCTTAGGCTGGAATGTCAAAGCTAGGTAGGCCCTTAGAGAGTGTCTAGTTCAACACCATCATTTTACAGAGGAGGAAACTGAAGCCCAGAAAGGACTTTCTCAATGTCTGATGAACCCTGGGGGTAGGTGCTGTTTGGGATCATACAAGCCATGCCCATAGCAAATATGTGAATATCAGAGAAGGCATTCATGTTTAAGTCACCTGCCTAAGCAGGTTTAAATATGGCCCCTCCTAAAGGCAAAGCAACAAAATGAATCACAGCAAAGCCCCACCCAGGTCAAGATGCCTGTGACTTTAGGGGCAGCTAGGTGGCACAGTGAATAGAGCACCAGCCCTTGAGTCAGGAGGACCTGAGTTCAAATCTGGCCTCAGACACTTAACACAAAAACTAGCTGTGTGACGTTGGGCAAGTCATTTAACCCCAACTGCCCTCCAAAAAAAAAAAAAAAGATGCCTGTGACTTTTTAGGAGGTCAACAAGCTAGTACCTTAGACCCAGAACATTAGTCTAATACTGGGCAGGTATTATATAATCACACAATGTCTCAATGTTGGAAAGGTCCTATAAGGCCATCGAGTCTAGGTGTGGGGAACCTGCAGCTTCAAGGCCACGTATGACCCTCTAGGTCCTCAAGTGCAGCCCTTTGACTGAATCCAAACTTCATTTGTTTTGTTCAGTCAAAGGGCCACATTTAAGGACCTAGAGGGCCATGTGTGGCCTCAAGGCTGCAGATTCTCTACCCCAATCTAGTCCAACCCATACCTAAATAAGAGTTCTCTCTAAAATATAGCCTCCAAATGGATCATCAAACTGCTTCTTGAAGCACTCTGTAAGGAAGAACCTCGTACCTTCCAAGGTAACCTCTTCCTCTCTGGGAAAGCATGGAACCCTTTCCTCTAATATCGAAACTAAATGAGTCTCTACAGCTTCCACTGATTCCTCCTTACTTTGCCATCTAGAGCCAAGTAGAACAAATGAAATCTCTCTTCCATATGACACATGACTATTGGGGTATGGCAACTCCGTCAGTTTCAAATCTCCCCTATCATCTATTTCACAAGAGTAGAAAGATAAAAAAGGTCAGATTTTTCACTGGAAGTGTGTGTCGAGCTCCAATTCAATAGTAACATAAATGCACTCAGAACCAGCTGGGCTCCAGAAACTCACACCAGGTATGTGGTATATGGGAACACAGCATGGGATACTGAGGTTTTGACATAAATAACCTTTTAAACCAACAGACTAAACCTATGAACCAAGGAACTAAAGACAAAGCAGAAGGGACAAAAGTCAGAAGACAAATTAGACCTAGGCTCTCCCACTCACCTGCCGGAAAAGAACCCCAGTGTCCGTGCAGTACCTATTACTCTCCTCTCCTCCCTGCAGGAGGACCAAAGAACATCTCTGCACAGCTGGGTTCTTCCTCAGACGATCACAGAGACGTTGCCTATTTAAGGAGAAGAGGGCCCGTGGTACTCTCAAGGTTTCATTCCCCAGCCAAAATACAGGTCTGAAAAAAGAGAAAGTCACCCCAGTTAATTCCTCATGTGCCAAGCCTCCCCGAACCATTGCCTGTTTGTAGATTTCTCAGGCTTTAATGCTACATGCATATAATACAACGACACATGTACAAACAGAGACAGAAAAAAGATGAGTCGATAAATCCATTCTCAGCTTACAAAACGAGATACACAGCTAATACACCAAGGCAGATGCAACAAAGCATAGAGCCTGCTAGTGTACTCAGCACATGCTTCAAAGGCAGGCTCCCTTACTGATGGCTCCCAAAGACTCCCTACTGCACTGACAGGCTTACTTCACTTGCTTTGCTGTGTGGACACCAAACAATCAATATTTGTTAAGCTCCTATCATGTACCAGGGATTGCGTTTGATGGGGATGCAAAGACAGACAGGAGACAGTTCCTAACTTAAAGGTGCTTACATTCTACCAGGCGAAATAGCAGAATTTCTCCACTTTGTATCTGCTGGGTTTCAACTCCATGGAAGAAGATGCCCCACCAAGCTACTAATTCAAACCTTTTCTGACTCACCTCCTTCTGCTTCCTCTCCCCAGGTTTGTAGGGCAGAGTCCAAACTCCTATCAAAGCCTCAAGGGGAGAAATAATGTTGTTTTCCTCATTGGACTGTAAACTTATTGAGGGCAGGGACTGTCTTTTTAATAATTGTATCCCTAGTATTTAGCAGAGTACCTGACATGTTATAGGTGTTTATAGGTGTTTTAAAAAATTATTGGAGTGGAAACAACATGTGCACACATAATAAATACAAGATATATAGAAAGTAAAAATGTGGTGAGGAACATTAGCAGCTGGAGATATTAACAAAGATTTGAAGTAGGAGATTCAAGGCTCAACCTGAGCCCTGAGGGAAGCCAGGGATTCTAAAAGATGAAAGGGAAAAAGAGGTACATTCCCAGCATGGGGAGAGTTGGCCTGTGTAAAGACAATAGGAAATGGGATGCATGCAAGAAACAGAAAATAGTCCAGGGTACAGGAAGCAAAGTAATAAGTAATAAACCTGGAAAAGGAAGCTGCTTGAAGCCAGACTGTGAGGTGCTTAAATGTCAAACAAGGTAGTCTGTATTTTATCTAAAAGGCAAAAGGAAGCCACTGACAAAGGGTGTCTGGGTCTTTACTGATACTTTCTAATTATTACATGACACCAAATTTAATACCCTCTCCAATCAAAAATCTAAAGAGTCCTTCAGTCAATATATACTGAGCACCTATGAAGTTACTTAGCAATCAATATGGGGAAAACCAAGTGCATGTAGAATAGACATCATCCAGATTACAGTGCACCGTGGGATAGGTAGTCTAGGAGTCAGTCACTTTCTCAGTATATTTATCTTGTGATATATATTGCAGGCACTGCAAGGGAACAATAATGATCTGGACCTAGAATTGTTAAGACTGCATATGGGAAATCACTGAATGAATGAAGAAGCATTTATTAAGTATTTAACTACATGCCAAGCATTGGGCTAAGTTCTAGAGACATAGATGGAAAATTGAGTCAGTACCTGCTCTCGAAGAGCTTGCATCCTAATTGGGGGACACAACACATAAAGGAAAGTTCAGTTTCAAGGCAGACAGAAAGGCCTAGTGGTACTGAGGATCCTAGAGTAGGGTAGATGTCAAAATACAGGGTTCCTCAGGGATGTGATCAATGCTCTAGGGGAATTTGCAAGGGGTAGGGGCAGACCATGGTAAAGTCCAATGGTCCTCCATCTTACTGGGAAGGATTACAGCTGCTAACTTCCCAATCATCCTCACAGTGTGGGTGGGTAGGTAGGTCATGTTCATTCAGAAAAGTGAAGGAGGAGGTTGTTGAGAAGGAGCCCACCTCTCAAGGTGGGTCAAGGTGGTGATGGCGGTAGTTTGACCTGCCTGACACATGCTGCCCTTTCTCTCCCTCTGTATGCCAGGTGCCTGTGGCTTTAGCTAGGCTAATTTGTCTGCCATCTGGGGGGTCTGGGGGGAGCTGCTGACACTGGACTTGAAGTATTGATATTCTCAAGGGTTTAGGGTTGGGATCCTATACTGTCACCATCAGGTTCTGAGGAAACATAGTGGTCTAAGTGGTAGGTGCCTTGCTGCATCAGCTATACTGATTTGCCTGCCTCATGTGTGGCAGCTGGTGGAGAGGGCTGGCACCTTCTCCACTGGTGCATCCCTGCATGGTCACTATGGGAGCTGGGCTGGAAGAAGGACTGGTGACCTAAGGGTACTGTCACTCCCAGGACTCTTGTGTTTATCTGCCTATTGGTGGCAAATGGTTAATAGTTATTGCTGGTGGTGATGAGGAAGATGGGCTCCTTCTCAACAATGATTTCTACTCTTATTGATGGCCCTGGGGGGGGGGCTAGAAATAGGTCTGGTGGTTTAGGGGACACTAGTACCTTCAAGACTCTTGAAATGAGTTCCAGGAGTATTGTCATCAGGGATTGAGGGGAAATGGTGGTCAAGAAGCTGGTGGTTCGACTTGCCTGACATTGAAAAAAGACATTAGGCACTTCCTTCCACCACCCCACCCCCCAGTCTCACACATACCCATAAGGTTCAATAAAGAAGGTAGATCTAAATTATAAAGGGGCTAGAAAGTGATGCAATGAATTTAAATTTGACATGCTAGGCCTACTGAATGTTCCTGGGTGTCAAAGGACCAAAGCAGCATTTTAGATTCTTAATCAACAGACATTAAGTGCCTACTATGTTCCAGTCACTCTTACAAGAACTGGAGATACAAAGACAAAAAAGAAAGGGTCCCATCCTTCAAGAATATGACCTCCTAGGGGCGGCTAGGTGGCACAGTGAGTAGAGTGCCGGCCCTGGAGTCAGAAGGACCTGATTTCGGATCCGGCCTCAGACACTTAACGCACACACAAACAAAAACCTAACCGTGTGACCTTGGGCAAGTTACTTAACCCCAACTGCCCTCCAAAAAAGAAAAAAAGAATATGACCTCCTACCAGGGGAAAAAATACAGACATAAGTAATATATTTGTATATAAATATATATAAAATAAATGCCAGGAAATTGAAAGGGTGGGACTAGAAGCTGAAAGACCTCCTGAGGGGAGCAGTTCATGAGCTAAGCTTAGAAAGATTCTCTATGACAACGATAAGGAAAAAGTGTAGTCCAGGCCTGTATAAAGGCAGAGACAGGAAATGGACAAATGAGAAGGCCAATTTGGCTGGAGTGTACAGTGTAGAAAGGAGAGGAGCGAGAAGAGAATGAGGAAATAAGAATCGGGGAGACTAAGACCAGGCAGGAAGGAAGAAGTCTTTTCTAAGAGTGACCCCAAGCCTTGCCTCAAGACTTCAATCTGTTTGACCATAGCTCCTTTTACCTAGAAGAAGCCAAATATTCATGCCAATTCAAAAATTTGTGCAAATCCTCAACAGAACAGAAAATAAACCCATGCTAACTAGAATAAGAGCTCTGACGACTAGCCCAAAGAATACTGAGTTCATCTAGTCCAAGGCCCTCACTTTACAGAAAAGGAAATCTCAGTTCAGGGAGGTCACATGACTTGTCCAAGGTTACCCTGGTAGGAACCATCAAGGTGGAACTGGAACCCAGGCCTACTGATTCTGGAGCCTGTGGCCTTTGCATTGTACCCTGCTGCCTCCCCACTTACTCCAACTGGGGATCTGTGGAGAGACAGGTCTAGTTTCTTGCAAATGTAACCTTTCCCTACAACTGTACTTCAGGGACCTGAAGGTGAGGTGGTTAGACAAGCTGGATTCATTTTCCCATCTTTTGTTCCTTGCCTAACCACACAAACTTGTGGAAAGAGACCATGAGCTGGGCCTACTACTCTCACACTGAGGAATATGGGCTTGTTTGTATTGCTGCAGGCATTATAGATGAGGTTATGTCCAGGGAATTGATCTCTTTAGATAGAAGGACAGAAACAAAGTGGAAAGGAATTTATTTAGAAAACAAAAAACCATTGCTTCGCTATGTGGTAAGAGCCAGCCAGCAGACACAATCACAGTAGACAATATGTGCATAGGCTCAAATTCCTTCAAAATTTCTCCTCTCCTATCTCATTAAAGTTTATCATAGGAGGCAAAGAGAAAAAAATGAAGACTAGAAGACAGGATAGAGAGGTCACACATAGTAAGCCATAAATGCAGTTTTAAGGATTTAAGCTTTATATAACAGGAGTTGCAGGACAAGTTATGCCAATCAATCTAGACACATGATAATGAATAGCAAAGGCAATCAAATCAAATGAAGAAAAAGTTTTTAGGAGTCCATGATAGTCTACATAAACTGTGCCACAGTCCCCAGTATTAAGGATACAGAGAGGTGATGTTTTCTTGGACACTTCTGGAAGCAAAGGAAGGAAAAACCAAGTTAAACTATTAGAGCAAAAGACTGTTTAAGGTGGTAGGGCTCTCAGAGTTCATTTTAAAAAGGAATAACTGAGGCAACAGAAAAGGCACATAACTTGCCCAAGGACATAGCTAGTTAAAGGAATCCCACTTGCCCAATTCCCAATGCAATGCGTAGTCTACTATATATCAATCAAGGGGCTTCAAAAACCATAAGTTTAATTTTTTAACTTAACATTTTGAACTTTTATGCTCCCGAGTTAAAAAAAAAAAGCAGTGGGTTTAGAATGAGGCCAAATTTTTAAAGACTACCTTTAACTAGCAGAGATTATTTTAAAATGAATTTTTCTTTAAAACCTGTTGAGCTTAAAAAGAGAGAACAGTGAAGCTGTTTTATTAACTTCATTGATTTTGAACTGATTTTTCTCTTCAACTCAATAAGTGTTTTAAAAATTAACTTCACTAGATTTTATGCCTTGAATTGATCTTTCCTCTGCATGTAGGCCTTTTCCGTCCTGCCCTTTTATTTGAGGTGTGAGTTTTATAGGTTGTAAAGGAGATTCATACTTCAGATAAAGAAAGGAAAGACAGAATAACAGAATCTTAGAGCTAGAAGGACCTCAAAGGGCAACTGGCACCTAAATAGGAATCCCTTCTACAACATTCTAGACAAACAGCCAGCCAGCCAGCATCCACTTAAAGCCCTCCAGTGGTAAGAAATCCTCTTTGTTGCTCCTGATCCTGCCCTCTGAGGCCAAGGAGAACAAATGGTCTTCCACATGAATTCCTTGTAAACACTTACAGACAGCTATGATATGACCCCTACATCTTCTTTTCTCTAGGTTAACCATACCTAGCTCCTTCAACCAATCCTCATAAGGCATAAATTCAATTCTTTTCATCAGTCTGGTTGCCCTCTTCTAGATACACTCCAGCTTATCAGTGTTCCTCCTAAAATATGGCACCCAGAACCAAACACAAGATTGCAAATGTCTGACCAGGACAGAGTACACCTCTCTCATCCTGGACATTAGACCTCTCTTAATGCAGTATGAGACTTAGCTATACTTGAAGACAGATACCACATTCCCTGAAAATCTCCAAAGTCCCTTCTGAGATACTAGAATTTTTTGAAAATCAATCCAATGACAAGAACTTTATTTTGAAAAAAAAAGAGAGAAGCTACTCACACTACCTGTAGCCATTTACAGATCCCCCCCATCCATGGCACAGGTACCTTTACCTAACTCACCACCCCATCTTTCATCACTGCCCCTTCTCCCTCAGATTTGATCCTAATGCTAACCTACTGTATGCAATGATATAGATGCTGTCTCTTTCCAAGGAGGGAGAGAGACAGAAAAGCGAAGCTGCAACTTGCTAAGACTTGGGCTGATGCCAGCTGAATAGAAAGGGCACTGTTCCCACCACCCTTCTTTAACTGGAAACACAGGCACTGCCCCGTTCCTGTTGTCATGAAGCCACCAAGTCTGTCATCATGAGTCCTGAAGGTGAGAAGGCATGAACATTTATGGTTATAAATGCATTTGGTCATTATTGGACATTTTCTGACAGAAACCCAATGCAGACAACTCTAACTTAAGGATCTGTCAATTCAATTCCCTCTAATCTTCTCTCAGTAGGAGACCCCTAACTAGTAGGATTACTATCATTTTTACATTCACGTCAATCAAGATGAACATAGATGGAAAGGCTTATTTTTGATCCCTGCTCTGAGTCAAATCTATTACGTGGTCAGAGACCTAGGTGCCTAATTCTGTGGCCTATTCTTCCTGCTGGGGCTCAGGCAGTCTTGGAATGAGACTATCATGGAGCCAGAGCCCCACCTGAGCAAGTGGGCCATCTGGATACACAGCAGTGCTTCTCACTTGTTTTTGCTATTTAATGAGGGGTTTAGCATCTTAAAGACTCAACCAAGGAACAGGTTGCCACAAATTCAGCTGAGAAAGATCATGCATGAAAAGTCTTCACTGCCCAAGGTACCAATACTGTATGTCTGACAAGAGAGAAATGAAAGAATGAGAAGATCCTGCTTTGACTGTGTTGATTCAGGAAGTAATGCAAAAGTCTACAATCACATTTAAGTAAAGGTAACTAGCATTTATTGAGCACCAACTAGGTGCCGAGCACTATACTAAACACTGTTGAACATACAAAGAAAGTCAAAAGCCAGTCCCGTCTCTCAAAGAACTCAATCTAATGGGGGAGACAATATGCAAACAAATATAGAGAAACAAGATAGATACAGGTTAAATAGTAAATAATCAGCAGATAGAAGGTGCTAGCATTAAGGTGGATCAGGAAAGGCTTCTTGTATAAAGTAGGATTTTAGCTGGGACTTAAAGGAATTAGAAAAGAGAAGGAGTGAAAATGAAGAGGGAAAGAATGCCAGGCATGGGCGACAGCCAGGGAACATGTCCCCAAGGTGGGAGATGGAGTATCCTGTGGAGGAACAATCAATCAAACATTCAATCAATAAATAGCAGGGAAAGGGGGCCAAAGGATGTGGAAGAGAACAAGGTGTCAAGAGGACTGGAAATATAGAAAGGGGGCATGTTCTGACAGGCTTTAAAAGCCAAACAGAGGATTTTCTATTTGATCCTTCAGACAATAGAGAACACTGGAATTTATTAAAAGGTATAGGGCCTGCATGGTCAGACCTACACTTCTGACTTCACATTTTTAATTCAGTAACCCAGATACAGACACTACCCCAAAGTCTACATATAAAACACTATTAACCAAATCCATGCTTCAAGTGATGATCTACTATGAATGCCCTAGCTCTTCTCAGCAACACCAAGACCCAATACAAGTACAAAGGACTCATGAAGGAAACTGCTATCGACATCCAGATAAAGAACTGATGGACTCTGAATGCAGATCGAAGCATACCTTTTTTTCACTTACTTCATTCTTTTTTGTGTTTTTTCCCTTTTAATCTGTTTCTTCTTTCACAACTGTGACTAATATGGAAATATGTTTTACATAATAGCACGTGTATAACCTACATCAAATTGCCTACCATTTTCAGAATAGGGGAGGGGGAGGGAGGAAAGGGGAAAAATTTGGAACTTAAAATCTTATAAAAATGGGGGCGGCTAGATGGCACAGTGAGTAGAGTGCTGGCCCTGGAGTCAGAAGGACCTGAGTTCGGATGTGGCCTCAGGCACTTAACACAAACAAACAAAAACCTAGCCATGTGACCTTGGGCAAGTTACTTAACCCCAATTGCCCTCCAAAAAGAAAAAAAAAAATCTTATAAAAACGAATGCTAAAAATTATCTTGGCATGTAATTGGGGGGAGGGGAAAATACTATTTAAAAATCTATGCTTCGAGTTCAACTCTCTGTGGTTCTCTTCTGAGTCTACTTATTGACTCAGAAGACTTATTGAAGTCTACTTATTGAAGACATTTCTCTCTATCTGAAGAGCATTTCTTTGCTCTTCTCTGCTTCCAAAATTGATCACAGGGCTGCACTCAACTATATTACTACTGTACTATGCTGATCTGGTGCCAAGATGGTAAGAGAAGGAGGAGTAACCAAATGACCTCAAGTTCAAGAGCAATGTTCTATCACTTATTAATTATTACAAGACTTTCACGGAAATGACAGTTTGGTTGAAAGCCAATATGTGATTTATCACAATAGAAATCAAAACTCCTTGAGGACCTTAGCATCCAAAAAATACAAACCTGACAATTTCCTGCAGCAAACACAGCAAAATCAAACTAATAAAACATTTATAATTCTATTTTTGTAATGCTTTATTGGTAATAGCACATGCATTCCCCCACTTTTCTGAATCCCACTCCTCTACTAAAACCTAAGTCCTGGGGCAGCTAGGTGGCACAGTGAGTAGAGCGTCAGCCCTGGAGTCAGAAGGACCTGAGTTTGGATCTGGCCTCAGACACTTAATGCACACACAAACAAAATCCTAGCCATGTGGGCTTGGGAAAGTTATTTAACCCCAATTGCCCTCAAAAAAAAAAAAACAAAAAACAAAACCTAAGTCCTGCCCTCTTCCCAAATGCCTTTTAAAAAGTTATTCTGAAAGGATAAAAAGCCTGGAAGATCCAAAGAAATACATTTTTTAACTACAGGAAATCAAGCCTGTGAAAGGTTGTAAGTAGTGAAGGAACTTGGCACAAGGGATCTTTCCTAAGGCTGTCCCTAACCCTTAAGTCCTAGGAAAAAGAAAGAGGAAGAAGTCAGTACAAATCACTTTTTTAAAGAAAGTCTACCTTCTGGGCACTCTCACCCCACCAGAAATCAGCAGGACAGCCTCAGCCTAGGCAAAAGGATGAAGGTTCCTTTAAAAGTTTCATATAGAAAAAAAAGGAGAAAATTGGTACAATATAAAGTAGTACCTAGAGCTGAGTATAAGAAAGTCAGAGACACAACCAGAGTAACTAATGACTACAGTCTCACTGTAACCTAGTTATTTCTTAACACCACAAAAATGGTTTTTGGCAGCTACACAGACCCTGATCACAATTCATTCAGGTTTTAACCTAATCCTATTTCATAGGATTTCACAAAAAGAATTCTCCTGTCTTGTCATTTACAGCAAAGCCTCTAACCAGAATTTTCAGGGGATTTTGGAATGTTCATATTAACTGAATTTAAAATCATTCTGCATTCATCATTCAACAAACATTTATTAAACACCTACTAGGTACAAGGTTTTGTGCTAAGTGGCTAGAGACTCAGGGTAATAAGAAAGATAAGTTCCCACTTCTCAGGGAACTTATAATTTATTAGACATGATGACAAGGACACAAGTAACCATCAGAACATAGTAGAATGTGGAAGTCCTTTTTATAATTCAGATGAAGGGAGTGATTCAAAGAAGACTTCATGGAAAAGATGGCACTTTAGCTGGGCAATGAAACTTGAGTTGCCTAAGCATGTGTTTATATGCACATAGCCACGAGAAAGACATTCTAGGCAGAGTAAATAGAATTGGCTAAGGTAAGAGAGGAAAGAAAATGCAAAGCCTGTGTGTAGAAGGGAGAGATAATAAGTGAGGGTGAAAAGGCAGGTTAAATGTGGGGTGAAGGGAAAAGCAAAGTGTAAATTACAGAGGTCTTGAATGCCAGGTTGATGAGTATGAACTTTGTCCTGCAGACAGTAAGAAGCTGAGCTGAAGAATAACATGCTTTACATTTTAGAGCTGTGATGTGCAGAACAGATTAGGGACAGGGTAAGGCAACCAGCAGGTTAAGGAAGAAAGAGCATCTGCTTTGGAGTTAGAGGAGCTGGGATCAAATCCTGGCTCTTTGGGCCTCCATTTCCTCATCAGTAAAATGAAGGAGCTGGACTTGATGTCTAGGTCCATTTGAGCTCTAACTCTCTATGATCCAATGACTAGACCTAGGGAGGCCACTGCAGTAGTCCAGGCATTCAGGAATGAGGGGTACTCCTAGAGTGGGGGCCAAAGGGCATAAAAACGATGAGACAAATCTAAGAGAAATTTTTAAAAACACACATAAGAATAAAGAATGAGACAGAGATAACAAGCCTTTGGGGGAAATAAGGAAATTGGGAGAAGCTGGTTTGGATTTGTTAATTACGAAACAACAGGGGGACATTCAGGAAGAGATGATCAGTAGGGAGCTAGAAATGTCAGAGGGTCCAAGGACCAGCCCTGGATGGAGAAAGTGGTTAAGATCAGAGATGCAGATTCAAGAATCATAAGCATGGAATTCAAATTTAAATGCAACATGTATTCTTAACCATTTATCTACTGAGCACTGTGCTAAGGAATACAAAGTTTAGATAAAACATAATCTCTGTTTTAATGGAGCTTACAGTCTAATAAGAAATAAGACACAAAAAGAGAATACCACCAAAAAAAAAGAATTCCATGATAGACACATTATGGAGTCGAAGAACAAAATGTCACATGAGATGTTAGGGAGAAAGTAACTATTAAACAGAGAAATCAGAGAAATTTGAAACTGAAAGGGAAACAGAAAAGAGCTAGAATATGAATTGGTCCAGCTCTGCCACTTGCTACCTATGTGACCTTAATCAACTCCATTTCCCTTCCTGGGCTTCAGTTGCCTCATCTATTAAATGAAGGTACTAAAGTAATTGCATTTCTAAGGTCTCTGGCAGCTCCAAGTCAGTAAGTCTCCTGAAAATACAAGTGGATGGGGCAGAAGACAAGAAGCCAGTGAGGGAAGTGAACAGGAAAGAGTATTCCTAGCCTAGGGCCTATCACCCCATTCCGACACATACTAGAACAAGAAAGGACCTGGGATTCTGGCAAAATGGAGAACAAAACTAAGACTCAAAAGTGACTACCAGAGCATAGGAAACTTGTTCCTTCCCTTGAGAAAAATTTCCTTCTGAGTTTGGTCTACTATACAGTAGGGTGGGAATGGGAAGAAAAAGATTCTCTTTGCATCTGTGTATCTCAGTCCCTTCAACAGAAATAGGTGTTTAAAATATTTGTTGGGTAAATTATTTTTTTTTTTTGGAAGGCAATTGGGGCTAAGTGACTTGCCTAAGGTCACACGGCTAGTTTTTGTGTTAAGTGTCTGAGGTCAGATTTTAACTCAGGTCCTCCTGACTCCAGGGCTGGTGCTCTATTCACTGCACCACCTAGCTGCCCCTGTTGGGTAAATTCTTAAAAGTTACCTCAGAGATGACATATATTTTACTATGCCCTTATCTCAGCCTTAAGACGTGGCACTTGAAATTTATGTTTATATTATCTGTAATTCCTGGAATGATAACCGAGGACAATACTTAAAACCATACATAAAATCACAGCTGGAAGGGACCTCAGAGGCCAAGTCGTTCTTTTTACACAGATAAAGAAAGTGAGGCCCCAAGAGGCTGTGACCTGCCCAAGGCTGAAGAAATAGTGAGTATCAAGAGACCTATAGTGTTGAGAGCCTGAGATATCTACATCTGAGTTAAGCTCTGGTCTCCAAGGTCTAGTCATTTAAATCCAAAATTTCTGTGGCTGTAGCAGCAAAGTGGCTATTAGCTCTTGACTTTGCTGACACTCCCTAGGATGTGAGGGTCTCTCTAGCAACCTCAACCTCATCAGTCCTCTCCATGGCTCTCCCCCTACTTCTAGGTCATCTGGACATTATCAAAATCAGGGATATATATGGATACAAATGCCCGCATTTTTGCGATGCTCTATTCACAAACAGCATTCTTCACAACAACTCTTGTGAGGTAATTTTAATGTCCTCATTTTACAGAGAAGGAAACCAAGGCTCAAAATCACACAACTAATAAGTACCAGACAGAATTGCTCTGAACCCAAGACTGCTGACTAATCCTAGGCGGAGCCCAGAAGCCAAGAAGGCAGTTCTCTCTGCTTTGGATACATCTGTCTAATCTACAAAATCAAATACAATCTTAACCCAAGGGCCCTTTACCTGCTCAGATCTTCCTCCAGATCACGCCCTTTAACAACAGTGTCCTTCAGGGCTCAGTCCTGGGCCCTCTTCTCTCCTCCCTTTCTACTGAACCATTTGGTGATTTCATTAGCTCTTTTGGATTTAATCATCATCTTGATGTGATAATTTTCAAATCGTCCTGCCTCAAACTCTCTGCTGACCTCCAATCTCAGGTCTCTAAACTGCCTTTCAGACATCTCAGACTGGATGCCCAGTAAACATTTTAAAGTCAACCTATCAAAACCCAAACTCATTATCTTTCCCCCTAACCCTCCCCAACTCCTACCTTCCTTATTACTAGAGAGGGCAATTCCATCCTTTCAGTTCTTCAGGCTTGAAACCTGGGAGTTATCCTGGACTTTTCTGTAACCATTTGCCTTTTTTGTAATCATGGCCCTGGCACATAGTAAGTACTAAATAAATGCTTAATGATTGATATTTTTTTTTCCAAAAATCTATGCCCTTTTGTCTTTGGGACAAATTTATTCTATAAGCCACACCAAATGTCTATTACTTTCCAATTCTTCAAAAATCAAAAAAGTATTCTTCCAAGAATCTTCCTTTTCCTGGACACAAGATGTTCTTTGAGTCACAAGCCACTTTGTCTCCTACCATCATAATCAGTTATCAAGACTTAACAATCAGAACTCAAGAGGGCAAAAAATTTAGCTCGTGCAATGAGAGGTGGGGGAGTGGGGACAAAGTATCATTGATCACAACCCCATCTCAGTCTAATTGTAACCGACTTAATATTTTTGTGTGCAACCAACAGAAAAAAAGAGCTGAAACTAAGTCAGGAGAAAGGTCAGTATTTTATATTGCGTGCTGAACTTGGAGTCAGGAAGGCCTGAGTTCAAACCCCATCTTAGACAACTGAATCAATTAATAAGCATTGAGTGCAGTGAATAAGCGCTTAACATGTGCCAGGCACTGTTCTAGGCACTTAGAATAAAGACAAAAATGAAAAGTCTTTGCCCTCAATGAGCTCACTCTCCTGGAGGAAACATTTAAAAATAGAAAATATAAACAAGGCAAACTGACTAGCAGCTATGGGAATTCAAAGAGACTTTATACAGGTCACATCTGAGCTAAGTCTTGAAGGAAATTAGGCATTCTAAGAGGCCTCCTTAGCTGAGAGACCTTGGGCAAGTGACTTCACTTCTCAGCTCTTCACCTGTAAAATGGTACTTCACTTCTTTATATTGAGCCCTGCGTCCCTTCTGGGGCTTCCTACAGATTTATGCCAAGTCCCCAGGCTCACAGTTCTCTTCAAGATCCCAGAATTAAGAAGGCTTCTGTCTCTGCACTCAAGTGTTCAGTGGGCATGACCACAGTTCTACATATAAGGATACTAGGGCCCAGTTAGTATAAAGGATTCCAGGGGCTCCCTAATTATAAGGCCATAGCCAAGCTTCATAATCATTTGAGACAGAAGCCTGAGACAATCCTTTTTGGTCATGCCTCTCTTTCAGGATCTGTATGTAGAAATCCTCAGTGAATGAAAGTGGAAGCCAAAAGATCTGAATCTAAGTCATGCTTTTGCCACTGACTCACTTGTCAACTTTGAGGAAATCACTTCCTTTCTCTGGGCCCAACAGGTCTCAGGACTGGAAGAGACCTTAAAGATCAACTAATCCAACTCTGTCATTTTATCAAGAGACTCAGAGGCTCAGAGACATAAAGTAAGTTTTCTAAGATCAAAATAACAAAAATGAATTAGGAACCTACAATGTGAAGAGGACTGATCAAAGGGAGATTTAAAAGTTTAAACACTTCAATACCTTTAGTCAAGGCAGTTATAATGCTATTTTACATAACAAGCACAACAGAGAGGTGCAAAATAATTAGGGCAAGAAATCATGAGGAGTTATTAAGGAAAGTTTCCTGGTGGAGGTGGCATTTGAATTACACAGTTAATAGGTAATAGAAGCAGAATTTGAACCCAAGTCTTCTGATTTCCAGAGTAGGGTGCTCTCCTCTAGGACTAGCAGCCTCTAATTTTTTTCATTTGTAAAAAAAAAAGTGGAGGTTGGACTCAATTAACATTAATTATGCACCTACTAGTAGGGGGCAGAGATACAAAAAGATGCAAAAGATAGTCTCTGCCCACAAGGAGGGTAAAGTTACAATCTGGTAGGGGACATAATATATGCAAATAGTATATATAAAACAAGCTATCTACAGGATAAATAGGAAACTACCAGATGAAAAACACTAGAAATAAGAGGCACAGGAGAAAAGTTGGAAGGTGGAATTTTAGAGGTCAATAGATGGAACAGAGGAGAGAGAGCATAGGGGAGAGCCAGGGAAAATCCCTGGAACCAAAAGATGGAGTGTCTTATTCATGGAACAGACACAAGGTCAGTGGCACTGAACTGAAGAGTATATGTCAGCTAGTAAAGAGTAAAACACCTGGAAAGGTAGGAGGAGCTAAATTATAAAGGACTTTGAATGCCAAACTGAGCAAGGAGACAACAGGGAGCCACTAGAGTTTACTGAGATGGGGAGAGGATGATGACGCAATAGAACCTGTGCTTCAGGAAAATCACTGTAGTTACTGAATAGAGGATGGTTTGGAGGAAGGAGACACGAGGTAGGCAGACCTACCAGGTGTCTACTGCAATAATCCAGGCATGAAGTGATAAGGGCCTACAGCACAGTGAGGGCAATGTCAGAAGAGAGAAGAGGGTATATTTGAAAAATGTTGCAAAGGAGGAATCAACAGGCCTTGGCAGCAGCTTGGATATGAGAGGTGAGACACAGTGAAGAGTCCAGGACAACTCCTAGGTTTCAAACCACAGTAATAAGAGATGGTAGGAGAGGAAATGGTTTAGGGGGAAGATAATGAGTTTGGCTCTGGATATACTGAGTTTAGGATATCTACTGGGCATCCAATTTGAGATGACTGAAAGATAGCTGAAGATGTGAAACTGGAGATCAACAGAGAGTTTGATTTGAAAATCATCAGCATTAAGGATGATAATTAAATCCACGAGAGCTGATGAGATCACTAAGTGTTGTAGTAGAGAGGGAGAGGAAAAGAGGTTCCAGAAGGACACCTATGTTTAAAGGGTGGGATCTGGAGCAAGACCTATGAAGGGAGAGAGGAGTCATCATATAAGTAGGAGGAGAACCATGAGAGAGCAGTTTCCCAAAAACTTAAGAGAAGAAAGTTATCAAGGAGGAGAGGGTGATCAACAGTGTCAAAGGTTGCAAAAGCTCACTGGGATATGGCAACTAAGAGATCATTAGTAATTTTGAAGAGAGTAGTTTTAGTGGAATGAATAAGGTCAGAAGCCCGATTGTAAAGGATTAAAAAGTGAGAGGAGAGAAAGTGAAGGCACTTGAGGTAGCTGGCATTTTCAAGGAGACTGGATCAAAAGTGCAGTGGGGATACAGGACATGGTGGAAGGATCAAGGTTTTTTTGTGTTTTTTTTCAGTACACTGGAGACATGGGTATGTTTGTAGATAGCAGGGAATGAGCCATTAGATAGGGAGACAAAATAAATAAAATAAGTAATAAATATTATAAATAAATAAAAATAAGTAAAATAAGTAATATAATAATAAAATAAGTAAAGCAGGCAGAAGTATTGATACATAAGTATCGATCTACTGGAGGAGATGAAGAGAATAAGGTCTTTAGAACAAATAGAATAGCCTTAAAAAGGAGTAAGGCACCTTCATCACTTGAGACTAGGGTGAAGGAGAAGATAGGAGTAGAAAGAAGTAGGGAAGAGAGGTAAATAGAGAGCTTAAAGTGAAGGGCCTCAATTTTTTCTGTAAAATATGAAGCAAGATTCTCGGCTGAGAGAGTGGGGGAGGGAGCCATAAAAAGTTTGAGAAAGGAGGAAAAGATCTGGAAGAAAGCCTCGAGGCTCTGAGATCTTTTTTAAGATCTGATGTTCTGAATAATAACGTTAGCTAGAAAGGGAAAGGATGGAGAGGAGTGGGGAGAGGGAGGATATATTCACACATACACACACACACACACACACACACACACACGCATATACATGCACCCCTCAAGCCCCGAAACGCCCTCCATTCCCGGAAGTGGAGAAGCAGGAGCGGGGGTAGCAGTGGTGAAGGAGCAGTAGCTATCAACGGTTCCCCAAGATCCTCAGAAAGCAATCTACACCCTCCCTGACAGCTGATCCCGGGTGTCCCCGCGCCTTCAGGAGGCTCCAGGACCGGGGAGGTCCGGGGATTCCCGAGAAGCCAATGCACAGAGGGCTGAGGACTCCGCACTTACCCCCCGGCCTCAGCCATGTTAACCCAGATGTGTAGTCGCTCGTCACGTGCTCTGGGGGAACGGTCAGCTGACCAGAGGCTTTTCTTCCAGGCATGGAAGGGGCGGGGCCGGGATTCCGCCGGGGTCTCATATGATTGGCCTACGGGATGAGAAGGTGGGGATGTGGGCGGGTCTAGAACGAAGGGACTCTCCCTGAAGTGTGAGCAGTAGGGCTTCAGGGACAAACGGTGCCCGGGACCGCTGCTCCTGGGGCGGGGCCGGAGGCGTGGCTATGGCTGGAAAGCGGCCCAGCTGGAGATATGGGAGAGGCTAATGCTTGGGGGCGGGGCTGATCTTTGGAATTGCTGTCCGACCAGATCTCTCCATCCAGGCACCCTGCGCCCAACCAGGCATAGGCTTATAAATATTTAGCAACTAGCTCTCTGGGGAGAAAAGTATATATGTGCTTGGGACACACTTTTTAATCGACATTATTAACGTTTTCTCCATCACTTAAGTCTCTAGACAATCACCCTGCTATTGTCCCTGTGCCCCTCACGGATCCGGCCACCCTCTCCTCAAACCCTTTGCCACGAAACTGCTCCAAACGCTATCTTTCCCCAGCTCCACTTTACAGAGCTCACTAAAGCCCCTCGGGAGGGTCCAGTGACTACTGACCGTCGGCAACAAGAGCCAGAACGAGGACCAAAGTTCAGATGACCTGGCTCCTAGCCAGTGGTATACATGTTTAACAACCAGCTCTTTTGGGGGGAGAGGAGGGTGAAGGAGAAAAACACGTTCGGGTCACTCGTTTGAAAATTTAATATATATTGACATTTTCTCCATCGCTTGTTTAAGTCTACACAATCAACAAATGAACAATCAAGACCTGATTTGTAGCGTTTGCTGATTTCTAAGATGAAATATTCACAATGAAAATTTAACAATCAATTTTGGAAAGTCAGTTTCAGTTGGCTCAAGCATGCTCCTGCTCCGGCCTATTGCCTTCTCTCCCATCCCCAGCTACTTCTGCTCAAGAGAATCAAAAAGTTGATAATGATAGTTGACATTTATAAAGCACTTCGAACACATTATCTCTTTTCATACCCACAGCAATCCTATAGGAGAGGCATTCTCCAAATGAGGGAATAAATTCAGAAAGGTTACACTTAAACTGCTTATAATTTTAGTAGGTGGTAGTCTAACCCAGGTCTATGGGACTCCCAAGGCCAAAGCTCTTCCCATTATAAACCATGCTAGGTGGTTCCCATTATAAACTATGCTAGCCGATAGGGGAGGCTAGGTGGCACAGTAAATAGAGCACCAGCCCTGGAGTCAGGAGGACCTGAGTTCAAATTTGGCCTCAGACGTTTAACACTTACTAGCCCTGTGACCTTGGGCAAGTCACTTAACCCCAGTTGCCCTGCCTCCCCTCCCTCCAAAAAGCAAAAAAAACCCAAAAAACCCTATCTATATCTAACTATCTATCTCCTTACTTAGTAAGTGAATTCTGACATCCTCTAATTCCTGAGATTCAAAACTGCTGTTATACAAAAAACCCTTTCCCAGTTCTCAGTCCCTAAATTCTAATAACCTCTGATTTATCCTCAACTACTCACTATCTCTCTCTCACACACACATCCCCTATATCCAATCTGTAATTCATGCCTATCCATTTTACCTGTATAATATCTCTCAAATACACACTTCTCTCCTCTGACACTCCCACCACTTTGGTGCAGACCCTCATCACCTCAAGTTTGGGCTATTGCAATAGCTTGTTGGTGGGTCTATTGGCTTCAGATTTCTCCAATCAGTCACCAAAGTGATTTTCATAAAGCACAGGCCTCATCAAACTCAAGAGGCTCCCTATTGCCTCTCGGATCAAATCTAAAATCCTCTTTTTAACATACAAAACCTTTTATAACCTAGCCTCTCCTACCTTTCAAATGTTCTTATAACTTTACTTTCTAATACGTACTCTTTGATTCAGTGATATTGACCTCCTGGCTTTTCCACAAACAGGACATTCCAGTTCTTGACTCTAGGCATTCTCTCTGGCTGTCCCCCATATCTGAAATTATCTTCTTCATCTGTACCTCCCTGGCTTCCTAAGTTCCAACTAAAACCACACCTTTTTTTTTTCTTTTTGGAGGGCACTTGGGGTTAAGTGACTTGCCCAAAGTCACATGGCTAGTAATTGTGTCAAGTGTCTGAGGCCAGATTTGAACTCAGGTCCTCCTGACTCCAGGGCCAGTGCTCTATTCACTGTGCCACCTACCTGCCCCAAAACTCACCTTCTACAGGAAACCTTTTCCAATGCCTCTGAAATCTAGTGTCTTCCCTCTTCTATTTCTTATCTATCCTGTATATAGCTTGTTGTCTCCCCAATTAGATTATAAGCTTCTTGAAGGCAGGAACTATCTTTTGCCACTTTTTTTATCTAACAGAGTACCTGGCACAGCTTAATAAATGTTTATTGATAGACTGGTTACACTGACTAGTTCAGCTTCCCACCTTGGATTTTGCCATCAGTCACCTCAAAACTACTCTACCTCCAAGATCCCCAACTCTGAAATTTCCTTTTCTAATCACAGTCTCTTGTCCTTATACCTTTATAACCACTTCCCTCTTGTGACATATAAAAAGTCTGAGAGACATAGTTTCTGGGTAATCATTTTATTAATTATTGCTAGTGGATAATTGCTAATTACTAATTATCCACTAGCAATAATTAATAAAAGGGGTTAGGGGTATTTTCCAATGCCAAAGACCCCCCATGGAACCCACTCAATGTTTAGACACCCTTGGAAGAGTGGTTTTTCCTGAGGGTGGAAATCGACTCTGATTGGTTAACAATTAATGAGAGAATGAATATTATAATGAGAGGTAGGCTTATTCTCATGAGGAGTTAGGGTATGTGACTCGGATCACTCAGTCTTAGACAAAGAGATTTATCTCTTATCCAGACAACCCCAACTAGGACAATCTAGACAAAACAGAGTCCACCTCCTCTTGGCCATGACTAATTAAACAATGGGCCAGATTTTCCTGGACTAGAATCTCTTTACCTTTTGATCAGATCTAAGTTTTCCCAGTGGGTCTGACCAAGCTTTCATCTCTTTATCAATCCTGACTGAATAGTCTGCAGGGAATAAGGAAACAGAAGGGGGAAACTTCATCCTAATTCAATAATTGGTTATTAATATAAGAGAGAAATAATCATTTCTCTCACCCCTAAATTTGCTGGTCTTCTTAATGACCTCTGGCCCCAGAGACCTCCCTTTCCCCTATTTTATCACCCTTATTCTGGCTTCATTTCTCTCCCATCATGATCAAGACTTTGTAGTCAACCAACTTAATAAGGAACCATCCTTCACCCTTGAATCTCTTCTCCCCTTGACCATACATCGTTGGTACCCTGCTAATCCATAATCCTGGATTACCTCCATCATCCACTTTTTCTGTTCCTACTTCCCAGCAGCTGGAAGATATTAGAAGTGATGAAATTACATATGTTCGATGGATTTACTACAGATTCATGTCATGTAAACTCAACTGGGTGTTCATTAGAACAATGGCAGTTCTCTTATTCATATCTGATCATACTTTCCACAGCAATTGTTTCTAAACATCTCCCCAATACTCATACACCCAACTCAATTTTCACCTTACTCTCTCTCACTTGAGAAAATGGAGGCTATTCATCATAAATGCCCTTATCTCCCCTCCTCCATACCAGTCTTTGCCATCTTCTCCTTTGCACCAGTCTCAATGGATTAGATGGTTCTTCTCCTTTCCAAGGCTAACTCCTCTATTTGTGCCCTGGATCCCATTTTCTTCCATCTTCAGGAGTTTGCCCCACTGATCTCTTTAAATTATCTCACTTGGTAATCTCAACAGTTCCAATTTCAGTTGTCATTTCTAAGCAGATGACTGTTAGATCCATATATCCCAGCCATCTCCTCCCTGAGTTCTAGTCCTGATTCTAGTTCTCCCCTAGTTCTAGTCCAAATTCCAACTACGTATTTCAAACCAGACAATGACAGCCATTTCAAATTTAACATATGTGTAATTTCTACCTTCACAACATCTTTATATATATTTCTTTCTCTTCACTCCCACAACTACCACCTCAGTTCAGGCTTTCATTGCCTTTCTCCTAGACCATTTCAAAAGCCTCCTTGGCTTCCTTGTTTTGTGTCTCCTCTCTCTTATCCATTCTCCCCATAGCTCTGCAGCACCACCACCCCTATATTCAATAGACTCCAGTGGTTTCTTATTACCTTCAGAATCAAATATAAAGTACTTTGGCACTTCACGTTCTTCACAATCTGGCATTTTCCTACCTTTCCAGTATTCTAATACTCTTTTCCCTCCACACATTATGATACAGACATTCTCTTCTTTGCACATGTCACTCCATCTGCTACCTCCATGCCCTTGTACAAGTTGTCCCCCATGCTTGGAATGCCCTCCTTCACCACTGACTCTTAGAATCTCAAGTTTTTTTCAAGCTTCAGCTCAACTGCTTTTTATTGATTGTTGATTCCTTTTCCTCCCATCTTCAATTTCTCCCTATGTTCTGGATTTCTTCCTTTCTCCTACAAGCATGTTCAGTTCACCCCATCCTTAAAAATCTTCTCTTGACCCTGCCTTCTTTTCAGTTTATCAACCTATTTCTCTTCTTCCTTTCAAGCAACTTAGATTTTAAAGATAAATGTACAAAAAAATGTAAACAAGACCAGGGAGAGGTACCAAGATGGCAGAATAGAAGAAAGTTCAGGGGCGGGCAGGTGGCATAGTGAGTAAGGGCGCCAATGCTGGCCCCAGAGTTGGGAGGACCCGGGATCAGTCCTGGCCCCAGAAAATGACCACCAAACATAAATAATGACTGGCAGTGTAACCTTGAGCAAGTTACTTAACCCCAATTGCTTAAAAAAAAAGAAAGTTCAGCTAGTCCTTCTGCCCCACACATATATAACTTCTCTAAGAAAATCTACAAAATGTACCAGATTAATCCTGATCAGGAAATCCAAGAAAATAATTACCATGAGTCCTATTTCCAGCCCAAGTCAGCATAGGCAGACAGACAAAGAAATCAACAGACACTGGGGACAGGATCTGGTCAAGTGCTTGCTCCATTCCACTTCAAGGAAAGGCTATGCACAAGTGAAAAAAGAGGTCCCAGATCTAGCAAAGAGGGATCTAAACCTGTATAGAGTACAGGAACATGGTCAACTGTTGACTCTGTCACTTACTATTCAGTTCTGGGTCATGGATCCAGTGTGTATGGTGATGTTCCAGGGTAATAATGGTCACAAAACCTAGGCTCTATATCTAGCAAAGAGCAAGTTTAAAAGGAAGCAGCAATGATGTAATTCTGCCTCTAGGAGTAGAGCAAGGTCTCTTATTCCTATCTGAAGCCTACAGTAAAACAACCAGGGCAGGAATCCCAGACCAAAATGAAGTCTACAATTCTGTCACTCTAAACCAACAACAGTTTATTAAACTTCCAAACAGGACACGCTCAAAGGTATGTTGCCTAGACCCAAACCCAGATCAAAAATTTGTAGTGCTCAGACCTGTTGGAGTGTGGGGACAGTGATGAACCTTTACCTTGAAGCAGACCACTTTGGGAACACTGGAAGCTTCCAGGCCCCCAGCCCAAGCTATCTCTGTGATCTTCATAAAATATAACATTCAGTAAACCAAGAAAGCATTCACATGACCAGTACAATTTCTACCATAAGTGTGCACTGTCTGGTCCTAAAATAAGGTCCAAAATCAGTAAATCATATAGAAGAATGAGTAAATTTAAAAAAAAAACTATCATAAAAAGCAATTATGGTGTCAGGGATATTCAAGACACAAACCTGAAAGGAGAAAATGACAAAAATATCTACAGGCATAGTGTCAATGAAAAACACAGCTTGGATGCAAATTAAAGTACAACTCCTGGAAGAGATAAAGCAAGAGATTTTAAAAAGAGTTTAAATGCTTTTACAAATTAAATGATAGCATTGGAGGAAAAAAATGGAAAAGAAAAGAAAACCATGGAAGAAAGAATTAGAAAGGAAATAAACTGTGCCACACAAGTGGTATAAAACCTTGCCCAAGCAACAGATTCCCTGAAAATTAAAATGAACCAAATAGAAACTGACTCCACAAGATGTCAAGAAATATGAAACCAAAGTAAAAGAGGAAGAAGAAAATACAAGGTATCTCTTGGCAAAACAACTGACCTGGAAAACAGACTGAGGAGAAATAATTTAAGAATCATTAGACTAGGGGCAGCTAGGTGGAGCAGTGAGTAGAGCGTCGGCCCTGGAGTCAGAAGGACCTGAGTTCAGGATCAGGCCTAGACACTTAATGCACAAACAAACAAAAACCTAGCCATGTAACCTTGGGCAAGTTGCTTAACCCCAATAGCCCTCCAAAAACAAAAAAACAACAAAGAATAAGAATCATTGGTGTAGTCTCATTGTTTGAAAATAAAAGCATTTTAATTAAAAAAAAAAAAAAAGAATCATTAGACTACCTAAAAGCCAGGACCAAAAAGGAACTTAGACATCATATTTCAAGAAAACTGCCCAGAATGCCAGAATGCTTAGAACCAGAGAGCAAAGTAGAAACAGAAAGACTCTATCTACCACCTCCTGAAAGAAATCCCTAAATGAAAACTCCCAGGAACATTACAAACCAGAATCCAGAATTTCCTGGTCAAATTAAAAATATTTCAAGCAGTCAGAAAGAAATTCAAATATGGACAGGCCAGAATAAGACTGTGATTTATCAGCTGCCACTTTATATAAAGGAGCTAAGAACTTGAAAAACAGTATTTCAGAAGGTAAAATATATAGGTTAACAACTAAAAATAACTTACTTAGAAAAAGTGAGGGTAATCTTTACAGAAGAAAAAAAAATTAACCTTTAATGAAAGGACTTCTAAGCATGCCTGATTAAAAGAACAGAGTTATGTAGAAACTTTGAAGTGTAAACACAGGAGTCAAAGGAAGCATAAAAAGGTAAATATGATTGAACTACAATAAAGGACTAAATAGGATAAGCTGCTTTCATTCTAATATGGGGAGATAACTGTCTCTAGAGTCCCCTGTGAATGAGAGGTCATGGAAGGAATTTAATTAGACCAGAGGCCTGGGAGTGGTTCTGTTTTGTCTTGATCAAAGAAGAATGAAAAAGGGAGGGGAAAGAGGAATTCATTGAGAGGGGAGCTGTAAGGGAGAAGGTCAGGGAAAGTTAATTTACACAATCAAGGTACATAAGTAGAAGACTATACAAATAAGAAGGAAGAAGTGGAGGAAACCGCTAACGCTTGAACCCCACTCTTGTCTTGATTTGGTCAAAGCTAGGAAGAATACACACACAATTTGGCACCTAAATACATTTTATTCAATAAGGAAATAGGAGGAAAAATGGACAAAGGAGGTGAAATTAAAGGATAGATTAAGGGAAGGATTTGTCCTAAGCAAAAGAAAGTCTGTTGGACCCAGCTCCACTCTACCCTTCCCCCATTGATTTGTCACTTTGCCCTTCCTGAATGTCAGACACAAATCCACTCACCCTTCCTTGTTGTAAAACAGGCATCCCAACCTTTCCTTCATTGATTTGTAAAACAGAGAACTCCACCTTGCTTAATCTGTAAACAGGCAGAACCCCCACCCCCCTCCTTACCCTGATCTGTGGGTGGGAGTCCCAGCCTAGGGTTTGGGAATACTGACCAATCACTAATTGTAGTTTCAAGTGAACACTGACCAATCATTGGAGTTTCAGCTTATGTAACCTGGCTATGGAACCTCTATAAAACCTGTACACTGTCTGTGCAAAATTGCTGTCTGATTTGGGTGACCATGTACCCTGACAGTCCCGTGGTGTTCCGCAGTAATAAAATCCACTTTTTAAATTTAATCTTGGGGATCTTCTGTCTCACTTTTATTAAGGTACAACAAGTCTAACTAAAAAATATATGTATAATTCTTTTTTGTTTGCTTGATTTTTGGAGGGGGAAAGCAGGATAATTGGAGTTAAGTGACTTGCCCAAGGTCAGATGGCTACTAAGCGTTAAGTGTCTGAGGCTGAATTTGAACTCTGGTCTTCCTGACTCCAGGACCAGTGCTCTATATTTCCTGCACCACCTAGTCACCTCCTTATAATTATTTTTGAGATGGAAAAGAAGTGAAAACTGAGGGAATGCCAGCAACTGGGGAATGACTGAACAAGTTACAGTATATAAATGTGATGGAATACTGTTATTCCACAAATTTAAAAAAAGGTTGAAAGAGATGGTTTCAGAGAATTTAAAGATTGGCTTATATGAACTGATACAGAGTGAAGTTGTAGGACACTACTCCACTTTGCCCTTCCCTTCATTGATTTGTAAAGCAGGCAACTCAACCTTCCCTTTCCTTCATTGATTTGTAAAGCAGAGAACTCCACCTTCCTCTCCCTTAATTGATCTGTAAACAGGCAGGACCCCCATCCCTTGCTTTCCCCTGATTTGATCTGTGGACGGGAGTCCCAGCCTAGGGTTTCTAGCCAGTGGGAAATTCAAATGTATACTGACCAATCACTGATTGTAGTTTCAAGTGTACACTGACCAATCTAATTTCAGCTTACTTAACCTGGCTATGGAACCTCTATAAAACCAGCACAATGTCTGTGCCAAAGCACTGTCTGATTTGGGCATGTACCCTGACAGTCCTTCGGTAATAAAATCCACTTTTTAAATTTAATCTTTGGGATCTTCTGTCTCGCTTTTATTGGGGTACAACAAAGTGAGCAAAAAGAGGAGAATGATTTATACAGAGACAACAATATTTTAAATTCAAACAACTTTGAAAGACTTAGAAACTCTGATCAGTATAATGAATAAACACAATGCCAGAGGACTAACAATGAAGACACATGCTACCTAGCTCCTGATAGGGAGGTGAAAGAGTTAGACTGAAAAATAAGACACTTTTTAAAAAATGGATATGGCTGATACAGACATTCATTTTTGTTGAAAAAATAAGACACTTTTAAAAAATGGATATGGCCAATACAGACATTCATTTTTGTCTATGCATGTTTAAAATGGTGTTCTTGTTTTTCTTTCTTTCTCAAGTTGGGTGGGATGAGGGCTTGGGAGTGAGAGAAGGAAGATTTTTGTTGATTGAAAAAAATTAACTTAAAATAAAAAAGGTAGGAGGATGAATACAAGAACATGGAGCAACCCTGTAAGAACAGTTTGAGAAATGTTAAAGCTCAGAGTGAGCTAAGCTTGACAACTGAAGTTAAAATCAACAAAATGGTTTGTTTGTTTGTTTGTTTACTATATTGAGAGAAAAGGGAGGATCAAAGAAGCAAGAGAAGATTTGCATGGGTCACAAGGAACAACTGACCATAGTTACTTTGCTTCTCTTTCTTCTACCAAAAAGAACGACCTTTGTACTGGGATTGACAGAACAAAAATGACTAATAGGGAATTGATATCGAAGATAAGAAAGGAGATGGCAAAAGAGTTCCTTGCCGTCCTTGATAAATTCAGGTCACCTGGACTACAAGCTCAATATGAGTCAGCAGATGAACTATACCCTCAGGTACTGAAAGAACTGACAGATGGGACTGTCTTTGATATTTGAAAGATCATGGAAAACTAGAGAAGAAACACAAGATTAAGGCAGAGAACAAAGTCCACAAGCTATAGACCAGTGAGCTTGACTTCAATTCCTAGAGAATTTCTATAAAAAATCATTAAAGACATAATTAATGAACATCTAAAAAGGGAGGTGGTGACCAGATAGAGTCAGTGTGGTTTCATGAAGAATTTGGCATGCCAGACTAATTTCATTTCCTTTTTTGAAGAGATTGCTAAATGATTGCTTTGGATATAATGTACCTAGATTTGAACAAAGTGTTTAACAAAGTATCTCATATTATTATTGTGGGAAAGATGGAGAGATACAAATTAGGCAATAATGCAATTAGGTGGATTCCAAATTGCCAGGATCAGTGACTAGCTGTTAATGCTTCAGTGTCAATGTGGCAAAGTCTCTGATGGAAGAAACCAAGGATCTATACTTGGTCCTGTGCTGTTTAACATTTTTTTTTTTTTGGTCGGGGGGAGGCAGGGCAATTGGGGTTAAAAGACTTGCCCAAGGTCACCCAGGTAGTGTCAAGTGTCTGAGACTAAATTTGAACTCAGGTCCTCCTGACTCAAGGGCTGGTACTTTATTCACTGCACCCCCTGGTTGTCCCTGTTTAACATTTTTATCTGTGATAAAGGCATAAATGTCTGGTTCATCAAATTTGCAGATAAGAGAAAACTGGAAGGTATTGCTAACAAACTGGGTGACAGAATTAGGATCCAAAAGTAAGGAGAGGCTAGATGGAGCATTGGGCTGAATCTAATAAAAACACCAATTCAATGAGAATAAATGTAAAGTCTTGCATCAAAAAGTCAACATCACAAGTACAAAGTAGGGGAGGTATGATTAGGTAGCAGTTGTTCTGAAAAAGATCTGACAGTTTTGGTGGACTGAAAGCTCAAAATAAATCAACAGTGTAATGAGGCAATCAGTATAGCTAAAGCATTGAAAGGCACATTGTTGTTGAGTTGCTTTTCAATTGTATCCAACTCTTTGTGACCCCATTTTTGGGCAAAGATATTTGAGTTTGCCATTTCCTTCTCTAGTTAATTTTACAGATGAGGAAACTGAGGCAAACAGGGTTAAGTGACTTGCCCAGGGTCACATAGTAATATGCCCAGTGCTTTATCCACTATACCACCTAGCTGCTCACTGAGAGGTACAGCTTCTAGGAATTTAAAGATATTTATCCCAGTGTCCTCTGCCTTTGAAGACTTCATCTGTAGTACTATATTCAGATCTCAAAGCCACAGTTTAGGAAGATCATCAATAAGCTAGAGAATGCCCAGATAAGGTCAATTAGAGTCTTGAGTTCATGTCAGATGAGGGTGAAGGAAGTAGATATGTCTGATTGAGGACCAGTGTTTAAAGCCAGAGGAGAAGACAAGACAAGACAAGACAAGACAAGACAAGACAAGACAAGACAAGACTCAGGAGAGAGATCATGAGTGTCTTCATTTATCTGAAAGACTATCAAGGGAGGAGAGATTAGACTTGTTTTATTGGTCCCTGGTAAAAGAACCAGGAGCAATGAGCAGGAGTTGAGAAAAGAACAATTTAGACTTGATGTCAATTAAAACTCACTAAAAATTAGAGCAGTCCAAAAGTGTAATGGGCTGCCTTGAAAGGTGGTGGGCTTCCCTTTCTTATAGACCTTCAAACAGTAACTGGACCACCACCTATTGGGCATATTATAGTGAAGATTCCAAGGGTGTGTATTGTAGTTTGGACTAGATGGCCATGGAAATCCCTTTCAACTCAAATCTGGGGATTCAATTTTAAAGTACTAGGAAAAAATGAACTACATCTATTGTTTCCACTTTTATATCCCCCATTTACTCTTCAACCCCTAACAATTTGGTTTTTGACTCTGCCATTCAACAGAAGCACAGCTATCAATATAATTTTCCTGATGTCTGACTTTGTAACTCCCCTGCTCAAAAATGTTCTGTAGATCCCCATTTCCAACAGAAAAAAACATATAAATTTGTTTTTTAAGATTGGGCCTGACAGTCCTCCCTGCCCCAACCTTTAAGGGAGGCTATCACTTATAGAACATATACATAGAAATCATCATTAAAGATTAGACTTGATGGTCTTGAGGCCATCATTATGGTCTCCCCTTAAGGAAAGCTGTAAATTTACAGAAATATCCATAGAAAAATACTCACAATAATATTTTTAAAGGTTATTACAGATGTGGAATCCAATTAATATTTTGTCCACCATTAGCTTGTTTTCCTCTCTGTAGCAGCAAGCACCCCAACATCCCCAGGGTGGCTGCCAACACAGGTTCTTAGATCTGCTTTTGCTAAAGGAAAGCAACTCAAAATGGGTTAACAATCTTACTTTAATCAATCAAACATATATTGTTTACCTATTCAGGGGGAAAAGGTCAGCACCCCGAACTTCAGAGTATACAGACAGAAGTTTCAAAACAGAGAAACAGATCAAGCAGACAGGCTTCTAAGCCATCCAACCATTACATACATTCATACCTAATCACAGTTACCAGAGAGGGAAGCATCAACATCTGGGTTTTCAAAGGGTGGGGGAGGCTCTCAATGGCTGCCCAGTCTCATCTGGTCAAATCACACAATACTTCTCAAAGTGAGCCCCAAAGCAAAGCCTCACATCAGGGATTATATAGCTTTCTCCTGACTCAGAGAATGTCACAGCCCTCTTGACCCACTGTCCAATCACACAGCATCAAGATGTGGGCATTCCTGAAAACCAAGCCTCCTGCCACAGGCTCCATGTGACCACATTCAGCCTATTAGGGGGCAGAGTATATTTTCAAATCAAGAAAGGTTCTCAGAGTCTCTTAAGTCAATCAAAGGGCCTAGGGGCAGGGAAGATCTTTAAATTTCCATTTCCATTACACTCTCTGATAACAAACCTCCAAAATAATATTTTGTTCTGACCCCTGATATTTAAATTGGCCAGCTCCAGGGGTGCCACCCAAAATCAGAATGTAAGAACCACACCCTCAGAAAGGCATTTAGGAGCATAGCTTTCCTCTAACAGGAGCACAGGGAAGGGAAGCTTCCTGCTGAATGGACCCATGTCTCTATGTTCCCCAATGTAGCCCCAACATCATATGAATTACACTCTATGTTTGCACGGTGTCTGAGTTGTAAATCAGATCTCTTTCTTCCTTTCCCCCCTTCCCCTTCACTTCCAATAAAAGTTTTACATTGGACTGATTTAACGTTTTACACGCAATTCTCTGCACCTGAACTCATGAAGTTCTAAACTCATTCCCTGATGTTCTCTGGCTGGCCTATAGGTCTGTCCTTAGTCATAAACTGGGTACTCAAACAAGAACTTTACCTATGACAGCCAAATCTACACTGGGGGAATATGGTGCTGTGAGCCCAGTTGTAGAAGCAGGGGCCAATAGGAGAACCCTATATCTTCCCAGGAGGGACACTCTCATGCCAGAGGAAATTGTCACAAAACAAAATTACACAGCCTGACATTTAAGACTCTACAATCTCACCACAATATATTTTTCTATGTTTATTTCACATTACCTACCCTTCACCCCTCTACATACTGGCCCAAGATGGATTACTAGCTGCTCTGCAAACTCAAGTTGCCATCTCCCATTTTCCCAAAGGTTGACCTCCTTAAAAATACACTGTCCTCTGTCAAAGAGGCAGCTAAATGGCAAAGTGGATAGAGCCCTGAACCTGAACTCAGGAAAATTTGGTCTGAGATACTTACTAGCAATGTGACCCTGGGCAAGTCATTTAACCTCTGTCTGCCTTAGTTTCTTCAAATGTAAAATGGGGGTTAATAATAATACCTACTTAACAGAGTTGTTGTGAAGACCAAATGAGATAATATTTGTAAAGAGCTTAGTACAAATTTGGTGCTACTAGAGGCCTACTATGGTAGGAGCTTAATGAATGCATTTTCCTTCTTTCAAGGCTTTATCTAGGTGTCACTTTCTCTATTAATTCTTCTCTGATCTCTCCAACAAAACCTCAGATTTTCCTAATGCACTTGGCAGGAGCTCTCCTTTGCCCCATCATATTCTACCTTGCAAGTTGATGTCTGTCTTCATGACATAAGTCTCCTACCTGATTATAAGCTTCCCATGAGAAAGCATTATGCCATTTTTCATCCCAATATCTTTGGTGTTTAGTAAATAGCCCTGATGACATCTTTTAAGTCCCAGGTTGATATCCAGGCTCCCCTCTGTCCTCTCTGTCCACTCCCCTGAGGCCTAGAGTCTAGGGCTCCAGGCTAGGCCAATACAATGGTCTGGGGAAGAAATGTTTAGCAGACCCAGACAAACAGGCCAGTTTTTTCCTGTCAGATTAAATTTCATCTACATTTTTAAAAAATACAGTACTTGTAGTTCACAGTTTTCTGTCCTATGAATATTGAAATATTCATATTTGTCAAGTTCATAACAAAAATGAAAAATTAGAGCAACAGCAACAAGGGAAATAAACAACAGAGACCAGAGCCAGCAGAAAGGCTCAACCTGGGATCAGCAGACCTAATATTATCCCAGATTTCCTTGTACTATACAACAACTTGAACCTCAAGCTGATGGACAAATTGCCTGGATTCTCTCACCCTGAGCTACTGCCAGGGTATTCATGATAAAGTATGCCAGGGGTGATGGAGGGTATGAACTAAAATCTTTCCCTAAGCCAAATCCTCAAAATAGTACTTGGACACCCAGAGCAGGACAAGAACCTGAGGCTGCCAAACAAAGAAAGGCAAGCCTGTGTCCCCACTCAGGAGTCCGGTCCTTCTGTGCCATACCTGTCTGCCTTGTACATGGCCTAGGCTCCAAAGCAGATGAAGCCTTGGGTTTAAGGAATGAGTTTTTTTTTTTCTTCCTTGCTGGGAAGTGGTTCAGAATCAATGGAGGGATAGCAAAGGAGGAAGGGGGAGAGGGAGGTGTCTTCTTTGTCTGGGGGAAAAAATAATAGAAATCTGTCAAGCCCAGATTAAGACTCTAGATACATACTAAAAGATGAAGAACTCCAGAGGTGGAGCTGGTGTTGGACATTAGAAATGTCCAGGAAGGGATGAAGCAAAAATGTGCATTATTACTATTACTATTAAATAATATGCTAGAAATATTAGATATAGCAAAAAGACAGAAAAATAAATCAAAGGAATAAGCACAAAGAGAAAATAAAACTATTGCTTTTTGCAGATGATATGATGGTTCATGTAGAGGACTCTACAGAGTCAACCAAAAAACTAATAAAAAAATGGAAAATTTCAGCAAAGTTGCAGGATATAAAATCATTTATACAAATCATTGGCATTTCTGTATATCACCAAGAGCAAGAAGAAATAGAAATTCCATTTAAAATAACTACAGACAGTATAAAATACTTGGGAGTCTACCTGCCAAGACTCATATAGGAACTATATGGACACAATTACAAAATATTCTTCCCATAAATAGAGACAGAGCTAAAATAACTGAAGAAATATTAATTGCTCATGGTTAGGTCAAGCTAATATAATAAAAATGACAATTCTACTTAAATTAATTTACTTATTCAGTGCCATGCCAGTCAAACTACCAAAGGATTGTTTTACAGAGTTAAAAAAAAAAAGAATAACAAAATTCATATGTAGGAGCAAGAGGTCTAGAATATCAAAGAGAATCAATTTTTTAAAAGGGAGGGAAGGAGGGGGTCTATCAGTACCAGATCTCAAGCAATACTACAAAGTTGTTCTCATCAAAACAATTTAGTACTAGGCAAAAAACACAGAGGATGATCAGTGGAAAAGATTAGGTACACAATATATAGAAGCAAATTAATTCAGTAAGCTAGTGTTTGATAAATTCAAAGATTCCATCAATTGAGGCAAGAACTGACAAAAACATGCTAGGAAAACTGGAAAATAGTGTGGCAAAAACTAGGCATAGATCAACATCTTATACCATATGCCAAGGTAAGGACAAAATGGACACATGATTTAGACATGAAGGGTGATAGCAAATTAGGAGAGCAAGGAACAGTTTATCTGTCAGATCTGTGGGAAATGGAAGGATTTATGACCAAACAAGAGATAGAGAACATCATGAAATGCAAAATGGTTAATTTTGATTACATTAAAAAGTTTTTGCACAAAGGAAGCCAATGCAACCAAGATAAGAAGGGAAGCAAAAAGTTGGGAAATAATTTTTACAGCCAGTGTCTCTGATAAAGACCTCATTTCTAAAATATATAGAGAACTGAGTCAAATGTATGAGAATATAAGTCATTCCCCAATTGATAAATGATCAAAGTGAAGAGTGTCATCATAAAACAATGAGGTATAGGATTAGGGGTGCTCGAGACCCCAAAATACTAACACTCCAGGTTCTGCCAAATGAATTCAACTCAAGTCTTCTCAGCCAAAGTAAAACAAAGCTTATTAAAAGTTTGCCATATTGGGTAGAATCTTAAGGAACCTTGGTATCTATAAGGCTTGTATTGGACAAGCAGGCTTGTATTGGACACAGAGCAAGTCTGTGCTAGAAAATTCTATGGCACCCTCACACCACATGGAGGCAAGATGGGGTCTTATATATAGAAAGTTTGTGGGAGGAATCTAGGGGTGGTCTAGAGGAGGAGTTTGGGGAGGGTCTTCAGGAGGAGTCAGATGAGGTCAGACTCCAGTAATGAGTTTGGAGAGGGTGTTCAGGAGGAGTTAAGGAAGTTAGACTCCAGTAAAAGAGTGAAGTTGCTGGAGGCTACCTGGACATGACAGACAATGGTAGGCTAGGCCAGTTCAAGGATGTAACAGTCGAGGATCAAGGGTGGGGGCTAGCTGGATCATTTAATGGAGAGCCAAGCTAGTAAGAAAGGTTTGGGCAGAACCATAATGAAAGGCTTATGGACTCATGCAAATGCCTTATCAAATGGGAAGATTCAATCAGAGTTCTAGGGGGTCCCAGAGTCTGTACCTTATCAAAAGGATATAAACAGTAAGTTTTCAGATGGAGAAATTAAAGCTATCTATAGTCATATGAAAAAATGTTCTAAATCACTATTGATTAGAGAAATGCAAATTAAAACAACTCACACCTATCCAATCAACTAATATGACAAAAAAGGAAAATAATAAATGTTAGAGAAGATGTAGACAAATTGGAATACTAAAGCATTATTGGTGGAGTTGTGAATTGATCCAACCATTCTGGAGAGCAATTTGGAACTATCCCCAAAGGACTATAAACTGCGTATATCCTTTGATCCAGCAATACCACTACTAGTTCTATATGCCAAAGAAATCATCAAAAAGGGAAAAGGATCCACATGTACAAAAATGTGGCAGCTCTTTTTGTGGAAATTGAGTGGATGCCCATCAATTGGGGAATGGCTGAACAAGCTATGGTATATGAATGTAATGGAATATTATTGTTCTATGAGAAATTACAAGCAGGAGAATTTCAGAAAAAACTGGAAAAACTTACATGAACTGATGCTAAGTGAAGTGAGCAGAACCAGGAAAATGTTGTACATGGTAATAGCAACATTGTATGATGATCAACTTTGATAGATTTAGCTCTTCTCAGCAATACAATGATCTAAGATAATTCCAAAAGACTTATGATGGAAAATGCTATCTAAAGAGGGTTAGGATTGCTCTGGAGACCCCAAAATACCAACATGGTGGGTCCTGCCGAATGAATTCAACTCAAGTCTTTTCTCAGCCAAAAAAAAGTAAAGTTTATTTAAAGTTAGCTTGTATTAGACACAGATTAAGTCTGTGCTAGGTCATTCTATGGTGCTCTCACCTTTTTATGGTGTTCTCCCTATTCTATGTTGCTCTCCCTATTCTATGTTGCTCTCCCTATTCTATGGCACTCTCACTCTTCTATGGCGCTCTCACTGTTCTATGGCACTCTCACTGTTCTATGGCACTTTCACTATTCTATGGCGCTCTCACAAACATGAAGATAGGATGATCTTTGGGAAGGTCTTAAACTGTGGGTTGCAACTGCTGAAGAAATCATGACTGGAAAAAGTTTAAGAAGCCCTGGGGGGGAAAAGAAACACTAAATAATAAAATGAGATTATCTACAAGAAAAAAAAATTAGTCTGGCAGAATGGAAGTAGTATGGCAGAACCTAGCCACAGACCTATATCTCACACTGTATATCAAGATAATTTCAAAATGCGTATACAATTTAGACATAATGGGTTATATGACAAGCAAGTTAGTGGAACAAGGAAGAAATTACCTGTCAGATCTATAGATATGGGAAGAATTAATGACAAAACAAGAGATAAAGAGGTTCACAGTAGGTAAAATGTATAATTTTGATCACACAAAAATTTTTTTAAAAGATTTTTGCCTTAACAAAATCAATGTAGCTAAAAATAGAAGAAGAGCAGTAAACTGGGAGAAAAAAATCTTTGCAGCAGGTTTCTCTGATAAAGATCTCATTTCTAAAATTTATAGGGAATTTAATAAAATTTAAAAGAAAAAGAACCATTCCCCAATTGATAAATGGTCAAAGGATATGAATAGACAGTTCTCAGAGGAAGAAATCAAAGCTACCAATAGTCTTGTGACAAAATGCTCTAAATCACTAATAATTAGAAAAATGCAAATTAAAACAATTCTGAGGTACCACTTCCCACTGTTGTGAAGAGAATAAGAGTGAGACCAAGATCTGGGTTTCAGATAAATTTAGATGTGGATTTATTGATCAAGCCTGGAGTATACATGCAAATCAGGCAGCCCCGAATTGGGGTGCATACAGTGCTTAAAAAAACAGAAACCCCAACTGGGGAGGGGAGCTAGCATAAGCAATGACTTACAGAAGCCAAGAACAGCCATTGGTTGGATCTATAGCTCAGGGTTAATTTGGGAATCATGGCACGAGGGTACAAGGGCTCTACCTTCCTCATGATGGGGGTCCCTCCTAGAATAGGGTGGAAAGTACAGGGTGGAGGGCACAGGGGGAGTGGAATTCCCCCAAACTGGCTGGGGTCATAGAATAGGCCAGGGTCATGTTCTGGGTGGAGGGTGGGGGGGACCCTGCTTGGTCAGCATCCCAGAACAGGGTGCTCTCTTGCATGGGGTATACTTGCCCCAGGATCTTTGTACAGACTTGTACCATGGCCCTTGTGCAAAATGCTGCTTCAAGGCTTACTGATTTAGGGAAGTACTAACTCAAGGAAAGATAAAGGAGCAGGAGACTATGCCTTGGGTGATTCACTTTACCCAAGATTATGCCTTTAAGCTGTTACAAGGGGTTTAGGATAAAGACAAAGAAAAATATAAAGGGGCTTAATGGTGAGATCCAAATCAGGTGGCATGTGATTTGGATTAGGGTACAACACCACCCATCAGATTGGCTAAGATGACAGAATTGGAAAATGACAAAAATTGAAGGGTATTTTGGGAAAGCAGGTACATTAACACACTGTTGGTAGAGCTGTGAATTAATCCAATCATTCTGAAGGGCAATTTGTAACTATGGCCCAAAGGTATTATACTATGCAAACATACCCTTTGGCTACTAGGGCTATACCCCAAGGAGATCAAAGAAGGAGGGAAACAATCCATATGTACAAAAAAATATTTACAACCTCTTTCTTTGTGGTAGCAAAGAATTAGAAACTGAGGAGATGACCATAAATTGAGGAACAGATAAATTGTGGCATATGAATGTGACAAAATAATATTGTGTTGAAAGAAATGATGAAAGGACAGTTTCAGAAAAGTCTGGAAATACTTGTATGAACTGATGCAAAGTGAAGTGAGCAGAACCAGGGGAACAACCTACACAGTAACAACAATATTGTAGAGAATCAACTGTGAAAGACTTAGTAACTCTGGTCAACACAATGACTTATACCACATTCCAAAGGACTCATGATAAAACATACTAGCTACCTCCAAATAGATAACTAATGGGCTCAGAGTGTAGCCTGAAGCATTTTTTGTTTGTTTTTTCTTACCTTTTTTTTTTGGTCGGGGGAATAGTGAAGAAATTTACTTTGTATGACTATGCATATTTGTTTTGTTTCCCTTGCCTTCTCATTAGGTGGGGGAGGAAGAAAATTCACTGTGCTTCAAAAATAAATAAATACAATAAATAACATCCATGAAAACAAAAAATATTGTGAAGGAGATAAATATTTATTACCATACTGCCCCCTCCCAAAGACCCTTTGCCGGGAGATAAAAATTTGTATCAGAAAGCATCTCCCTGAAAGCAAAAGTTCTTTCTACTGAGCCAAATAGCTGGGTCATATAAAAGGGCAGTCTGCCCTAGGAGAAAAGAGCCCTAAAGCAGGGCACAGGGAACCTCTCAACTTTTCTGGCCTCTGCCAGAGAATGCTACAGTTAGCAAGGCTAAACCTCCTCTTCTCTTCCTTTCCTTTAATTTTTCAGGTTTCAGAGAATAAGCCCTACTTGGGCATGTCCTGGGAGTTTTCCTTAGAAACCCAATAACTCAGAAACATAGAGTCTTAGGATATCAAAGCCGGGTCAGTCCTTAGGGATCATCTTGTTGAACCTCTTCATATTACATATAGGGAAACTGAGGCCCAGGGGATGAAAAAGACTTGCCCAGGGTCACATAGGTTGTTGGTGGCAGAGTGAGAACTAGAATTCAGGCTTTCTTACTCCCAGTTCAGGAATCTTTCTAACTTCTAATCAGACCATGATTTGTCCACAGGTATCTTCTCCAGGTCTACATCATAAGATAAGGACATTCAGGACAGTCCAGAGCTCAGACAGAAGAAAATAGAATAAGAAGGAAGGGGATAGATCATACAAATCAGAGCTCCAAGGGGCCAACAGGGACAAAGTATGACACCCCCTCACAGGGGGCAGGCCTCACTATCCTCCGTGGCCCCTCTCCTCCAAAAAAGTTCCTCCTCTCCTTCTTCATTGGCTTCTGTCCCTCCTCAGCTGAAGTGACTTCACTTGCTGCCCAGACACCCTTTTATTAGACAATACAGGGTGAACAGAATAGGTTTTTAATTCTCCTCCTTGGAAGAATTAAAATCTTTTTCCCCAACTAAATCACTGACATTTCCTTTACTTTTTGGCCATAAAACATGTACAAATGAAGCTAACTGACAGCTAGCTCTAGGTGCTCATTAATTCCAAGGGAGACTAAGACTCCAGCATGAATTAGATCTTTAAAGGTGGCAGCATCCACAGTCTTGGTCTTATCTCCAGGAGGCCCAGTCTTCACCTACTGGCCAGACCCACTTTCAGTCCTGCCTCACCAGTGGATGGCCTGGCATGTTTGGATTAGGATTGGTCATCTGTGTCAATCCCCTTCTCCCCCAAGGGGAAGGTGGGAATCACCCATCCCACTCAGAGCTAAAATCCCTGTGGGCAAGCCAGGGCTGGGCCCAGAGAGTGCATGTGCTTGGTTGGAGGAGGGGGAGCTTTGGGGCTTGGAGCAGATTGCTGAATCATCCCCAGAAGCCAGACCCTTGCAATGAATGCTGCTGAAGGGCCATGGAGGCAATGGGGGAAGATTGATTTTAGAAAATTTGGATAGAAGTGTATAAATCAGGGAAGTTAGAAAAAGCCAAGTAGCAGAGTTCTGTCTTTTTAAGTTTCTAACTCCCAAGGTCAAAGGCATTGGTAACATTCCCCACAGCAAGAGGATGTCAGCTGTTTCTGCAGCATTTCCCCATCTTATTTCACTTTTGCTGTGAGCTCAAGATCTGTCTCCCACAATGCCTCCAGGGCTCTGGGGATTCTACTGCCTGGAGGATGGGGTTGAGAGGGATAAAAGGGAAAGATCATTAGTTAGAGACCCAGGACACCTGGTGCTGGCATTGTTTGGCTGGCTGACCTGGCTAGGTGATAAGCCTCTTTCTTTTTCCCCACAGTTGCCCCCTTACATGAGGAGTTAAATCTGACTAGATTAGCAGTTCTTACCCTTCTTTGTGTCACCCCTTCAGCAGCCCCGTGAAGCCTATGGGCCTCTTCTCAGAATAATTGTTTGTTGCTCACACGCATAATTCAATTCAATTCTACCAACATTTATTAAACACCCAATATATGCCTAATATGTGCTAAATTCCAGGTAAAGGTTAGTGAAAAGAAAGATGCAATTTTTCCCCACCTAAATTCATGGACTGCTGGCCCCAGGTTAAGAACCCTGAACCAAACAGTCTCTAAATTCATCAGCCCCTTACCCAGTGCAGAATGTCACTTAATAACAAGTTGTTGATTGATTGATTGGTTAATTGAATGGGACTTTCTCTCAGGTTATGCTCCCCTTAGCCTATGATTTATGATTAGCCAAAAAAGCCCAGCAGGACCGGGGGAGCTGCTGAAGACGGTTGAGTCCAAAGTCCTGGAATATTTTACTCTAGCCTTGGGGTGATGGGATCAGTCCTGCCTGGCTGGAATGGCTCTTACTGCTCCATCATAGCAAGCATTTATAGTGAGCATTTAGCAAGGTCCTCCATTAGGTCGGAGCCAACCAGTCTTTGAAAATCAGCAGTCAGAGCCTCCAGCTCAGCTCCCTCAATCACTGTGGCCCTGACTGCCTGCCCTTCAGCTAAACACCAAAGGGAATTTCCCCATCCAAGAGAGAAGGGACCTGATCATTGGCTTGCCTGGCCACGCTGTGCCTTTACAAGAGGCTTTAGAGGCTGTCTCCTCTTAATCCAGTGCCATACCCAGACAACCAAATGTATCAGTGGGAACTTCTATTTTCCCGACACAAAAATCACTGCTATTGGCCCACATGCTAAATAATGGAACAGGCTTCTGGTGTGCTGGTGCTGTGTGAAGACAGAAGGGAGGTCAGGACTCTATACCTCGTCTGTCTCCCTTGTGTCTGAGCACTGACCAGGCAAGCCTCCCAGTGCCCCTCAAGCACAGCTGCATTCTAATCTGACCTACTGTGTGCCAGGCACTGAGAAAGTGCCAACATCCTTCCTGTCTGTTTGGGAACACAATGGCCATGAAATGATGAAAGATCAACACAAAATAGACAGTGATTAAGTTCCAAAATGCACACCCTCAGTTTCCTTATCTATCGGAGAGGGATAATAATATTTGCACCACCTGCCTGTGGGACTATTGTGAAGAAAGTGCTTTACGAGATAAAAAATTGGGAGCTACATTATTACTATTATCTTATACTTTTCATTTTTCTCAATGGGGTTCAGAAGAAATCAGTCCAAGGATAAGTTGCTATTTTATTACCCCTTTATGTTTAATATTCTGCAGACTCTTACACAGGTGGAGAAAATGATTCCTTTTTATAATTGAATAAGAGTATTGGGATGTAAGTTCATCTTCAATAGAGTCACTGAAAGCATCGCTGGTACATTATTATTATTGTTATTAGCACTATTATTAGTATTTTTATACCATTATGCTAGAGAAGCTTTCATGATACAAAAGGTCCATGTATTCTCAGTGGAATTTTCCTACTCTTATCTCATAGCCCCCACTCCAGAAACTTGGAAGGATGTAGGCAGGATACCCACTGATATATGGAGTATGGTTCCTCACTTCTAAGTAGAGCCTTCACAATATTCCAAAGGGAAATTTTTTTTTATTAAAATGAGGGAAATTAAATAGAAATCTTCAGATGAGCAGTCATTAGTTTCAAAGATGGGAGTGAATTCTCATTCACTTAACAGTCCCAAATATGAGAGCTTATTTGGTAGAGACCCCTGTCCTATATCTGACAGCTCCATCCCCTGGAAGGGGAGAGCAGCTGACATATCTTTCTCTCACTCTAACAGCTCCTCAGGTGAAGCTGGCAAGTCGTCCATTTTTTTTTTCATTCCATCTCCTCACAAACAGTATCCTGAATTGTTTGTTTCTCTCCAACTCACTACTGCTATTTCTCCCCAAAGCCCTCTTCCTTCATCCCATTCAGTCTCTTCTGTTAGCTTTGTCCAACCAAAGTCAGTCACAGTAGACATACTTCATTTTCCCCAGTTTTTTAGTTAAGAAATGGATGAAAAGGGGGCACATACCCCAGAATTCCCTACATTTTTTTAAATCAACACTAACAATCCATACAAGATGTAGTTTAGAGGGTTGGTGCTAATAGGGGGCTTCACGAGGAGATGGGGCACATGATAACAATATGAATATTAATGCTGATATTAAAATAACAAGCACAGAAGCTCATATTTAATCATCACAGCTCACAGGGTGGGCACAGTATATGCCTGCTCATGGGGACAGAACAGGGTAAACATGAGAATGTGGGTAGAGTGCTTTCAGAGACTGAAAATTTGGCTGAAACTGAGGCAAAATTGGAAGAGGTAATTATGCCTCTTTCCTTCTGAAAACTCAACCTACAAAGTGTCTACTGACCATAGCATCTATAGGAGAGCTGGCCATGGGGAACAGAGATGGGATGGGATTTCTATAGTTCTCTGGTTATTTGAGTAATAAGCTGAGCTTCTTCTCCAAACCTGAGTGGGGATCCTATCCCACAGTGTATAAATGTCTTTAGAAATGTCATAGGAGGGTGGCTAGGTGGCATAGTGAGTAGAGCGTTGGCCCTGGAGTCAGAAGGACCTGAGTTCGGATCCGACTCCAGACACTTAACGCACATACAAATAAAAATCCTAGCCGTGTGACCTTGGGCAAGTTACTTAACCCCAATCGCCCTCCAAAAAGAAAAAAAAAATGTCATAGGATCATATAGACCCAGAGCTGGGAAGAACATGAGAGTTCATTTAATCCAGAGAAAGTAAGAGATTTACCTAAGGTCACACAGATAACAAGTAGCTGAGTCAGGATATGAATTGAAGTCCCCTGATTTTAGGGTGAGTCACCATGTTGCATGCGATTGTGTGAGAAATAACCTTGAGTGACAAAAAGGACTGGGAGGCAGTTTGGTATCACTATAACAGTGAACTTTCTGAATATGTTTTCCTATCTATAGAGTTCTAGTTGTATGAAAATATTTATAGCAGCTCTTTTTATGGTGGCAAAGAATTGGAAATTGAGGGGATGCCTATCAATTGGGGAATGGCTGAATAAGTTGTGGCATATGATTGTGATGGAACGCTATTGTGGTATAAGAAATTATGAACAGGATGCTTTCAGAAAAACCTAGAAAGACTGACATGAACTGATGCAAAGTTAAGTGAGCAGAACCAGGGGAACATTGTCCACAGTAACAGCAACATTGTATGATGATCAATTATGAATGGCTTAGCTTTTCTCAGCAGGACCATAATCCAAGACAAATCCAAAAGACTTATGATGAAAAATGCTATCCACCTCCAGAGGAAGAACTAATGGAGTCTAAATGCAGATTTAGGCATACTTTTTATTTCTTTTATTGTATTTTCTTTTTTTAAGTCTGTGTTTTCATTTGTAATGTGACTACTATGGAAATGTTTTTTTATAATGGAACATGTATAATTTATATCAAATTGCTTGCCTTCTCAAGGAGAAGAAAGGTCAGGGAGAGAGGGAGAGAATTCGAACTCAAAAATTTAAAAAACAGATATTCAATTTTTTTGTTTACAGGTAATTGATAACAATTAAAATTAAGAAACCAAAAAATGTGAATTGCTATCATGATTATAAAGATGTGCTGTGGTCATAGGCATATAAGCAAAGAGGCCCTGAAAGTAGCCACATTACTCTGGCTGTTGGCCTAACCCCCCAGCCATCATACAGGGAACCAGCTCCTGAGGAAAAGGGACCAGTGATCCCTTCCAGTTGCCACATACAAGACAGACAGGTCAGCTTAACTGAAGCAGCAAGACATTTTGAAGAAGAGATAGGAGGCAGCACCTGCCAGGTCTATCATACCACCACCATCTTGACCACCATCTTCCCTGATGGAGACAACCCAGGGGCCCTGAACCCAAGAGTCTTGGGAATAGCACTGTTTCTAAACCAATGCTTTCAGCTACCGTCCTAGGACACAACCCCTGTGGAGATACAGCCTGACTACCACTCCTGCAGATGCTATAGCCACATCTGTTGAAGTCCCAGAAAAGATCTTTTTCACCAAAGTCCTTGACACTGTCAAATGGTTTGATATCAGAAACTGATAAGGTTTTATGGGTGGAAATAACACCAAAGAAGAGACATTACCACTTACTTTGTCTGTGTACCCTAAGGACCAAGAGATTTTTGTTTCTGATTTGCAGCTGCAACCTTCCTTCCATGTTGTCTGCCCCTTTAGAATGTGAAGTCCTTGAGAGCATGGTCTGCCTTATTTTTCCATTTGTTTCCCCAGCACTTAGAACAGTACTCTGCACGGAGTAAGCAATTAATAAATGCTTTTCATTTTTTAGTTTATTCATTCATTTGTTAAAACTCACAAGAAAATCTCCAATTGGGTTCTATTTCAGTCAGTAGTTTCAGCCTTCAAGCTACCTGTCAAGCAACAACAGAATCTGCTGTAGATTCAGTCTCTTCCTGTTCCTTCCAGTCCTTAATCAGGAAAATGACCCATGGCAAGCAGGGGGAAAGGAAGACACTCGCCAGTTTGGAATACTCAACAATATGGTGAATTGCTCTTTAAACAATTAAGAGAGAGCGGTGTTCCTCTATATCTGACCATGAACCGCTTCATCCTGTCTTCTATCCCTGCTTCCATTAAGGAATCCATAAAGAGCTCTCTCTGTGTGTCATCAGTCAACAGGGTCCCGCAAATGTATCCTTTCATATAGAATTAAGATAAGAAGCTTTCTTCAAAAGAGCTGAATGAACTAAAGCATCTGCCTCGGGCATTTTCATCATGAAACAATTTTAAGTAAATTCGCCCTAAAGCCCTAAATTTATAGAACTATACTGATCTCAGAGATCTTGAAATAAATTTGCAACTTTCCCAAAGACTGGTTGAACTAAATGATTCTATAGGACAAAGAAGGCAGAGTTACCCTGTGAGCCTCATTAACTTTAACCTCACATTCAGAAGTAGTGTGATCTAAATGTGTCCATCGAGGTTTGGCCACCCAGCCAGAGTGGGATCTCTTGTAGTTTCTCCTCTCCCTCTATTGATTGTTTTCCCTGTAAAATCCTTCAAAGAGACTCTGTGTTTATAAGTTCATTTTTGGCAGGAGGGACTCTTGCACTGAGAAGTGCCCATCCAGGAAGGCAGACAGGATGTTGGCCCAGGACACTGGCCCAGATAAACAGCCTGGGATGGGAGATCCCTGAACCACAGAGCAAGAAAACCAACAGTCTTTGGCATCCTTGCTAAGAAAGTTTGGAAGACATCAGAGTGTCTTCCTTCATGTTACTATCTTTATTTAGGAAAAAAAAAAGAGATCACACTAAAATTTCCAGTGGTCAGTATCCCAAACAGTGCCTGGGGTCTACTGCAGATCAAGGGTGAGGGATCTCTGCTCTTCAGTTTAGCTACTGTTCTTCCTTAGGCAGATCCATTTCAATTTTCGGTCAACACCTCAGTTATTCACACAGCTAATATAAATGGTAATTACAAACAGTTCATGATTCAGAACTTGTTTTATTTTTTATTGATTTTTTTTAGTTTGTTTTTGCATCATCATCATTTCCAAATGTTTCCCTCTTTCTTCCCTGGTAAGCATCATTGTAACAAAGGGTAGTCCATGTGAGCTCTGAGGGTCCTTATCTCAACTCTCATTCTCATGAAGGAGTCAAGTTTCCAGAGATTGAAAATCAATTTAATCAACCTTAAGTAGTCTTTAAAAAGGAGTATTTTTATAATAATACAGAAAAAACAGTTGGTACAAAACTTTACCCCTACCCCCCCCCCAAAAAAAAAGCCCATACCAGATTCTCCTATAAGTACCTATAATGTCTGGGGGAAGGAGGAAGGGGGGCAGAGATGGCTCAGTGAATAGAATAACAGCCCTGGAGTCAGGAGGACCTGAGTTCAAATTTGGCCTCAGACACTTAACACTTACTCACTGTGTGACCTTGGGCAAGTCACTTAATCCCAATAGTCCTGCCTTCTCCCTCCAAAAAGCAAAAAAAAAAAAAAAAGAAGGGAAGGAGGTGTGATTTCTTATACCTTATTCAGTGCCAAGCTTAGTCATTATGACACAGCATTGGGTTCCAGAGTTAATTTCTATTTGATTTTAGAGAACCTTCTAGAAGGAGCCAGGTGGCAAATTAGAACACTAGTCCTGGAACCAGGAAGACCTGAGTTCAAATTGCTGGCTTCAGACACTAACTGTGTGACCCTGGGTAAGTCATTTAACTCTGTTTATCTAAGTTTCCTTAATTATAAAATGAGAATCACAACAGCACTTACGTTACATAGTTGTCATAAGGATCAAATGAGATGATATTTATATGAGTCCTTAGTACAGTGCCTGGCATGTAGTAGACACTATATAAATATAAATTTCTTCCCTTTCCCCCTTCTACCTTTACTCCTACTCACCTTCCTATTTCTACTGCCTCAGTCTATGAATGATGAAGTTATATGAAGGGGAGCCCGGGAGCATTGTGGAGACCTGGGAGAAACAGACTGGGATGAAAAATATGCCACAGATGACCTACACTCAATCAACTAAAAACTGGTCGAATATAATTTGTTTTAGAGTTGCCTTCATTTCTATCCACCTCTGCTGTCTCATTATGACCCCATGTTCTCCAAGGTTGTGCCAGTGATGCCCAAGTTCTGGCTGATCCTAACAGGCTAAAAAGGCTTTGCATAGAGCCTAGAAACAGACTCACATGAGGAGTCACCTAGCTAAGGTGAGAGGCTCAACACCAGTAGGTTAGTTAACTAGAGTGATGAATGCTTTGGTAACAGCCACTCATGAAATCTGTATACAACATGTAGATGGGTTGCACCTTACATCAGTGAAGAGAAACCCATGCTGACAGAATCATAGCTCCTTGAGGTATTCATTCATTCATGCAAAGTGTGTTAATTAAGTGTCTACTATGGGTCAGATACTACTAGAGGATGAGTATAGGAAAACAAAAATCAGAGGTGGAGCCAAGATGGCAGAGTAAAAGCAGAGACCTTCTTGAGCTCTCCCCAAACGCCTCCAAATACCTGTAAAAAATGACTCCATACAAATTCTAGAGTAGCAGAACCCACAAAATGACAGAGTAAAACAAATATCCAGCCCAAGACAGCTTGGAAGGTCAACAGGAGGGGGTCAAGCGCAGCCCGGGGTGGGCTGCACTGACATAGATGGGACTGGAGCAGGCCTCAAGGGACTGAATCACTGGCAGCCATGGCAGTTTCCAGACTTTTTGGGCCACAAACACCAAACACCAAAGCCAGCATAAAAGGTGAGTGGGAAACCTCTATGGGACCTGGGTGAGAGAGGAATGCAGTTCAGTCCCAGCTCCAGGGAGGTGGAGTTGGTGGCAGTGGTTGTGGTAGAGACAGCAACAGCAACAGCAGTGGCTGCTTCTGGAGCTCTGGCCCACAGATGGTGTGGGGATCAAGCAGCTGATCAGAGAGGGATTGTAGGTGTCTCTTTGCTGGCATTGAGGCAGGATTCTCTTGCTTTGCCTGTGCTTGGATCAGGGTCACAGTCCTGGGTGGCAGTCCTGGGGAGAGGAGGAGGACTGATGTGGTAGAGTTTGTGGCTGCAATGGAGAGGGAATCCTCCTCACAATTCCAAGGCGGAAAAGAACACTTGTGGACACTCACAGACCATAGCACAGGCCAGAAAAGGAGTAAACACCTCTCCTTTGATCATACCACTTTGGAAGAGCTGAAAATTTACAGGTCCCTAGTAGTATCTCTGAAAACAACTGCACAAAACCCCTGAAGCTTGGGACAGTACACTCACCCCCACCCGATGCCCACTGGAAACAGAGTCCTACCTTGACAGAGTTAGAAAGTCAAGTATTTGGCTGGGAAAATGAGCAAACAGCATAAAAAAAACCTCAGACTATAGAATCTTATTTTGGTCACAAAGAAGACAAAACATACAACCAGAGGAAGACAATAAAGTCAATGCTCCTGTATCAAAAGCCTCCAAGAAAAATATGAATTGGTCACAGGTAATGAAAGAATTCAAAAAGGATTTTGAAAATCAAATAAATGAAGTAGAGGAAAAATTGGGAAGAGAAATGAGAGTGATGCAAGAAAATCATGAAAAAGGAGTCAACAACCTACTAAAAGAGACCCCAAAAATATCCAAGAAAATAACACCTTAAAATAGAATAACCCAAATGGCAAAAGACGTCCAAAAAGCCAACGAGGAGAAAAATACCTTATAAAGAATAACTGACCAAATGGAAAAGGAAGTCCAAAAACTCACTAGAGAAAATAATTCCTTCAAAATTATAATGGAGCAAATGGAAGCTAGTGACTTTATGTGAAATCAAGAAATTATAAAAAGGAACCAAAAGAATGAAAAAATAGAAGACAATGTGAAATAACTCATTGGAATAATCACTGACCTGGAAAATAGATCCAGGAGAGAGAATTTTAAAATTATTGGACTACCTGAAAGCCATCATAAAAAAAAGAAACCTAGATATCATATTTCAAGAAATTATCAAGGAAAACTGCCCTGTTATTCTAGAACCAGAGGGTAAAATAGAAATTGCAAAGAATTCACTGATAACCTCTTGAAAGAGATCCCAAAAGGAAAACTCCTAGGAATGTCACAGCCATATTCCAGAGTTCCCAGGTCAAGGAGAAAATATTGCAAGTAGCCAGAAAGAAACAATTCGAAGCAGCTCCTGGGACTTTTCCTAGGACTGCCGCTGGCCAGCTAATAAACGCTTCCTGAATTCGATTATTGATGGTCTTGGCCTGGTGATTCTGTCCGAGAGTGTCCATTTCACTTGGAGGTCCACTGACGACATGTTAGTCCTCAGTGACACTCTGGAGGGCCGTCCCTGTGAAGAGCGGACCGAGGTCCTGAGTTGACTAGTCACTTGTTAGCCTCGCCATGACCAGGGTTTCGGCTTCACCCAGAGGCGCCGATAGAGGGTGGGGGAGGCCACCGATTTGCTTATATAGGCCCCCCTCTCTGATGGTGCCTTTTGATGAACGTCGAACCCGCCAAATTCTCTCTGAAGCGTTCTGTATCTGTTCTGGTGAGTACTCTTCTGGTGTGTGACTGTATGGGGCCTGATGAGGCACAACCCATCTTCACTGCTCCGCCCTGGGACGCCGGGTGTGGGAGCCTGTTTATTTCTTTTCTTTCACTCTCAGTTCTTCCCGAAATGCTCCCTGGGGAACTTTGCTTCTGCCTTGTCACTGTCTGTTTTGCTCTGTGTATATTGTGTTCTACTTTTTGTCAGTCCACTGTCTTCTACCTTCGGGGCTTAACCACTTTCACTGCAAGAGTCTCTCATTTAGTTAATAATGGGGCAATCAACATCTAGCTCCCAGACCCCGCTCCAACAAGTGTTAAAAGATTTTGCTAACATCAAACCTCCCCTATATCCTGTTTTACCTCCCTCCCCAGAGGAGATGGGGGTTCCGGGGGACCCCCTATCCCCCTCTGCTCCTCCACCTCCCTACCTGGTCCAGCTGGACTCTACCTCTGAACAATTCGAGCATTGTGGAAACACAATCAGGATAACACAAGACCTAGCAGTCTCTACATTAAGGGATCAAAGGGCTTGGAATATGATGTTTGGGAGGTCAAAGGAACTAGGATTAAAACCAAGAATCATTTATCCGGCAAAACTGAATATAATACTTCAGGGGGGAAAATGGATATTCAATGAAATAGAGGACTTTCAACCATTCTTGAGAAAAGACCAGAGATAAATAGAAAATTTTACTTTCAAATATAAGACTCAAGAGAAGTATGAAAAGTTAATCAGGAAAGAAAAATCAGAAGGTACTTATTGAAGTTAAACTGTTTACATTCCCTACATGGAAAGATGATATTGTAACTCATAAGACCATTCTCTTTATTAGGGTAGTTGGAGGGAACATACATATACATACATACACACATATACATGTATATGTGTACATACATATATACATATGTGTGTATATATACATATAGATAGAGGACACAGGGTGAGTTGAATATGAAGGAATGATATCTAAAAAATAAAATTAAGGGGTGAAAGAAATATATTGGTAGAAGGAGAAAGGGAGAGATAGAATGGAATAAATTATCTCACATAAAAGAGGAAAGAAAAAGCTTTTACAATGGAGGAGAAGAGGGGGGAGGTGAAAGGGAATGAGTGAAACTTACTCCCATCAGATTTGGCTTAAGGGGGGAATAACATATACACTCAATTAGGTACCTTACCCTACAGGAAAGTAGAGGAGAAGGGGCTAAGAGGGGGGTGGTGATAGAAGGGAGGGTAGAATGGGGGAGGGGGTAGTCAGAAGCATATACTTTTGAAAAGGGACAGGGTCAAAGGAGGAAGAATAAATGGGGGGCAGGATAGGATGGAGGGAAATATAGTTAGTCTTTCACAACATGACTATTATGGAAGTGTTTTGCATAACTATACATGTATAACCTATATTGAATTGCTTGCCTTCTCAGTGGGGAGGGGGGCAAAGAAGGGAGAGAATTTGGAATTCAAAGTTTTAAAAACAAATGTCAAAAAATTGTTTTTACATGCAACTGAGAAATAAGATATACAGGCAATGTGGTATAGAAATTTACCTTGCCATACAAGAAAGTAAGAGAGAAGGGGATGGGGGGCATGATAGAAGGGAAGGCAGACTGGGGGAAGGGGTAATCAGAATGCATGCCATCTTGGGGTGTGGGGGAGAGAGGGGCAGAAAATTTGCAACTCATAATCTTATGGAAATAAATGTTGAAAACTAAAAAGAAATAAATTAATTTTTTTAAAAAAGAAAATAAAAATCAACCAGTTCCTGCTCTCAGGGAGCTTATATTCTCTTGAAAGAGGGAGCACAACTCAACACAGAAAATTAAATACAAAATAGATAAAGTGTGGGTATACTGATCTTTAAGAGCCAATTCCTGGAGGATACACAAATATCACTTGCTTGGTTTCAGTCTTTTGAGCATGCACAGATTGCTCATTTCCAATCCAACCACATACATGGTAACCATGTGGAGATAGTTTCTGACCATACTGACTCAAGGTTTGGTACTGCATGATAACAAAATGTCTCTTAATTGACTGCAGAGCTGGAGGAAGTGTTGTTCCAGAAGGTGATGAGCCAGAACTGAGTATACACATAAAAAGGGACAGACAACCCACCCATCTCTCAATCTCTTTCCTTAGCCCCTTTGAGTGAACATAAGCCCAGTCCAGAGATCATTGGTATAAGGTAATCTCCTTATTTATGGAAATCAATGCCCCAGGCCTTTATCAGAGTCAGGGCAGAGTTGGTGAGAACAGAAGAGAAGAGTCTTGGGATTATAGTTACATGAGAAAGGTTTCTCAGAGGTGCTGGTTGGGGGAGAGATAACTTGTCACGTTTTCTCACCAGACTGCCTGTTTCTTTTATGTTTTATGTTTCCTGATCTTAGACAAATATTCTGAGGTAGGAGTTTCAAATAACCATATAAGTTTGGTAGATCCACAAGTCCCTTCAGAAGTTCCATCAGTAACCAGAAGTGGCAGCACTGGCTGTTGTAGTGGTAAGGGCTAATGACAAAGGGAACACCTGAAGAAATGTCACCTAAGTCACCTAAGTATGGCAACAACTTCAGGAAGGAAGACACCTTGTGGTGGATAGACATTTTAGTGGGCTGTCTACCCAATAAGAAGCCATATCTTAAAGTGAACTTCATGAGGGTGCCAAGAAGGGGGAGAAGACCTTCCAGAGAAGGTGCATCTCTGCCACACATGTGCCTTTCTATCTTTACACTTTAAAGAGAACTCAAAAGAACTTATGGACTCTGAATGCAGATCAAAGCATACTATTTTCATTTTCTTTATCTTTTTGCATTTTTTTTCCTCCCAATTTGGTCTGTTTCTTCTTTTACAACATGACTAATATGGGAATGTGTTTTACATGATTGTATGTATATATATATAAAACCTATTTAAAATTCTTACCTTTTTAGGCAGGACATTGGCAAGGGAGGAAGGGAGGGAGGGAGAAAATTTGGAACTCAAAATTTTAAAAAATGAATGTCAAAAATTATCTTTACATGTAATTGAAAAAAATACTATTAAAAATAAAGAGAATTCACTCTTCCCAGGGATATTGTGTGTTCAAGAGGGAGGGCACCCTAGTTTGGGGAAATGTTCTATACCAACTGTACTTGTTGTATTTCCTCAGTCAATACCTAGTCTAAAAGCTAGTGGAGTCAACTGGCTAGTTGCTGGTGAGGAGCACACTGTGGGCACCTGTGCTAGAGGTATAGCCTGTCAGGGTTGTCGCTGGGTCCCTGAGAAGAGAAGGCATCAGCTGCCCTCTCAGGAATTAACTTGTCAATCAAAGTGTGATGAGGAAGAGCAAAATCAGAGGGAATATTGCCTACTACCCACAGATAGTTTCCAGGGAGGTGGGTCATAAGCAGCTGGAGTGATCAAGACACTGTCACTGAAGGTGAGTTCTGAAGAAAGCTAAGGATTCTAAAAGGCAAAGGAGAGGAGGAAGGGCAGTGTAGAGTCCTGGAGAAGGGAGGTGGAATGTTGTATAGATGGAATAACAAGTAAGCCATTTAGGCTGGAAAGTGGACCTCATGAAGGACTGCTAAGACAGACTAGAAACAAATTTTTAAAGACTTTAAAACCCAAACAAAGGAGTTTGATTTTTATGCTAGAGGTGATAAAGAACTTATTGAACGGAAGACCTGCATGACTCGAAGTGTTCAAGGTACTCAAGTAAGTGCCTTTCTTCCAAAGTTGTTCCCAGACTTGAGTAGCTACATAAAACCTTACAGCTAGCTGGAAGAGGCCCCATCATCCAGTAACGCTCATTTTTTTTCAAAGGAAAAAACTGAAGCCCAGAGAGAGAAGGGACTTAGTCAAAGTCACAATGGAGAAGAACCAGACTTTAATTCTCCTTACTTCCCTTGGTGACAGACTAGAGGAAGAAGGAGAGTGTAGTATGTTCCAAGTTTGTGATCCTGGGCACATTGGAAAATGCCAGTGTCCTTGATAGAACATGAAAGAGGGGTGTCTACAGGCATGGTCCAGGGCTGACCATCTCCTGGGGGACAGGGGATCCCAAAAATAACCAGAGTCATACCTAGGAATTCTTGTTACTGGAGCAAGTGGGAGTGGTCAGTGGCAGTGATGGTACAGGAGAAAGTCTAACCATGTGTATTGTTGTGGTGGGAAAAGGGGAGAGTTTAGACCTGGCCTTATCATGGGTTGTGGAAGGATTAAGGTGGGAGAGGCAGGTCTTAGGAGAAGGGTATTATGATTACAGAATTTTGGAAGGTTCTACAGTCTGAGTGAAGTTTTTCAACAAGAGAGTTTAAGTCATTAGGGTTTTGAGGTGAGATGAAGTGACAGGAATTACCACTGAAAAAACATACACCCTATACCCTTCTTTGTGTTTGTTCCTGGGATAAGTTCCTATTTGTCCTTGCTAGTTACAGACTGGTTATAATATTTTTCAAAAAGCATTCTTCACCCTGGAGGCCCAAGAGGGGACATTTCTGATATGTTGACAATAATACCTCAACTAGTCCCAAGTGCACTGGGAAGCCAGGGAAGGGGTTGCTGAGTGAGCAAAGGGAGAGAGGCGATTGCTATGAAACAAGAGTTACATTGGGTTCTCTTTTTACCCTGGCACGACCAAGCAAAATTGGATCCCTGCTGCATAAGAACGTTTCAATTCCACTTCTGAGTTTGGGTGTTTCATTCGTTTTTATCAAAATCTGGAGATGCAGTCATAAAATCGTGCCAATGAACACCATAGCACAACATGGGAATATCATCAAATCAGAGGCAATAAAAGGAGGAAATAATACTGTGCTACACACAGGCATGATTGGTTAAAAAAAAAAAGAGAAAGTAATTATAAGCTATACCAGCTCAGTATACCTTGCTATATGTCTGTGAAAGAAAATCATTTCAAACTATATTTCTTATATTGAATTTTAATAATTGGATGCACTTCTAAGTCTCTCTGGAAGAAAATGGGGATTTTGAGGGGTTTTTTTTTTTAAAGCTTCCCAAACAATGAAAAACAATATAGTCAGTATTTTTTTTAAATAAAGGCTTGACATTTCCCTTGACATTTTTAAGGTTTGTTCAAATTATTTGACTTTTCCAGTGATTTTCTCAAGTTCCTTCTCCATTCTTCATCCTAAATGATCTCCTTGGGCCTTGGCTAAGAGCACCGAGGGGTGCTCTAACTATAAGCAAACCTCCAACACCTTCATAAGAAGGGGGGATGGGTCATCGTGTTTGGGGAATGAGGATAGACCTGGTGATTCTGGTGGGGGGGGGGGAGTAAGGATCCTAAGTGGGTTTGCTGCTGCCTACACACAGGCTGAAGCACAGGGTCTTCTGTGATCAATGTCTTAGCACCAGGGGCAAGCCTCTGAGGTCAGGAATGATGAATGCATTGCTTTCTGCCAAACACTCCGGTTGGAATGGCCAGGAGCTAGTTATCTTGCAATGATTGAAATCTCCCCAGGACACAATTTGCCAAGAGTCACACTCCTTTCCTTTTACCAGAAAAGGTTTTCCTGGATTTCATCCCACATCCCTGACCTCTCTTTCCTTCTTGCCTGCTTGTTGCAGATTTTCCACATCCAGCTTAAATGCATTCTGGATTTCTATTTCTAGTAAAATATTTCCAGAGAACTTCAATAGTGTGTGTAGGGGGCAGAGGTGGGAAGAGCTGGTGGGTTAGGTTTGGCACATACAATTTGGCATCTTTAACATGCTGTAGACACTATAGAGACTAGAACAGGAGGAAGAAATTTAGAGAGAAAAGGGATGATATGGACCTGGGAATGAATACCTGGATAAGGGAACTACCTCTATCAATGTAGGCTGGCATCTTTCCTGCAATTTATATTCTTAGAGAGTTGTTTAGAGTGGAGAAAGGTTAAATCAGGCCTGGGGGCCAAATACTGCCCATAATACTTCCTAGTGCAGCCCAAACTAGGTTAAAATGCCATTGGAAAATATTTAACAAAATAAATAAAAATACAGTAAAACATAGATATTATTAATATGTGGTTTTCTAAGTCAATATGCTGTCTTCCAGATCCTTAAGTACTGGTTCCCATCTCTACTTGAGTTTAACACCATGATGCCACAATAACTCTCTTTGAAAAAATGGGGATCCATGTGAGGATTGTATGATGGCCGTGCACATATAGCAAGCCCTTCTTGCAGCACAAGTGCATCACAATTGCTTGCTGTGTTGGATTGGATTCCAGAGTTAATTTTGTTGTTGTTCAGTCATTTTTCAGTTGGGTCTGACTCTTTATAGCCCCATTTGGGGTTTTCTTGGCAGAAATATTGGAGTGGTTTGCCATTTCCTTCTCCAGTGCATTTTAGAGATAAGGAAACTGAGGTAAACAGAGTTAAGTGACTTGACCAGGGTCACACAGCTAGTCTGAAGCTGAATTTGAACCCAGATCTTCCTGACTCCAGGCCCCGCATTCTATAGCTACAGAGAGACTCCTACTTCACCACTACTTCCTGCCTTCATGATGGCTGTAAGTGTTGGACTGGTGATCCACTCCTCATTCAGATATTCAGAGGAGGTAAAGGGTGACAGACTTGACTTGATCAAGCTTAGTTCTTGTGCCCCGGAGTAAGAAATGCAGGTATTATATCTGAGAGTGAAGAAGAGAAACTTGATTGTCCCTTGTAAGTGCAGCAGAAAGATCTCTTCCCTCTCCAGTGGACATCCAGCCTTATCTTATCCTGCTTCCTCAGCACACATTCACCTTACTTCCTGGCCATTCTTTCTGCCTGGAGTCTACCCATATTTGGGCTCCCTGCTGCATGCCTGATCCTTCCCATTGCATCCCTTTAGCGATTCAGCCTGAGCTCCTGAGAGCATTCTGTAGATGCCTCCCTTCTGCTCCCTTCGGTTGAAACCCAGCACGACACATATTGCCCTCCGGACAATGCATTACCAAGTCCAAATCCACTGCAGCCTCTGAGTTTATGTAAATATTTGTGTTTTTTTTTTAAAGCAAAACATTGCCCTAAGGTTTATGCTCCTCATGATTCAATAGTCATATTTTTGCTTTTTTTATGGGGGAAAAAAAAGCCCTGTTTAATTATTTATTATGAATATGGAAAGTATTTCCACTTTCAGCGCCTGCATTAAAATTTTAAACTGGCGGGTTTGAAAGTTCTTGGCTATGCTGATGAGAAGCTGGACACCTCCCCCATTCCCCTCACTGGGCTACCCGTCCCAGCCTTCCAGATCCTCCAAGCAGGCCTCAGGCTTCTTCTGTCTTGGTCAAATATGCTTCTTAGTGGAAAACAAACCTTGTGCCTTCCTTTCTGCAGTCAAATCACACACAAAAAAAATTGGATGGAAAATCTCAGGCAAAAAAAAAAAAAGTGGCCAAATGATCCCTTTCTCCATCCTGGGGAAGATGATGTTTCTGCCCTTGACCTGAATGGCAATTCTTCTTTCCATGGAAAGAACCCTCCTTCTCACTCACAGCCCCCACTTTCCCTAGTCCCTAAGGGTCTGGCAGGAGGGAAGCCAATTCCCTTTTCTCCTCCTGTTTCCAGCTCAAATCCAAACCTCAGAGCCGAGCAAGCATTCTGTTGGTTTCCATGGATTCAGAGATTTGCTCCCCTGCACCTGAGGACAGCAGATTGTAGAAGGAAGGCGTGAGGGACCCGGCAGAGATGAGAAACAGAATATAGTAGGAGGGAGACAGCAGGCTCATTTAGCTCCAGGATTCCTTCCTGAAACCTCGGCCCACATTGAGCAAGCCCCTTTCCAAAGTGTCCAGCAGCCAGGGTAGCATGGTACAGAGGTCTCAGCCAGTGTGCTACACCGCCCTAAACCCTGCTCCAAGGGACAAGAGGGCTTGAACCAAAGCAGGGGGAGTTAACACGTTCTTCCTTTAAAATGGTTCCTGTGCGTTTCCCAGGAAACGGGATCAGTGACTCTTTCAGTAGAACAAGGAAGGATCGTTGTTATTGTCACAGACAAATCACAAAGAAGGTAATGTCAGGAGCGGTCAGATAATGCTAACATGCACCACAAGGAGTGGCTAAGGAAAGGGTCAAAGGGCCAGATTAAGAGCCAAGGATGGGGAAAGATTTGCTCCAGAAACTAAATTTCACTGTCTGCTATACTTTGCACATTTTATTTTATTTTTTCAATTAATCAGCATTTATTTTCTCTCCCATCTCCCCTTTACAAAGATAGGCAAAACCCTTGTAACAAATATGCATAATTGAGCAAAGCAAACTCCCACACCAGCCATGTCCCAAAATGTCATTCTTTTCTAGGTTTAATTCAATACTTATTAAGCACCTACTACGTGTAAAGCTTTGGGTTCAGTACTGAGTGTTCAGAAATAAAAAAGAGACATACATCAGCCAATTGGTCAGCACAGAACACACAGCTGCTCTGTGCCAGGCACTGGGCTTGGGATGAGGAGGCAAACAAAGAAAGCAGTCCTCACCCTTAGTGAGCTTCCATTCTATCAGAGGAAACAATATGCACATAGCTAAGAATATATAAAATAAAAACAACATAAATCCAAGGTAATGTGGGGGTGGTGAAGGTTCGTGCAGAAAATGGGGCTTTAGCTGAGATTTCAAAGGAATGAGGAGAGAAGGTGAAGACCAGGCCTGGGGGGAATCCCAGGCAAATGCTAGGTCCTAGCTATTAACTACAGTAGATGGAGTGGACCGCTGCTCAATATGGCACCCAGCTAAGGCTTGCCTTGGGCCAATGGCCAGCCATTCCTGTGATCCTGAGCATCCTATCATAAGGAACGTTGGGCCACATGACACCGGACTGACTTCCTCCAAAACCCCGTGATGCCTCTGGTTACATCCTGTTTTGTAGTGGAAAAAGCAATGGGCTATAGGCAGGAGACTCAAGGTTTAAATCAAGCCCCTTAGGTGGCTCAGTGGATAAAGCAAGGAGCCTGGATACAGGAAGATTCATCTTCCTGCGTTTAAATCTGGCCTCAGTCACTTACTAGCTGTGTGACCCTGGACAAGTCCCTTAACCTTCATTTTTAACATTTTATGATTTCCTCAGTTGTAAAATGAGGATAATAACATCACCCATCTCCCAGGGTTATTCTGAGGATCAAATGAGATATTTATGATGCTGTTAGAATATTGTCTGGTATGTAGTAGGTGCTTAATTAATGCTGTTTCCTTCCTTAAAGGAGGTTAATATTCATTATGTCATAGGGTAGTCATGAAAGAAGTTTTGTAAAATCAAAGCACAGATGTAAATTATTATTTCTACATTCTGAGACCCTGAGAGCAGGCTTTCCATTTTCTGCATCACTATCTCTCCCTCCAGGTGGAGAGAAGTGACTTGCACAGAGTCGGTACCTAAGAAACGCTCATGGAATCATTGACTGAGTACCCAGTTAATCAAAATGCTTGTCCCCAAGTCTGTGCAATGTTCCTGTTGCTAATGTTGGTGATCTGTTAAGAGAAGTGTCTCCGAAAGTGAGCACCAGCCCTCGTGGGCCAGGGAGCGACAAACTAGTACAGGGAGCATTCTGAGGGGAGAGGAGTGGAAACTGAGATTTGGGACCATCACTGAGGAACACAGGCACCACTGAGTTTCTTGTCCTATCCTGGCCAGACTGGAATAAAGGGAGGAATGTCCGTTCTTGGGAGGCAGCCCCCTGGGCCCAGCTGGCTGTCAGACTGGGGGTAAAGTATGGGGATAGGTGTGGGGAGAGAGGGAGCTCCTATCAGCCTTAGGCTGGGAGCTGTTAGGTAAACACACTAGAGGTGATTTTTATGACCTAGGAGTGTTTGTTTCATAGATTCCCTGGTTGAGAAGGTATTTAAATCATTTCTCTTATTCTTCTCACCGATTAGAGAGCCTATGATTTCCCCACAGATGTTGAATGATAATGTACAGTAATCAAGCAAGAAATAAACCCAGGCATTTACAAACAATAAAGACGGATCCTTTGTGACTTCCTTCTCTTACACAGGCAATGGTAGCTATGAGGCCTTTCTGGCTCAGAGAACAAATGATAACCTAGGCCTCTGGAAACATAGGCCTGTGGAGACTGGGTGTGCCTGTCTTTTCTGGATGCCTGAATATGCAGGGAGTAGACCCACTTTTGACCTCAGGAAGAATAGATAGTAGGGTGAAGAAGGAGTCATTTATCCCCCCCCCCCCACTAGGAATGCAAAAGATCCAATGAACACCGCTTACGTGCATACCCTCCCCAAACCCCTATGAGTACATACACATCCATAAAATGTACTATTTTTACTTCAATTTATCTGTGATCACGTCAGTATTTCTGCACAACTTCTAATCTCCTATGATTCCTTATGTCTTTCTGGCAATTCTCGGTAATATAACATGCCACAGGGCATATCTGAGGCCTTTCTTTGGTTCTTTTGCTCTTCTGTGAGTAACAGTGCAACCCAACAGCCCAGGCATCCCTCTTCTAGCTCCTGGTTAGGTGGCACAGTGGATAGAGATCTGGTATTCAGAGTTCAAAACCAGCCTTAGACCCTCACTTGCTACATGACCCTGGACAAATCACTTAACCATTGTCTGCCTCAGTTTCCTCAGCCGTAAAATAGGAATAATATTAGCACTATCTCCCAGGGTGGCTGGAAGGACAAAATGAGATAATATTTGCCAGATGTTTTGCAAATCTTAAAGTGTTATATAAGTACGATTATCTATTTATTCATTTGTGTATTTGTTTTCCATAAGCAGCTCTCCCCCTTTTCTATTTATACCTGTTCTTGATGCTGTTTATGCCACTTCTCAAGCATAAATCAATCATGCTAATATGCTGGTTTTGACAGCCACTCCTTGGATGGTGTTAGCCTTCCCAGCATCCTGTGCAGTCTTCTCTGGGCATGCCTCAGCGCTCCTTTTAGGCTGGGACACCAGAATTGCACACCAAATGCCCTGGTTCAGTGGTACCTCCTGTAAAAGAATTTTCTAATACAGCCATGTTTTCCTAACATGACATTACCTGTTGTGCTAGTGATGAATGAAATTTCCATAGTAATACAAAAGAGATTTTAGTTTAGGAGTATGAACTGAAATAATCTTCAGAGAAATTTTAAAAAATATGTTGCTTTCAATTACTTTCTGTTGTTCTTGGTGTCATCTGTATCAAAGGAGACTGTGATTGTGATTTTTATGAAGTCATATTGCTCCATGATTTGCAGATATATGACATCACCAAGGTAGAGATCAAGACTGGCATCACCAAGAGAATATTGGGGTTAAAGAGAGAAGCTTTAGCAGTGGTGAGCTCCTAGAGATTATTGAAAATGTTAGATAATTTCCCAAATGCAATCAAATTTGGAAACTGGTCCTGGTAAGCTCTCTCTTCATTTCCCATCCAGCTGCACTTCTCTGGGCTTTGCTGCAATCTCATCATTCTTCAAGATCTCTTCAAATATGAAAATCTACCCTTCCCCTTACTTCTGGGATCTCTCCCTCTCTCTGATTAGAAAGGATAGAGGGTGGAGGGACAGGTAGGTGGCACAGTGTACAGAGTGCTGGGACTGGAGTCTGGAAGACCCCTCTTCCTGAGTTCAAATCTGCCCTCAGGTACTTATTAACTGTGAGACCCTGGGCAAGTCACTTAACCCAGTTTGCCTCAATTTCCTCATCTGTAAAATGAGCTGGAGAAGAAAATGGCAAACTACTCTAGTATCTTTGACAAGAAAACCCCAAATGGGACACAGAGAGTCAGACATGACTGAAAATTACTGAACAGCAACAACAAGAAGGTGGAATGGTTCTCCTAGAGCTTTTATTTCAGCAGGGGGTCCAGGGCAGCCATCTCTTCACATCACTCATCTCCTTACACTGTACAGTCCAACCAAACTGGCCCACTTGGTATTCCTTACTGTAAGCACAAGCAAGGTGGGATTTTTGTTGTTTTCTTTTTGGAGTTCAGTTTCCCAGGATCAGGCTAAGTTGTAAACATCTGAAGGATTAATCTCCTTTGAACCCTGATAATTCACAGCTGTGCTGAGTCATGTAGGTTTTGTTGCCTTCTGGCTGTGAACCAATTGGGGGGTGAGTCTTTGTTCTGTGAGGTTTGCATTTTGCTTTGGGGGCTTGCTCAGAAGAAGGACCTTTTGATTCTCTAAAGTGGACTCTGAGTAACTGTTTGTTAAGAGCCCCCTAACTACTCAGATATTGGTGCCCTGAGAGCTTATGAAGGTGGCTGTATTACTTTGTTCAGACAGTTGGAGCCCTGTCTATTGAATCTCTGTGCTAATTTTTCTGCTTGTATTTTCTTTTTTCTTTTCTTTTTTTCCTTTTTGGAGGGGGAAAGGCAGAGCAATTGGGGTTAAGTGACTTGCCCAAAGTCACATGGCTAGTATGTGTTAAGCATCTGAGGTTGGATTTGAACTCAGGTCTCAAAAGCAGATCAAAGAACCTGTGCTAGCAGGCCACTCTGTCTGCTAGTGTGGTTGCTAATTCACTTAGCCAAGACATTTTGTCTCCCATCTCTATGCCTCTGTGGTTCACCAACCTGGGCTGTACTCCCTCTTCACCACTGCCTCTTAGAATTCCTAACTTCCTTCAAAGCTCAGTTAGAGTATCACATCCTGCATGAGACCAATTCCTAGTGCCACCTTGTCAAATTTGCCTTCTAATGAATCTGTATATTTATATTTGCTCATATGTGTACATGCTATTTCCCTGATGGACCATAAGTTCTTTGAGCATAGGGATTCCATTTTTAAGCATTGCATCACCATAACTTTTTACAACATAGTAGGCAGTCAATAAATGTTCACTCATTATGATGACTTCTTCAACAAAAAAGGTTCTTCAAAATCACAGAAGCCACTGGACTTTTTTTTTCTTTTTGGAGGGCAATTGGGGTTAAGTAACTTGCCCAAGGTCACACGGCTAGGTTCTTGTTTCTGTGTTTGAGTCGGGATCTGAACTCAGGTCCTTCTGACTCCAGGGCCAGCACTCTACTCACTATGCCACCTCCCCAGCCCAACCACTGGACTTCTTTAATCAAATTTACCAAGACTCAATTTATTCACAACCTTTTTGGGGCACATACCTCTTCTGGAAAGAGAGGGACAACCTTCTTCTAAAAGAAATAATTTGGGACAGATCTCACTGGAGTTTTTCATGCTCCCTCTTCCAATAAAGAATCCTTCATTAAGATCCTATCCCTGAGTGTGAGGGGCATGGTACTGACCCTGTATCAGTATGGCTGTGTGTATTCTGCCAATGCTCAGCTCTTTGGGGGTAGGGAGTGGGGGCATAGAGAAGACAGATATGATGAGAAGGACCCTGGCCCCCACTGGGCTCTTCCTGAGGCTTCTTGTTTAGGTACAGAGATTGGCTTGAATTTTTTTATTTTTTTCCTATCTGTCCTCTGGGGTTGCAGAGAGGAGGAGAGTGATGCCTGAGACAATGTAGAAATCTCTGAATAAGCCTAAATAAAGGTTGTCTGGCTTATGTATACAGAATAATAGCTAGCATTTATATGAAACTTGAAAGTTTGCATAGCACTGTACATAGGTTTTCTCATTTGGTCCTTACAACAATCCTGGGAGTAAGTGCTATTATTATCATCCCTATTTACTGATGAGGAAAGCAAGGCCAAGAAGGATAAATTAATTTGCTTAGCGTTATACCGTATCTGACTCTTTGTGACCTCATTTAGAATTTTCTTGGCAAAGATGCTGGAGAGGTTTGCCATTTCCTTCTTCAGCTCATTTTACAGATGAGGAAACTGAGGCAAACAGGGTTAAGTGACTTGCTCAAGGTCACCCAGCTAGAAAGTATTTCAGGTCAGATTTGAATTTAGGAAGATATGTCTTCCTGACCCCAGGCCCTGCTATCCATTGCACCACCCAGTTGCTGTTGTTGTTTTCTTGTCATTGTCTCTGTTTGTACTTCTTTCTCAAAGACAATGTTACACAACTAGGAAGTATCTAGGGCAGGATCTGAAGTTAGGTTTCTTGACTCTTCCCAGCACTCAGCTGTCCAAGAGACTCTCTCTGCTCCAATGTAGACAACCAGCTCCCCCAGAGAGGAGAAACACTGGCCAGCCTGCAGGCTGTGACCATCCAGGAGGGTCCTCCCTAGGGGATTTCCCTCTCCCCAAGGCCCCTCCTGCAGCTGTCAGTCTTTCTTGTCACTCGGGAGGCAACCACTTCATTTCCTTCTTGCCCTGGCAGTAATTTCCCTGCTAATAAATGGAGCTCACGAGCCCAGGGCTCGGCTCCAGCAGCAGGCCTGCAGACAGCATCCCACGGTAAGTGGGGTCACTCGGTGCTGAGCACGATCTGTTAGATCAGCCTGCACTTCCATGTCTCAGAAGCCCTTCTCCCCAGCTGTCCACAATTACATCCACGCTCCCTGGGTGTAAGCTTGGGCCGGGCTGCTGGCCCAGGACCTGCAGGCTCACTGCGGACAGTGCCCTCAGCCTCTCCCCTGCCTGTCCGAGGTGGGAGCCGCTGGGCTGGGTGAGATAATGGATGGAAGGCACTTTGCGAGCAAGCCTTAGAGCGCTGTATAAATGCTCATCACTATTATTATTTTATTTTATTTTATTTCCATTCTCCAGTCAGTTGCCAGGCTTCCTGTCTGGTAACGACTTAATTCCCCGAGCCTTCTACTGCTGAGCTGAAGTCGCGGTCAGAGAGCCATGAGGGCTCTGCTGTTAAATGTTTAACCCCCTGACTTGAGGGAGGGGGAAAAGAACACGCGCACTCATACTCTTCAGTTTCATCTGCATTAGTAACACTTTTTAAAGTCTAGACAATCAACACAACGCTAAATCAAGCCCCGATTTGTAGGGGATTTCTTAGGTGTGAATACTCACCCTGGAAATTTAACAATCCGCGGCCCGCTCTCTCTCGAGCTAGTGAAGACTTGACTGCATCCAGCAGACTCCGGGAGAATCTCTCTGCTTCCTGCACAGAGGAGGAGTCATCGGGCTGCTCACTCAAGAGCCTGAAGAAAGTCTGCAACAGTTTGGATGGGGAAAGGAAGAGGGCAAATAGCAAAAGAAAAAAAAATTAAAGATCCTTCTGCTTTTCACCTATTACAGAGGCGATCTTCCCTTGAAGCAGAGGTAGCTCTGGGAGTGACGACAGGTGTGTTTGTAGTGGGGGAGAAGGAGTTGGGGGGGGGGGCTGGAAGGATGGGGGAGGGGGTGATAAGGATGGGAGAGGGATGGGGAGGGGTGAAGGTAAGTGTGGGAGGAGAGGAATAGGGGGAAGGGGGTGGGCAGTAGAGGGGGTGAGGTTAAAAAAGAAAGTAAGGTTTATTAAGGAGAGAAATTGAGAAATAGCTTGTGTTCACAGTGGCCCGTGATCACCCCCTCACCATCTGCTCTGCTACGGCTGTGATACCCCATCAGCTTATGTGCCATGGAGGAAACAACCTCGGACTTTCCTAACAAAAAAGGGACAAAGAAACCACAAAATGAGCAAACCTAATAACAAGGCAGGAAGGAAAACCGGAGACTAGCGAGCCGGGGAGTGGAAAGAAGACCACTAGGAAAGGAGCCCACTACCTGGTTTTCCTCGGCTTGCTTGACTCCACTCCGACCCAGGGCAGAGGTATCGCCCTTTCCCTATCCCGCACCCCAGGAGCCCAGGATGATCTGAATTTGGGCATTTCCATCAGCCTGAAGTCGATCCAGCCTAGTGCTTTTGTCAAGGAAGAGCCCTGAAAGGAAGCCCTGGCCTCTCCCTCTCTGAGAGCAATAAATCAATCAACAAGTATTTATAAAACGCTGGCTGGGTACCATTCACTGTGCCAAGTGCTGGGGATAGAAACACAAAGACGGAAACAATCCCTACTTGCAGCTAGCTTACATTCTAATAGAGGGCACAGTTATGTAAAATGCCTAGATGTGTGTATATATGTCGTAAATATAAAGTTGACAAACACAAATACATGTGGTCAAATGCAAGATTAGTTGGCCTGGAGAACACTAGTAGTTGGGAAGCTCAGAAAAGATTTCACGCAGCAGATGGTGCCTGAATGGCATCTTGAAGAGAGGGCCTCTGTAAGGCTGTCGTTAGAGGGCATTCCTGTCATGGGCATCAGTGCTAAGGCCTGGAGAGAAGAGAAGGAATGTTAGATGTGAGGAACAGAGAAGACCCATTTGGCTAGCTTACAAAGTACCTAAGGGAGAATAATGTCCAATGAGTCTAGAAAGATGGCTGGGGCCAGGTTGTGTTGAGCTTTAGAAGCAAAACAGGTATTTGTATTTTATCCTAAAGGCAAGAGAAAACCTGGAGTTGGTTGAATAGGGAGACACGTGGTCAAATCTAAACCAAAGGAAATTTACTTGGGCAAAAGTGTGTAGAGGGTAACCTAGGATGGGGAGAGATTTGAGATGGGGAAAATGAGTTAGGAAATTGTTGGAATGATCTAGGTAAGAGGTGATGAACTAGGGCAGGAATGAAACAAGAGAGGAAAATGTGAAATAAAAACTCTCACGGAAAGGCAGAAGAATAGTTTAGAAGAGAAAGTGGTAAATTTTTTAATTAATTAATTTTTAGTTTACAACATTCAGTTCCACAATCCCTTGAGTTTCAAATTTTCTCCCCCTCCCTCTCCTTACCCTGCCTCCTCCTCCCCACCATGGTGGCATGCAATCAAATATAGGTTCTACAAATACCTTCACATTAAACATTAGTCAGATTGTAAGGAAGAATGATAACCAATGGAGTGCACAATAAGAAAGAAGGGACAAAACACAAAAGAGAGAGAGAGAGCACATAGTTTACCTCAGTCTGCGTTAGACTCTAGTTCTTTCTCTGGATGTGGATAGCCCTTTCCATCATGAGTCTTTTGTAGTTGTCTTTTAACCCCGAATTGCTGAGAGGAGCCCAGTATATCAAAGTTGGTCATCATACATATGATGTGTCTGTAATTGTGTACAAAGTTCTCCTGGTTCTGCTCCTCTCACTCAGGATCAGTTTATATAAGTCTCTCCAGGTTATTATGAAGTCTGCCTGCTCCTCATTTCTTAGAGCACAACAGTATTCCATTACATTCATACACCACAACTTGTTCAGCCATTCCCCATCTGATGGGCATCCCCTTGATTTCCAATTCTTTGCCACCACAAAAAGTTGCTATAAATATTTTTGTACATAAGGTGCTTTTCCTACTTCTATGATCTCTTTGGGATACAGCCCCAGAGGTGGTATTGCTGGGTCAAAGGATTTGCACCTTTTATAGCCCTTTGGGCATAGTTCCAGATTGTTATCCAGAATGGTTGGATCAGTTTGAAAGTGGTAAATCTTACCTAAGAAATAGACTCCTTAAAACCTAGAATAGACCCCTCCCTAAAAATGACTCAGAGTGTAAGAAATAGCAAACAAAAGAAATTTTTTCAAAGAAGAAAATGTATAATATGTCATATCCAATGCAGCTAACCTAGATAACAGATCAAGGAGGGATAATTCAAGAATAACTAGGCATCCTGAAAACCATGATAAAAAAAAAAAAAGACTAGGTACTACATTTCAAGAAATCATAAATTAAACCTGACCAGATAATATTGAAGTCAAAAGTGAAAGTAAAAATAGAAAGATCATCTCCTGAAAGGAACCCTCAAAAGAAAAGTCCTAGGAAGGGGCGACTAGGTATTGCAGTGAATAGAGCACTGGCCCTGGAGTCAGGAGGACCTGAGTTCAAATTCAGCCTCAGACACTTGACACACTAATTATGTGACTTTGGGCAAGTCACTTAACCCTGACTGCCCTGTCTTCCCCCTCCAAAAAAAAAAAAGAAAAAGAAAAAGTCCCGGGGATATAAAAGCCCAAATCTAGAGCTCACACATCACAGACAAAGTACTACAAATATCTAGAAAGGATTTTAAGCACCAAGGAACTATAATCTTCAGACAAGACCTGGCAGCTTCTCCTAAGAATTAGACGAGATCTTGAAATACAATCTTCCAAAATGCAAAAGATATTGTCTTACAACCAATAATAACTTGCCTTGCAAATCTGGGTGCAATTCTACAGGGAAAAGAAAATGGATCTTTAATGGAATAGAAGATTTCAAGAATTCCTAATGAAAAGACCAGATTTGAGTAGAAACTATGGTATATAAACATAAGAGATCAGAGAAGCCTAGAAAGGTAAGCTTATTTGAGCAGTTCAAAAGGCCTGTATAATGATATAGTGCTAATATTCTAACAAGAGAGAAGAAACAATTGTCCCCCCAGAAACTTAATCTTCTTCAAACATTGAGGAAGTATTGAGGGAGAGAAATAATAAAAACAGAAGTGCTGGGCGTGGATAGTTCTATTCTCAGGATTTGAAGAGTGGAAAGAGAAGGGGAAGGGTAAAATTAATACATTAGCAACAAAAGGTGGAAGGAGGGAATGGAACTTGTTATTTCTCATAATTGCTGTGCTTGAGAAGAGTATGCAGAAATTGAGGAAGGGGTGGAGGGAGTGGGCACCAGATGAATCTCATTGATACCTGAAATGGATAAACGAATGTTGAAAACACATACAGATAGAATTTAGTATAGAAATACATTAAACTTGGGGCGGCTAGGTGGTGCAGTGAGTAGAGCGTCAGCCCTGAAGTCAGAAGGACCTGAGTTCAGATCCTGCCTCAGAAAATGCACACACAAACAAAAACCTAGCCATGTGACCTTGGGCAAGTTACTTAATCCCAATTGTCATCCAAAAAGCAAAAAAAAAAAAAAATACATTAAACTCAATAGGGGAAAATGGAGGATAGAGAAGGGAAGAAGGTTAAGAGGGAGAGTAATACTGGAGAGAGAATAATCGCTAACAACCAAAAAACCCTTTCTGATGTTGAAGAGGAGGTTAAAAGAGATGAAATGCAAAGAACTGGATTGTAAAGGGTGGGGGTGCATTAGATTGCCTCTTAGATAATTGGAAAATGGCTGAACAAATTGTGGTAGATGAATATAATGGACTATTATTGCACCATAAAAAATGATGGAAAGAGAGGATTTTAGAGTATCTTGGGTAATACAAACTGACACAGAATGAAGTGAGTAGAGTCAGGAGAACAATTTATACAAGGGCAGCAAATCGTAAGAAAAACAACTTTGGAAGACTTAAGACCGCTAATCAATGCAATGACCAATCATGTCTCCAAGGAACCTATAATAAAGCACATTATCTTCTTCCTGACAGAAAGATGATGGACAGAAGGTACAGAGGCATTTATTTTGAGATGTGGCCCACTGTGTGGATTCATTTTGCTTGATTAGGTTTGTTTGTTACAAGGAATTTTCTCTCCTCTTTTTTTCTCTCATTTTTTTATATGGAGATTGGGAGAAAAGGCAGGGAGTTAGGGAGAGCAAAGATTAGTGATAACAATGGCAAAATAGAAGACCAATGACACTTATTTTTTAATGCACAGAAGAGAATGTAAGAAAGTTCAGAAGGAAGCACAATCAAGGAGGACAATTTTGAAGGTAACGTGAAGAATTTATTATACCTTTTTTTTTAAAGCAAGTGGTAGGAAAGTAGGTTCATATAGAACCTACTTTTTGTGTTCTGCTGTGTGGGCAGAAATGAACTTTATTTTGCTGTTTAAGTTTAGAATAAAAAAAAAGAAAAGCAGTAGAGGGAAAATAACCCTGCAGAAAAACTTGGGTGAGCAAATAACCTAAACCAAATCATCCTGAAAGCATTTATAGATGAATCAGAAAGGAGGACCATAAAAATGACATGAAATGAAGCAGTTCTAGTATTTTAGTGATGACCTAATTCAGGGGTAGGAAACCTGTGTCCTCGAGGCCACACCTGGCCCTCTAGGTCCTCAAGTGCAGCCCTTTGACTAAATCCAAACTTTACAGTACAAATCCCCTTAATAAAAGGATTTGTTCTATAAAACTTGGACTCAGTCAAAAGGCTACACTTGAGGACCTAGAGGGCCACATGTAGCCTTAAGGCCACAGTTTCCCCACCCCTGACCTAGTCTTATAAGAGGTGAGAACAGAACTACAGCACTTAGACTCTACCAATCTACTTACCTAGTGTCTTACGTGAAAGATTGGCAATAGCACTTAGGAAGAATAGACAGACCTGACCAAATACATAGGAAAAAAATCCATGCTGGAGACTACATAATTTTTAATTCATCCATTAATCAATTTTTAAAATATTTCAAAGAAAGAAAGATTCCAATGGGATAAAAAAAAAAAGATCACAGATGGTAAATAACCTACTCTTCACCCAGAGAGACAGATAGAGACAGAGACAAAAACAGAAACAGACACAAAACCACAAAGATTCAGCAGTTATCTATCATATGTCCATTTTCTCAGATCTTTTTGAAAATAGTCTACAGACAAACATCAAGAATATCTCATCCTTGATGAGAAGATAGCATTCAGGATTTCACAGACGATTTTTTATAACAAATATCTTCTCAGTCATCTTCAAAAAAGTTCAGAGAATATCATATGTCTATTCCATCAAGATAGCATAAAAAGATATATATTCACCAAACATATTCTCTCTTTCATAGAGGATATCCTGTACAAAATCCAAATATAAAAAGGATTCCTTATTATAAATGCTAAGGTTCTCCAAATACATTTATTCTCTGCTGATTGTATTGAGCTCCAGCATGTCACAGGATCTCCTCAATGAGGAATGGTTCTTGGTCACTCTTAAGAGAGCAGCATAACTAACCATAGTGAAAATAGGTATTGCTCAGATGCCCCTAACCTGTAAGATAGGAGTAAGAGTTACACCGCCTATCTTACAGGGTTCTCATAAGGAAAATGCTTTGTAAACTCTAAAGCTCTATAGAAATGTGAATCAGAAATATGTAAGGAGAACTCCAACCCAGTTCTTGCAGCTCTAAATCCATGCTCTTTCCATCCTACCAGCAGCCACCCTGAGGTTGCTTCCAAAGTGGTGTTGTAAAGCTAAGATTCTAAATGACCAAAGAGATAGCACTGTCAAATTATCTTAGTTAAATAAAAATGAGATAGTTGTAGCTTCATTAGGAATGACCCCCCCCATCAACTTTAAATCACCTCATTAATAAAGTAAGCTTAGTGTATCCAAATACCAGCCCTTTCATTTTCGCCACCACAATGGCAGAAGAACACTGCTGGCATATTGGGCTGGAGATGAGTAGGAAGTTTCAGTCCTAAGGGCTCTGTGAACTGCATGCCCAAGAGGGATATAATTCCACACAGCAGAGGCTTCATGCAAGCTGATGGGGGCAGCAGGCATGCTGTGCTTTATCAAAGGGAATGTCATCTGTCCTAGGACCAAAGCTCACTCAGACCTGCTTGTGCTTTCCATTTTGGGTATTTGTAATGGGAGAACAAGCAAGGTCTGGCTCAGAGCTATCGGCTGGTGGGTTTGACTGTCGTTAAGGGGGTCTTTATCTGCCATTGATCCTGATCCAGAGGTCAAGAGGTTACAAATGTCACCAATAGAACAGTTTTTAGAATAGGTACAATAGAATAGTTTCTACTTTCTACCTGGCTCAGCAGGACTTGTAGATATAAAACTGTCCCAGTCCTAAGGACTGACATGATTGAATCTATTCTCCCCGGGAAGATGCAACTCGGTGACAATTCCATTTTAACGTATGTTCGCAGCTCATCACATTGCATAATGAGAAGCCACTTTGATATGACAACTCTAATTTTAATAGACATTCATCAAAAATCCTTAGCATTTCCCAATCTGCCAGGGCCCAATATTTGGGAGTAAATGTAACAATCTTTCCGTCATCATGAAAGGTGTTCATTTATCCCCCACTCACTGACTCTTATCTTTCAATTGACATATTTCTCACTCCATTATCCTTCACACAGCTGATAAAAATTGAGAGATGATTTGGCCTCAGCTTTCTCTGTCCCTTCCTAATCATGAGCTCTGTTATTTTCTGGAACAGAGTCAGAGTCTGGTTTCAAGAATTAGAGAAGCCAGAAAATAATTTTTTTGATCAACTTTAAACTTGCACCGTTAATCCTCCATCTCAGAAAGAGAAGCTAAAAATATATCTGACTTGGGAGGTGCCATTTTGGGGAAAGTTTTAATTTGAACTGGAGCAATTCTGTGGTCATTAATCTGAAGGCAGCACTCATTTGTTTTAACAATTAGACATGTAAGCAAGTGATAGCTGTTGTGGGATTGTTAATAGTTCATTTCCAAATCTTCTCCCTTTTGGTGTTCTCAAGGCTAAGCTGAGCTGACTGAATCCTGTTCAATGACCCAGAGGAGAAACTAAGACTATTTTAGACTGAAAGACTTCAAGAGAGGCAAGTGGCTGGATACACTCAATTACCATCACAAACTCTATCATAACTCATAATCTGCCCGAGATTAATCAGGCCTCGGGTAATTATTATGTCATGCCAGATAGCTGAAAGAAGTTTAAAATAGCAATCAAAAAACTTCCTAGCTAATTCAAATCCATCTTAGCTTCCTCCAGGGGACAAAAGCTCCCTGGCTACAGAACTGACCATGCGTAAAAAAATATGATTGTGTGCATGCAAAATGGGAATTCCTGGCCTTGATAGTTCTCCATCCAGTCTCATAATAACACAATTGTCAAAAGTCCGGAATCAATGATCCTGGATTTCTAGTATATCACTTTTAAATGGCTCCCTATTTGTTTTAACCACATCAATTCTAAACTCCTCTACTAAGTTCTCAAGGCACTCTTGCCTGGGCCTCAGTTTTCTTACCTGTACAAAGAAATTTATTGTACTAGCCTTCTTGCTATTTCTCCACATAACACTCCCTCTCTCCCATCTCCTATCTTTTCTCTGGCTTTCCCTCCATGACTGATAGCTATTCCCTTCTCATCTCCAATTCTTCTTCTTCTTTTTTTTTTTTTGCTTTTTGTAGGGAGCAATTGGGGTTAAGTGACTTGCCCAAGGTCACATGGCTAGTAAGTGTTAAGTGTCTGAGGTCGGATTTGAACTCAGGTCCTCTTGACTCCAGGGCCAGTGCTCTATTCACTACACCACCTAGCCCCCTGCCCCTCACATCCAATTCCTAGAGTCCTTTACTCCCTTCAAAACTCTGCTCAGGCAACATCTTCTCCACAGTCTTTCCTGATACCTATTCCTCTTGTATATATTTTGTTTATATTCTCTTTGTATGAACTTTGTCTCCTCGAGGGTGTTGTAAGGCATCCTTAAACCCATTATATTCATTGAATTAATGGGTAGAAAGCACTTTGCAAACCTTAAATTGCCATGGAAATGCCAGTTATGGTTGTTGGTGGTGGTAGTAGTAGTATCGTTGTTGTTCCTTGTCACAGTAGTCCTTGGCCTCAAGTTGCCAGGCGTCCAGTCTGTGATGATTTTATTCCTCAGCCTTCTATCGTGCTTTTGCCAAGCTCAAGCAGTCTTGACAGGGTGACACTGTGGGATGCTGGTAAGTTATAACCTTTGGGCTCACCTGAAAAACAGTTTGCAGACATACTTCCTAGTTTAATCTTTATTATTAATGCTTTCCTAAGTCTAGAAGATCAAGAAAACAACAAAACGAGTCCTGATTTGTAGTGACTGACAATTTCTGAGGTTTAAATGCCCAATGACAATTTAACAATCACCTGCCGGTTAGAGCTGACTCTGGCATGCCCTGTGTCTCCTCTGATAAAATGGGACCACCTGGAGAGCAGGGATTGTTTCATTTTTGTCTTTGTTTATGCATCACAAAGTTTGGTGCCTAGCATATTTTTGTTGTTGTACAATTGTTTTTCAGTCGCATCAGACTCTTTTTGATTCCTTTTGGGGTTTTCTCAGCAAGGATACTGCAGTGGTTTGCCCAGTACCACACAGCTAGTAAGGATCTGAGGCCAGATCTGAACTCAGGAAGAGGAGTCTTCCTGACCCCAGGCCCTCACTCTATCGACTGTGCCACCTAGCTGCTTGCTTAGCATACAGTAGGTACTTAATAAATGCTTGCTGACTCATTGATTCCTTTAGCTCTAAAGAACTATGATTTGTTAAATGCTAACCTAATTTATCTGCTTCCAGTTTCCCTTCCCTCCTTTATTTTCCATCTTCCACAAATACTCATCATTCTAGTTGAATTGCATCCCTCACTCTCTGACAAATCTTCACTATTCCCACCTTGATGCAGTATGATTTAGGGGAACAAGCAATGAACTTGGAATCAGAGCACCTGGGTTTATATCCTAGCCCTCCTACTAATGACTGTGTGATGTGGAGGGAGTCACTTCACCTCTCTGGTTCTCACCTTTTTAATCTATAAAATTAATGGGTCAGGCTATGTGTCCTTTAAGGTCCCTGTCTGCTCTAAATATATAATTTTTGCTCCTATTCGGTTCACTTCAACAAACATTTATTAAGAACTCACAACATGCACTGTATTAGCCATTGAAACAGTGGTCGTGACATCAGAAAAATGGATTCATGTGAGATCTCCTTTAGCCATTGCTATTATCTCTGGACCATCACTTTTCAGCTTACAAAACACTTTACATACATCATTACATTTGATCCTGGAGATAGCCCTTTGAGGTGTGGTAGTTCAAATATTATTACATCCTTTATCAGATGAAAAAATGAGGTCTAGCTAAACTAAGCAACTTGCCTAAGGTCACACTACTAGGTTCATAGGATCCTATGATGGGGTTAGAAGGGACCTTGGGGGTCACCTAGAGCAGTGGTAAGAAACTCAAATGGGAAGGGAGACTACTTAGAAAACCACACATGAACATTATCGATGTCCTATTGTATATTTTTTTGTTAACTATTTCCCAAATACATTTTAATCTGGTTAGACCCCAGAACTGTCTGGGGATTGTATATGCATCTAGATGAACTAGATGTTCAGTCTCATCATTTTACAGATAGAGTAGCTGAGGCCCAGAAGATTTGCCTGAGGTCATAAAGGTACTAAGTAGCAGGGTCAGAATTTGAATCTAGGTCCTCTAACTCCAAAGTCAGCACATGATAGATGCCTCCATGTTTGTTGTCTCTTCCCTTATCCCTTTTCCTCCCCTTAACAAACCTCTGACAAGAAAGTATTGATAGTAAAGATAAAACTTAAAAGTGTATCCTTTTTCTAGAAAGCTGGTTGTTAAACATTTACTAGTGTGCCCTTGCTTGTTGTCATCATACAGTACAAGTCCCTTAGTTATCTATCCACCTCTTATGGGTAGGTAGGTTATCCTACTTTGTGTTTCTGTCCTTTCTCTACGTGCATGAAGCAGAGATAGATCATAGGGCCACAAAGTGGGGCGAGAACAACATTACACATAAGACCCTGGATATTAAGGATGGACCTTATTGAAATCCATAGGATTTTTAACTTCCATGAGTTTGTATGCCTGGGTTCAGAAAAAGGATATCATTAAAGCTTTAATTGGTACAAAGAAACTTATGGGAAGAGGAGTGAAAGCTATGGGGTTTGAACAAGGGTTGCATGGGACTATATTGGAATGATCCAAGAACCTAAGAGTCTCATGGAGTAAGGAGAGGACTGAGAGATGATGACATGGGGGGGGATGAAGACCTAGTTTAGAGGTAGAGATCTAGCCAATGTGTGAACAAACTACCTTGGTTTGGGCTAACCTTGGTCTAGCCTCTTTGGGAACTGTCATTTCTTTTTCCCACCACAACATTTATTGTGGTGTAAGGTTTTTTTAAGTTATTATTTTATTTTTTCCCCAATTAATTGTGAAAATTTTTATATTCATTTTGTAAAAAAAATTTTGAGTTCCAAATTTTCTTTTACTCCCTCCCCCTCTCATTGAAAAGGCAAGCAATTTGATATAAGTTATATATGCACAGTCATACAAAACTTTCCATGTTAGTCATGACAACAAAAAACCCCCAAGAAAAATAAGGGCAGCTAGGTGGCACAGCGAATCGAACACTGGCCCTGGAGTTAGGAGGACCTGAGTTCAAATATGGCCTCAAACACTTAACACTAGCTATGTGACCTTGGGCAAGTCACTTAACTACAATTGCCTTACCTTCCCCCTCCAAAAAAAAAAAGTATGTTTCAAACTGCCTTCAGACTCCATCAGTTCTTTCTCTGAAGATGGATAGTACCTTTCATCCTAAGTCCTCCAGAATTATTTTGTATTATTGAATTGCTGAGAATAATGAAGTCATTCACAGTTGAATATTGTATAATATTGCTGTTACTGCGGACAATGTTCTCCTGGTTCTGCTCATTTCTCTTTGCATTATCTCATGTAAGTCTTTTCGGGTTTTTCTGAGAATATCCTGCTCATCATTCCATCACATAGCATTCCATCACAATCATATGCAACTTGTTCAGCCATTTCCCAGTTGATGGACATCCCCTCAATTTCTAATTCTTTGTCACCACTAAAAGATCTGCTATAAATAGTTTTGTACATTTAGGTTCTTTTTCTTTTTTATCTATTTGGCATACAAACCTTGTAGTGATAGTGCTTGCTCAAAGGGTCTTCATGGTTTTATGGTCCTTTGGGCATAGTTTTAAATTACCCTCAAGAATGGCTCGATCAGTATACAACTTTACCAACAGTGCATTAATATCTCAATTTTCCCACATCCCCTCCAACATTTGTCGTTTTTCTTTTCTGTCATATTAGCCAATCTGATAGGTGTGGGATGGTAGCTCAAAGTTGTTTTAATTTGCATTCCTCTAGTCAATAGTTATTTTTTCTTCATATGACTATAGATAGCTTTGATTGCTTCTCAGGAAACTGCCTGTTCCTCTCCTTTTAACCATTCATCAATTAAGGAATGGCTCTTTTTTCCATTAATTTAGCTCAATTCTCTATATATTTGAGAAATCAGGTCTTTATCATAGAAACTTGCTGTAAATTATTTTCACAGTTATGATTACTATGTATTTCTTCCCTTCTATCCCCCCTGCCTTTCTCTCTCTCTCTCTCTCTCTCTCTCTCTCTCTCTCTCTCTCTCTCTCTCTCATTCTCTCACTCTCTCACACACTCCCTCACCCCGTCCATTCTCAGAAGTGTTTTGCTTCTAATTTTTATGTGTGAATTTTAAAGAAACCAACATTTTGGTTGGAATCTGGGATGAGAATGTGCTACTAGATCTGGAATCAATGATGACATATGTTTTCATTACTTTACTTTGAGATTCTTTCTTGAATAAATATCTTACTATTTAAATATACCGTTCCAACCCCATCTGTTCATATGGTGGCTTCTAGATACCTACATCTAAGTTTGCCTCTAGTGGTTCCCAGATTCAAGCTGACTATGGCCTCAACCCAGAGGAGATAATTATATTAATCTAAATATCTCTACCCTGACCCCAAATCCAGGCAAATCTTGGGCTGATCAATGGGGGACCCATGCCTTCTACCTCCCTATCCAGATTCTGTCCAAGTCTCTGTTGATTCCCACATCCTCCATGAAACTTTCCCTAACTAATGGAATTATAGATTATAGGATCATAGAATTATAGCTTTAGAATAGGAAAGGACCTTAGCAGTCACTGAGTCCAATCCCCTCATTTTACAGGAAACTGAGGCATAAAAGATTAAGTGACTTGACCAAGGTTACACAGCTAGCAAGTATCCAAGGTGAGATTTGAAACCAGATCATACTGAAGTCAAATCCAACATCCCATCCACTATGGCAGGCTACTTCTCCAGTGCTCATTGTTCTCAGAACTCTTAAAGCACTTAGATTTGACAACACTTAAAAAAATGTTTATTTTTTCACTCCCACCCTCTCCCATCCACTGAGAAGGCAAGCTTTATGATGTCAATTATACATGTGAAATCATGCAAAACATATTTCCATATTAACCAAATCACAAAAGGAAGAAAAAAATAATAAAGTGAGAAAATTATCCTTCAGTTTCTACTCAGCTCATCGGTTCTCTCTGGAGGTAGAAAGCATTTTTTCATCAGGAGTCCTTTGAAATTGTTTTGGATCACTGTATTGATCAGAGTATCCAAGTCTTTCACAGTTGATCATCTTTGCAAGATTGCTGTTACTGTGCACAATGATCTCCCTGGTTCTTCTCACTTCATTTTGCATCAGTTCATATAGGTCTTGTCAAATTTTTCTGAAACCATTCCCCTTAACATTTCTTTCTTTTTTTCTTTCTTTCTTTTCTTTTTTTTTTTTTTTTTGCTTTTTTGGAGGGCAATTGGGGTTAAGTAACTTGCTCAAGGTCACACGGCTAGGCTTTTGTTTGTGTGTGAGTTAAGTGTCTGAGGTCGGATCCGAACTCAGGTCCTTCTGACTCCAGGGCCGATGCTCTACTCACTGCGCCACCTAGCCTCTGCCCCGTTAACGTTTCTTATAGCACTATAGTACTCCATCACAGTCATATGCCGCAATTTGTTCAACCATTTCCAAATTGATGAGCATCTCTTCAATGTTCAATTCTTTTTTTTAAATTAATTTATTAGTTTAGTTTCAGTTAACAAGATTCAATTCCATAGTTCCTTGATTTTCAAATTTCCTTTACTTCCCTCCCCCCTCCCCTCATGACAGTATATAGTACAGTATAGGGTCTGCAAATGCATTCATATTAAACATTATTCCAATTACAAAGGCATATTGTACTAGGTGGGATGAAAGATGGTAGGGAAGAAATAAAACCAACAATGAAAAGAAGAAGATCATTTAGTTTGCTTCCATCAGGAGTCAGGCCCAGTTCTTTCTAATTATATCTCTGGATGGCGCATTTCTCACTTTCTTGAGTCTTTCGGGATTAACTTATATCACTGCATTGCTGAAAAGAGTCCAGTCTGTCATAGTTGGTCATCACAGATATGGTATGTCTGTGATTGTATACAAATTTCTTCTGATTCTACTCTTCTCGCTCAGCATCAGTTTGTAGAAGTCTCTCCAGGTAATTATGAAATCCGTCACCTCTTCATTTCTTATAGCACAATAATATTCCATTACATTCATATACCACATCTTGTTTAGCCATTCCCCAATTGATGGGCACCCCTTTAGTTTCCAATTCTTTGCAACCACAAAAAGGGCTGCTAAAAATATTTTTGTACATATGGGTCTTCCTCCCACTTCTATGATCTCTTTGGGATATAACCCTAGAAGTGGTATTGCTGGGTCAAAGGGTATGAAATTATTTATAATCCTTTGGGCATAATTCCAGATTGCTCTCCAGAATGGTTGGATAAGTTCACAACTCCCAATGTCCAATTCTTTACCACCACAAAAAGAGCTGCTAAAAATATTTCTGTGCATATAGATACTTTTCCTTTTCCTTTTATCTCTCTGGGATGCAGATCTAGTAGTAGTCTTGCTGGGTCAAAGACTTTGCACAGTTTTACAGTTTTTTGGGCATAGTTCTCCAGACAAGTTTACTACTCCACAAGTAATTGATTAATGTACTTATTTTTCCTCATCCCTTCCAGCATTTGTCATTTCTGATAGGTGTGAGGTGGTACCTTAGAGTTGTTTAAATTTGCCTCTCTCTAATCAATAGTGATTTAGAGAATTTTTTCATTTGACTATAGATAGCTTTGATTTCTTCTCCTGAAAACTGTCTTTTCATATTCATCGATGATTTGTCAATTGGGGAATGGTTCTTATTTTTATAAATTTGACTCAGTTTTCTATATATTTGAGAAATGAGGCATTTATCAAAGAAGCCTGCTATAAATTTTTTTGAAATTATTTCATTTTCTATAGTATCTTTTAGCAAAATGTAGTTCTCCTGATTATCTTTTTCAATTAGGTCTAATTTTGCTATTTCTTTCTCTGAGATTATGATTGCCACCCTTCACTTCAGCTGAAGCATAATAGACTCTGCTCTAGTTCTTCATTTCAACTCTATCTTTCAGTCTTAAGTGTACACAACATATTGTTGGATTCTGATTTCTAATCTGCTTTGCTGTCCTCTTCTGTTCTGAGTTAGTTCATCCCATTCACCTTCACAGTTTTGATAATTATCTGTTCATTGTCCTTCATCTGATTTTCCTCTATTTATCCTTCTCTCTCTGGCTCTTTCTGTCTTTTTTATCCTGTCCCTTCTCAAAAGTCTATCTTGCTTCTAACCACTGCCTTTCCCAGTTTGTCCTCTCTCACCCCATATCTCTTACCCCTTTCCCCTCCAATCTCCCTATTGAGTACCCAACTCTGGGTGTGTATATAAACATACATATGGATACATATGCATATATGTATGTATATGTATATACTATATGCATACATATTTAGTCTTCCCTCTTTGAACCAATTCCATTAAGAGTGAGGTTCAGGCATTGCCTGCCATCCCACCATTTCCCTCTCCACTGTAAAAGCTCCTCTTTGTGTGCTTCTTTTATTTTTAAAAATTAATTTAATTTTTTTGTTACATTTCAAGTTTCAAACTGTCTCCTTCCCTCCCTTCTGACCCCTCACTAAAGAAGGCCACTATTTGACACAGATTTATAAATACATGTAACTTCAATAGATTTTTTTTGCTTTTTTTCAGGGCAGTTGGGGTTAAGTGACTTTCCTAAGGTCACAGGTTAGTAAGTGTTAAGTGTCTGAGGTCAAATTTGAACTTAGGTCCTCCTGACTCCAGGGCCAGTGCTCTGTTCACTGAGCCACCTAGCTGCCCCCTTATAAATACATGTAAAACCATTCTATGCATACTTTTATTTATCAGTTATTTCTCTGGAGGTGAATAGCATCTTCTTCATAGGTCTTTTATAGTCAGTTTGGGTATTTATAAGTTATTCACAATTACTCTTCAAACAATATCACTATTACTGTATACAATGTTCTCTTGGTTCTACTCACTTTATTTTTCATTATTTCATGCAAGTCTTCCCATGTTTTTCTAAAATCAGCTAGTTCATCATTTCTTACAGCACAGTAATATTCCATCATAATCATATACCACAATTTGTTTAGCCATTTCCCAACTGATGGGCGTTACCTCAATTTCCAGTTCTTTGCTACCACAAAGAGGGCTGCTATAAATGTTTTAATATATATGTATATATATATATACACACACACACATATATATATACATATATGTGTATATATATATATATATATATATATATATATATATATATATATAGGCTCTTTACCTTTTTTCCTTGGGAAACAGAACTAATAGTGGTATTGCTAGGTCAAAGGGCATACATAGTTTTATAACTCTTTGGGCATACTTCCAGATTGCTCCCCAAGTGGCTGGATCAGTTCACAGTTCCATGTGCTACTTTTATGTGAGAAAATTTGCCCCATGCTACCTCTTCCTTGCCTCTTCTCCCAGTGCATCCCTCTTTCTCACCCCTACTTTATTTTTTGGAGATCATCACAACATAATCCACACTATCATCTTCAATTATAATGTTATATATTTTCTTTCTCAAGTCTCTTGGGTTGGTCCCCTCAAGGAGACTATAAATTCTGTGAGGGTGGAGATATCTTAGTCATCCATGTCTCTCAATATGGAAACACAGAACTCCACACTTAGTAGAGCCTCCATGAATACATGTTGATGTTTGACTGACTCCCAGCATCCCTCTTCCTTTTTTCTGCTCCTCAGATCTAGGACATCTGTTTTTTCATCCCCCAATGTTGGCAGAGCTCAGAGGCTCGGTTTATACCTTTCCTCATTCAGACTTGTTATTTACCTCAGACTTTGGAAATGGAATTTTCACTGCGAAGGTGAAAGCCCACAATAGCAGAGGCTGATATTAAAGAGAACCATGTTTTTCCCAGAACAAAATGGCCAGTTACAGCACAGACAATCCAACCCATGCTTGCCACCTCTAAACAACGATGCTCATTTTATTAGCCCCTTTACATAGTGTGGGGGGCAGGAGGGGGAATGAGAAAGAGATTTGTTTTAAATACCAGGGATTTCTGTCAGATATCCCAGAAGGACGGTCTCCATTTCAAACAAAGCAGGCTCCGTTCTCTGAACACTTGTCCCACATGTCAGCACTGCATTATTCCAGCCCCTCAGTGTGTGCACTGGCTGGTTCAAGGCTACCTTTGTCCTTAGCCTCTTTCATTAGAGCCAGCTACACAATTCAGCTGTGTCCTTGGGGCTGGCTCCTTCCCACCATGGAGAGGATTTGAAATGGGGATTGATGTGAACAATATCATAGTTTTAACCTGGGTTACATTTTAATACATTTTTCTAGGAACCTAAAAAGCCCAGAACCCTTCTTTTTAATGGTCAGAACTGACCCTTCTGTCGACTCTTAGCATTTGACAAATTATTCAGGATAAAGATTAATCTAAATGAAAAATTACACCGAATACCAACTTTCCCTAACCTTGGGAACAAGCTGTGCTTGAAAGGAGTTGGGCTGTGGCTTCACCTCTCAAGGGAAAAGGAAGAGTGACTTATGTAAGGCTTAGGATAGCAGACAAAATTTAGAGCCCTCAAAGTACCTGTTTGGCCCTAATATTTCCAGATTGCAGAGTCAAAATTAGACTTTTTTTTTTCAGGACAAGGTTCAGGCTTGAATGGTCTAAGTAATTACCTAACTTTTTTCATTCTGCTTTGTACCTAGAGACACTGTAGAAACAATATCATATAGAGATGAATCCCCATTTCAAAACTGCAATATTCATAGTCTCTCTCTTAGGAATCTCTCATAAGGAAATACCAGATTGGATTTAAACATTTGGAAATGAATGTCTCCTTGGGGTTAATGTGATGCCTGGTAATTTGTAAAATCTACATCCAGCACCTCCTCTTGGGCCACTTTCCAAGACACTTACACTCATAGATTGGGATCCCCAGAGTATACAACTGACTACTGCTCCCAAAAGGGTTCTAGAGCTGATCCTCAACAGCTGGGGCTTCTATTGCTGGAGCTCTGAAGCCCCCACTTTTGCTACCTATTATCAATCAACTATTTAACTCCATTAATTATTAGGACAGGGATTTACTAAAAGAGTAACAAGGGAGTAGCTAGATGGCATAATGCCAGCATGGACCTTGGAGTCAGGAAGATCTAAGTTCAAATCTCACCTCAGACACTTACCAGCTATGTGACCCTGGGCAAATCACTTAATCCCGATTGGAGACAGAGACAGAGACAGACAGAGAGAGACAGAGAGAGAAGTAAGAATGGTCAGCATAACACATTACCCACAAAACAAAGGGCACTTTCCCCCTTGTACACTCAAGATCTTTGGGAAGAGTGGGTTCAAACTTAAAGTGTAATGACAATGAAGAACACATAGAAAACATGGAGCTAAGTAGAGATTTCTTGACTCTTGCCCTTGGAAACTTTTTCTCCTTCCATGGAATGTTCGTGAAGTTCCCCTGAGAAATAGGTCCTTGCTGGACCAGGACACTTCCCCACCATTCCAGGACATTGTCTGCTGCTGGCATTTTCTCCCTACCTTCTGCTCAAATGCTGGTAAAGGAGAAGATGACAGCTGTCACATGGCTGCTACAGTGAGTCCTTGTCGGGGTAGGCTGCTATTGGACTAGGCTATCCAGCCACTGTTCTATAATTTCTCTGGACTTTACCATGCTCTACAGGTCACCCTTTGGGGAAGTCCATTTCCAGGGTGCAGTTCCATCACCTTCCAACTCTTGTGACTATTGCTGCCCCCTCTGATCAATTCTGTTACTGACTCTGTTTTCTGCTGGGACTTCTGTCTCTCCTGGACTCACAAGATTGCCTGGGCACTCCCATCTGGGAATACTCATTCACCTAGGATCAGGAAAGAATAAATACAAAAGGAAAAGAGGTTCCATGTTTCTCATAGACACTCAGTGGTTAGGCTGGGGTATAGAGTGAGCTGCCTCCTCCCTCACCTGACAGCTTAAACCAGCACCCCTCACTCAAAGATGCCAGGGGAAAAGACTTCGAGATCTCCTGTGTATCATCTCATTCACTCCTGAGTCATCCATTCTTCTGGTTACATGGCCAGACTGCTTACATGGAAGACTCTTAGGAATTAATGGCTTAGTGGATAGAGCACTAGGCCTGGAGTCAAGAAGACCTGAGTTCAAACCTGGCCTCAGATACTTACTAGCTGTGTGACCCTGAGCAAGTCACTTAACCTCTGTTTGCCTCAGTCTTCTCATCTGTAAAACAGGGATAATAAGAGCACCTTTCCCCCAGGATGGTTGTAAGAAGATATCTGTAAAGTTCTCAGCACAGTGCCTGGCAATATAGAAATGTTAGTTGTTGTTGTTACCATCATTATAATTATTTTGAGATATGTTGGAGTCAGCTTAAGCCTGATGGGGACAACCAGTTCTTAAGTTTTCAGTGTAAGCATTTGCACCTTGGAAATCAGTAAACACTACACATCAGCACTACAAAACCCTGCAAATACTGCTTTGTTGATTGTCTAAACTATAAGAAAGTATTAATAATACCAATCAAACTTAAATGTATATTCTGTGTATGTTTTCCCCCCAGAAATCAGTTGGTAAATATTGACCAGCACACTCCTTTTTATTACCATCACATGATAAATAGCAAGTCTTTTGGTCACTCAAGGCCGTAAGTAGAAAGTTTCCATATGGTTGGTTTGGGAGCAAAGGAAATCTGTACATTCCCTAAAAGTTCCAGTACCCTCAATTACATATAGCTCATTTAAATCATTTGGGGGACTTCTTCCATACTATTGTGTTTTTTAGAGTTAACAAAGGAATCCCTCTATGCATATCCGATGTTCAAGCCTTTGTTCAGTTGTGTTCAATTCTTTGTGACTCTATTTGGGGTTTTCTTGTCTGAGATACTAGAGTGGTTTAACTTTTCCTTCTTGAGCTCATTTTACAGATGAGGAAACTGAGGCAAACAGGGGTAAGTGACTTGCCCAGAGTCACACAGCTAGTAAGTCTCTGAGGCCAGATTTGAACTCAGGAAGATTAGTCTTCCTGACTCTAGGCCCAGCATTCTACTGTACCACCTAGTTGTTTAGTCAGACTGGACTCATCCCTTCCCACCAGCCAGAGTCACTATCTGCATGGTCCAATCTTTGCTTATGTCATACTCTCTATCATACCTAGAATTGCCGTCTGCCTCCTCCCTTTCTCTTTCCCCTCCTCGTCCTCACACATACTCCCATTATCATTTCCTTTATGAATCTTTCTCCAACTACTCTGGCTCACACTAATCTCTTCCCCTCTGGAGAATATTGTATTTTGGCCCATTATCATATTTGGCTTTGTATAGTTTTCTAATTATTTCATGTACCTTTATTGTTGTCCCCAAACAGATGGAAAATAGTATAGTGCTATGGATCAGAGGAGTAGAAATTCTTTGAGGTTAGAAACAAGACTTCTCTGCCCACCCCCATCTCCTGGTCTCCCCCTAACACAGTCTAGCCGAGAGCTGGACATACCTTGGGCCATGCATCAGCAAATACTTTCGATTGGCCCTGAATTATGAGCTAGTCTGAAATGAAAAGGGGCCAGCAGAGAGGAGCTAATCTGAGCCTGAGGGCTCCAAGGTCTGTGAGGGAGGCCTTCTGGAACACACATTAATGACAGAAGGGATGCAGGGTTTGAATGTGTAAATTCAGCACTTTATAAACGTTTGCAGTTAATTCACACACCCTCCACTGAGGGCCTGTTATTGTCCCTGTCTAATAGGTGTAGACATTAAGGTGCAGAGAGGCTGGATAATTTGCTCTAGGCAATCCAGCATATCAACCACAGAGGTGGAAAGAGAATCTACAATGAGTTAGGAATCCCTGACTCCCCTTTCAAGGGTTTAATCTGACAGTGAATTGTGATGAGACTCAGTCTCCCATCCCCCTACTCCTGACAGGCAGGCTGACTGGTGCCAAGGAGCCTGAGAAGTAACCTGTCCACTGTGGGAAGGGAGAAGAGTAAGCATTGTGACCCAGAATCCCCAGAAATTGTCCAGTAACTTGGAGGAGTCATCTCTTTTAGGCAACTAACTAAGACTATGTTAGAGAGGAATTGCCAATGTATGGGGTAAGAGGTGTTTCCACACTGAGAGTTCCATATAGTGGTAAAACCACAGATTCTAGACCTAAAAAAATTATCAGTATGACCTTGGGCATGTCATTGGACCTGAGTTTCTTCATTAGTAAATAAGCAGGTTAGTTGAGATGGCTTTTGGGGTCCCTTCCAGCTCTTGCTGTATGGTCTTATGGTTTTAAAAGAAAACAAAAAGGCAGGTGGAGAACTTGAGGGTTTCAGCAGTGGGTTCATCCTGACAACAGAGAGGATCATGGGCAAGATCTCTTCATCCCTTCTGGACTCAATTTACTCCATTCATTTGGTCAATAATATGGGTTTAACAATCCAGGATTCCTAATGTGTTTTCCTATCATGCCATCTCTGAGAGTCCCAAGCCTTCTAGGCAAACCACATATGGTGATGGCCTGGGGACCATGGGGGCCAACAACTAAACCAGCAAAGCATAAGCTGGTATTATCATCATTCAGCATTTGATGTCATTCCAAAAAAGTGGGCCATAAGTCAATGAAGGTAGAAAAGTACATAATGAAACGTCACAAGTTATTCTTCTATTCTCCCTGGAGACTGTAAACAATTCACTCTCCAGTGTGCCAGATGTGGGGCAGGGGGGACCGGGTTGGGTAGCAGTAGACACTGAGGGAGGTTTCAATGCAGAAAGAGGAGATGGAAAGGAAAGATCCTGGTCAGGAAAGATTTTTTAACCTTATTTAAGAGCATCCTTCAAAATGCACATGCCTCCCTCCTCCAGTTCCGACTGATGGAGACTCCAGGAGCAGAGGAAGGTTTCCTGGGCTTTGGCTGACTGTGATCTATGACCCAACCAGCTGCTCTCAGAGGAGTGTGCTTGTTATGAATAGTCCAGGCACCTGGTTCTTTGGGCTGTTTAAGCTCTTGGTAAATTATTTCTCTCTCCATTCTCTTTCTGATGGTTTTAAATAAGAAATGAACGGGGGGAACTATTGCCACTCTTCACTCATAGTCACTAGATCTTGGGTGGAAATAATAGCCAGAGTTTGAGCCTACCCTAGTGCAGGTAATGGAGAGTAATGTCTCTCAGGGGGGCAGTGAATTTGCTCATGGAGGGAACACAACAGTGACATCTGGCCCTAGAAGGAGTAATTTTCCCAATGAGCCCTGAAGAAAACAGTTCTCAGGAATAACACCAGGACAGGTAACCAGAGGCAAATCTGAAGCTCCCTGCACTGAAAAGGGTATGAGCTGAGCTGAGGAGGAGGCCATAGCCCCAGACTACACCTGCTTTGGACCTTGGTTTCAGATAGGCCCACCTGGGGAGCAGGTCTCCAGCCCCTACCCAGCAATGGAAATACTGTAGTATCTTGGGTCATGAATACAGAAAGTGGAGAAGAATGGAAAAGATGCTTCAGGGTACCATAAGGTCAAATCTTGCCCCTGATACTTGCTGACTGGAATCATGAGCATATCATAGAACCCTTCCAAGCCTTGGTTTCCTCATTTATAAACTGGTAACAAGAATAACTATGAGACCTACTTCTCCTTGTTATGAGGATCCAATGAGTTTAATGTGTATGAAGCGTTTTGTAAACATTAAAGTGCTACATAATATATAAAGTGATATATAAACACATTATGTATATGCATGTATATATGAAATTGCATCCATATCTTTAATTTTTAACCTCAGCTGCATTTTCTGTTACTTTCCTCATCTGGACTATCTGAAAGTACTTTTTCAGTCCCTGAGGGCTTCCATTCACTCCTTCTCCAAATTGGGCATTCAAAGGCAACCTAGCCCCCTCCTACCTTTCCTGTCTTCTCACACCTTACTCCCCATCACTTACTCTTCATCTCTCCAGGCATTTTCTCATACTGTCCCCCATGCCTGGTATACTCTCCCCTCCTTCATTTCTACTACTAGTCTTCCTGGTTTCCTTCAAATTCAAATTAAAATCCCATCTTTTTTTTTCTTTTTGGAGGGCAATTGGGGTTAAGTGACTTGCCCAAGATCACATGGCTAGTTTTTATGTTAAGTGTCCGAGGCTGGATTTGAACTCAGGTCCTTCTGACTCCAGGGCCAGTGCTCTATTCACTGTGCCACCTAGCCGCCCCCAAAATCCCATCTTCTACAGGAAGCCTTACCTAACTTCCCTTAATTCCCTCTGCTAATTATGCTAGAAATATACTTAGTCTAGGAAAAAACCAGGAAGGTTTTCATTACTTTTATTTTACATTTATTCTTTCCTGAATAAATGGGTAGCCTCTTCAAAAGACTACAGAGAATCAGACAAATGCAAGCCTTTTTATGCTGCTTCCATTCAAATTTCCTGTCCTGTTCTTCCCTTCAGAACTGGGATTGATTCCAGTTCTTCTGGGTTACAATCTTTCTGACCTGCCCACTACGTATCTGCTCCTTTGTGTGTTCCCTCCCTCTTCCCATACATGAGCTACATGTGTCCCATGATGGGATAATGAGGCTCTAATACTTTTCAGAGTATGTCAGTTAATATGTTTGAGGCTAGTTAAGCATGCATGTTAATGAAAAGTTGCTGACCATCCTTTGACCCTAGTTGGTTTGAGCCAGCTTGGCCCAGGCCTCTTCCAAGGGCAAACTTAAGAGATTTCTTCCAGCTATATGATTGGATAGGGTTGCTCTGCCCTTCTTTGCCTCATCTGGATTTACACCTTCCTTCACATCCTGTGCAACTTCAGTTTTTGCAACATCCATTGTTCCTATAGAATCTGTGGAAATCAAACTACTAGCATTTCTTTCTCACAATTATTTCCTGTTTATCCAATATTTAGCTTGCTTTGTATAGATTTGTTTTCATGCAAATTAGATAGTAAGCTCCCTGAAGGTAGGGACTGTCTTTTGCCTCTTTATTTATCCCAAGCTCTTAGCACAATGCCTGGCACATCCTAGGTGCTTGATAAATATTTATCAAATTGAATTGAATAGGGCAATTGAAAACCCTGAAGGTAAGATCAGGAAGTCTCTGATCTCTTAGCTCAGGGCTCTAACCCATCTCTAACCAGTAAAAGCAAACCTCTGCCTTAACCTTTACAAAACTTTATAATTCTTTCATTTGATCCTCACCCCAACCCTGAAGGGTTGGTGGCAGCAGGCCTTAATACACTGGTATTTTATTTTATTTTATTTTATTGTTTTGGAGGGGGGGAAGGCAAGACAATTGAGGTTAAGCGACTTGTCCAAAGTCACACAGTTAGTGTCAAGTGTCTGAGGCTGGATTTGAATTCAGGTTCTCCTGACTCCAGGGCCAGTGTTCTATTCACTGTGCCACCTAGCTGCCCCAATATTCTGGTTTTATACGTGAGAAAATTGAGACCTAGAAAAAGGAAATTACTTGTCCAAGGTCACAAAAGCTGATTAGAGTCAGAGGTAGAGTCTAGGGCTCCTGACTCTCTACTGGTGTGACTTTCCATCATATTGCTCTGTCCTTCCTTTCTCTCTTCCATTGGTTATCGACTCTTGTCCAAGGAGTAGAAGAACAAGCTAGGCAGCCATAATTCAGATGACCCCTTTCCTTAAGGCCTCATATCTCCATGTCCACAGCAGGAACCAGATGTATCAAACTCTTGTTATGGCTCCTATGTCCTTCAGACTTTACCCATTCTTTAGAGCTCAACTCTCCCATGAAGCCTTCTGGGAAGATTCTCATCTCCCCCACACTAATCTCTCTCTAAAGCAATCACCCCTCTCAACCTACCCTATCTCAATGGTATCTGATGCTCCACAATTCTGGGCATGTGTCCCATTTCCCCAGCTACCCTAGCACTGCCTTGAATACAAGGATCAGGCATGACCTCTTGTGCAGAACAGGGAGACTCAACAAACAGGTTTATTAGCTCCTAGGCCTCTGCCCATCTGTCTCTGTCCTCTCCATATATACCCAGAACATTCAAGTTGGGAGGGACCTTTACTACCCAAGAGCACAGGAGGCTGCCAGGGGAGGGAGAAAGGACAAGCTTTCACATTCAGGCTCCTTTCTTTCTAGAGGCATACAATGGCAGAGCTGGGAGGAAAGTCAGGCATCCTCCCACCCAGGCCACTAGTAAAGAGAAACAACTTGCTAAACAGCCATGCAGCAGGTTAGTGGCAGAGGTAAGGCTAGATCCCCAGCCTCCAGACTCCCAGACCAATGGGACATATTATGCTGTATTTGCACCACAGATGGAGCCCCTGGCCAGAGCAAGAAGTGTTATTTTCAAAGGAGGGGGGGAAATGTTTCAGGGATAGAGAAAGATGAGCCTCTGCAGGTTGAGCCCTAGCATTTAGTGGACTGGAGACTGTTGTCTAAGGAATAGGGTGGAAGGCAAGGATCATCATTCAAGTCTCAACCCCTCTCTTTCTCATTGTGCAAGCCCTCACCTCTCTTCATAAACCACGGATTATAAGACTGGTGGCATAAAGCAAAAAACATATCTTCCCCTCATATTGCAAAATAGCATTTGAATGCCAGCTCATGGGATTCCCCACCTTACAGTTCAATCATTTCCAAGGACCTCTTCTCCCAGAGGAGAAGGCATTCAAAATGGCACCACTAAATGGCACTACTACTACTACTGCTGCTGCTATCACCCCATTTATATAGTTCTTTAAGATAAATAAAGTATTTCCCATTCCCATCTCATTCAGGCCTCGTCATATTCCTGAGAGGTATAATAGTACAAGTATTATCAACCCCATTTTACAGATAAGGAAACTTAGGCTGACAAGAGTTATTACAGTGAGATAGCCTTCCTGCACAGTGGACTGTGGCCCAGGAACACACTTGAAACAAGTCAGGGCAATGTGCCACAATGCAGAGATCCCTGGACTTGGAGTCAAGAAAGCTGGCCTCTGATCTTCCCTCTCCCTGAGCAGCCTGTCTTGGTGGAGGAGTCAGCAGGTCTTGCTCAAGGCAGAGATACTGTAGTTAGCATTGTTGCAAATAAATGTAATGAAAATAACTGTGAACCTCTCCTCCAACTATAAGCTAAATAAAATTTCTCATTAAATCAAAGTAAGGATGGCTGCTGGAGAGGCCTAGCAGTTTAAAGAGTAGGAGGGATTGAGGGAGGTGCTTCTTTCCCTTGCTCTCTCCAGGGATGTCCAGACCCTGTACACCCTCAGAGTACCCCCTGCCCCTACTATTGCTATTCTCCCTGTACAAATACCCTCATTTCCATGGGCATAAAGCGAAGACTCCAGGCAATTGGAAACACATAATGTAGAGAGGATAGAGTGCTGATCACTGGGTTTGATTTCCTCCTGGGCTGTTTACAAATTGTGTGATCTTGGGCAAGGCAATAGACTCCCAGATCCTCAGCTTCCTTACCTTTAAAATGAGGACAGTCATCTTTGTGCAATCAGTACTATTTTGAGGACAAAATGAAACAAACAAAAAGCATTTTACAAACCCTAGCCCCTTTAAGAAACTGAGTTCTTGTTTTTGTCAGACTCACAAACCTCGAGTCCACTCCAGCATTTATTGATTCCTCTCTGTGCTCCGCCTGAGAAGGACGGGGGACATTCTGGGGACAGCCCCAGAACCTCACTCTTCTTTCCTCTCCTAGAAACAAACCAAAAAGGGAGTGGGCAAGTCCTAGACTCTGTGACCTCCCAATTCTAGGCCTCTGGGGTACTACGGCCTGCCTTTCCCCTCTTTGACAGCTGAGTGCTTTTAGAGTCCTCTCTCCTGCCAGACTAAGAATTGTCAAAGATTTATAAATCTGTAAAGAATGTGCAGAGGGGACTGTTGGGGGGCAGGAGGTTCAACTTGCTGAGCATCCTATTATCACCCCAAGATAAGAAAAAAGTGAAGTCTAACCTCTTCCCTGGAGGGAGGGGGCTATAGATAAAGAGGTCTGGAATGGAGAGGCAGGACAAAAAAATGGATTTTGCTGTAATAAACCAAGGAGAGATGTGGGGTTGCCTATCCCAAGGACACAAGTGATTCCAGTTACCATAAAAGATAAGGGTCTTCCCTGATTGTTGCAAAATGTAATATACGTGAATTCAATTTTAATGCACTAAATAACAGTGTAGGAAAAGCACTGGTAAATATTAAGATAGAAAGGCAGAACAGGGGTCAGGATGCCCTGGTCTCAAGTTTCACCTCTGAAACATTTTGACTGGATAATGCTGGGTGAGTCGCTTAACCCCACTGTGCCCCAGGCACTTCTGTAATACAGTTATCTCTTTCACCTAACCCCTTTCCATTTGGAAAATCCATGTACAATTTTCTGGCCTTCCCAGAGAAGAAGTCTGAGTTTTTTCTTTTTCTTTTATGGGGTATTTACAGTACCTTATTGGAAAATTTGAGTTAAGTATTTGGCCATAGGCTCTGTGTCCTCTGCTGGCCTTCACCTGTCATCTGCAGCTTCCTCAAAACTCCCCCCAAATTCCCATTTAATTTCTTATGCTGACCTGTGATACATCAAAACCACTATGGGGAAAGTCACAATGTAGAAAGGATAACTATTATAAATTGCAAAGTGGTTGCCAAACTGCTTTGATAGAAGCAGTTTCTCTGGTTGGCATCTATGTGTGTTTTAGCCCATGGTGGGACCTTTTAGGGGTAATAGTACAATATTTATTGAGTATCTGCTGATCCCAGAAGAGTGGTAGGAGGCATGAAAGCATCATGGTACCTTGGAAGGAAGACTAGCTCCAGAGTAAGAGGACATGGGATCAAATCCTACCCTTACTATAAACTCAGGCTTTACTACCTGTGTGAGGCTAGACAAGTGACTTTATCCCCTATAAAGTAAGGGGTCAGACTAGCTGACTTCTAAGGTTTCCTCCACTTCTAAATCAATTATACATCAATAAGCATTTACTATAATCCTATGAAAGGGTCAATTCACTTCGATTCAACTCATCAAACACTTATTAAGTCCCCTACTGAACACGGAGCCCTGGGCTAGACTTTTGGAACATAAAGATAGACATAACATGGATCCTGGTCTCCTGCAGTTTACCCTCTAATGACAGGCATATGGTATATGCTGACCAACATATGGTATAGAGCAGACAGTAGGAGAATGAATGAATGAACAAATGAATGAATGAATGAATAAATGAAAAAACATTTACTAATCACTTTCTATATTTCAAGTGCTTGGTTAAATGCTAGGGATATAAAAAAAGAAAGCAAGACAGTCTTTGCTTTCATGGAGCTCACATTCTAATGAGGGAGACAACACACAGAAGTTTTTGGCTATAGGTCAGATGGCAAGGTCCTGTAGTCCTTAGGGTGCAATAGCCAATCAGATGGTGATGCATCTTCCTTAATGTAATTTCTACAGATAAAAATCTTTTCTTATGAAAAAATCTTTACTGATAAAATTTTTTACTGAAAATATCTTTTCCTGATGCTGAACCATTTTACTGTGGCAAGGACTTTAGTGACAAGAATTTTCTTTTCTGGATCTTTTTCAGAACTGTAGCTACAAGGCCAGGAGGGAAAGGGAGTGCCCTGAAAACTCTGAGGATGGAGAGATCACACCAAGGAAGATACAAATGAAATGATTTATTTCTGTCTTAAAATCAGGCCTCACTCACTTGCCCAAATAGCCACCTTCTTCTCAGGTCCTGCTCCCATTTCCAGGATCCTCTGGGAGTAGAATTATAATACCAAGGAGTAGAATTCACCCCCACTTTTGCTAGTTGAGGCTCATTCTGATGAAGGAAGTGTTTACAGAACCCAGGGCTCTGCACTGTTCTGTAGTTCTGGGCCACAAAGTGTGGTTCTTTTTGGTTCTCTCAAGAATGTCAATGGAAATACTCAGTTCTTCACTCTCCCAGAAAATATTTAATGCCTTGAAATACAGTTAAAAATAGGGGTATTTGTTAAATCAAAGGATAAGCAAGGTGGTACATTGGAAACTCAACACAACCAAATATTTATTAAGTGCCTACTAGATGCAAGCAGCTGGGAAATTAAGAGATATGATACGTGCATAGAGAAATAGAATACAAGGAAAGAGAATGAAGGTATCAAGGAAGGATCAGAGAAGTTTTGTGAGAATATTTGAAGAGAGAATCCGGAAAAGCTTCCCAGGAAGTGGCACCTGAGCTGGGTCTTGATGAAAGACTATTCTGATAGGTGTGGATGAGAAAGGAAGGCATGGCAGGCATGGGATATAGCTAGGAAGAATTAGGAGATAGTAAGTCAAGTCTGGGGAACTGTTTAGGCTGCATTAGAGGATATGTGAAATAAGCTGGAAAGGTAAATAAATGCTCCCAGTCCTTAACCTGCCAGGCAAGAGGGAGCCACTGAGATTGGGTCGGGGTGAGATAACCTGGGTTTTATAATCTTGGCTTTGCAACTAGGATTGTCACTTTCTCTTTCTGGGCCTCATTCCTCTTCTCCATAAAAAGAGGGTTTGAACTGAGGTCCCTTCAGGCTCTGACACTCTAGATAATTCAAATAGCATAAACCTTGGTTCCTATGCTAATTAAGAAAAGGGACCAGACTGTGATTTAATTGATATTAGGAACTTTTGGGGGAGGAAACTTTCCTCTGACAACAGGTCAACTACTCTCTGCTTACTTACTTAGTGTCTCAGAGATGACTTAGAGCAATGGTGTAAAATTTAAATAGAAGCCTACTAAATGGTAGATGGGGGCAGCTGGGTAGTGCAGTGGCTAAGAGCACTTGGCACACAGTTAGAAAGACCAGAGTTCACATCTGATCTCAGACATTAAGTAGCTGGGTGACCCTGGGCAAGTCACTTGACCACTGCCTGCATAAGACTGGAGAAGGAAATGGCAAACTACCCATCATGAAGAGTCAACATGACTGAACAACAAATGGTAGAAAAAGATCACTGCAGGCTATATAGTGACTTAGAAAACTACACATCAATATTACCTATGGTTTATTATGTTTTTATTTACTTTGTTATATACTTCCGGAGTACATTTTAATCTGGGCCAAGTTTGACACCTCTGGCCTAAAGCATGAAGCCTTTAAAAGACTTGCCTGAGATAACACAGCCAGTGTGTGTTGAGACCAGACCTGAACCCAGATCTTTGTGGCTTTGAGATCAGCCCTCAGCGCACCTCTCATTGCTGTATTAAGTATGGGGCAGAAATCGCCACTGGACATGAGGTGAATTTTTTAGAACCCAAAGCATTAACAACTGATGTTAAGGTAGCATTTTAAAGCTTGCTCAGGGCTTGATAATACATTATCTAGTTTGAACCTCACCACAAGCCTGTGGGCTAAGCAGTACAAATGGGATTGTTCCAGTCTTATAGATGGAAGTAAGGGTCCTAAAAAGACTTACACAGGGTCAAATAGCTAGCAAGTAGCAGTGGTGGGGGAGGTAGGTGGCACAGTGGAGAGAGTGCTGGGGAAATCTGAGTTCAAATCCAATGTCAGGTACTTCCTAACTGTATGGCCCTGGGCAAGTCACTTAACCCTGTTTGCCTCAGTTTCCTCTTCTATAAAACAAGCTGGAGAAAGAAATGGGAAACTACTTGATAGTATCTTTGCCAAGAAAACCTCAAACGGGGTCACAAAGAATCAAACGTGACTAAAGAACAACAGCAAGCAGCGGCAGTATTTAAACTCAGGTCTTACTGATTCTAAGTCCTACCACTCTGGTTACTATGAAATTGCTGCCTCTGATAGTCTAGAGCAAAGGTGGGGAACCTGTGGCCTTCTAGGTCCTTGAGTGCAGCCTTTTGACTGAGTTGAAGTTTTACAGAATGAATCCTTTTATTGAGGGAATTTGTTTTGTGAAGTTTGGATTCAGTCAAAGGGCCACACTTGAGAACCTAGAGGGCTACATGTGGCCTTGAAGCCGCAGGTTCCCCACTCTGGTCTGGAGTCTTCCATTCTGGCCCATAGGAGTCAGAGCCTACAGGGACCATGGCAGTTTTTGTGGACATTGAAGGTCTATAAGGCCTCTCACATCCCTATGGAGAGGAAGGGGGCAAGGGCTTCCTTTCAATTCTCACGCCTCTTAAACTTCTAGGCCTCCCTCTGACCAGGGACGGAGTCTCGCCAGTTGCCACAGTTAGTTAGTTTTAATGAAGCATTTTAGAGTGCACTTGGAGGAGGGTTTCATGCAGTTATTTTAATCTTATTTATTTGAAACAATGGTAACCTCACAGCATCTTGATTTGACCTATTTAAACTCAAGACCTGCTGATTTCCCCCAATGCAGGCTGTTCAGGGAACACTTATCCTCAGTCACTCAGGGAGATAACTAAAGGACCAAGGGTGATTTTTCAGGAAAAAATATTCACTTCTCCTCATAGAGGGGAAGGAGCAGTCCTGAGCTAAATCTCATTTCACTTCATCCCTCCTCTCCCCACAGCAGACTCTGTCTCCCAAGAGAAATGGGAGGGTCAGAAGGTGGATCAAGAGGAGCAAGATATAATCAGAGAAGGCCATGACCTGATAGACACAGGAAGTAATGTGGGGGGAATGGGGCTAAGATTTCTGGGGGTCTGGGAGAGGCTGGAGTTTATGGGAAGAGGAGAAATTCAGTGAGAGGCTGGGGTCTGAATGGGGAAAAAAGGGCTGGGATCAGTAATGGGGGTCAAGACCACATGCTCTGTGAGGGATCAGTGTCGGGGGTCAGTGAGGGGTTGGAACATAAGAAAGGAAAACCATGTTCTATCAGGGCTGGGCCTGTGGAGCAAAAAGGGGGCTGGGAATCACAAGGGGCTGGACAATCAGTGAGAAGCCGGTGTCCCTAAGAGGTTCAAGGTTTGGGATGTCTGGGAAGTAAAGGAATGGGTACTAGGGGGTCAGTGAAGAGGAAAAGGGGCTGGAGTCTATGAGGTTGGAAGAGTGAATGAGAGGTGAGGGTCAGGGGTTTGTTAGGGACTGAGCAGCCTAGGGCAGCACAGTTCTGGAAGTCAGCTCAGCCCCTAACACTGTTCTTTTCCCTTTCCTCCTCTTAGGGCAAATACAAATATTTATCCACATCAATATATTCATATCTAATTAAGATGCTCCTGTGCCAGGACAGCTGTTTGCATTGCATTGGCAGCAGCCAAGCCCGTCCCAGTTCTGCTATTTAGTAGCAGAAATCTGCATTCCCAATGCCAGACAGAAAGAAAGCAGAGACAGTACAGGCTCCCAGCTGCAGGACTGTGGGGAAGCAGGAAGGTTACTCCCTTTCCAGCCTTTGATTCCTCTTTACCTATCCAACCTTGTGATTTGAAAGTTTACCGACTTTTCCCCTGAGACTCCTTTCAGTCTGATAGCCCATGCTAAGGACAGTTTATGTACCAAAGAAAGAGGGAGAGGTGATTTGCAACCTAACTTCAGCCCCTATGCCAGAGAATACTAGCCCCTCATCACATCTACACAGGCAATAGCCTCTATCCCCACCCCCACGCCATATGCTTTTACTCAGCAAGAACAGATTTGCACAAATCCTCCAAACCACAAACACCTACCAGCTCCTACTGTAACTGCCAACACTGACATATATACCAGGGTGAAGGGGTATGTCAGTGGTGGTGGTGGCCTTGGCCTGCAAGTGGAGTCAGTTTATGTAGAGAGCAGAGGTATTAGCATTAGCCCTGATTCCATCTTCTACAGTAGGCCTTCCCTAGTCTCTTAGCTGTTAATGCCTTTTTCTTTGAGATTGCCTTCCACTTTCTCTGACCAAGTCTTGAATATACCTAGGTATTTACATATTGTCTCCTCCATTGGAATGTGAACTCCTTGAGGACAGGGACAGATTAGGATTTTTTGTTGGTGGTGGAGGTGGTGGTTATTTGTAGGAACTTAATAACTGCTTGTTAACTGGTAAATATTTAGTCCTTTTAGTTGTGTCTAACTCTCCATGGTCCCATTTTTGGAGGGTTTTTTCAAATGAGAGAGCTTGGGGAAAATTTTTTTAAAAATAAGAACAATCTAAGAAAAACAAGATTACGAAAAGAAAATAAACCAACTGGAAAAAGAGATCCAGAATCTTAAGGAAGAAAGCAAATCCTTGAAAATTAGAATTGGGAAAGGGGAAGCCAGCAAAGTTATAAGAGACTAAGAAATAATAAAAACAAAATATAAAGAATGAAAAAATAGAAGAGAATGTGCAATATCTCATAAGAAAAACAACTGATCTGGAGAACAGATCAAGAAAAGAAAAGAAGAAGAATCCGATCACCTGAAAGTCATGATCAAAATAAGAATCTTGATATAATACTACAATAAATAATTCAAGAAAATTGTCCTGAAGCATTAGAACAACAGGGGAAAGTAGAAAAAAGTCCAGTGATCAGCACCTGAAAGAGAGCCTATGAGGAAGACTTACAGGAATATGACAGTCAAATTCTGAGACACCCAACTCAAGGAGAAAGTATTATTAACATCAAGAAAAAAACAATTCAAGGGGTGTTTAGATGGTACAGTGACTAGAGCACTGTCCCTGGAGTCAGGAGGAACTGAGTTCAAATCTGGCCTCAGACACTTAACACTTACTAACCTTGTGACCTTGGGTAAATCACTTAATCCCAATTTCCTCACCTTCTCTTCTCCAAAAAGAACAACAACAACAAAAAAACCAATTCAAATACAGTGGAGCTGCCATTAGAATCACACAAGACTTAGCAGCAGTGACATTCAAAGATCACAGGTTTTAGAACTCTTATGTATCAAAATGCAAAAGAACTGGTGTTGTAGCCATAAATATCATACCCAGCAAAGGTAAGCATAATCCTGAATGAAAAAAAAAGGATATTCAATGAATTGCCAGACTTTCAGAATTTTGTTGCAAAAACTCCCGAACTTAATAGAAAATTTGACATACAAGATCCAAGAGAACATTAAAGTACACATTAAAGTAGTCATACACAACCTATAGCCTGCCAAAGGATTTCCTCTACATACAAAGGTTGTTTTCCTCACACAGCAGGTTATACAGACCTGCATTAAAAACTAATTACGAGGGACTCAATAAGGACAGGTTGTTTACTTTTTATATGAGGAAATAGAAAACATATGTCTAAGATTGTTATTAGTAATTGGGTAGTTTGAAAGAAAGATTGGGGTAGACCTGCGTATGATGTGATTCTAAAAAGTAATACCTTCTAGGAAAAGGTAAAAAGAGTAATTATTTTATATAAATGAGGTGTGAGAGGAAGAACTGACACAGAGGAATTAGATGGGGGAGGAAGGCTAGTAGTTCTGGACCCTAATCTCATTGGGAACGGGTTAAAGAAGGAACAATACATATATATCTAGAAGGGTATAAAAGTCTTCTAAATTCAGAAAGAAATAAAAAGCTAAGGGGATAGGGATAGGGGAGAGGATAAGGGAGATATTTTTAGAGGGAACCCTACTCTTATTAGATAAAAGAGAGAACAATGTATACAGTTAGAAGGGAATGGACAACTCTGAACACAACATGTAGTATTTATTATATAGACTTTCTTGAAATGTAATTTTATTACTGCATATTTTGAATCCTCTCTTATATTCTGCTGTGCACATGGCAATGCTTTTTTCTCTTCTTATTTTGTATTTGTTTTAGAATTTAAGTTTACAATATATTTCTAGAAAAAACCCCCCGACATTTTAATGTTTGTGTGCTGTTAGCCCAAGTGGACATGGCTAATCTCACCTTCCAAAATTCTTGAAACTGGAGGTAGAGCAGTGAGTGCTTTTTACCTCAAAAGAACCAGCAATGACCCAAATGTGAACAAATACTGTCTCCAGAGGCCAATGCCACTTCTTACCTGTGTGACTTTGGGCAAATGATTTAGCTTCTCTGGGTTGTCCATTACCTCATCTCTAAAATGAGGGAGGTGGGGGCGTTTGACTAAATGACCTCTAAAATTCCTTCCTGTTCCAAATCATGAGCCTAGGATTCGGATTTAACCCTGCCTGCTGAAGGATAAAATGACTGGGTAATACTGAGCAATTAGACACGTCCTGCCCACTCTGGCTCCCCTCTGGCTCTTCTCTGCACCTCTTCTATTTCATGCTTGATTTGGGGATCCTTCTAGCCTGCATTGTTGACAGGAGGCTGCATCTACTGGCTTTCAAGCTCCTGACTTGTTGTTGCTCTAACATTCAAGAAAGCTGCAGACCCCCAGCTTTATTTTTGCTTTAATTGAGGCTATTTGTTTTGTGACTAAAATAATCAGACAATTTTATTGGTATATTCTAAAAAAAATAATTACCATCAATATATTTAAGTTATGTAGCTGCAGTAGAAACCCAGATATGGAAAGCTGAGGGCATACTGCTCACTTGGGATTTTTTTTAAAGCAAATATCTTCATTGGCACCAGTATTTCTGTGAATTGACAGGCTGTGGTCACCATTGGTTGACTTAGGAGTGCCTCAGTACAGAAACACCTCCCCTTCCCCTCCTTGCATCTGGTGTTGGGGAGAGTTTATTGTAGTATAGTATAGAATTTGAGATAGAAGGGCCCTTAGAGATGATGTAGTCAACCCCTTTATTTTACAGATGAGGAAACTGAGAGGCCCAGAGAGGTTAGATTATGTCCCCAAAGTCACCTAGGTAGTAAATGGTATCTGCCTCTGCAGACCCAGTATTTCTTCATGGTGTGGGTATATACTGGTTTCTTCAAGTTATGCCCTGAGAGCATTTTATCACTGCCCTGGGGCTTGGCTTAAGATATCTCCTCTTAAGGAGAGCAGGCATTTGGTCTGTTATTTCCCCAATGAGACAGGTCAGCACAGAGATAAACAGGGCTTATTTCAGCATAGGGTCACAGCTGGGGAGGGAGTTCAACTTGCCAGCTTCAGGAAAGAGATAAGATAAACTTCCTTCTCCACTGGAGATTTTCTCCCCACGTACTGAATGATAAATGCCAAGTTCAGGGAAGGTGGTATGCTGCACCTGTCCTGGCATCACCATCCATTCCAAACAGGTGTTCCACTTTGCTATTCTGTATAGTCCCTCCTTTGTGGACCCAGAAGGAAATATTAAAATGAAATGATTGATTTCAGCCAATCACTTGTTCCCAAGTCAGTGGGATACTGATGCATATTTCCCCTCAAAGAGCAAACAAACAAACAAAAATACAAGGGAAAGAAAAACGGATCAAGTGAGATTCTGAATTCATCTGCCAAAAAGTAAGAAGAAACTCTCCACCAGGAAAGGTTGACAGCCTAAATGTGCTGTGCAGTCCAGCTTCCTGCCCTCCACAGCACTCAGTCACATGGAAGGGTGCTGGTCCAGCACTGGAGATGTCACCCCATCCAAGGTTTCCTTCCACTTCAGTATTATGCCTACTCATCTTTCTTTCCCAAACCAATAATCTCTCTGGCTGTCTGTGAAGGGGCTGGTGACACTTAATATTCTGATCACTACAAGCAAATCCACCTGGTATATAGTGTTTTAAATCGGAGCACTGCTGTGGCTGTGCATTCTCTCTAGCTCTTCTGTACAACACAATGGCTCTATTCAGAGAGAGGTAAATCTAAATTCCGAGCCTCCAGTGATCAGGCTTTTGTCCCCCCCCAACTCCAGACTTTATACACATTGAAACCGCATCTGTCAAAACACGTTAACTAAACAATGAGATACATAAATACTCTTCCAAGTATTAAAGAAGCCCTGATTCTGCCTTCTCACCCCATGCAAACCCCTTTTGGTATTAAATGGTGATAAAGGATCATTGAAAAAGTCCCCACTGTCCCTAAAGTCTGAATTACTCCTATTCATCCTTTATCAGTTTGTCCTTTAGCTCTCATGGAGGGTAACATGGCTGAGAAGCCAAGCTCCCAGGGACCTGAGAATACCCACTCAATTCTCTAGGATCCCAGGCTGACCATCTCCCACCAGCTTCATTTGGCAGAATTGCAAAGGTGAACTGGGACACATACACATGAATTTCTACTTGAACCAGCACAGATAAAAACCTTAGAAACCAAATCCCCGCTGCTTCTCTTTGTCAGGAAGAGGGATGGCAGCTCTAAGGAGTTCAAGTGGAGATTTGATTATGGACTCTCCTAACCCCAATTTTAATGATGAGCAAATAAAGGGGGAAAATGGATTTTATTCCTGTTGATCTAAGGGAGTCCAAAAGAGACAGAATAGAACAGTGGAAAGAATATTTTATTTGAATTCAGAGAGCTTAGGTTCAAATCTCACCTCTATGACTGGTAGTATGTAGCTAGGTCGTCTAAAGTTGGATTATCTCTCTTGTAAGCTTTTCTATTTTGTGGTGGTAGTAAACCAGGGTTAAGTGACTTGTGCAGGGTCACATAGCTAGTGAGTTTCTGAGGCTAGATTTGAACTCAGAACCTCCTAATTCCACTGTGCCAACTAGCTGACCCTCTTGTAAGCTTTTAGCCCAATTTGTAGCCTCATTCACTAGACTTTGGTGACCCAAATCTTAATCAAACTTTGTACCTGCCAACCAGTTGATTAGCAGCTGGTCATGGAATCTTTATCAGTCCTCTTCCATAAGGGTCACTGCACTGGGGTTCAGGAAGAAAATTAGAAGACACACCTCTAAGACATTATGGATACAAACCCACACATGGACAGACATAGAAAACATATGGGCAGTGGACAAATATAGGACAATTAGTGAAAACGAGCCAGAAGTAAGGCTAATGACAATTCAGACTAGGAGATGAGTGGCCTATGACTGATTCAAAGGGTCAAAAGAAAATAGCTGAACCTGAGGAGGAGAAATGAGTAGTCAATCCACACCCCCTGGCTCCTCTGATTCTTTTCTTTTTGAGACTCGGCAGGTGACTGATTCAGTCTATGAAGTTTAATGTTTCTTTGTTGGCCATTATGCTGTTAACTCAGTGGTTACAGTGCAGTGTGAGTAAGGACAAAGGTTAGGATTGGAGCCCACATAAGCCAATTTACTTGGTTAGGCCCCACTGTCACTTCTTTTCCCTTTTTTATTGGCCAGTAGACAAGTCAAGAGACACTGTTGTGCTTCCTACAGAGGAGAGCCAGGATCATAACGGCTATGGTAAGAACCAGGACAGCAATTAGAGACAGGCCCAGGCTAAGGGCTGTGGACTTTTCCATGGAATCTGGGTTGGGTTTCTGTGGTGACTGATATTCACTGTCAAGAACACAGGCCCAACAGTGATGTCTGCTTCTATTACTTGCCAGTGTTTGAGGGGAGCTGTTCTCTTCCAGATCTTTGCAGGAATCCAGTCAAGAAGAAGCAGTCTCCTGGACCAGTTTGGGTTTCCAGTTAACTCAGTTAACTAAACTCTGTTAACTATCCGGCAGAGGTATAACACTGGGGTGTAAGTGAAATAATGCTGCCTATTCCACCATTGGAAAAATTACTTGAAGTGCATGCTTTCTTTGATATTAATAGCTCCCATTTCCATAGTATATTAAAGTTTATAAACCACTTTCATCAGAAATCCATTCTATAGATGAGAAAACTGAGACTTAAAAGGACTAAGTGATTTGCCTATGGTGAAAATAATAAGTACCAAAGCCAGGACTCAAACCTAAGTGTTCCAAGTCCAGAGTTTTTCCAGTATATTACAATAGGGTCTTGATGATGGGTTGAATGTTGTCTTCATATGCCATGGCACATTATTGTTTAGTCCACTGGAATCAAGAAAGGAAAGTCATGCAGCAGCAGCCCAGAGACCAGAGGAGGAGATGAATGAGAACTAAGGTTAGGTAATACCTGGGGATGTGTGCATTTAACGAATGCTTTTAGTAATGAAGACAATGGTGTCTTCAGTAAGCATCTGCCTGAAAGATCAGTCAATAAGTAAGTTGTAACTGAGCAACTAGTTGGTTTGTTCCTGATCTAGTTCCACACATAGTGTCTGCTGTCTCCTTGGAGAGATCATGGGTTTGCTACAGAGACAACACATGGAAAAGTTAAATAAGTGTAGGCAGTTCTGGTTTGCAATAGTGCCCTATTACTGCCTACCAAGTGGGCTATAAATGATTAATTAATACATGAAAAAATACTGATATTTAGTGTGGCGTGGAAAATTAAAAGGAAAACAGACGGTGGGCAGGGGACCCAAGAAAGTGGTTGGATGTTGATCTATCTAACCTATTACTGAATTTACTAACACTAAGACTCTGAGACCCCAGAGACAAGATCATTCTGTGGCATGGGGAGTAGAGAAGGAAAATCATGTCAGCACATCATGAAGCTGATGAGTGGAAGCCTAGGAATCAAAAGACTGGACTTCTTTCCTTTTCAAAAGGAAGAGCTATAATATCCATTAAACATGCTAGGTCTCTTCTGTAAAGATTAAGGTCTTCATCCAACTTCATTACAAGGAATTCTATAACCCTAGGCTAATGCCTCCTAAGTGAGCCTTTTGGACAGGTTGTTTGTCTCCACTATCCATATCCCGCCCTCACTGCCTCTTTGTGAGCCCCCCATACTATAGTCCCTTGAAGGCATCAATCAGTGTGGGTGTAGAGGGTACCAAACCGGGCTGCTTGACCTGGTGGGTGGTAAACCAACAGGGCATGCTCTGTTTCCCTGAGAGTGAAACCCACAGTGGCTAAAACTCTAGAGCTAAATGTCCAATAATAGTGCTTCCCTTTCTCTGTCCTTACACTGAACTCCACTCCTTGTGATAAATGGAAAGTGAGAGAGGGGGGTACATCACCCACAGATATGGAACCTAACTGGGTTCTTGGCATCAAACTAGGACTCCCAGAGTATAAAGGGTTAAAGCCTCGGCTCCCACATATCTTCACAGCCTATCCCTCCATCCACCTGATTTCCAATAGTGAGCCTTTTCCTGGTATCTGACAGATAACAAAGACTCTGTCTCCATTAATTCTCTATAAAGACTCTGTCTCCATTAATTCTCTATTCTCATTTGACCACAGAAGAAAAGAAACAAATTTATACATGTGATCCTGAATTTGGACAAGAGTCCATGAAACAACATTTTTTTTTAAAATGGTGTGATAAGGTAGAGTAGGGGAAGGGAGTTACAGAATCACAAAATCCTAGGTTTGGAAGGTACCCTAGGAGGTCTTAAGCCCAACCAATATCTGACCAGAAATGGCCCTTACAGAGTGAGAGACAGTTTACAACTCTTTCCATTATTCCGCCTAGCTGCTTCTGAAATCTCCTAAGCTGTGTGTCCCTGGCCAGGTTATTACCTCTCCACTACTAAACTGAGACAGTTTACTCACCTGCAAAAGAGGGATAATAGCAGCATCTATCTCACAGGGTTGTTAGGAAGATCAAATGAGATAATAGGTGAAAACATTTCATAAGCTTGAAGCATTGTATAAATGTCAATTATCATCAGTATTCATTTCCTCATGCCAATTCTAAATTTGTCCCTCTATACTTTCACCTACTTCTGCCTTCTGAAGTCAAATATGACAAGTCTAATCCCATCTTCACGTGATGGTCCTCTAGCTATTTGAAGACAGCCACCATGTTTCCCACGAGTCTTCTTTTCTCCACTCTAAATACCCCTTGCTTGCATTGCAAACTCTCCAGTTTCCCCCACCATATTGGTTGCCCTCCTCTCGAAACATGCAAGTTTTTCAATATCCTTTCTTTTTTTCTTCTTTGTTGTTGTTTTTTTCTTTTAATTAATCAATTACTTTTTAGTTCTCAATATTCATTTCCACAAGATTTTGAGTTACAATTTTTTCTCCCCGTCTTTCCCCTACCCACCACCCCAAAATAGCAAGCCCACTGAATACCCCTTTCCCCAATCTATTCTCCCCTATATCCTCCTCCATCACCCCTCTAACTTTCTAGCAGGGCAAGATGTGCCTGTACATCTTATTTCCCAGTTGCATGTAAAAAACAAATGTTTTCAACATTTGTTTTTAAAACTTTGAATTCCAGATTTTTTTCCCTTCCTCCCTCCTCACCCACTTCCCACTGGGAAGATAAGCAATTCAATATAGGTTGTACATGTGCAATTACCCAAATAAGTTCCATAGTTGTCATATTGTGAAAGACCAACTATATTTCCCTCCATCCTATCCTGCCCTCCCATTTATTCCATTTTCTCCTTTGACCCTATCCCTTTTCAAAAATGTTTGCTTCTAACTACCCTCTCCCCCAATCTGCCCTCCCTTCTATCTTCCCCCTCCTATCCTCTACCCCCCTATTTTCCTATAGGGTAAGATACCCAATTGAGTGTGTATGTTAACATTCAATGAGAATAAGGTTGTCCCATTCCATTTCACCTTCCTGTTCTTCCCCTCCATTGTAACAGTTTTCTCTTGCCTCTTTTTTTTTTTTAAGCAATTGGGGTTAAGTAACTTGCCCAAGGTTACACGGCTAGGTTTTTGTTTGTGTGGATTAAGTGTCTGAGGCCGGCTCCGAACTCAGGTCCTTCTGATTCCAGGGCCAGAGCTCTATTCACTGCGCCACCTAGTCGCCCCTTCTCTTGCCTCTTTTATATGAAATAACTTACCCTAATCTATATCCTCCTTTTTCCTTCTCCCAATTCCTCTCTCATCTCTTAATTTAATTTAATTTTTTATTTTTTGCTTTTTGGAGGGCAATTGGGGTTAAGTGACTTGCCCAAGGTTAGCTTTGTGTTAAGTGTCTGAGGCTGGATTTGAACTCATGTCCTCCTGACTCAAGGGCCAGTGCTCTATTCACTGCGCCACCTAGCCACCCCCTCTTAATTTTACTTTTTAGATATCATCCCTTTATATTAAACTCATCCTGTGCCCTCTGTCTATGTATACATGAACATACATATGCCCACACTCACATATATATTTATACACACCTTCACCCTCCTATACATACACATATATGTATGTATATATACATACATATATTCCCTTCAACTGTCCTCATATTGATAACAGTGTTATGAGTTACAACAATATCCTTTTTAAAATAAGATGCCCGGACCTGAACTCACTCCCCCATAAGTAGTTCTCACCAGGACATATTATATATGGTGAGAGTACAGGGAGATTGTCAACTCTCTCACTGAAGACCCTGTGCCTCTATTAATTTAGCCAAAATATATGTTTGCTTTTTTACAGTGTTGCAAGGTTTGTTTCTATTGAACTTAAAATTTACTAAAACCCTCAAGTCTTTTTCACATTCATTCTTGTCTAGCCATGTCTTCTTTAGATTGTATTTTCCCAGTTGATTTTTTTTTCTTTTTGCAGGGGGGAAGGCAGGGCAATTGGGGTTAAATGACTTGCCTAAGATCACATGGCTAGCAAGTGTTAAGTGTCTGAGGCTGGATTTGAACTGGGTCCTCCTAACTCCAGGGCCAGTGCTCCATTCACTGTACCACCTAGCTGCCCCACCATTTGATTTTTTTTAACCCAAGAGTAGGATTTTAAAATGATTTCTGTTAAATCTCACCTTATTAGATGTAGGCTATTGTTTATCCTCTTTTAATCTTTTTGGAGCTTGACTCTGTCAATTAATGTGTTATTGTGCTATGCCCCCTACTTCAATGCCATCAGAAAATTTGACTGGTACATCATCTATGCTTTCACCCCTGTCACTGATAATACTGAACAGCACAGAGCCTAGAAGTGGTTTTTGGTGTATTTTATTAAAAACCTCCTTCCAAGTTGGGTTCCAATGGGTTCCAAGAAACCCATTCATGTTTACTCTTTGATCATTTAGCCCATTCTGAATCTACCTCACTGTAGATATTTCACTAATTTTTCCATAATGGTAGCAAGAGATACTTTATCAAATCTTTCATTGAAATCCCAGCATAATATGTTTATGGCATTCCTCTGGATCCACCAGTATAAAAAACCTGTCCAAAGTAAAAAGGATAAGTAGTCTGGCATGGCCTAATCTTGAAGTAACCATAGTTTCCAAATGATCATCACCTCACTTTTTAAATGCTTACAAACCACATATGTAGGATCTTAGATTTGGAAAGGACTCAGAGATCATCTACTCCAATCTGACCCTGAACATAAATCAAGACATGGTCATCCAGCTTTTGATGAAGACATGTGGTGAGGAGAAACTCACTACTTCCTGAGGCAGACCATTGTATTTTGAGATAGTTTGAAAACTTTACATCATAATATAGTGACAATTCTGTTGAATCTGGAGTAAGAGGACCTGGCTTCAAAATTTGGTCCTCTCTTGGACTAGTCCTTATCCATAAAATGAAAGCATATCTGTATTTTGTTTTATTATTATTATTATTATTATTGCTTTTTGGAGGGGGGAAGGCAGGGCAATTGGGGTTAAGTGACTTACCCAAGGTCACATGGCTAGTAAGTGTTAAGTGTCTGAGGCTGGATTTGAATTTAGTTCCTCCTGACTCCAGGGCCAGTGCTCTATTTACTATGCCACCCAGCCACCCCCATATCTGTGAATTTATAAAATAATATTTTCTTTATTGGTGGAGATTGATTATTCAATGCTCTGTGTCTTCCTGGGTGTCAGAGATGGTCAGAAGTTTGGAAAAGAGGTCTGGTTCTTCTGACTTCCATCTTTGAGAGCAAAGATAGATGGCTCCATATTCTCTTTAGGGAGAGGTCCATGAAGGGAGAGAAAGACTGAGAACAAGCTGATACAGAGAGGAGCAAGAACTTTAATCATGTCCATCTCAGCTTACCACAATAGAGATTTTGGTAATTTCTCCTGGGATGAGATCTAGAACTCCTTCTTTCTTGGTTGATCTGAGATACCTTGCTTCCAGAGCTCATTCACTTGGTGTATTCTTATTTCTTCTATACAACTTCTCTGATTTGTGTTTGCTATCAGCTCAGATAAATGGGTTTATTTCGTGTTCACTAAGTTGTCTTTTGTTAACTGGCTTTTGGTGGGAAGGGAGTCAAGCCTTGAATATATGGCTAGAAAGACTCCTTTCCTATTAAGGGATAGTTATTAGGAGCATAGCTTAAACCTAAAAATTATTTCCTCTATGTTTTTTTTTTTGGAGGGCAATTGGGGGGTTAAGTAACTTGCCCAAGGTCACATGGGTAGGTTTTTGTTTGTGTGTGGTAAGTGTCTGAGGCCGGATCCAAACTCAGGTCCTTCTGACTCCAGGGCCAGCGCTCTACTCACTGCGCCACCTAGCCGCCCCTTATTTCCTCTATGTTAAGAATATTTAGGTGGGCAGGTAGAAAGGATTCTAGCTTCATATCCTCTTTCTGAGGAGATCAGAGTAGCCAGTCTGTGACCCTAATCTCTTGCTCTCTTCCTGGCAGGAATCAGAGTCTCCTTGAAGAAGGGAAGACAAAAGACACCATAGGAATATCTATCTATTCATGGCTCCATGTGAGTCACATCTAGATGGACAAATGCTTACATTGACATGAAAGTCCTTTAAATATCTGTAGACAACAATATAAATATTGTGGAGCCACAATCAGAATAACACAAGATTTAGCAGCTTTTATTTTAAAGGATCAGAGACCTTGGAATATGATATTCCAGAGGGCAAAAGAACTAGGATTACAATCAAGAATCACCTATCCAGCAAAACTGAGTGTAATCCTTTGGGGTTAGAAATGGATATTCAATGAAGTAGAGGACTTTCAAGCATTCTTGATGAAAAGACTAGAACTAAATAGAAAATATGACTTTCAAATACAAGATGCAAAAGAAGCATAAAAAGAAAAGAGAAATCATAAGGGATTCCATAAGGTTAAGTTGTTTATATTCCTACATGGGAAAATGACATTTATAATTCCAAAAACTTCCTTATTATTAGGGCAGTTAGAAGGAGTATACATAGAGAGAAAGCAGAGGTATGAGTGAAATAATGATATGATTATGTAAAAAAAATAAAATTAAGGGATGAGAAAGAAGAATGCACTGGGAGAAAGGGAAAGGGAGAGGTAGAATGGGATAAATTATCTGAGATAAAAGAGGCCTGAAAGAGATTTTACAGTGGAGGGGAAGATAAGGGAAGTGGGAAGGGGAGCACTGAATCTTACTCTCATCAAAATTGGATCAAAGAAGCAATAGTATACACACTCAATTTGGTGTAGAAATCTTTCTTACCATACAGAGAAGTAGGAATGGAAGGGGATAAGGGAAGGGGGAAAAGCTCATAGGAAGGAGGACACTTTGGGGGAGGTAAAAGTCAGAAGTAAAACATTTTTGAGAATGGACAGGGTAAAAGGAGAGAATAAGATAAATGGTGGAAATAGGGGGGTGGGAAATAAATAGGGTAGCCATTAATGTGAAAAAAATTTTTACAGTGAATTTCTCTGATAAAAACCTCATTTCTCAAACATATAGTAGACTAAGTCAAATTTATAGAACTAAGACCCATTCCTCAATTGATAAATGGTCAAAGGATATGAACAGGCAGTTTTCAGACAAACTAATCAAAGCTATCTATAGTCATGTGAAAAAAATGCTTTAAATCACTATTGATTAGAGAAACGCAAATTAAAACAACTGAGCTACTACCTCATACCTGTCAGATTGGTTAATGTAACAGAAAAGGAAAATGATAAATGTTTGAGGGGATGTGGGAAAATTAAAACACTAATGTACTATTGGTGAAGTTGTATACTGTTTCAACCATTCTGGAGAGCAATTTGGAATTATGCCCAAAGGGCAATAAAATAATTCTTACCCTTTGACCTAGCAATACAATTACTAGGTCTATATCCTAGAGAGATAAAAAAAAAAAGTGAAAAAGACCTACATGTACAAAAGTATTTATAGCAGAGCTTTCAGCAGTGGCAAAGAAAAGGATATGATGGAATTGTACATCAATTGGGAAATAGCTAAAGAAGTATATGATTATGATGGCATACTATTGTACTTTAAGAAATGATTAGTACGATGCTCTCAGAAAAATATGGAAAGACTTATATGAACTGACGCAAAGTGAAATGAGCAGAACCAGCAGAACATTGTACACAGTAACAATATTATATGACAATCTACTATGGAAAACTTTGCTCTTCTCAGCAATACAATGATCCAAAACAATTCTGTAGGACTTATGGTGAAAGGTACTATCCATCTACAGAGAAAGAACTGGTAGAGACTGATTGCAGATCAAAGCATGTATTTCCTTACTTAATTTTTCTTAGTTTTTTTTTTTTTGCCTGTGTTTTCTTCCACAGAATCATTTACATGGAAATGTGTTTTACATGATTGCACATGTATAATCTATGTAAAATTTCTTGCCTTCTCAATGAGGAGGGAAGGGTGTGGGGGGTGAGAATTTGGAATTTAAAGTTTGAAAAAATGTTTAAATTGTTTTCACATGTAATTGGGAAAAATAAAATATTAAATAAGATTTAAAAAATACTTGAAGACAGCTATCATGTCCCTGCCTGAGTCTTCACTTCTATAGGACATATACATTACCAACTCTAAGCTAACCTAACCTAGTCACAAGTTATAGACTTTTTTCCAGAAATTACAGTCAAACTCATTAGTCTATAGACTGAAGGCTCCATTTTCTTTCTTTTTTTAAATTTGGAAAAATAGCACCATGTTTGCCTCTCTCCATTGTTGCAGCACTTCTCATGTTTCCAAAACTTTAAAAAAATCGTTAACAGGAAAGCAGCTCATTCATCATTTTTATTTTGGATATAGGATTATTGAGTGTGGGCAACCCGAACTCTTTGAAGGCCTCTAATCAGTCAATCAATAAGCATTTTTTAAGTGCTTACAGTATGCTAGGCACTATGCTAGGCACTTGGGATACAAAGACAAAAATAACAAACAATCCTTGACTTTAAGGATCTCACATTCTACTATAAGAAATATATATATATATATGTGTGTGTATATATAAAATATATACATGTATATGTGTGTATGTATATATTATATATGTATATATATAATGTATACATAAATACATGATAATTTGATGAGAGAGGAAGTCACTAGTGTCTTGGGGGAGAGGCACCATGTATGGCTTCATGGAAAAGGTGACATTTGAGCTGAACATGAAGGAAATGAGAAAATCTAAGAGTGGAGGTAAAAAGGGGAGAGCATTCCAGGCATAGACAGCCTATGCAAAGGCATATGCAAGAAGGCCCCTTAGTTGGACTACATAGCATGCATAAATGGGAGTAATGCCAGGTGGTAAAGGTTCTTAAATGTCAAATAAAATAGTTTGTATTTGACCCTAGAGGAAACGTGAAGCCCCTAGAGCTTATTGAGTAGGGGAATGATAATATACCTTAGGAAATTTGAACTTTAGGAAAATCCCATTGGCTAGCATGTAGAGAATGGATTGGAGAGGGGAGAGGGAGAGATGAGACGGGGATATCAATTAGGAGCTTAGAGTAGTTCCAAGAGAGAGGGAATCAGGGTTTGAATTCCTGTGGTTGCTGTGTGAGTAAAAAGAAAGGAATGGTTATGAGAGATAATGTGGACGGAGAAACAACAAAGAATTGACAACTGATTGGATATGTGGGTCAATGGAGATATCAAGATGTCTCAGACCTGGGAGATTGGAGGGATGTGTGGTACCTTAACTAGAAATGGAAATTTGGAAAAGGGCTATCTTTAGGATTGAAGGATGATGAGTTCTGTTGTCTGAGAAATGTTATTTGAGATGCCTCCAGGACATTGAGTTGGAAATGTCTAAAGGCAGAGAATGGTGTCTGGAGAATATACAGACCTGGGAGTCATTTGCTCAAAAATGACATTTACTGCTGGTGTGCTTTCTTCCATTATCCTCCTCACCCCCTCTCAGCTAGGGTTCCCTCACTCATCTTCCACTAAATTCCTTTGGAAGAGCTGTCCATGGTGCAGACTTTAGCTCTTTTACCCTCTTCTCCACAGACCATATTAGGATGGGAAATTCTGTTTCAGTTCCAGCCCACAAAAAGCATAACAACTATACAATTGATTCATGGTGCTTGACCTTAGATGGCCCCTTATTTCTGCTCAACCATCCTTGTCCTCTACTCTTAGTGGCTTTTGATCTCATTCCTCACATTCCTCATTCCCCACTACTTTAAACCTTTTCCTCTCTCCTGCTCACAGAAGAAAGGGCATTGCTGCTCCTTATACGGGATAATTCCTTTGCCTTTACTCTACATGCCATTCCTTTCTCCCTTCCCCAGGATGTTCCTCTAGCAGCCATTTCATTTCCATGATGCAACTCCAATCTCTCCCCCTCCATTAGCTCTATGCTCAATTCTCCCCAATCCTGAAAAGGTTTTCTTTTTACCCTTGTACCACATCTGGCTACTGTCCCATATCTCTCCAACATTTTACTGTTACATTTTGGAAAACAAATTGCCTCTATCTTATGCCTCCAGTCCCTCATCAGCATCTCTCTTCAGACCCTTACAATCTGAAGCCCCTTCTCATTCAATCCAAATAGCTCTCAAGGGTCATTTGTGACTCTCTAGTTGCCAAATCCAATGGCCTAGTTTCACTCATCCTCAGGCTCTCTGAAGATTTTGACACCTCCTCTTCACTCCCTTAATTTCAGGGACACTGTGCTCTTCTGGTCCTCCTCCTACCTCTCTAACTACTCCTTCCTGTCTCCTTTGCTGTTTCCTTACACTCTGTCTTTGCCCTTAATGTAGGTCACCTTCTCCCCTGCTCCTTCCACCCCAGCTTCTTGTTCTAGGGATAAGTAGGCACTGTCCTAGAACCATGAACCAAGACACTGAATATTTTTTTTAAGACCAAACTGAGGTGGAAGCTAGTAACCTTTGTCAGTATCACCCAAAATATACATCTCTGATCTTTCTGACTAGCCTACAAGATGGCTGGAAAGGTAGTTCTTGGCTATACATCCTCTCTCCTTTGGGCTCAGTACTAGGCTACAATGTCTGTCTCCGATCCCTCAAAGTCCTGGTTTTCCCTCTTTCTGGGGAATTAAGGGACAATGCTAGTATGTTAGAGGGCTACTCAGCACAATGAGCCCCAGTGGAAGCGTCTCACTCTGAAGTTCGTTTTTCAAAGCAGGTGGCACTGATCCTGTGTCGACTTTCACTTACATGAGTCAGCTTATCCTATAGATATAGGCTCATTATTTTATCAGCTCAACACTGGATGCAACGGAATGACAGCCGCTCAGCATTCAATTACAGATGGGCTTCAGCTCTGCAGTGCTGCCCGGAGAATACAATTATAGCTGCTCTGCATTATAATCCTGAGCTGTTAAATATCCCAGCCTGTGAAGTTCCAGCCTTTGATTGGCTGGTGTTTTTTTTTTTAATGAGAAAAGTTTTATTACATTTTGAAGAACATTAGTAATGATGAAACTCATACACCTACAGATTTCTATAACGAAGGCGGCCAAGGAGCTGGGGGTAGAACGGAAGTTATTCTTAACGTCAGATATTCTCCCTCCTACAGTGTGACTACAAGGTTTGAGGAAAGAAAGTATTTGTAGCTGATAATTGCCTTGTAGATAAAAGTGGAAAATCAAGAACCAACAATGCAAGATGTTTCTAAAGGAAGGGGAGGGAGGGAAGGAGGGAGAGAGAGAGAGAGAGAGAGAGAGAGAGAGAGAGAGAGAGAGAGAGAGAGAGAGAGAGAGAGAGGAGAGAGGGAGGGAGAGGAGAGAGAAACAGAGAAACAGCAGCAGCTGCGGAGGAGTCAGAATTAGCTCATGGATTTTGAGACTGACCTCAATGACACATCAGCTCGGATGATTCCATTAGGAAACATTCATATTTTTGTTCACCCAGCAACAGCCATGCCTGACATGGTTTCCACTTAGGAGAAAGGCAGCATAATGTAGGGGAAAGAATGACGGGTTTGAAATCAGATGATTTGTGTTCAAATCCTGGCTCTTCGACTTAATATGTGTGTTGTTAGTCAAGTCACTTAAGCTCTCTGTACTTCATTTGCTTCATCTATAAAATGAGGATCGTGGACTCAGTGACCCTTCCAACTCTGTTTCTGGATCCCTCAATCATGGGAATCTTTTCATAGGCTCATAGATTTAGAGTTGGAAGGGGCCTCTAAGGTCATCAAGCCCAACTTTTTCAATTTACAGATGGAGGAAACTGAGGCTCAAAGAGTTCAACCTATATTTCTACATTTCCCATCACAATGGTTAAAATATTTTTTTCTGAACAGAATGCTGATTTTTGTAATAATTTAGAAGATGGTATATGATTCCAATTCAAATACTTGAAATCCTTAGTAACTTATAGATTTAAACACAGGGCAAATGAATCCAATGCCTTTTTTTTTTTAATCAGAAAATGGAGTTTCTCATAGACTATCAATGTTCCCATAGGTCTTCTGAAGAGCAATTCCTGATTTAAGGGGCTCTATTCGTCTTCCATTTCTGAATTCATAGGACCCTAGATTTAGAGCTGGAAAGGACCTTAAGTAGTCATCTATCCAAAACTGTCCATTTTACAGATGAGGAAAGTGAGTCTTAGATAAGGGATTTGCTGAAGATAACGCATGTAGTAACACCTGACTCTGGATTAAGCACTCCTTTTCTCTATTGTTAATGTATCATACCCACCCTCTAGGCTCAGTGTCCCAACTCCCATTCACACTGAAAGGTTGGCTCCCTAAAGAGCATCTGATTACTACTCTTCTCAGGACTCTGAACATGACTCTGGAGGGCTGGGATTTCTAACATTAGCTCTTTAGCCCAATTAATGTGTTCCCCATTACCAATCAAAATCAGTTGAATTCCATTAGCTTTTACAAAAGGACTTTACTGAAGTTCAGCAAGAACAGTAGGTTCTTTTCTCCTCACCCCCCAAAAGGCTGAGGGCACGCTCTCTTTTTGCACACACAAGATTGGGAAGAGTAGATTTAAACTTGTAGTAAACAGGAAGGTGCACATGTAGAAAGAACATGTGACAAAAAGACATCTCATAACTGCTAGTAACTGGAAATCTGTTTCTTCCTTTGTAGAGTACTCATGAGATTTTTCCCAAGAGTAGCTCTCTGCTGAGTTCTGAGAATTAGTGTCTTTCCAGAGTACATGGGCAACGTTTTTCTCTCTTATGAAGTATCATAATCTCTGAAGCTGACACCACATCCATCTGCAGGTACTTCCTTTGTCAAAGGCTACTACCTATCCAGTGGCTACCGATACTGCTTTGGTCACAAGTGGGATCTCTTCTGAACCTGCAAGGTCACTTGGACACCCACACTTGGAATACGAATCCATGTCAGATCATGAAACAATAAACACAAAATAAACAGGAGCGCCATTTGCTCACTGACACACAACAACTGGCTAGGTGATGGGGCAGATGCCCTTCCCCCACTTGGTAGCTAATAAAAGTCACCTCCTTATATAACTTCTGACTACTCCACTCAAATGAGTCTTGTCTTTACAACATTCAGTGTGGTATATTGGAAAGAGCACTAGACACAGAGGCAGGAAGACTTGGATTTAAATCCATCTCAGTGTCAGAAGCAAGACACTTCCTAGTCTGTAAGATGGGGACAAATTTCCTCATTTTATCGTGCTTATCTCACAGAGTTTTTGTAAGGATCAGATAAAACATATTTGTAAAGCACTTTGCAAACTTTAACATGCTATGTGCATATCAGCTATTATTTTTTTTTAAACAAATGCTTTATTAACTTCTGTTTTACATCATTCATTTCCGCCAGATTTTGAGTTACAATCATTTTCCCCCCATTATTCCCCTACCCAACCTCCCAGAATAGCAGTCCCACAAGATATCGCTTCCTCCAATCTGCTCTCTCCCATACCTTCTCCCACACCCCCATCGACTTTTCCATTAGAGGAAGGTGAGTCTTTGCATCCCAATGCCTGCACATCTTATCTCCCTATTACAAGCAAAAGAGTATTAATAATAGTATTTATATATATTTGAAACATTTAATGTTACGACTTCGAATTTCAGATCCATTTCCTTCCTCCCTTGTCACCCATTCCCTCTGGGGAGATAAGTAATTCAGTATATGTTGTACATGTCTAGCTATGCGAAACATTATCATAGTAGATATATTGTACAAGGCTGCTTATACTTCCCTCCCACTCATCCCACTCCCCCACCTGGTCCATTCCCTACATAATCCTGTCCCTCTTCTATAGTGGGTACTTCCAACCTCCCCTCACCCCAAGGATGCCCTCCCTTCCATCATCCCTCCTCTCATCCCCCTTCCCCCTATCCTGCTGCAGGTTGAGATATCCCATTTAGTATGTATGTCATTTTTCTCCCTGAACCAAATTCAATGTGAATGTGGTTTTGCCTTTTTAGCCTTCCTTATTCTCCCCCTCCTTTGCAACCACTTCTCCTACATGAGATAGTTTACCCTACCATGTCTCTCCCCATCTCCTCTTGCCACTTTCCTCTCTCACCTCATAATTTCATCCCTTGAGTATTCTCCTTCCCAACAAATTCAACCTATGCCCTCTATCCATATATAACTGTAACCATATACACACACATTCACATATGTATTCATATGACCACACCCCCTTCTTCCATTATTTTCATATTGAGAAAGATATCATCAGTCACAGTTATTGCTTTTCCATATAGGAATGTAAATAGTTCAAATTTGATAAGTTCCTTTGGATTTCTTTTCCCTGATTACCTTCTCAGGCATCTCTTCCTTCTTGTGTCTGGATGTCAAATTTTCTATTCAATTCTGGTTTTTCCTCAAGAATGCTTGAAAGTCCTCTATTCCACTGAATGACCATATTTTCCCCTGAAACAAAATACTCAGTTTTGCTGGGTAGGTGACCCTTGGGTTCATTCCCAGTTCTTTTGCCCTCTGGAATATCATATTCCATGCCCTTGATCCCTCAGTGTAGAAGCTGCCAGGTCCTGGGCTATTCTGATTGTGTTTCCACAATATTGAAATTGTTTCTTCCTGGCTGCTTAGAGTATTTTCTCCTTGATCTGGGGATTCTGGAACCTGGCTATAATATTTCTGGGAGTTTTCTTTTTGGGATCTTTTCAGGAGGTGATCGGTGGATTCTTTCAACCTCTATTTTGCCCTCTGGATCTAAAACATCAGGGCAGTTTTCCTTGAGAATTTCTTGAAGGGTGATTTCTAGGTTCTTCCTTGATCATGGCTTTCAGGTAGTCCAATAATTTTTAAATTGTCTCTCCTGGATCTATTCTCCAGGTCAGTGGTTTTTCCCATGAGATATTTCACATTGCCTTCTAATCTTTCGCTTGTTTGGATCTGCTTAACAGCATCTTGATTTCTCATAAAGTCACTAGCTTCCATTTGCTCCAGTCTAGCTCTGAAGGAATGAATCTCCTCAGTGAACTTTTGAGATTCTTTTCCATCTGGCAAATTCGACTTTTTAAGGCATTCTTATCCTCACTGCCCTTTTGGGCCTCCTTTGCCATTTGAGCTAGTCTATTTTTTAAGGTGTTGTTTTCCTCAGTCAGGCTGTTGACCCTCATTTCATACTTTTCCTGCATCCTTCTCATTTCTCTTTCTAATTTTTCCTCCACTTCTCTTATTTGATTTTAAAGTCCTTCTTAAGGTCTTCTATGGCCTGCAACCCGCTCATGTTTTCCCCTGGGGCTTTTGGAGCAGGACTTCTGACCTCACAGTCCTTTTCCCACTCTATGCCCCCAAAATAGGAGTCTAGGGTTGCATTTTTCTGTTTCCTTGCCTTGGCATGTTGCCACTTAATTGCTTGACTTTTGGGCTTGTTGCCACACTATGGCTTTAAGGCCAGATAGAGGAATTTTCGTCCCAAACGTGTGGGGGCAACTTCCGTTTCTGGCAAGCTGTAAACCCACCCACAACTTCCACCCTAGATCACAATCCAGATCCAGGGAGGTTAAAGCAAAGAGCGATTACCCCCCAAGACTGATCGCTGGATCTCCCCACGATTTGTAGGCTGGGAGCCGGAAATGCCTATGAAAACTACAAAATGGCATGTCTCCTCAGCGGCTTCTAGCTCCCAGGGGAGGGAGCTGACGCATTCCCCAAATACAGGTCCCAAAGTCCATAGGACACTAACCTCTTACTTTGTCCTAGGCATGTCTATGTTGATAATTCTGGAGTCGACACAGCTCCTGGTGTTCTGGGGTTCCTCCAGCTGGCTGCTGGCCCTGCCTCCCTGGGGCTAAAACCTCGGCTCATGCGGACCTGGGCTCGGCTCGGCTGTGCTCCTGCGCTCTGCGCTCTGCGCGTTGCTGGCTCCCAGACCACTGCGCTGGTCCTTCCTGCAGGGCTGCTGGGCTGTCCTCAGCGGGAGGTTAGCTTCTCTGTGTCGTTCTGTGGGTGCTGGGGCTCCAGAAGTTGTTCAGAGTCCTTTTTTACATAGTTTGTGGAGAATCTGGGGGCAGAGAGGCTTGGATGAGCTGTTTCTACTCCGCCATCTTGGCTCCGCCTCCATATCAGCTATTATTAACAACAATATCTTAACTACTGAATCTGCTGACCATTTTTTCTTTTTTTTTTTTGCTTTTTGGAGGGGGGAAGGTAGAGCAATTGGGGTTAAGTGACTTGCCCAAAGTCACATGGCTAATTGCTGACCATTTCTTAGTCTTCATTCAACAGTACTTGACCTTTTTGTCCCCTTCAACCAACCTCTATTCCTATGCACTTTCTCTTCCTTTAGTTTCACTGTTTTTTGTTTTGTTTTTCATTTGTCTCTTCTCTTACCCCTTCTTTCACCTAAAGGTAGCTGGGCGTCACAGTGGATAGAGCCTGGGGCTGGATCCAGGAAAAATTGAGTTCAAATTCAGCCTTAGATACCTACCAGCAGTATGACTGTGGACAAGTCATTTAACCGCATTCAATTTCCTCATTTGTAAAATGGAGATAATAATATTACCTACCTCCCAAGGTTGTTGTGAGAATAGATGAGATAATAACTGTAAACCACTTGGCACAGTGCCGGGCACGTGGTAGGCACTGAATGCATGCTTGTTTCCTTCCTTCCTTTTTCCTCTGTCAGATTATAATCTATCTCTTCCTCTCTAATTATGGCTCTGTCCTGGTCCCTTTTCTCTTTATCCTTCTTTCATTGATGACATCATCTCCAAATCACCAACCCTTTGTGGGACATCTCTTTCTAGATGCCCCATCAGTGTCTCAAACTCAAATAGAATTCATTATCTCTTTTTCCTTAAACCCGCCTCTCCTCCAAGCTTCTCACCTTCCTTTACATCACCAAGGTTCATAATTTTGAACCCATCCTTGGTTCTTTCCTCTCTCTAACTATCCATATTCAGTCACTTGCCAAGTTCTGCTGACTCTACCTCCCCAACATTTCCTGCATCTTTCCCTTTCTCTCCACTTATCTGCCCACTACCATCCTTCAAACCCTCATCACCAGTTTTTCCTGGCCTGCTGTAATATCTCTTATTTTGGTTCTGGCTTCCAGGTTTTGCCTTCTCCAATCCATTTTCCACATAGCTGTCAAAATAATAGCCCAGAGTAAGAAATATGTCTGACCATGTTATTCCTTTAATTTTTCAGTGGCTCCCTATTGCCTCTGGATAAAATGCAAACTTCTTCTTGACATTTAAAACCTTCCACAATCTGACTTCATCTTACCCTTCCAAACTTATTTAATATTAATTTTATTCACTCTTTAGTCTAATTGGCATACTAGCTATTCCCCATATTTGTCTCCATGCTTTCAAATAGGCTGTCCCTCCCCCATTCTATTTCTGGAATACATTATCTTTACCACCTCTTGAAATCTTTTGCATCCTGCATGATTCAGCTTAGGTATTACCCTCCTACACAAAGTCTTCCTTGATTCCCCCACTTGTATGAATAAGGAATCAGGAAAATCATCATTCCTTGGAATAAAAATTACAAAGTTGGAATCAAATTTCCTAAGCTTTAAATCCCAAAGCCACTGACAAGAATTGGCTGTAATGCCTTGTGCACCAAGCTGAAACCTCAACCCTCAGACAGAAATGCAAGTTTGTGTGTGCTCAAGCTTAGCACAGGGCCTTGGATACAATAGGAACTTAACAAATGTTGGCTATGTTGACTTGGATTCTGCGTTTAAGTCTACAAGTCAGTTTGTGTGTGATCATGTGAGCATGTTCCCCCCACCCCAACTTCTGTAATACTAAGCAGAATTATTTTTGTGGCATTGATAATGATTCCATATGATTGGATGGTTTTGAAATAAACCCTTGCAGGTAGACTTCTCGGTATCCTTGGATGCACTGAAGGGCTGGTGGGTACAATTAACCAGGTACTTTGTTATGCTCAGGAAAGCTAATTTGATAGATAAATAATGGAGATTAGTCTCTTCTAAAAAGCACAAGGGGAGCTCTATCCATCTTTCTTGTTCATATTCTAAAGGTTCTTGCCTTTCAGGAGGAGACAATGAGACACAAACTGTTCCTTGTTAAATGAGAAGCTAGTCAGGCTCCCATAGTCTCCTCCAAGCTGTTTCTGTGGGATCTGGCATCTTTTCTTGGCATGAACACAGGACTCAGTCTTGAGTACAGTTGTAATTTCTAGTTTTTTCCCTTGACATACACATACTACCAGTGCTATTCTCAAGAAGCAAAGGGGTCTTCTGGAGATGGGGGTAAAGGGACACGGTGAGCATCCTATTGGCCAAATCCTGAGGCTCAGGCCTGGCTATGAGAGAAAATGTGATGGACCTTACTTATTCACCTTGAACAAAACTGTTCTCTAAGTCTCACCAACCAAGTTAGAGACAAACCAGAATCAGGGAAAGCCCCGAAACTTTCGAGACCTGATAAGCACAGCATTCAACATCAGCCAATGCCTTTGAAGCTAAAAACAAAATCCATCTGATTCAATATTGTGAAAGTTTGGGTGGAATTCAGTCCCATTTAATGAACAATTATTATGCATTTGCTGGGTGTTTGGGGAGATAGATACAAAGTTTAGATAAGAAATGGTCTTAACTAGCAAAGAGCATACAGTCTAACCATGGAATGATGCAAAAATAACTACCAGGCAATATTGCATGATAAGTGACTCAGATTCAAAACGAAGTGCTAGAAGAGATCCAAGTGGAAAGGTTGTTATTGATATTGAGGTAGGATGATTTCATAGAGAAGGGAGTCCTTGAGTTAGCCCTTAATGGAGAGATAAGCATTTTAAAGGAAAGAGAACAGGGTAAACACTCTGGGCATAGAAGAGTATGAAGACATAGCAGTAGGAAAGTAGTATGTATACTGAGACTACTCATTGTTATTGCAAGTGCTTCAAAGCAGCTTCCATTACAGACAACCTGTTCTCTCATCCGGGCACCACCTTGTGAACGTGTTAATTGTTATTTCCATTTTATGGGCAGGAAAGCTAAGGTACAGAGGTCAATTTTCAAAGACTTTTCAAAAACCCACAGGCACTGCTATGCATTATTCACATATGCCCATCAAGTACTCTCCTTTCCAGATTCCACGTCTCCTAGTTTGGTATGTCTCATGTTCCAGAAAATATAACTTCTGTCGATAGTAGATTTATTTATAATGTAGATGGCAACCCATAATCTGCTGATTCTCCATCTGAAGATCTGTCCACTGTGTTACCTATCTCTCCTCTTAGCATTTTAGGCATTTTTCAAATAATACAATTATGAGCTGCAAAAAAAGTGGACTTAAGCAACTAGAACTTTGCAAATTTAAAAAGTTACTCTGTGTGTGTGTGAGGGAGAGACAGAGAGAGACACAGAGAGAGAAAGGTTAGGAGGGAGGGAGAAAAAAAGAGACAGGGAGAGGGAAAGAGAGAGAGGGAGAGAGAAAGAGAAAGACTATTGGGCAAGTCAAAGGTAAGTTACCCACTGGGTTTATGTAAGGAAGTAGAATTCTGTGAGGTAGCTCTTAGGTAAGTCACAGATAATTCCCAGTCATTCTTCACATTTCTGTTCTTATCCTTTCTGATATTTTATATATCCATGATCTCATCAGTATGGGTATTAACGGTCTCGTGGTTCCATCCTGTACAATTCTTGTTCCTGTCTTTCCTTAAATCTTTCATAAAGAGTCTACACAATACTCTAGAAATCTTCCTCTGTTTTTTTTTTTTTAAAGAACCTCAGGGGTACAAGATGCCAGCCTAATAATGTGTAATCTTCACTCAGTGCCTCATGGCACTATATAAGATCACAGCCCAATCCGCTTCACAGGGTCATGGATACTGATCAACATATAGTCCTTGACCCATCTCATCTCACAAAACTGTGGTGAGAATGAGATATGACCATAAACATGAGAGCACTTTGTAAACTATGACAAACTAAATATATGTGTAATAGTTGTGCCTGGCACACTTCAGTGTGAAGGAATGAAAGGCTTAAAGACTGTGTTGGGTGTGTTAAGGAGACCTACATCTCACTTGGCTCAAATCCCTACCAGAAACTTGTTTTCCCTGGGAGTCTAGGAGGCTGGGCCACTTTCCCTACTTTTAAACTCATTGGTTACATGAATCCAAGACAGGTTTCAGTCAAAGAAATGGGAAAATCCAGATGGTACAATTCAGCAGCAGGTAATTCACCACAACACCCTCTCTCCATAGAGCCCCCAAGATCCCACATGGAGCATTTTCCAGAATCACTTGTATCCTTGGCACCTAGAACCTTCACACATTTGGTCCTCCATCTGGAGCCATTCCTAAGAGAATCAACTTTGTTGATTTCATGAGTCTGGAAGTCCTGTTCACCCTTATACTTGCTTTATCTGCTCCCATTAGACCAGATGTGTCTCTTCCTCTCATTCCAAATACTTATCTTTTGTGTCCTCTATTATTGCTCCCTTCCCCCTTTCCCTGAGCACCTCCATAGGAAGGAAGGCAGGGGATCTAAAGGAAGTGACATCCACTTTAGGCTTTGTTGAATATGTGATCTTCAGCTGCCTCTCCCCATACATGAAGAGTTAGGGAGAAAGGAGAGTATTTAGAGAATGAAATGTGATCGTAAACATGAGAGCACCTTGTAAACTATGACAAACTCAATATATGTGTAATTGTTGTGCCTGGCACACTTCAGTGTGGAGGAACTGTGTCGGGTGTATTAAGGAGAGCTACATCTCACTTGGCTCACGTCTCTACCAGAAACTTGTTCTCCCTGGGAACCTGGGTACGACCCTAGGTTGCACTTTGGAGATCCCTGCCTTATGATGTGAGTGCTATCCAATAATGAAATGGGTTACCTTCTGAGGTAGTGAGATCTTCCTCAATTTAAGTCTTTAAGCAAAGGCTGGATGACCACTTATGTTTGCAGTTCTTGTTCAGAAACAAGTTGGACTAGATGGCCTCAAAAGTCCCTTACTACTCAAAAATTCTGCAATTCTTTGTTGTTTATGTTTCTGTAGGACTAATCATCAGAAGAGCAGGTTATAAAAAGCAGTTAGTGGCACAGTGGATAGAATGCCAAGCCTGGAGTCAGGAAGACCCAAGTTCAAATTTGATCCCAGGCACTTACTAGCTGTATTATTTGTGACTAGACAAGTCACATAACCCTGTTTGCCTCAGTTTCCTCATCTGTAAAATGGGCTGGAGAAGGAAATGGCAAACCATTCCAGTATCTTTGCCAAGAAAACCACAAATGGGGTCACAAAGAGACAGACATGACTGATGTGACCAAAGAAGGAAAACACAAAACAAGGGAAACGCCATCAGTTCAGGATCTGCAGGGATCACAGCTTCTTAAAAACTCAGTATGTCACAACCACCACCGATGCTGCCACCTCTGCATTTAGCAAGCACAAGGCTAGCATTTCCTATTTAAATAAAAAGTCCCTATGATTGTAGAGGAGCTGAGAGACTATAGCCACAACTGGGAGATTGAAGTCTGCCGTTTAAATATCATCTGCTCCTTGTGTAAGCACAGTTTCCTAGGATTCCTTGGCCAACCAGGCTAGCCTTGGGGCTTTAGCTTTATTCCTGAGGTGACTGAGGAATAACTCAGTGATAGAATTGTAATGGGGGGGATGACATTAGTGTACCTCATCCTCTGGGAACCCCAGCCACTCCTCCCTCATGCAGTTCAGTATAGTGAAAAAAGGGCTGAATTTGGATTCAGAGGATCTGAGTTTGAATCTTACCTCTGCTACTTACCTGCATGACCCTGGGCAGGGCACAACCTCTCTGGGTCTCAGTGTCCTTGTGGGTTCAGACTTCAATAGATGATGGCCCCTAAGATACCTTCAACTATAAATATATAATCCTATGATCTAAGAAAGTCCTCCCAAACTTTTATCACATACCCCATTAATAAAAAATCTATGAACCTACATATCTGTATATGCATATTTATGTTTTTACAAATTGTATATGTATGTATATGCATATGTGAGCATATATATATATATACATACATATATAGGTACTATTCTACTAAGTATGGACATTATGAAACACAAAATCAACATTAAAAAGGACAAAATAAATATAAAATAATATCTTATCATAGAGTCAACAGGGAGACATTTGAGTTAACCGAATGAATAAGAGGTGACATCATCGGGCCTGTCCTTTAGGGAAATAACTTGGATAGCTGTATGAAAGATGTTGTGAAGACAGAAATGAAATGATTTAGCAATTGGTCAGATATGTGTGGTGAGGGAGAGTGAAAAGAGGAAGATGAAACTGAGATTGTGAGCCCAGGTGACTAGAAGGATAGGAGTGCTCTCAAAGGCAATAGGGAATTTTGGAAGAGAGATCGTTTTAGGGGAGAAAGATGATATGTGATACACTTCTTTTTGCAATCCATCCATGCCTATTCATCTTATGATGATTACTCTGTCCCATGGAAAATGAAAAAGAGCTATGGGGCTCTTACTAATCTCTGCCCTGAGCACAGAGCCTTGGGTACCTGCAGCAGCCACCGGGTGATCTGGGGAGAAGGGAGTGGCTATCCTGGGGTAAGGTAAGGTTTTTTTGACCATCAGATAGGAAAAATGGCACCTGTTCAGCAAGTGTCTCTGTAATAGTTAAATGCCCTGAGAAGCCTAGGTCTGGCAAGGAGGCAAGGAATTTGGAAGCTTGGACTGATGTGGAATAGTCAGGATAAAGGGAAAATAGTTGCAGATAAAGGTAGGGGTGATTGCATCATGTGCAAGCCCCATAGTTGGCTTCCTTGGGAAGTCTGGGATTTGACGCATGTTTCTACCTCCTAATTAATTGATCGCATACACCTTAGGGTCAAGTCTATCATTTTGGAGAGCTCTAATACAAGGCAACAGCAATCAGGAATAATTCATCAAATCATTTATTCAGCAAGCATTTATTAATTGTATTTTATGTGCAGTTTTGACAAGACAGTATCTGCTTTCATGGAGCTTAGTTTTTGCAGGAAAGTAAGACACAAATACAGGTAACCATAATATACGATATTATATGATAAGTACATTGGAGAGATGTAGAACAACATACTCTGTGAGATCTGAGGGGGAAGGTGAATCTGAGTTTGCAGAGTATCTTTCCCCCATATAACAAACTGCTATACTGAAGTGTAGGCCTGGGAATGAAATATGCATTCTGGTCTCAGCTCTGCCACTAATTCACTGTGTAAGCTTGGCTAAGTCGCTCTCTTTCCATGGGTCTTAGTTTCCTCCTCCATAAATGAAGATCTGCCAGATGGTCTCTAAGCACTCATAGCTCTAGCAAGTTAAGCTTCTAGTACACAAGAAGTCTAGGGAAATGAAAAATTTTCTCCAGTCTTGACCATCAGATAGGAAAAAGGACTAGCCATATGTCCTGCTGCAACCATATATCCCACCCAACCATATCTTTCTCAGGGATTGATAATGAAGTCAATATGACTCTCACTGTGAAGGGCATGACAATTTACTGCGCTGTGGCTCTACTCAGAATCCCTGTAATTCCAAGATATAGAATTATCTAGGCTGAATTTCTGAAGCTCCCTGCTCTTTCATGCCCATCTGTGTCAGTTCTGGCCTATCATGTCCCTAGCTTACTCTTCCCTATCCTTTCATTGTGCCTGGTAGAATTCCTGATCCATTGTTAACAAATTACTCTCTATATTAGACCTGTTCCTTTTCTATTAGCAAATTGCCCTTTATAATAGGCCCCAAGAAATTTCAGTGTATATGCTTTCTATTTACTTACATTGGTACATGTTGCTTACTTCCAACAAATGTAAGTTACTTGAGGGCAGGGACAATTTTGTTTTATCTTTGCATTCTTAGCATCTAGCTACCAGTAAGTACCTAATACATGCTAGTTTAATTGAAATGAATGGACTAATGTACATTATTTAACATTGTTTTAAGTAAAATAAAGTAGACATTGCTAAAGTTCAATCCTGACTGCATTTGCACATCTGGGGCAATGCCTTCCATTGGTCCATTGACAGGATACCTTGACCAACAAGGACCCAAGGGCTACATTGCGGACATCTGGCTGCTTGGGCTACAGAAACCATGACAGAAAGGCTAGGAAAGGACTGAGGTGAGCAATGGTTCCTCCCTTCACTGAAGCATTATTAACCAGTTAATTACATTCACCAATTGAGAAGCCAATTTCTTCCTCCTCTCTTTCCCCCTACCCCCAATTCACACCTTAATTGGTCTTTGTCTAAGTTTGCTTTTTCAGGAAAACAAGTTGATGTCAGGAACTGACTTTAAAGAAAACAGAGCTGTCAGGGCCTTTAGAGATTATCTAGTCAAATGCTCCTTTGTTTTGTAAATATAAAACTGAGGCCCAGAAAGTGAAAGCCACATACTTGAGGTTACACAGCAAGTTAGTGGCATAGTCTTGATAAGAACATAGGTCTCTTCCCACTGCCCAGGACTGCCTCTAAGCACAGATTCACCATAAAAGGCTGCATTTTATTTTCTTGCATAGGCCACATGCACAGATCCAAGTGAGCATATTTTATATTTATTTATTTGCTCTTTCTTATCAGTAGAATGTAAGCTCCTTAAGGGTAAGGACCACTTCAATTTTGGTTTCGTATACTTAGTCCCTGGGTCAGTGCCTGACATATAGAAAGAAATTGATAAAGGGTTGCTGAATTGAATTGTTTCACCAGGCTTGGACAATGAAAATGTTCAGAATAGTGGCCACCAATACCTACCTGATCCTTGGTTAACCAAAAAAGTTTCTCTGAAGTCCTAGCTCCAGCACCTCAGAGCTAAGTCCTAAATCCTGATCCCTTAAGGCCCTACAACCCTGAGTCTTAACCAAAGCCTATCCCTGGAACCGCTGGTTCTGACATCCATCTTCCTAAAGACAAGGGCTGGACCTGTCTCCTAAGATCCCTGCTGACTCTAAGAAATATTCAAGTCTGTCTATTAGAAGTGGGTCAAACTGGGTGCTGCTCTCACTAAAAACTAGATTGGATATCTTAATTCTTTTTCTTCTACTGCATTTAGGTGCTTGAAAGACATTGTCTGAGATGGGCAAGTTGGTCTGATTTTCAAAGAAGGGAAGAGTATCAAGTTTGAAGCTCATGGGCTGATGAGCTTGATTTCAATTCCTGGGAAAATTCTAAAAAGAATTATTAAAAGGATGGTTTCTGAGCATTTAGAAAAGAGGGATATAAAGAGCACACATGGATTCATTAAGAACAAATCATGTCACATTAACCTCATATCCTCTTCTGATAGGCTTCCTAGACCGAAGGATTGGGTAATACCAAAGATAGAGTATACAATGTTCATCTTCAGCTAGGCATTTGATAGTCTTTCATGCTATCTTTGTAGAAAAGATGTAGGATCATGGGTAAGAGATTTAGACTAAGTGAATTTTAATAGAATAGGCCAAATTATTATACTCAAAGGATAGTGGTTGTTAGGTAAATGCCACCTTGAAGGCATCTTATGTAGAATGACCCAGAGAACTAACCTAGACCTATGCTATTCAACCTTTTTATCAGTGACATGGCAAAAGGTATAGGTACATTCTCATAATATTTCCAGTTGAAATGAAACTAGGACTAGTCAACATTTTGGATGAAGTGACTGAGTTATTACCCCCAAAAGGTCTTGACAGACAAGAACAACAGGCCAAATCAAATACGAGATTTAATAGGGGTAAATACCCATAGAATGTTTCAAGACCCAGAAGACCTTTCTTAAATTAGGTAGATCACCAATGGAGGCTTTATGAAAATACATGGATAAAAATTGCATAGAAATATGGTAAGAGCAATGTCTTAATCCTTCTTCTCAATGAGATTAGATCAGGTTTTTTTTCCTTTTTTAAAGGTGTTGAGACATTCCTTGAAACTTGGTTGGTTCAGGAGACAAAGGACTCATATTGTTGAAGATAAAGGTTATAGGAACCTGGGGGTCAATAGTAGGGCTCTGGTAAGGTTTGGCTGGTAGATCACAATAAGACAGACAAAGGAATTTCATTCTGCTGAATCAACTGAAGGCATCTTCAATGCATCTCCTTATTAAATATCCTTCTCTTTTGTTAATTGTTTAATGACTTACAAGTGTCTCCCTTTATTTCTGTATTGAATCCAAACTGCCAATGGACTGGCCTGAGGCAGACCCAGACTAAAACAAGAATTCATGGTTGGCTTAGGATCTGTATGTTGGAGGGCATGCCCCAAGTGGGGAGATCATGGATTCATTGATACATAAAAAGTCCTACCCTTGGGTTCAAAGAATTAATTGCACTAAGAATTAATTACCTAAATGATAGCTCATGTGAAAAAATAGGAGAGATTTATTAGAATACAAACTTCATATGAACCAATCTTTTAACATGGCAAGCTAAAAAAAAAAAACAAAAAGAAAAAAAACTGTTGCACTTTGTCTTTTGTCTCTAACCATACTTGTGATTTTATCAGTACTGGGAATTCCTGGTGTGGAAACTCCCTTCAGCAATATAGATTGGCAACTCTTCTATACCCTCCAGTCTTTGGGAGGCTAAATGACTTGTTTATGGTCACACACCTAGAATGTGTCAGTGGCAGGACTAGAGTCCAAGTCTTTCTTATCTCAAAGCTGGCTCCTGATACCTTCATCAAGAACATCTTTAAAGGTACTTGTAGGCTTCGTTAATGAGACACAGTACCCAGAAGATGGTGGGAGATCTCCCACTGAACTCTGCCCTGGTCAAAACACACCTGGAATATTGCATTCAGTTATGAGTACCACTTTTAAAAAAAATGCTTTTAAGTCACTGCTGCATTTTAATTACAAGTTCCATAAAACTTTATACTAATCTGCATCGAGCAGACATTTCAACAAAGCAATTAAAGTTTCACACAAGCTTTGACTTAAGATTGGTTTTTAATGGTCTTGCCAAATATATTTCTATGTGTAGTTAGCAACATAACATCTTTGTGCTCCTGAGTACCTGCTACATCCTAGTAAATGATTTATTTAGCAATCCTAATTATGCCCCAGACTAGGCAAGGTCCAGCATTTCCTGTCTTTTTCACTCTTTGTATCTCCCTGTTTGTTCAAATCACCACCTTTCTGGTGGACTCCTCCCTGCCCCCATTGCCCCCACCCCTACTGTAATACACCCAGTGATAGAAAATGTCCCAAAAGTCAATAGAGACTCTTTTATCATGTTGCTACAACTTCTTTGGAAGCTCAGTGATGCAGTGGATAGGGTGGGGTTGCATTCACTTAGTAACTGTGGCTCTGGGCAAGACACTTAACCTTTGTCTGCCTCAGTTTCCTCACCTCTAAAATGGGGATAATAATAGTACCTACCTCACAAAACTGCTATGGGGATCAAATGAGGTACTTGTAAGGTGTTTAGTAAACCTTAAAGTATTGCATAAAAGCTAGGTATTATTATAAGTATAATAATATTGCAAGTATTGTTTATTGACAGTCACATTGCCCAAGTACTCCAATATGCCTCTCTTGATCATTTCATTTATCATGTCCTTTGGAATGTGGATTAAAGTGCCACATCCTTGTGAGGTATTATCAGATTCTTGGACCTGGAATCCATGATGTCCAACTAATCCTTGAATGCTTCCTGAGATTTCCACAGGATCTTCAAGCTGCTGCAAGGACAATGTCTTTCAACACCTTCACAGCCTGTAGAACTATGTCTAATGCGCTGATAAATGTGTCATCACTCTACCCTGAGTATCACTTTTAGAAAGTTCTTTGTCAAGTTATGTCTTTGTCAAAGCCACTACAGTGAGAGGACTGGACACCATGCCATACAAAGAATGGTTAGAGCGATACATTTTCCCAAGGGAAAAGAAGATTTGGGGGTGGCTGTCTTCAAGTATCTGAAGTCTTTTTCCCAATATGGAAAAGAATTAGATTTACTCTGTTGACCCAGAGGACTAAAGTGGGAGCAGTGAGAAGTTGTATAGTGACAGGTTTTGGCTTGATGTAAAGAACAACTTTTAAACAATTAGAGAATACAGAAGTGGAGTGGAGTGCCTGGAAAGGCAGTAGGGTCCTTTCCCCTGGATGATTGGTCAGGAGATTGTAGACCAGTTTTTTCCAGGTACCTTTTCATCACTGAGATTTGATGATTGCTTTACTTATAAATATTTCAAACACATTTTAAATTTTAGAAAGCTCTGTTCCAGGCTGAGTTATTCATGTAGAAGTGGAGCTGGTGAAATCCCCAAATCACTGTGACCCCACTCTTTGAAAAGTTGGTACTACCAGATCTTCTAAGAGGGGAGTATGGCAAGCCAGGCCCAGGTGAAGGGCCTATGGCTCAGACCAGACATGAAAAGTTCTCATCTGGAGTCATTGGCTTTTGCCCTGACCTGGGAACTATGCCTGCTCACAGATCGATGTTTATTGTGACACTGGCAGGTGATCAGGCATGAGCTACTTGCTACCAGTCTCCATGAAAATGAGAAGCAAGGCTATCTTCACTCCCACTCAAGCCGTCTAGCAAACAGCAAGGGATGACATGAGGAATGGTGGAAGGGCTCCTTTCCTCAAGAGTAGCCTCCACTATACTCCTGTGGTAACTGAAACTTTACCATTAGCAAGTCATTCCTTTGAATGCAAAGACTTTGGGAAACTTCTAGAATTATTCATTTAACATTTAGTAAGTACCTATTACATGCAAGACACCATGCTAAGCATTGGAAATACAAAATTTAAAAATAATGTGGTCCCTGATTGCAAAAAAGCCCATCCTTCTGGGGAGAGGTATAAGGCACACACATATAGGGAGTGATGATGGGCAAAGGAGAGAGGCAAAATGCTTTCAGAAAATTTGATGAGGTACAGGGGAATCATGGAAGAATTAATAGAAGAAGTGATGCGTGAACTTCTGAGTCTTGAAGGAAAGTAGGGAGTTCATTCAGACAAGGCAGGGAGACTTATTAGTTATGCACAAAGGTGGACCGGGACATGTTGAGTTTGAGGAGCAGTGGGGTCTGTATCCCAAAGACATCCAAAAAAGGGGGAAGAACCTACTTGTATAAAAATATTTACACCGGCTCTTTTTTTTGTGGTGGCTAAGAATTGGAAATAGAGAGGATGCCCATCAATTGGAGAATGGCTGAATAAGTTGTAGTAGATTGGCATGGAATATTATTGTGCTGTAAAAAATGACAAACAGGATAATCTTATAAAAATCTGGAAAGACTTGTATAAACTGATATTGAGTGAAATGAGCAGAACCAGGAGAATGTTGTACACAGTAACAGCAATATTGTTCAATGAAGAACTGTGAATGACTTAGCTATTCTCAGAAATATAATGATCCAAGATAATCCCAAAGGACCAGTGATGAAGCATACTATCCACCTCCAGGAAAAGAACTAATATTGTTTGAATATAGACTAAAGCATGCTATTTTTCACTTTCTTGCATTCTTTTTTCCTTTATTTGAGTCTTGTACAAAATGACTAATATGGAAATGTTTTGCATGATTGCACATGTCTAACCTATATCTGATTGCTTACTATTTCAGGGAGGGAGGAATAGAATTTGAAATTCAAAGCTTCAAAAAAAAGTTAAAAATTGTTTTAACATGTAATTGAGGGAAAATAAAATATATTAAATAAGTTTGGGGAGCAGCAGATGGTCCAGTTTGACTGATACCTAGAGTGAATAAAAGGGAATAATATGAAATAAGGTGGTTTGCAGTAAGATAGCGGCTAAAGCAGAGGCAAGGTGGACAAATTCTATTTGATCCTGAAGGCAATAGGGGACTACAGAAAGTTTTTGAACAGGGAGATAACAGTCAGACCTGGGTCTTAAGAAGATAATTTTGGCAGCTCTATAAACAAAGGATCGGGGAGGGCTGTGTGAAATGGAAATAGGAGGTCATCAAAGACAAATTTCCCCTCCTTTCTAATGGGGCTGCCTTTGGTCTGCCTACAAAGAGGCCAAGCTATAGTTCCTCAGTGCCTTCAGTGTGCAATGGATCTCCAAAGGATTCCTGTCCAGGCTTATTTTAAATTGCTCTCCTTCCCAGGTTCTTTGTTCGTTTCAGTCTAATTGTACAACTTACTCTCCCTCCATTTCATCCTGCTCTCTCCTGCCTCTGGGATTTGGGCAGGCCCTTCTCCATGGCTGGTACATACTCCCTCCTCATCTCCACCTCCTTCCTGAAATCTCTCTTCATCAAGGCTCCATGAAACCATTTCTGATTCCCACCAGATAAAAGGATTTCTCTTTAAATTTCCCTAATGTCTGGATCCCTTATTTATCTCTCATACTCTACCTAGTGTCATACTTCTTTGTGGGCATATAATGTCCCTTTTCCTCACTCCCCAGTAGACTCTAAGCTTCCTGAGGGCAGAAACTGTTTAGTTTTTGTCTTGTACAGGACTCTGCACATAGTAAACACTTAAATGTCTGCTGAATGGTATTAAGTTCACCACCAGGCAACATATGTGCATGAGAATCTCTGGGGTATGACCCGAGAGGGGTCAGAGCTCCATCAGGACAAAAGCATTTACAGAAAAAAGGGAAGTATCCAGTTAAAAAGGAGGTGGGCCCCAGAAGTAGAGGAATTCAGAAAGATCTGATTCCAATGCAAATGCCTATAGTAATAAAGTACCAGACAGAAAGCAGATAGCAAAATGGATTAAATTTCACCCAAATTGTCCATAAATTCAGCCTCTTGTTTGAAAGGGTTTATAGGATTTCATTGTTGCTTTCATATGTGTGTAAGTTGTTAAAAAGGGATCTTTTAATTATACTTTTTACTCTTTGGCTGTGGGTAGAGAGTCTAGCCTTGGCAGAGGTGATGATGTGGGCATCCCTAGATGTCTGGGAAGGGGAAGAGTGGGGGGATCAGAAATAAAAAGTATAACCTTGTGTATATGGGGAGATACTTTCCCCAGATGACCTTGGGAAATGTCAATAAACTTATGCTCAGCCCTAAGGTAGGATCCAAGAAGTCCGACCTACTTAAAATATCTTCTCTTGCCTGTCACTGCATCTGGAATTCTGCCATTGGTTTGAAATAGAAAGCATCCTGGATCTGGAGTCAGAGGTCCTTGGATTCAAACATGGTTCTGTTCCTTCTTACCAGTATATTAATGGGGAGGTCACAAGCTTTCTGTACCTCAGTTTCTTCAGCTACAAGATGAGAGGATTGGACTTAACTCTGAGGTACCTTCCACATTTAGACCTATGATCCTATGGTCAAGGCTTTGACGAGGCTCTCTTTTTTTTTTTTTTTTAAAGCAATTGGGGTTAAGTAACTTGCTCAAGGTTACACGGCTAGTCATTATTTATGTGTGGGTGCTCATTTTCTGAGGCCGGATCTGATCTCGGGTCATCCCAACTCCGAGGCCGGTGCTCTTACTCACTGCGCCACCTAGCCACCCCTTTAGGGCAGTTGGGGTTAAGTAACTTGCCCAAGGTTACACGGCTAGGTTTTTGTTTGTATGGATTAAGTGTCGGAGGCCGGCTCCGAACTCAGGTCCTTCTGATTCCAGGGCCGGCGCTCTATTCACTGCGACGCCTAGCTGCCCCGACAAGGCTCTCTTAAATGTAAACCTAGGAGGGGCCATACATTAAACCTGTTGTTGTTTTTGTTCAGTCGTTTTCAGTCTTTCCTTAATTGACCCTTAATATGTTTGCTCAGCAGCTCAGCCCCCTAAAACAGAATTAGGGAAACTCCTTATGAAGGCTTTCCTAGCAACTAAATCACTTTGCAGTGATCATTCTGAAATGAACTTGGCTAAGAGGTCAAGATGACAGAAGCAGTACTTCAGAGCACTGCTTCTCAGGACCCCTTTACTCTCTTCAAAATGATTGAGGATATCAAAGAAGTTTTATTTATGTGGCTTATACCTATAAATGTTTATCATGTTATTTAAGATAATTTTAAAAATATCTTAATTCGTTTAAAAATGCCATACCCATTACATATTGACAAATGTTTTTATGAAAAATAATTATTTTCCGAAACAAAAAGATTTAGCAAGAAGAGTGGCGGCCTTTTAAATATTTTTGCAAATAATTTTAATGTTTGACTTAAGAGGATATGAATAGAGTCTCATATCTTCTGCATTCTACATCAGAGGAAGTTAAGTGTCGTGGAGTAATGCTTGAGTTGAAATTTGGCCTCAGATACTTACTAGCTATATGACCTTGGGCAAGTCTCTTAACATCTGTTTGCCTCCGTTTCCTCAACTGGAAAATGTAGATAACAATAGTACCTGCCTTCTAAGATTGTTGTGATGATCAAATAATATGAGGTTTGTAAAGTGGTTGGCACAGTACCTGGCACCCAGTAGCAGGTTCTATATACATGCTAGCTATTGTTATTGCATTCAATATGTTGTGATGTTGTTTTGGTTGAAGTATATGAAGGAAATACAGTCTCATGCAAATATGCAGTTGGAAAAGGGAGGAGTGTTTTGATAGGTAAATAACATCTTAGTATTATTATGAAAATTGTTTTGTCCTTGCAGATTCCCAAAGGGTTTAAGTGACTGGGAGCGGGTGGGGGGAGGGAGTCCAAGGATCACACTTTGAGAATCACTATATCAGAGGATTCCATTGGGTGATTCCAGAGGTTCAAGGAAGGCTTCAGAAGTTTGCAGTACTGATTCCCACACAATAATCCCCTCTCCACACGAACAGATGGCTGGGTTATGGCGAACCTTATTACAAACTAGGGCAATGACAACAAAAGGACCATCAAAGTCAGTCTAACAGCTGGTTGAACTGAACTGATTTTTGACTGAACGGATGTGTCAACCCAATAGAACCAGTCAAGTTCACTATAGAGGCACATGGTCACTTTCTCCATCACCCCCAGTCCTGGCAGCAACACAGTCTTTTATTCTGTCATTCTGCAGATTGTCTGTGACCCTGTGGAAAGGACAGCACAGGCAAGCCTTCTCTAGGAGGGAGGACAGTCGCCAGAAAGAGGAAATGCAATTAAAACCCGAGACGACTGCTCCCAGGGGTCATTTTGGCTGGAGATCCTAAATATCATAAGGGGTCTGAATATGTTGAATTTATTATTTTCACCATGGAGACATCCAACAAAACTGACCTTTTCAGTTCCAATAAAAGTGGATTTTCCTGTCGGCCCTCTGACAGCTGCCTCAATATGGAGCCAAGCTGGAGCCCAATATTAAAAGCTAAACAGCCCAAGTCGAAAGCCTCCCTCCAAGCCCCAGGAAAGGTTTGATTGACATCAGTTTGCAATTAGATAGTGTGGAATTTTGTAAGTAGCTGGAGCATCTGCTTGGAGCTGAGAGGTTTATTGGTTCTTCTTGGACAATTCTTTTTCTGGCCAGGATTGAAAGCTTCCTATGCTCTATGTGTCCTATTCACCCAGCCTGCTCTTTTAATTCTATGACATTAGAGTGGGATCGTCTAGATGCTTAAAATATCTCCAATAAAACAGAACAATGGAATAGCCTTCAGTAAACTGACAGATACAGCAACCAGGTCTGACAGTATGTACAACATTCTGTACCTATGGTCCCTCACCAATTCATCAAAAAGGAGTTGAGTTTCATCATTTGTCCTCCAGGACCAAGACTGGGTCTCTGACAAATTAAATGAAGTGACCGGTTTTAGTTTTGGAGGACAGATGATGAAACTAACTTCCATCCTTTTGATAGATTAGTGAGGGACTATGGGTACAGAATGTTGCATGCACTGTCAGACTTGGTTGCTGAATCTGTCAGTTTTACTTGTTTGTTTGTTTTTTTTTTCAAAGGTATGGTCTATGGGTAGAAGATACATAAGGAAATGGCCATGGCGTAAAAAACAAAAGTTGTCAATAAAACTTTCTTTAAAAAAGAAATAGTGGGTCCCTGGTAGCTTCTGGATCCATGGCATGACCATGCATATTCATGAATTTGATTTGCATATGTGTAGCAATTGGTACTAAAAAATGGAATGTCAAGGTTGCTCTTCATGCCAGCTATTTCTGCCTCAACGATACTGGTCTTATGGCATAAGCAGGGTTCCTTACTTCACCAAATGGGAAGGCCAGACACATTGACCCCATTGGATTTAGCTCATTGTTTCCAATCAGCAGCATTGAAGGTTCCTAGTGTCTATTGAAGCCCTCTGTATATTCCCCAAAAGTATGGATTGCATTGTATCTGAATGAATAAATGAATGAAAAAGCATTTATTAAGCAACTCTGTTTCAAGAACTATGCTAAGCACTATAGATACAAATAGAAAAACAAGATTGTCCCTGTTTTTAAGGCATTTGCATTTTAATTGTGGGAAACAACACATATAAGAAAGTTCTGCTGCAGGGAAGATGACAAGGCCAAATGGTCCTCACAGTACATTAGAATATTAGATGGCAAAGTCTAGGAGGCATATTCTGGATACAGGTGTCAACATGTGCCTCCAATGATCTTTGATGTATAAACTGAAACCAGATTAAAAATGAAATTGAGGAGTATTTAACAAAATAAATAAAAATACAATAGAATAATAGATAATGTTAATATGCAGTTTTCTAAATCAATCTGCATCCCCTGCCCCCATCCTTATGTAAGGTTTAGTGGACCAGATTCTATGGTTTGACACCATTCCTCTAGAAGTTTAGGAATCCACAGAGGCAGGTAGGGTCTAGAAGATATAGTAGCAGGGCAGACACTAAGCCCTGATGGTCTTTAGGGAGCAGTGGCAGGGCAGATGATAAAACTCAGCGCTCTTCCTAACTTCTGGAAGGATAATAATAGATGATTCTTTGCTCATCCAAGCAGTGCAAATGGCCATGTCTTCCCAATCCTTTATGTGTATGTGCAGGTTAGGAGGAGGGAATGGAGGTGCCTGATCTATATCCATTGGAAAAGAGTAGTTCCAAGGGTCAGAATGGAGCAGAGATTCTGGATACTCTCCCCCAAAGTGGGGTGTGGGGAGTTAGTGCCAATCTAGGAGGGAGACAGGGGAAGAGGGCATCAATAGGAAAGTTAGGAGTGAATCAACCCTTTGGTGCTGAGTGGTAGATAGATTTGGGAGATAGGGAGTGGTAGAATGGAAGTTCTTTTATGGTACCAGGTCCTGCTGACATAAGAATCTCTATGGCAGAACAAAGTTATGTGCCTTAACACTCAGGCTATTCATGGTGTGAACAAACATAGACCTCTGCCTGTTTCATGAATATAACATTGTTTATAGCCTCCTGAACCTAAGTGTAAGATTTCAAGAATCAAGGGTAGACTTTGATGGAGATGGTTCCCATAACCTGGGGGATCCCAAAGACTCAAGATCCGAGGGAGGCAGATCCTTTGCTATCTGTGACAACTGTTCCTCTCCTTCCTGTGATGTGCCTTTGCTCCATCCTGACCTTAAGGGACCAGTAATCTTTTCTAAGATGTGACCAAATGCCAAAATTAGGATTGCATATAGATGGTGTGAGATGTGGAAAGGGATTTATTGTGGTTCAAGTATCTATGCTTTATATATATATATATATATATATATATATATATATATATCATGGTCCAAGAATGACACAGGATAATGTTGATGAAAGGGAGAAACCTTACTGACTTCACTGTTCGGGATATTGTTGTTACAGATAATCATTAGTAGGTTTCATGAGATCTTCTTCCCTCATTACAATAATTAGCATCCATGAACAAGTAAAAATGTTTAAATTTCCTTAAGTCTGTTTGATTTGTAGATCTTATATTTTGTGATAGTGATTCAGGCTCTTAATTTTAGTGCCTTGCTTCTGTTAATTATTTCCTATATCTTTATATAGCTTGTTTGTACATGTTTGTTTATTCGATGTCTCCCTCATTACATTGGGAGGTCCTCAAGAACAGGGACTGTCTTTGTATCCTAATAGATACTTAACAGATACTTATTGACTGGCTGACTGACTTAACATTTTCATGAACTAAGTCATTCAGTACATAAGGTCTCACCTATACTAACATGTAATGATTATTCTTCACAGTAGAAATATATATGCACATATATACACATATACATACATATATGTATATATGTGTACGGAGAGATATATATCTCTACACACATACACACACACACACACACACACACACACATCTCTGATTCACCAGGTTGCTAATTGTTCATCTGTGTCCTGTTTCACTCATAGTAAAATGTGTATTTTTTTTTGGTTTGTAGCTCTGATGTTGATTTCTAGAGTGCAAGGACTACATCTAAATACACAACAAAGTACCAAACCTAATGTTCTAGCCCATGATTTCACCATCAGTTATACATCAAGGTGAAGATGGAAAAGGCTAGAAACGTACAGATGGCATAGGAAGCACAGAGAGCTTTCTCTGTGTCTCTCCTGTCAGGGCCTAGAACAAGGGGCCCCTTAGTTTATCCCAGGAGTTGGCAGGTTGGGATCTACTAACTTTGAAAGTTATCTAAGTGTCTAGAGATCCCTTCTCCACCTCCTAATATAATAACTCTGACTCAGACTTCATTGCCAGTTGTTTTTCTGTATTTCTCTTCCTCTTCTTGTTAATAATGAATTAACATTTTGGGTTTTGTTGTTGTTAAGCTTCTGTGCTGTAGGTTAACAAAGTTTTGCCTTGTGTCAAAGTTAGTATAGAGGAACAGCAAAGCCATAGATGAACTTGCCTTTCAGCTTATAGTTATGCTGACCTGGCACTTTTACACCAAATTATACTTTCTTCTAATGCACAGCCTCTTTTTCAGAAAGCCTCCCCAGGAAATGACTAGGTCTACTCAAAGCCATGACAGCCCATACCTTTGTCTGTCTTCAAGGAAGTCTGTTTCACCCACTCTGGAGTTAAGGGCTTTATTGAAGTTTGGACAGAAGGAGTCCTAGAGGTGAGTCAAGCCAGTGGGGATGCCAGCACACACTGCTCATCCTGCCCAGGCCTCCATATTCAGGGAGTTGCAGGAAGATAGGATTGGGAGGGTGATCTTTGTTTGCAATTTGGCAAAACCTCAGGCTTAATACATGCCTGGGGGCTGAGTGATGTGGTGAATAACAAACAGCTGAGGGAGACAGCCTTCCTCCTCTACCTCTCCCCCTTCTTTCTCCCACAAGCTTATTTACTGATTCCTGAGCTGTGACAGGCTGCTAATTGCTCCAAGGGGAACAAAAAGCACATCTATGAGACAGAGCTCTCTCTACTTTCCTGACTTGAGTCCTGACTGCCTAGAGCCTGGGTCATTACAAAGACCACTGGTCTAGAAGTCAGTTAGAGGCTACTTAGAGACTCATTTTTTTTTGCCCTTTGAGAAAACTGAGAATTGACATTACCATTCCTGATCTGCATCCATTGAGTTCAAAAAAGGTACCAAAGGAAGTCTGTTTCTTATCTAAAAGGGATCTTTCTCCCACACCTTCTTCCCTACCTGCCTCCATCCTCAGTATATATGAAGGTAAACAGACCACTCTCAGAAAGTAAACAGACCACTCCCTCTGAAGGAACCAGAAAATCTTTTTTATCGGGGCCTACAGCAAAAGGCTCATCAGCTAAGTGGCTGGGACCCCATATGTAAGGGTGTTGACTTTGGATGTTTTCTGAATGCCTGAGATCCCCCTCCAATACAAATGTCACTTTGGCAAAGGCACCATTATTATCATATTTTCACTTCACTTCCTCTTCTTGCTCAATAAGGAAAATCTATCAAAAAGGACCCCAAAACAAAAACGGTTGCATGTTCGAGCCATAATTGATTCTGTGTTATGCGTTCCTATATCTCATTCCTGAATGTTTCATAGATCTCATCTCTCATCCATTGCATCCCAATCCTACCTACCTATATTAGCCAAGGTGGGTTTCCTCCTAACTCATCCACTTGCTTTTCCTGGAAGTGAAAAGGAAAACACATATATGAAGCCATGAATCTCCTTCAACTATCCCCTGGAATGGATGCTAAAGGAAACAGCTAGCCACTTGGCCTATTTAAGAACAGAGATCAGTCATTAAAAAAAATCTCTTTCTCAAGCAGCTGACCACCACTAACACTACCATCATTGCTTTCTAGCAGCAATCTTGGTGGCTTATGCTATTATCATTATCTTTTGGAAAGGAATTGTAGGCTTCCCCCACCTTGTCATTCATTTAATTCAACAAGTATATAAGAGAATTACTATATGAAAGGCTTTGTATGTATGTAGAGAAAATAGAGATGAAGAAGATATAACCGCTGCCATTAGAGAACTTACAATCTAATAGAGAATATGAAATATATGTGCAAATAACTATAATGCATGATATTTGGGACACTCTCCTGATTCTTCTCCTTCCTGTCTGACTACTTTTTCTCATCCTCTTTTGCTGGGTCTCCATCTACCTCAGGTCCACTCAGTAAGATGTCCCCAGTACTCTGTTGTAGGCCCTTTTCTGCCCCTATACTCTTTTATACAGTGAACTCATCAGCCCCCATAGATTCAACTATCTTCTCTATACCGAAGACTCTCATACCTATTTGTCCAGCCATAAGTTCTCTGCAGACCTCCAGTTTCACTACTCCAATTACCTATTGAACAACTCAAACTGTTTCATAGACATCTTAAACTCAAAAAGTCCAAAACTGAATTGATCATCTTTTCTCCCCAAACCGCCCCCCCACCCTCTTTCTAATTTTCCTATTACCGTTGAAGTAATTTACATCATCTTTACAATTATCCAGGCTCACAACTTAGCTGTCATCCTAAACTCCTTATGCATCCTCAACCAATCTGTTGCCAAGTCTTATAGATTCTACCTTTGTAACATCTCTTATGTAAAGCCCCTTTCTCCTCTGACACGGCCACGACCTGGTCTGGGTCCTCATCATCTCATGCCTGGAGTATTGCAATAGCCTCCTGGTTGATCTCTCTGCCTTAAGTCCCTACCCATTCCAGTCCATTCTCCACTCATCTGCCAAAGTGATCTTCCTAAAGTGAAGGTCTGACCATGTCATGCCCCTATTCAATAAACTCCAATGGTTCCCTATTACCTCTAGGATCAAATATAAAATCCTCTGTTTGACATTTGAAGCTCTTTATAAGCAGGTTTCTTTTTACCTTTCTACTCTTTTTACACCTTACCCTCCTCACCATGTATTCTGCAATCCAGTGACACTGACCTCTTTGTTGTTCCTCATATATGAAACCCCATGTCCCGACTCTGCATTTTCACTTACCATCCTCCAGTGCTCCCTCCTCACCCCTTTCTCCTTGCCTCTCTGGTTTCCTTCAGGTCCCAGATATATAATCCCACCTTTTACAAGAAACATTTTTGATTACCCTTAACATTAATGCCTTCATTCTGTTTATTGCCTCCAAATTATTACATGCATATCTATGTATATATGTGTGTCTTTTTTGTATATAGTTGTTTGCATGTTGTCTGTCCCATTTGACAGTGAGCTCTTTGTGAATATGGACTGTTTCTTAGCCTATCTTTGTATCCCCAGGGCTTAGAAAATGCCTGACACATAGTGAGTGCTTAGAAAATGCCTGACACATAGTGAGTGCTGAATAAATGTTTGTTGACTGAATGACTGATCCTAGCAGATGTACAAACAAGGTACCATGACAATTTTGGAAAAGGGGAAAAATCATATCCAGGGGGAAGGGATTAAGGAATGTAGCTTAGAGAAGATAGCAGTTGAAATTTGTCATCAATGTCTCTAAAATATTTCATTGGAAGGAAAAAAGGAAGGAAGGAAGAAGTATGTTAAGCATGTACTATATACCAGACACTGCTAAGCACTTTGCAAATATTTAATCATAACTACCCCTTTCATTAGCCTAACAGATTAGGAATTCTTCCCCTACCAAACAACTTCAATACCTGGTCCAGCAGCAATATGTGTAATCCCTCCTAGTTCTGCAAGAGGAAAGCTGCTGGTACTAATTGTTTTGGAAGCTACATAGCCTCATTAAGGAGAGTTCCCCCCAATAAACCACTACCTCAGTCATTTCAAACAGCAGCTGCTGAACAGAAAGTCAACCCCATGCCAAAGTGAGTCACACATTTATGAAATGTAACATAGAGTCAATCTCTACTGAGCTAGGCAAACAAAGCCAAAAAGGCTCACTTGGAAGCAAATATCTTAGTTGTTAACTTGAGTAAATGGTCCCAATTGCCCAAGATTCCTTCCTCATTCCTGCCTGACTTGGTGCACAGAGGGAATTTTTACCATAGGGTCAGGGTTCCAAACTCTTGGCCTCTCTTTAATTTGCCCAAAATCCTGCTCTAAATTCCTTGGGGATACTGGTCTATAGTTTTACTTTTATTGGCACAGAGGTTTATTTTCATGCCCCACAGAACACTCCCATATGAATAAAAGGCATTCTCATTTTCCATGGGCAGAAAACTGTTCACAAAACAGGTCATGCCATAATATCACTAGCAAGTTCCTTCATCACTAAACTTCTATTTTGGTTCCCAGTGTCCATTAGTGACCCAGACTGGACCAATTTGTTATAACGACTCAGATAATTTAAGTTCCACACATTGTTCTACAACAGCTCCAAGTGTTGTATGAACCCTTTCTCAACACTAATCAGTAGTGGCTACGATTGACTACCCACTGACCCTGAGGGTAAGGTTGTTTGTGCTCAAAACTCTGCCCAAGAATCGATGGTTAGAGACACATTTGTACGCTCTCCATACCACATCTGATCTGTGACATTTTTGTGGCTGGGCATATAATGGCCCATAAAAACTAGCTTTCAGCCCAGAAAGGACTGTAGGCACCTGACCTTCACCATAATTCACCCTCTATGTCTGTAATATTTCCTGAACTCTCTTTTCCTATTTTCACCAGACCTTCTTTTCCATTACACAATCAATCAATTGACAAATGCTTACCAAACATCCATCATTTGCCTAGTCCTGTTTTAAATCTGAGGACAAGCAGAGTGAAACATTTCTTGAGCACTAAGCAACCTGCTTTAGTCTGGGGTTTCAGAACAGACAAAGAAAGGTGGTCCTCTTAGCAGATTTAGAGATTGAGTCACACTGTACTAGTACCATGGACAGCAACAACCAGAGCGCTCTGCTGGTTACTGCTATACTTGAAATATACTTCTTCCAAAGCTATTCCTGGCATAGAACTGTATTAGGAATTCCAGGCCAGCCATTGGGAAGTGCATAGAAGCAGCAGTAGCAAGTGAATAAAAGGTAGTCAAAACCCTGAATAAAAAAGGAGAAAGCACAGGAATAGCTGTAACAACAGCAGCAAGAAGGAAGGTCATTTTTCCATGCAGTTCTGTTCTAAGTGACTCCTGGACAGGTGCCACCACTCAGAATGGTCAGGAAAAATATTCTCCTTTCTCTGAATAAAAGAAAATTAAATCAGTTCAATAAAAAATATTCCCCTCCTTCCATCCACTTCTACAGAAGAACCTGGGTGACCAGGCTTCCACTTACTAGAAAAAAGAGGTTTTTTGAATTTCACACTATTGGGGTCCTGGATTGGGAACATCGTTGCTCTCATTTCTTGTCATTTACTCATGTTTATTGTGGAGAAAGTAAAGTCATACAGTTCAAACTTCTCCAAGAGCTGAAGTAGTCAACAGAGTCCCAAGCTTTTCTCCTACACTATCTAATGCTCCTTGGCTTCCTTTGGCCTGTCTATGATTCCTCATGAGATATTTAGGATAAAGATCTATCTCTCCCTGAAGTGAGAAGGAAATTCAATTGGAAGTCAAGTCCTTTTAACCACAAGCATATGTTACAACAGAAAAGGCAATAAAATACCCTTGCTTGTCCTCAGCCTTCTAAAAATCCTTTGTTTCCAACAAGGGCTCTCAAATAAAACGGAGAGAACAAAAAACAAATTTTAAAAATTTACCTTACCATTGAATAGATAGGTCAAAAGAAGTAAAGATCCAACATTTCAGAGTTCATTGAATGCTGTCCTCATTCTTAAGTCATGCTAGCTATGTATCCTAGTAATAGTAGAGGCCATGGATCTTTGTTATAATGGACAGATTCTCTTTACCTCTGAGAAAAGACCATCCCTACCCTTTTCCCCATTCCCTAGCTTCAAAAAGTAGACCTCTAACCCCTTAATAATGTGTTGTTGATTCATGATAATAGATTCAGAGCTCTGAAATTATCAGAAAAAGGCACTGTTACTACTTAGAAGCCCCTGAACCAAGTGAGGGGCAGAAGGTAACATAAATGTATTCCCAACTCCCACTACCCAAGATAAAAATGAATACTTTAATTAATCACTGAACAAGTCAAGATTTTCCCAAGTTATAGTTCTTTTGTTATATTTGCTTTGCTCACTGAACTTCCCTCTCTGGGGGCTATGGCGTCTCCTCTCTAATAGATGCCTGCTCCTTATGAGGAGCAATGACTTTGCTTCAGAACCTGCAGTGGAGGCCAGAAGCAATGTCAATTCCAGTCTTCATGTGTTTGCATGTACTATACTTTCCATGAATAAAGTCCATTAGAAATCAGAGCAAATGGAGCACAGCATTTAATTAACAGAGCCTGATTTTGAACATTAAGCTGATGCAACTGATAACTTTCCTTAGCTCTACAGATAATCGCAATTTAATGTTGGGGGGAAAGGAAAGGAGGGAAATAGATCAAAGGAGATAACATTGGGAGTTTATGTATTCCGTGCATTCCCCTTTGGCTCTACAGTGGATCCCTTCTAAACTGACTGTCACCCATGCATGAATTATTGCATCAAACCCAGCGGGCTGTGGAAATAGACAAGACATATACCCGCACACCCAGCGCACACACGAGCCTGACACATAATTCTTTCTTACACTGCTAAAGTGGAGAGTGCCTGATAGCAAAGAAAGATGTGACCCTTGTGATGTAGTTGAAGAAAAAAAGTGAGGGAGGGAAGGCGGGGGACAAAAAATAAATAACAAGGCAGGAAGATATTTACATAGTCAGGGAAAGTCTTTGAGCCTGCCACACAGCCTCGACCACAGCAGCAGTGCTTGGGATGTCAATAACAACTCCAGGTTTGGAATAAAGAGATTTCATCCACAAGTACAAACTCTAGAGAAAATGTCAATTGTGTGCCCTCTTCTTTGTTTTCAGATATTCTTCTAGATGGGGAAATAGATCATAGAGATCCACATTCAAAAAGAACCTGAGAAGAAATTGTGGGGGGAAGGTAGGAGTGTCCCTATGATGACTCAATTACATTTGCTGTGAAGAGATTAATTAAAATTGAATTTTCTATTGATGCAAAAATCTCCATCTTGCCTGCTGTTGGCATTACAGTTACCCATTTTCTATTATGAGGTATTATACTATATAATGAAATGAAGTGAGCTGTTCCTGGGAGATTTTTTTTAATGGTTTACTGTATTTAAGCTGGTATCGAGGACAGTTACCAGGGGAAGACTGATTTAATTTTTTTTTTTTTAAGCAAGGGAGCTTCTATCAACCTTCTGGAAATCATTAGGTTGTTTTAAAAGGTCAGACACTTCAATAATCAACTCACCTTGAATAAAATTGTTGTCATTGAAAAGTCCAACCTGTTTCCCTTTTCTTTTAAACAATAGGGCTGAATGGATTTTTGAGGGATGTATGTGACCAGACCAGAGTCTGGTTCTCTGTCTAGGGAATTCCCAGTGTGGAAACTTCCTTCAATGATGGAGATTTACAAGTTTTTAACTCATAGTCTTAGAGTTTCCTGGGGGCATCAATAGGTTAAGTAACTTCTCCATAGTCTTTTAGTGTCAAAAGCAGAACTTGAATGCAGATCTTCCTGACACCATATTTGATCCTCTTTTCCCTATACCACATTGCCTCTTGTCATGATGGATGGATTAATAAAGGGAAAAAAATGTCTTTCCATTTGGAAAGCTAAAGGGGACCTTTTACCTTTCTAAGGAAGTAGGTATAGCTTAGCTGAGGATCAAAATAAATGAATTTGCACCCAAACCTGTAGCTTGCTAATTAGGACAAACACATAGCAACCAATGAGCAAATCTGGACCCAGAGCCCAAGGAGAAATGACAGATGTGCTCAGTTTATCACCAAGTACTTGTCTCTTATGAATTGTCTCTCATGAATTAGTGGCTGCATAATTCAGGAACAGACTGAGCTAGGGAGTTTAAGATACTTTTGTCACTTAAGGGTTAATAACTCAGATTTTCTAGCTTCTCATCTGTCAAGTGGGGCTAACAGCAGCCTATTCTGCAGGGCTGGGAGCAAAGAACATTCTGTAAGTATAAATGCTTTATCATAATAAGTTGTTTTAATAGGCCATCTCCAAAATGTGTCTGATTTCCTGGTATCTGAAGATGAAAGGAGCATTGCATTTGTATATATTTGGGATGTCAATGATATCTCATGTCCTAGCATCTGTTTGGGGGATAGACCAAGTGGCTCCATGCACTTTTCCCTTCCTCCACAATCTATATCCTAGAATCTCAGGTGGGGAATATGGGTGGTTATCATGCTTTGCTGACACCAAGGTGCCAGCTTTTGTTATTTTTCTTTCATATTTTTAAAATCCATGTACTGTGAAGACTGAAATATGGAAGTCAGCTCTCTATTGGAACAGCTTCCAGAAGGGATTTTTCCCCAGGCAAGTGAAAGATGGAGACTGACAGTGCCCCATTCACTTGAGAGGATGCCAAAACTTTGGCTCAAAAGGAAAATGAAATGATGATCCAGTCCTCTGTGTACTCCTACTCACCCCCTCTCCCAGCTGCCTCCTCCCCCACCTTCCTTTTGGAAACTTGAGGCATCCCTTGCAGATGGAAAGTGGTCCACAGAGGAGTTTTCTGCCACCACCTTGTTCATCAAGGCCAGATGGCAAAACTGATGAAATCCAAAGGTCCTCTAGGAAATGACCTTGGAAATACACAGAAATAAGAAAGAATAGGCAGAAACTGAATTCCGGAAGCATTTCTGTTGAATGGGAAGAAGCAACATTGCTCCAGCAGTGAGAGGGTTGTTTTATATAAGACAAAAACCACACATTTCCCAGTTGACAAGACATCTGCCATGATATTCCACAATCCCCAATTAAACAGTAACACATGAGTCAGTTTCTAGGCAAGGCTCTGTCAGCAGTGTTTGCCACATTAACTGTCCTCATTGGACAGATAAAATGGGGAAGAGTTCTCCCTATTTTAGGAAACATTACAGAAACTTTCAGAGGTGATGCTAAGGAGATGTGTGCTGAGTCTCCTGCTCAGGGAAATGTTTAGGAATTCTACATGGATAGGAATGCTTTCCTACACACAGACACATATTCAGATACATGTACACACACGCGTGCACACACACACACACACACACACACACACACACACAGAGCCAATGGCAAAATCAAGACTTGAGTAGGGGCTATGTCTCCAGGTCAGAAAAGTAAATCTTTGAAAAAGGAAAAGGAAAACCAGAGGGTAAAGAGGCATGAGAAAAAAGAGGAAATACTGACCACTCCTAAGGACATAAGAACTTCTATTCTGCATCAGGCTCATAGACCACCCTCCCCCCAACCCTTGTATTCTATGCCTGAGGGGAGCACTGAGGGATAGTTTTGTGGAGGACCTAAATGTCCTACCTGACATAAGCTCACAAGTTAGAGACATCCTTGAATACAGCCTCCCCTTAATTACCCACTATAGCCCTCTCATCCAGGGTTTTGAACACAGTAAATATATTAAACATCTACTGTGTGCAAAGCATGGAGTTAAATAAAGGTGGTCAAGTGCTTGAAATCTTCAGACTGAGCTTTACCTGTAAGGTTGTGCCATGAAGAAAACTCAGAAAATAACATCCAAGCAAAGCTTTAGTCTTATTATTTAGTGTTTTCTGCTGCTTGTGATTCAAAGATCACTGCTTTCCCTATGCTCTGAGGTCCTGGGAGTGGGAAGCAGATATGAATATGTGTACCAAAGGTCAGACTAGCACAAGCCCAAACCTCCCAATCACTGAGAAAGGAGGCAAGACTAACCCCTTTTGAGCTGAACATAAACTGAACTGAGTTAGTTATTGACTACCTATTGTATACAAAGCCCAGAGGAGTTCTGGAGTCATCCCAAACTGGCTTAGGTGAGGATTGTTAAATTTTCATTTACATTTACATGTGAGCATCTACTTTGAGAGCATTTACATCTTAGAAATAAGCAAGAACTGGGGAGGCTATGTGACGCAGTGAATAGAGTGCTGGCTCTGGAGTCAGGAGGACCTGAGTTCAGATCTGGCCTCAGACACTTAACACTTACTAGCTGTGTGACCTTGGGCAAGTCATTTAATCCCAATTGCCCTGCCTTCCCCCCTCCAAAAAGAAAAAAAAAGAAATAAGACATAAGCAAAAACTATAGACCGGGGCTTGATATATTGTTTTGTTGATTGACTAGACTTAAGAAAGTGATAATGAAGGTTAAATTCATAAGTGTGTCCTGAATTATTTTTTTTTGAGAGTTAGTTGTTAAACCAGCATAACCCTACAAGACCCCATGTTCGACTTAGAATATAAAGGCAAAGTAAGATACAGACATTACTTTCAAAAAGCTTACAATCTAATAGTTTTCAAGAGACTTGTTCCCTGAAAAGGAGGATTTATTGGGCTTGAAAGTGACCTCTACAGTAAAAGAGGGCCTCTGGGTCTAGGAGGGGAAGAACGTAGTGGAATGGGGAAATTTGTGAGAGAATCAAGGTCTAGGTAAGTGGCATTTAGACAAGAGGCTCCCTGAGCAATTTAGCTTGAGAGGAAAGAGACATGGACAGAAAGTAGAGACCAGAATAAAGATCATTCAGTGCCAGAGGTATGGAGGAGTTTGATTGGGATCTATCAGTCTGACGCTACCATTAGGAGATATTTTTTTCCTTAAAGTGTCAAGGAGGAATTAAAAAAAAAAACACCCACAAACTTTAAACATCTACTGATGGCTAGATGTCCCTGGAAATGCAGCCAACTGGAAGGTGACTGTCTCACTGTTTCCATAGCTACCGACAGTGTTCATTGGGCAAAGCTCTGAGGCCAGTGGCACCCTGGGTTCTGAGCAGAGAATAAAGTTTTGCAGACCCTTTGAGAACCCACTGAAAGGCTGACATTGGATTGTCTTGGCTTCCATACAAAGTTCCTTACATTTCTGGTTACACTATAAACGAGATATTTTCTTAGGTCCTGCCTTTGTACCTTAGCTTTAAAATTTTCTTTTTAAAAGGACAAAGAACCAAAGTTCAGTTGTTGCTTTTTCTCCTGAGATCTCTAAGGGCTCACCTTCTGGATCCTTCTTCTCCAAAGAAATCTCACTGGTTCCAGGTATTTTCACTTTCATAAAATCTTCCTTGCTCTTAACCCAGCTATAGCTCTCTATTATCACAGCCTGGCCTTCTCCCAGAATCCCTTTTGTTCCCAAAGCACACTGACCTTTCCCAAAGTTAGAGAATAGCTACTAGTTAAGGATGATGAGAAATTTTGCTGTCAGGAGACTCTTGGGGCTTGTGGATTGGTTTCTGGATTGTCACAATCAAACTAGGAAGATTCTGAAAGAAATTGGGTACTAAACAGGAATCTATTTTTCTGGCTACTCATTTCAGGCTGAAAGAAAGCCACAAAGTAAAGAATCTTCATTCTCTACTTTCCTGGTCTTATTCCATTGGAGTATCTTCAAAGAACAAAATATCCGTAAGGAATGGGCAGAACCTGGGCATCAGTGATTTAGCCTTGGTCCTCCATTCAAAGGAAATCTCTTCCGTCCTGAAGGTCTTCAACAGGGATAGTGACATTAATGTTTTTTATTGACTCCATAGCTGCTCTATATGATTCTAGATTTAGAACTGAATTTTCTAAATATCAAGTTTTCTTCTTGATCAACCCCATTCACTTTTTTTTTCTTTTCAGAGGGCAATTGGGGTTAAGTAACTTGCCCAAGGTCACACGGCTAGGTTTTTGTTTGTGTGTGCATTAAGTGTCTGAGGTTGGATCCGAACTCAGGTCCTTCACTCTATTGGGGCCAACGCTCTATTTACTGGGCCACCTAGCCGCCCCTCAATTCACTTTTAAAGTCTGCTTGGAAAGACTCACACTTCTTTGCTCTGTGTGGGCAGGAATAGAGGAAATGTGACAAGTTTCAGACTGATATAGGGAAGTCCAAGATGCATCCAATACTCCTTCTTTTGTTATTCTATTAAGATATGGAATGGGAGATCCTGTACAATGTAAATTGAGCTCCTACAGAATCTATAGAAATGGTCTTCCTGGGGCTGCTAGGTGGTTCAGTGAATACAGCACTGACCCTGGAGTCAGGAGGACCTGAGTTCAAATCTGGCCTCAGACACTTACTAGCCATGTGACTTTGGGCAAGTCACTTAACTCCAATTGCCCTCCAAAAAAATGGTCTTCCTATTTAAAAAGAAAAAAGGCAAACTGCCTTCCTTTCTTGGGCATCTAGATTCTTATGAGAAATATCCCTTCTGAACAGGTCTACATCAGGTAATTCAACTGAATGAGGAGGGGAGGGTTGGCTTCCTCTAAAAAGAGGAAGACTTTGCATGAGACAGTCACGCACATTTTGCTATGCTCCATTCTATCTGTTCTACTCCAAGGTGACCTCCCATATCCACTATGGCTTTGCATAGCTTCTTCTTCCCTTTCATGACTCCTACCTTGCCTTCTGGATTTATTGCCCCAGAACTCTTTAGCCTGACTCTAGTAGACAATTCTGTATACTCTTAAGTCTTGTTCTGGACCATACCTACTCCCCTCCAGGTCTGGTTTCTTTCTCTGGGCTTGCTAATTGTCTTTGGTCATCAGTACCTATCAACCTCAGCCAACAAAACCAAAGCATCTCAGAATTGGGTGAGATTTCAGAGGTTATCCAATCCAACCCATTTCAAAATAGGAAGTCCTTAACCAACACATTCAATAAGCAGTCATGCATTCTTTGTTTGAAGGCCTCTAGTGAGACAGTACCTACTGAGGCAACCACTTTTGTCTATTTTTAATTCTTGGGAAACTCTTCCTTACATTAAGCCTAAATCTGCTGCAGCTCCCTACATTTGCTACTAGTTCTTCCATTCAGGGCCAAACTGATCAAGTTCCATCTGTCTTCTATAACCTGTTCTAATACTTGTTCTGCATGTTAAGCCTCCAGATACTTGAAGATAGATATTCTGTCCCCTAAGTTTTTCTTCTCCAGGTTAAATACGATCTATTCTTTCATTTATGTGTCAAATGTCATGATCTCAAGGATCTTACCATCCTAGTTACCCTCATTAAGTTGCTCTCCAGCTGGTCTGACCAGGTCAGAGTGCAATGTGTCTGTCATCTCTCTGGGCCACAATGCCTGTCTTAGTGTAAAAATGTTGTATTAGCCTTGTTTTGGTCGACACCACACTGTCGACTCATATTTAGCTTAGAGCCTAGATGTCAGACTCAAATGGAAAAGGATTCCTCCAGGCTATATATTGACTTAGAAAATAACAAACATCATCTATGTTGTATTGTATTTTTATTTATTTTGTTAGACATTTCCTAATTAAATTTTAATATGGTTCTGGTCACATCAGAGTTTCATAGACTGTGGATTTGACACCTCTGACTTAGTGTATACTAAAACTACTAAATTCTTTTCAAGCAAGTTGTTATCTAGTCATGCTTCCCCCCACTCTTCTCTTTTTGTGGAGTTGGTTTTTTGAACCCAAGTGTAAGACTTTACATTTATTCCTGATAAATTTAATATTACTAGATTTAGCTTAATGTTCTAGTCTGTTGAGATATTTTTGGATCATCATTCTGTCTTTCAATGTAATAACTATTCCTTCCAGCATTTTTTTTGTCACCTCAAAATCTGATAAAGTGCTTTCTCTGCCTTTATCCAAGTTATTGATAAAAATAGCACAGTGTCAAGCACTGATCCCTGGGGCATTCTATTCCAGAGATGTCAAACTTGCATGTGTTTTGAAACTTAAACTGATTAAAATATAATTAGAAAATGTTTAACAAAATAAATAAAAATACAACATAGATATGTTAGTACGCAGTTTCCTAAGTCAACATTCTGCCCAAAGAGATCTATTTCTATTTGAATTTGATACTACTAGTCTACTCAATACAACTTTCCTTGTTAACATCAAACTCCTAATGATTCTTTCTTGAATTTGGTAAGTCAACAAGTTCTAAATCCACCTAGTCTTACTATTACCTAATTCACATCTCTCCACCATCTGAAAAAAAAAGTTTTATAGAATTTTTATAGAATTTTCTAACATCCAGCTAAATTATAACTACAGAATTCTCTTGATATGCCAATCTAGTAGCTCTATGAAACAAACAACAACAAAAACCCAACAAAGTAAATGAGATAACTGAATATGAATTATCCCTGATGAAGTCATACTCTCTTATCACTAATTCCTTTTGTGAATGCTCACTAACTATCCTTTTAATAATAAACTCTAGAGGTATGCCAGCAGTCAAAGTCAAACTCACTGGCCTATAATGTGCAAATTCCACTCTTTTCTTTTGTGAAAATTGGGTCAACATTTACTCCTCTCCAGGCCTCAGGCATCTCTGCTGTGCTTTCAATGTTGTGGAAGGCAGTTCATTTGGGCTAATGACTTTGAATTCATTAAGGGCAGCTAGATACTCTCTCTCTCCCTACTTATTTAGGGTCTCAACTACCTATTCTCCATGTTTGCTCTTTCCTTTATAGTTCAAAGGTCATTTTGCTTAGCAGAGAAAACAGAAGCAAAATAAAACTTGAGCAATTTATTTCAGTCATTGGTCAACTTCCTATCTAGTCTTAGAGGTGTTCCTATCTTTTTATGAACCCTCCTCCTTCCCCCAATATAGCTTTCAAAAATAATTTTTGTTTTCCTTTTCTTGTTGGCTTCAGCTTATTTTGAGCTTTACACAACTCTCACAGGAGCCAGGCCTGACCCAAGTCAGTACTAGGATTCAGAATCAAGCTTGGAATGAAATAAGAAACTTATGTCATCTGACACTTAAAAAAAATTTACTTAATGTTGTTAACAACACAAGTTGACAAGAGCATTGAAAGGTTGCTCAGCAAAGATATAGCATTAGTTCAGGCAGACACAGACCTTTTAGATTTCATACAGAAAGGCATCTAGTCAGAAGACTATGTTTAGTCAGAAGGGTACATTAACTGGAAAGGCAATGGGACATCTGTGATGTCTGAGAGGCACTAACTCTTCATAGGTTGGTTTTTTTATGCCCTAAGCAACTAGGAAACTTATCAATGGTTCTAATTTTAGACCACTGAACCAGTCATGTCTTGGGGACATTTTCCCTGCTTTTTAGGAAGGACCAGCCTATAAAGCAGAGACCCAATTAGATGTTACTTCTACCACATATGATCTTGCCATTCTTTTTTTCTTTCTTGTTTGATTGCCTTTGTTCCCATTTTCTGTACATATCTTTTCAAACCTAAGTTGGTCAATGAGTTCCTTGTGCAGTCACATTGGTCCTTTAGACAATTCCCCTTTTCCCTCCTCTTTAGAATTGCTCCTCCTTTTTTAAAAAATTAAATTATTTATTTTTAGTTTTCATCAATCACTTCCATAAGTTTAAATTTTCTTCACCTCCCTCCTCACTCCCTTCCTAAGACGGTTTGCAATCTGATATGGGCTCTATACATACATTCCCATTAAATACATTTTCACCTTAGTCTTGTTGTATAGAAGTATTATAATGCATGGGGAAGAAACATGATAATTAAAAAAAAATTAAACAAAACAAAAAGGAAAATAGCCTGCTTCATTCTGTATTCTGATTCCATAGTTCTTTCTCTGGATATGACTGGAATTTTCCATCATATGTTATTTGGAATTGTTTTAAGTCCTTGCATTGCTGAGAAGGGTTAAGTCTATCAAAATCAGTCCTCGAACACTGTGGCTGCTACTGTGTACAATGTTCTCCTGGTTCTGCTCCCCTCATTCAGCATCAGTTCATATAAGTCTTTCCAGGTTTCTCTGAAGCCTGCCTGTTCATCATTTCTTATAGCACAATAGTATTCCACGTGTCCTTTTTTTTGTCTTCAGAATTTTATACTTGAGAACTTCCTAATTTTCTTGGACAGACTACCTCTATAGAATTTTAGACCTTGGGAGCCTATCAAGCATTTCTCTGAATTCTTTGAAATCTTCCTTCCCAAAATGTAAGTCAGAAATAAGAAGGCTTTTTTCTCTACTATAAATACTAAGGTGAAGTCAGGACTTGCCCCTTAGGGTTCCCATCATTTCTACCCAAGTCTAGCTTTCTGTTCCCTATGCCCTACTCCTACTCAGAATCAAAATGCCCTGAGATACACATAAATCATTTGATGGACACTTTGGGAAGGTTTATTAGTGAAATTTTTTTTTTACTAGTTTATATAAATTCTCTTCTCCTTGGAATTCCTAAACATAGCTCTTAATTTTGAGCACTATATTCTTAAAAATAAAAACAAACTTTCTCTTACTTTCTTTTACCTTAAGAACTTTCCAAGATAATTTAAAAGTGCTTTAATTTCTTTTTTAAAAGAAATTAAATTTTTAGGGCTGGGGGGGCGGAGCCAAGATGGCAGAGTAGAAACAGCATTTCCAATGTGCTCTGCCCCACACAAATTTCAAACAATGTGAAAGGGGACTCCAAACAACTTCTGGAGCCCCAGCACCCACAGAACGGCACAGAGAAGCTAACCTTCTGCTGAGGACAGCCCAGTAGCCCTGCAGGGAGCGGCCAGCCCAGCGCTCTGAGAGCAGGCAGCACAGCTCGCTGGGAACCGACAGTGCAGCATGCAGAGCCGAGCCCAGGTCTGCAGTTTTAGCCCCAGAGCAGCTGGGCCAGCAGCCGGCTGGAGGGACCCCAGAACACCACCAATTGTGGCGATTCCAGAATTATCAGCACAGATATGCCTAGGACAAAGTGAGAGGTTAGTGCCCTATGGACTTTGGGACCAGTATTTGGGGAACACTCAGCTGCCTCCCCTGGGGGCGAAAAGCTGCTGAAGAAACAGCTGCACAGAAGCCATTTTGCAGCTTCAGTAGTGGCTCTAGCTCCTGGTCTGCAAACTGTAGGGAGATCCAGCAATCAGTCTGGGGGTTAATCGCTCTTGCTTTAAACTTCCTGGATCTGGATTGTGGTCTGGGGGGGAAGTTTGGGGTGGGTATCCAACTTGCCAGAGTGGGTGGAGGCTTTACAGAGGCCACCCAACTGGCAGAAGTTGTGAAGACCCCACATTTGGGCGGAAGCTCCCCTGTCTGGTGGCAGAGTCCTACTGTGGCAACAAGCCCAAAAAATCAAGTAATTAAGTGGCAACATGCCTAGGCAAATGAAACAAAATAAACAGAAAAGTTCAACATTGGACTCCTATTTTAGGGGCAAAGAGGCTCAAAGCATGGAGGAGGACTGTGAGGTCAGAACTCCTGCACCAAAAGCCCCAAATGAAAATACAAGCTGGCCACAGGCCATAGAGGACCTTAAGAAGCAGATAAGAGAAGTGGGGGAAAATTTGGGAAGAGAAATGAAAAAGATGCAAGAAAAGTATGAAATGACAGTCAACAGCCTGACTGAGGAAAATAACACCTTAAAAAATAGACTAACTCAAATGGCAAAAGAGGCTCAGAAAGGCAATGAGGAGAAGAATGCCTTAAAAGTCGAATTTGCCAGATGGAAAAAGAATCTCAAAAGCTCACTGAGGAGATTCATTCCTTCAGAGTTAGACTGGAGCAAATGGAAGCTAGTGACTTTATGAGAAATCAAGATACTATTAAACAGATCCAAACAAATGAAAGAATAGAAGGCAATGTGAAATATCTCATGGGAAAAACCATTGACCTGGAAAATAGATCCAGGAGAGATAATTAAAAAATTATTGGACTACCTGAAAGCCATGATCAAAGAAAGAACCTAGAAATCATCCTTAAAGAAATTCTAAAGGAAAATTGCCCTGATGTTTTAGACCCAGTGGGGGAAATAGAGGTTGAAAGAATCCACCAATCACCTCCTGAAAAAGATCCCAAAAAGAAAACTCCTAGGAATATTATAGCCAGGCTCCAGAACTCCCAGATCAAGGAGAAAATGCTACAAGCAGCCAGGAAGAAACAATTTCAATATTGTGGAAACACAATCAGAATAGCCCAGGACCTGGCAACTTCTACATTGAGGGATCGAAGAGCATGGAATATGATATTCCAGAGGGCAAAAGAGCTGGGATTGAAGCCAAGGGTCACCTACCCAGCAAAACTGAGTATCTTGTTTCAGGGGAAAATATGGTCATTCAGTGGAATAGAGGACTTTCAAGCATTCTTGATGAAAAAACCAGAGTTGAATAGAAAACTTGACATTCAGACACAAGAAGCAAGAGATGCCTGAGAAGGTAATCAGGGAAAAGAAATCAAAAGGAACTTATCAAAGTTGGACTATTTACATTCCTACTTGGAAAAACAATAACTGTGTTTGATGAAACCTTTCTCATTATGAAAATAATTGAAGAAGGGTACATGGCATATGTTCACAGGTATACATGGATAGAGGGCACAGGTTGAATTTGATGGGAAGGGATGATTCTTTTTCTTTTCTTTTTTTGGAGGGCAATTGGGATTTGCTGACTTGCCCGGGGTCACACGGCTGGGTTTTTGTTTGTCTGTTGGGTGTCTGGGGCCGGATCCAAGCTTGGGTCCTTCTGACTCCAGGCCCAGCACTCTGCTCACTGCGCCACCTAGCCGCCCCAAGGAAGGGATGATTCTTAAGGGGTGAAGTCAAGAGGTGAGAGGGGAAAGTGGCAAGAGGAGATGGAGAGAGACAGGGTAGGGTAAACTATCTCATGTAGAAGAGGCAAGGGGAAGTAGTTGCAGGGGAGGGGAAGAACAGGAAGGCAAAAAGGCAAAAGCATATTCTCATTGAAGTTGGCTCAAGGAGAGAATCACATACATACTGAATGGAATATCTTACCCTCACTCACTCTCCTGAGTAGGGGAAAGGAGGAAGAGAGGGGGGATGATGGAGGGGAGGGCATTCTGGAGGGAGGGGAGGTTGGAAGTACCCACTATCAAAGAGGGACAGGATCAAAGTAGGGAATGGACCAGGTGGGAGGTGAGACGGGTGGGAGGGAAATATAAGCAGTCTTTTACAATATATCTACTATGGTAATGTTTTGCATAGCTATACATGTACAACACATACTGAATTGCTTATCTTCTCAGAGGGAGTGGGTGACAAGGGAGGAAGGGAATGGATCTGAAATTTGAAGTCTTAAAATTAAATGTTTCATAAGATGTCCAGGCATTGGGGCCCAGAGATTCACCTTGCCCTAATGGCAAAGTCGAAGGGGGTATGGGAGAAGATATGGGAGAGAGCAGATTGGATGAGGGGATATCTAGTGGGACTGCTATTCTGGGGTGGTGGGTAGGGAAAAATGGGGGAAAAATGTAACTCATAATCTGGTGGAAATGAATGATGTAAACCAGAAGTTAATAAAGCATTTGTTTAATTGAAAATATAAAAAAAAAAGAGTATTAGGGGGGAGACTGGCTATTTTAAAGGAACCATAAGGAGGTGTCTTTTTGCATAATGATAAATTATCTCCCTCACCTAATTTTATCTGCTTTGTAAATTTGTATGTTTGCAAACTGAATTTCCCTGAAATGGGTCCCACATGTGCTCTGACCACAGTCCCAGAGCTAGAAAGCCAAGCGCCCTCTATCCTTCTGACCCAAGACTAAGAGAACTATTGGGATAAAAATCCATTTGGAAAGGACAGTTACCACTTGGATAGGAGGCATATTTTTGCTCATCAAAAGGGAAAGTGAGGGGAGGGGAGATTTCAGTTCTAGCTGTAGCAGTCTGGGGGAAACTAGAGGGTACTTAAAGATTTGGGCTATTTCCCTATTAGCTGAAGCCTATGGGACAAATTCATCACTCTTGGGCTTATCCCTAGCTCCTGCACCATTAAGGTAACGGTAGCACTGAATGGATGAAGATGTGACTGGGGGAGGAATAAAGTATTGGAGAACCTTTCTGGAGTTACTGTCATCAGAATCCCAGTTGGAGTGCAGGACAGGTGCAGGCTTTCAGAGTGGTAATAACAAAAGGTAACAACAAGATAAGTTCTTAATAAAAGAAGAAAAAGGAAACATGTTAGAAATAATAACCTCAAATCCTCATGTAACCGGTCTGTTGGGAAGGGGGCTTTTCCATTAAGTAATTTCATGGTGGTTGTTTGTGGGCCTCTGTGTCTTAGCTTACATTAAGTTCGATATGTGAAAGCAATAAAGCTGTATTTATTTTCAAAGTACCCTGCTTTCAATTTCCAGTAATCTGGGCATGACTGTCCTCCTTTTCTCCATTCCTCTCTTCTGTGGAGGTCACAGTGTTACAGTGGAAAAAGTGATAGTCTAGGAATCCCAGCTCTATCATTTATCAGCTATGTGACCTTGGGCGAGTTACTTGCTTTCTCTGGCTCCCTATTCCTAATATGCAAATGGATAATAATGTCTGCCTCACCTACCTCACAGAGAGAAATGGTGATACTCAAATGAGAAAATAGATGGGAAAAGTGCTATATAATTAGGAAGAGAGAAGGATGAGAACTGAGATTATAGAGAAGACCTTGGTGAGGACACTCCTACCAATAGAGCTGGATACCCTGCTTTGCAAACCGCTTTGTCCCAAGAGAGTTGCCTAGAGCACTAAGAGGGTCACATAGCTTCTGAATGTCAGGCGAAAGTTGAATGTAGGGCTTCCTGGCTCTCTGCCCACTGGGCAACATTGGAAGGACTCTAAAAATGTAACCAATGTCTTTTTTTCCTGACTGATGAAGTTTCCCTGAGTGAGTCTTATAGCAGGTCTTCCCTTAGTAATGAGGAAATGGTGCCTGTGGCCTGGAAGTGTGAGTGTCAGATGTTAGAAGTCAGAAGGCCCAGGAACCCTTCTGACTCCTCCCTTGGTCTCTCTGGAGGTAGTGCTAGTTCTCACCCACGCTGAGGTCATTCCTATTTTCAAGGTGAAGGATCAGTTAATAAAACTCTTTGGGGCAGAAATCTCTAAGGAGGTTTGGGTACGTGGCCCCCAACTTCCTAAAAGTCCACTGATTGAATCCCAAAGGCATTTAAGTGGGTACACTCCTTTGCAGAGATTGTGACTAAAAGAGGTAGCTTCTCTTGTCCTCTGCCAAGGATAAATGGCTCTTGGCGTGGGCGAGCAGGCTTGTGCTTATTTCCAAGATTGGGCATAAATCACTGTGTCCTTTAACTGCAATCTGGGGTTCTCTGGTGGGACTGTCGCTCTGAAAGGAAGCTGGAGGTGAGCAAATTACCTCACAGAGGGTGAGGTGGAGCTCCTTCCATCTCTGTGGGAAACAGGTATCCCTTGTTTACTTCCTCCATGGTGCCCCTGAGTACTTCATGCAGTCAGTCACCCATTCCACCGGGGAACAAGTCTGTGTTAGCAAATAGAGTCTCTATTTGCTAACAAATGCTGCAGAATCTCCCTTTGGGAATGTACTCTGATTTCAATTCACAGCAGCAGGGCCAAGTCTCTTTGCTGGGGTGTGCTTCATCTTGGTGAAGTGCCTGAAATCCTACCCCTGGGAGGGGTAAACAGAAGGAAGCCAGTATCGTTCACTAATACCGTTCTGTAAATCCGTTTTGACAGGGAACCAAGGAACCACGACAGGGGAGGGAGACCAGAAGGGAGCAGCCCAGAAAAAGGACCAGGGAAAATAAAAGACAAATGTCCCTTGTTGACTTGGAGTCATCTTTGACTCTCCCATTTCCCTCACCCCAACATTTCCCATCAGTTGCCAAGTCTTGTCAATTCTGCCACTTTAATTTCTCTCACACTTGTTCCTTTTCCTAATGTACTTACAGGAATGACACCCTCACCATCTCTAGCCTCCCAATTAGTCGCTGCCTCTGGTTTCTCCCTATTCCATTCTCTCCTCTACATTGCTACTAAAGGGATTTTCCTTAAACACAGTTGTGACTGTAACTTGTCTGTTCAAGAAAGGCTTTCAGCTCCTTATTACCTCGGGATCAAAGACAGATTCTTCTATCGGACATTGGGAGGTCTTCACAACCTGCCTTAACAGCCTTATCATACATCGAATCCTTTTACATTCTCTTTGACCTAGCCAAACTGGTCTTCTTATTACCTCTCCCATATGATAACCCATATCTCACTCTCTATGTTTTTGCCCAAGTTGCCTCCCTTTCCTGGAAGGCATACCCTCATAGCCTCTGCCTTTTAGAATCCCTATTTCCTTCAAAGCTCAGCTCTAGTGCCCCTTTCTTTGATCTCCTTTCCCAATCCCTCCAGCCTCCAGTATAGCCCCTAAAAATGACTTTATATGGACCATGAACAGAGTGCTAGCCTCAGGATCAGGAATGGTTGAATTCAAATTCTGTCTCAAACATTTACTAGCTGTGTGATCCTGGATGAGTTATTTAACCTCTCTACTTGTTTTCCCCATCTGGAAGAATGAGGGCAAAAGTAGCACCTACTTTGGAGGGTTATTTTGAAGATCAAATGAGATTATATATGGGGAAAGTAATTTCCAGACTCTAAGTGCTTTATAACTACTATCTAGCTATGATTATATAAAAGCTCATGTGGTCTTCCCTGCTCCTTGAGGGAAGGGCCCTTTCATTTTTGTCTTTGTATCCTTAGCATATAGCACAGTGGCACACAGTAGGTGTTTTGTAAATTTTTGCTGAATGGTTGATTGATTGTCAAAGTATATCATAGATGTTAGAATCTATGAATTATCACCGATCATGGGAATCATGGATTATCAGGGCTAGAGAGGGCATTAGAGATCATTTAGTCCAACAGAAAAGTAAACTGAGGGACACAACAAAGATAAGACTTCGCCTAGGTCCCAGAATAAGTTGATGTCAGAGCTGGGACTAGAATCCAGGTTTCCTAGACTAGTGGGTCTCCCTACCCCCTGCCATAGTCCCATACTCCCAAATATGATCCTATATCTGGGTCTACACTAGGCAGAGAAACCCTTTCAACAACCAGCCAGGGCTGTTTCTAGAGTACCAGGCCACAAGCCCAAGAGTCAAATGTTTTTACTGTTGTCCCTCCCCCTCCATCCCAGTGTCCAGAGTTCAGGGTTCCCCTCCCTTATTCTGGTCACCCACATTTCCTGAGTCCCATTCTGTCCTTCCCTGTGGTCTAATAACAAACTGTGAGAATTATGATGCTAAAACAAGTGGAGATCTGACCTATGGAGACAACTTTGGCAAAAGCCATTTACACAATGGAGCTGCAGCAAAAAGCTGACTTCCAGTCTTCTGAAACTCTAAAACTCACTCACTAGTCAAGTATAGACCTGGTGTTCTCAGTCTCCATCCCTGCAAAGCTGTAGAATCATATAGGTTTAGAGATGGAAGGGATTTTGGAGACCATAAAATCCAATCCAAACCAACCTTATAGATGAGGAAACTAAGAGATGGAGGTTAAGTGATTTGCCCAGGGTCACACAGCTAGCGTCTGAGAATGGATTGGAAGTCAGGGCAGTATTTTATCCACTGTGCCACATTGGTGCCTCAGAGTCTCTCAATATCACAAAGGGGGAATAGAACTCTAAGAAGGTCCTCCGAAGAAAATGAAACTGAATTCACTTTTGTTAAAAAGGAAAATAACAAAACTTAGACAAAAGCAGGACGATGCTGGTCACATGGTAGACGCGCATGTACTTTGCTAGCCTGTGAGCTCCAGTGGGAGTATCATCCCCAAGCTTTAGAAAAGAGCCCAGCTAGCAAGACACTTACTAATGCTTGTTGAATTGAATAGAATTGAACGCATCCTGGCTGACTGAGTGACTTTTAGGAGGTGATGGGGAGGGACCATGAAATCAAATGGCCATGTAGTGTGACAAACCGAGGCTAACCATCAGATCCTGCCTAGTCTATCCTTTCTTTGGGGAAAAGAAAACTGGCTTTCATATAGCAGAGGGGAGGAGGATAAGGAGGAAAGCAGACCCCTGGGAATTTCTTTTCTGTAGAAAAAGCCTCATTTATACTCAATTCATTCACAAGCCATCATCTAGCACTAGTGCAATCATAAGCACGTAGTAGGCATTTAATAAATGTTTGATGAATGGAATTGAATTGAATTGCCTTTCCCAGAAGGCTGGACTAATTTACCTTTGGCCTCCCGATGAGAAAGAGCATTCCTAAGGAAACTGATGGAGTAAAGGGGATTATGGGAAAATGAGCCATCTATGGTACAATAAGAATAATACCTTATATTTATACAGACTTCTAAGGAAGCTCGTTGAAGCTTCACTCCAACCTTATGGGATGGGCAATCCAAAACACTTGGCTGATCCCAAGACTTCCAGGGTCCTGCTCTCTCTCAGTTCCCCACCTAATTTTCTGACTGTTGGGGGCGGCTAGGTGGCACAGTGAGTAGAGCGCCGGCCCTGGAGTCAGAAGGACCTGAGTTCGGATCCGGCCTCAGACACTTAACATACACAAACAAAAACCTAGCCGTGTGACCTTGGGTGAGTTATTTAACCCCAACTGCCCTCCAAAAAGCAAAAAAAAAAATTAATTTTCTGACTGTTCCTCGTCAGCTTCTAATCTGGGTCATGATGCTTCTCCTTCCCATTAAGTTTGCTGTCCTGGACCCATTTCTTTTCTTTCTCTACACTTTCTCTCTTGGTAACCTTAGAAGCCTTCACAGGTTCAATTATCCTTTCCACATAGACTCCTAGATCTATATGCCAGCCCAAATCTTTTTCCTGAACTGCATTTCCATATCACCAACTGCCTAGTTACTGTCCCTTGCTCCCCCCTAGTAAAAAAAGTTACTGATGGAGTAGAAAAAGTGATGAACTTTGAACCACAGGACCCGAGTTCAAATCTGTGCTCTTTCACTTACTTTGATGCCGTGCAAAGAACCTTGGTTCTTCAGAGAACATAGGTTTGAGTGCCACTTACTATCTGCATGACATCGGGCAAGTCCCTTAATCTTTCTAGACCTTTCCTCATCTGTTAAATGAGGGAATTGAACTAAATGAACTCCAAGGTCCTTTCCCAGCATTAGCTCCAAAGAATGCTTAAAAGGAGTTTACTTGGAGACTAGCATTTATTAGGTACCTACTGTGCCAGGCACTGTGCTAAGCATCAAGGATACCAAGAAAGGGAAAAGAAAGTCCCTGCTATCAAGAACCTCACTGTCTCATTGGGGAACACAGTATGCAAAAAAAAAAAAACTACCTACAAATAAGATCTACAGGTTGATTTGGGGTGATCTCAGAGGGAAGGCATTATGATTAAGGAGGGCTAGAAGAGGCTTCCTGTGGAAAGTGAGACACACTGTGTTTTCTTTCACAGCATAACTTACATGGAAATGTAGTTTTCATGACTACACATGTATAAACTGTGTCAAATTGCTTTCCTTCTTCATGGGGAAGAGGGAGAGAATTTGGAACTCAAAATTAGGAAAAAAGAATGTAAAAATATTTTTATATGCAATTGGGGAAAAATAAAAATATTACATTAGAAATCACAAAAAAGTGAGACATAAACTGAGGCTTAAACAATCCGGGGAGACTAGGAGATAGAGATGATGAGGGAGGGAATCCCAGACTTGAAAAACAGCCAATCAAAATGCTCAGAGTCAAGAGGTGAAGCTTGTTGAAGTTTTGTATGAGAAATAGAAGGAGACAGGGTAAGACAATCCCTGGCAGTAGAAAGATCCTGGTATTTATAACCCAGCCTTGCCACTTACTATCTCTATGACCTTGGGCAAGTGACTTAATCCCTCCAAATCTGCCTTTTCTCCTCTGTCAAATAATAAGATTGGATGAGATGACCTATAAGGTCCCTTTTATTTGAAGGGGAGAAGGCAAGACAATTGGGGTTAATTGACTTGCCCAAGGTCACACAGCTAGTAAATATGAACTCAGGTCCTCCTGACTCCAGGGCTGTTACTCTATTCACTGCACCACCTAGCTGCCCCATAAGGTCCCTTTTAATTCTAGATCTATGGTCCTATGATCTTTCTTTCAAAAAAAAAAAGAAAGATCTTTCGAGGCAGCTAGGTGGCACAGGAAATAGAGCACTGGCCCTGAAGTCAGGAGGACCTGAGTTCAAATATGACTTCAGACACTTAACACTTAGTAGCTGTGTGACTTTGGGCAAGTCACTTAACCCCAATTGCCCTGCTTCCCCCCTCCAAAAAAGACAAAAAATTAAAAATTAAAAAAATTAATAAATCTTTCAGTTGCCCCCTAATGAAATAATAAAAGATGAAATCTTCAACTTGATATTTAAGGCCCTCTGAAGACTGGCTGCATTTTTAGGTTTATTTCATATTCTCCACTCCGATCTACTTGTCTTGCTAGCTCTTTCTCTTACCAGATATTCTATCCCCCACCCTGTCTTTGCGTGAGTGGTACCCCTCAAGTCTGAGATTTACTCTCCCATTCCCTCTGCCTAGTAGCTTCCTTCAAAGTGCAACTCAAGTGTCCACATAAGACCTTTCATCATTCCTCTAATTGTTAGCATTTTTAAAATTGATTTGCATATACTTTGTATTTATCTTTTTGTGATATATTATGTCACCCTGCCCCCACCCAGTACAATGTAAATCTCTTGAGGGAAGTGACTATTTCTTTTTGGTCTTTGTCTCCCTAGCTAGAACAGTGCCTGGAATATTGTAGGTGCTTAATAAATGTCTGTTGATGCATCTTCATTTTACAGATGAGGAAACTGAGGCTCAGTATGGTGAAGTATCTTGATTAGGGTGGTACAGAAAGTAAGAAGGACTGGGCTATAAATGCCAGGATCTTCCCACTACCCTGGGATTTCCTCTAAGTAAAATTCTGACTATTCTTTGGACCAAAGATTAGAAAGGGACTCTAGTGCCCATCTAATTCATTCCACTAATTTTATAGATAAAGGAGCCAAGGTCTGTAGACACTTAGTGATTTGCCTGATGTTACACGGCAGAGCTAGGACTCAAACCCATGTCCTTTGAGAAGTCAGGGCTGTATCCACAATACCAAGCTCCCTTAGTATTTTGTATGCATCCACTTGCATATAAACAATTAATATGCTCATTAAAAGTGACTTAACTATTCATTAAAGCTGGTCTGGCAGTGTGGACTACTATATTTCTTTGAAATTAATAAAATGACATTCCTTTGAAAATATTCTCTAATTTTGATTTTTCATTAATTTCCATGGTCCCTTTTTACCTTTTTCTCTAGATCATCGAGGCCTATCATTATTGATGCATAGGTGGGGCCTTCCTGCCTTAGGACTTTCTTACTAGGTATGGTGTTTTCATGATTTTTGTTTGTTTCTGCACAGTATAGCTTGATTGTGAATGAGTGTGGCTGTGGGAGAGCAGTCTTTTAATTTTCCAATTTATATTTTAAAAGCTTTCGATTCACATCAAAGATTATCAATCAATCTGAGTTGTGCCACACAAAAAATTTTTTTTTAATTAAACAAAGGCTTGGATGACCCGAGATCAGATCCGGCCTCAGAAAATGAGCACCCACACATAAATAATGACTAGCCGTGTAACCTTGAGCAAGTTACTTAACCCCAATTGCTGGCCACTCCCTGCAGGGCTACTGGGCTGTCCTCAGCGGGAGGTTAGCTTCTCTGTGCCGTTCTGTGGGTGCTGGGGCTCCAGAAGTTGTTCGGAGCTCCCTTTCACATTGTTTGAAATTTGTGTGGGGCAGAGCACATTGGAAATGCTGTTTCTACTCTGCCATCTTGGCTCCGCCCCTTCCCCCTAATACTCTTAAGACAAAACTCAATTTGCAAATTTTCAATTTCTACATAACTTTCTGGGCAAGGAGAATGAGATGTTGTGTAGCTCTGCAGAGAGTCAGAGCTATCTCTTAGGATGGGAAGTTCATGAGGGCAGGGTCCGCATCTTCTCCATTTTCCCATAAAGGCTGGGTCGAGCCTGCAGGACCCAGGTACTCCCAGCACTAAAGTTACACTCCTGGGATAAGAAAGGCAGGCATCTCTGAAGTAGTATTAACTCCTACTAACTCCACACTGGTTTCTGACCTGCTTAAAGAAGTCCTGCCTCAATGTACTGAATGACAAGAAGTTACCATAAATGCAGCCACAGAGATCATTAGTTAATAAGCAACAGTGCTTCCAGAGGTTCTGAGAAAACAGATAAAAATGAAACAGTCCCTGCCCTCAAGGAGCTTTCTCATATTTATAGAGCATTTCAAGGCTTCCAAAGTACTTTGTATGTATCACATCATGTATTTTTCTCACCAAGACAGATACTATTATTGTCACCCCCGTTTTGCAGAGGAGAAAATTAAGCCTGAGAGAAGGCAAATGACTTACTTGCCCAGGAGGACACAACTAGGATTAGGATTTGAACCCAAGTGGCCCTAAATGCAATTTCAGCACTTCCTCAGAGTTTCTAAATAAAGGAAGAACAGAACTCTAAGAGAATGCTCAGAGGAAAATGAATTCATTTTTGTTCAAAACGATATCCTCCCTGCATCCTACTCTGCCAAGGATAAATGGCTACTTGCATGGGTAAGCAACACTGAGTTTATTTCCAAGGTTGACCATTTCTTTTAATTGGGCAGTTAGAGAGACATGCAGACTCTGTATGACTTTCAGTTGTAGTAGAAGGGAATGGGGCCAGTCATTAGAGAGCATTTCTCATTCATAGAGAGTATCTAGCCCCACAAGTTATTTGTGGAGGTGGTAAAATCACCTAAATTGGAGGCCTTAAAAAACAGGCCCGCATAGTGGATATGGAAAGAGAAGAAGCCGGAGACACTGGTATACCCCCATTTCGGGTCTCATGTCAGATACTAATTGACAATAGTGACTTAATTTTTTTACTTTTTATTGTTAACATTGACTTTTAAAAGTTTTGAGTCCCAGATTCTCTCTCTCCTTCCAGCCCTTACCCCCTTGAAGGGGAAAACAATACACTGTTAGTTATACATGCGAAGTCATGTAAAACATATTTCCATATTAACTGTGTTGCAAAAAAAAGTAAGAAAAAATTTTAAAAGAAAAAAGTTTGCTTTAATCTGTACTCTGAGTTCATCAGTTCTCTCTCTGGAGGTGGATAGCATTTTCCATCCTGAGTCCTTTGGAATTGTCTTGGATCATTGTATCTATTAGAATAGCTAAGTATTTCATAGTTAATCTTTGTTATAATATTACTGTTATTGTATAGGATGTTCTCCCAGTTCTACTCACTTCACTTTGCATTGGTTCATACAAGTCTTCCCAAGCTTTTCTGAAACCATCCACATAAGACATTTCTTAAAGTACAATAGTATTCCATCACAATCATGTACTGGCTATGTGACTTTAAATAGGTCATTTAACTATCTTTTCTGCCTCTGTTTCACCATCTTTCAATGGAGACAATAGTTCCTCTAGCTTTTCTCATATTATGATGGTCGAGGAGATGAATTTAATAAGATTTGACAAATACTTAAATAATACCTATTAGATACAAGGCACTGTGCAAGACACTGGGGACACAAAGACAAGAAGGAAATAGCATCTGACCTCAAGAAGCTTACCTTCTACCAGGAGGATGCTGAAATGAACTTTGAAGGAGGCTAAAGATGCTGAAAGGTGGTGACAAGAAGGGAACAGGTTCTAGGCATGGATAGTGTGCAAATGCAGAGGCAAAAAATGTCAGGTTGAGTCTAGACCTTCAAAACCACTCACCTAGATTATTACAATGGCCTCCTAGTTGGTGTTCTTGCTTCCAGACGCTCTCCTCTCCAATCCAGTCTTTGAGGAAACGATAAATTGATTTTCCTAAAGCACCAGTCTGACAATGTCACTCCCTAAATAAAGCTTCAGTGGCTCCCAATTGCTTCTAAGGTAAAATAAAGACTCCTCTATTTGGTCTTTGAAGTCATTTATGATCGACTCCAATCTGTCTTTCTGGGCATATTGTGTAGTACCCTCCTTTACATAGTCTTCATTCCAGCCAAATGGGCCCACCTGTTCCCTGTGCGAAATACTCAAGTTTCCATTTCCATGTCTTTGCATTGCCCATAACTCACACCTTCCTCATGTAGGCCTCTTACAATCCCTACTTTTCTTTGACCTTCAGCTCAAATGCTGCTTTCTACATGAAATCTTTCCTGATCTCCCCAGCTGCTAGTGCACCCCCCTCCCCAATCCCTGTGAATTTATTCGTCTCTTCCTATACAAATATTAGCCAAAGTAAATGGGCTTTTTCCTTTTTATTTCCTTTTTCCCTGAGGCTGATCCCTCCTCTTCCTTAGTTAGATTGTAAACTCCTTAAGGGCAAAAGGTGTTTCACTTGTGTTTGTTTCCCTTATGCCTGGCACCTTAGTAGATGCTTTACAAATGTTTGTGGGTTGATTAATGATATATCCCCATCTCCATGTCTTTGCACAGACTATCTGCCATGACCAGAATGCATTCTATCCTTACTTCTGCTCTTAAAATATTAGCCTCTCGTCTCTTAGCTTCTTCTTTTAAGGCTCAGTTCAAGTGTTACTTTCTATACAAGGTAAAGGACATATACTCCAAATTGCTGAAATCCTCCTTTTGCCCCTAGAAATTAATTTCTATTTACTTTGACTATATTAGGGAAGTTTGGAGGACTGGTGGATTTAGGGGAAAGATGGGTTCCTTATTGGGTTTGTTAAGCTTGAGGTTCTAACAGGATATCTAAGTGGAATTGTCAAGCAAGCAATGGACAATGCAGGTGGGGAGTTCTGTGAGTCATCTGCATGGTAATTAGAATTGAACATATTATTGTCTTTAGAGATCATCAGAAGGAGAAAGTATTCTAAGAGAAGGCCCAAGACAGAGCCTTGGAGAATACCACGCTTAGTCGATGGAAGATGCTTGATAATCCAGTAAAGGAGACTGAGGAGAAGCAGACAGGTAAGAGAAAAATATGGAGAAAAATGTGGCGGAAAGGACATGGAAGCCAAGGGAGAGAGTGCCCAATGGAGGAGGAGGTGGTCAACAATGTCCAAAGTTATAGAACAGCCAAAGAGGAGAATTGAGAAAAGGTCATTCAATTTTGTAATTAAGAGGTTATCAGTGAACATTTTCAGGAGAATAGTAGGATAGGATAAGAAGCCAGACTTCAAGGGGCTGAGGAGTGAGTAGGGAAAAAGTAAAGATGTGAGGAGATAGACTCTAGGAATCTAGCAGTAGACTGGGAGATGACTCTAGGATAAATGCATTACCTGGATTTTACCTTAGGTAAGTATTTTTATTAAGATGAGGAAGAAAAACATGCTTGTGAGCATCAGGGAAAGCTCTGATAGTTTGGAAGAGATTGAAGAGATAAAGAAAGAATGATCAATGGGGAAAGCTGGAGGAAACAGGAGAAGATAGTAACAGGTACAAGTAGAGAAATTAGTCTTAGCAAAGAAAAAGTCCACCTCTTCCTCAGATACCAAGGCAAAGGAGAGGACAAATGATGATATGAAGAGGTTCTGAAGTGCAAAATCAGGGAGTCAAAGTTCTAGATAGATGACTTCAATTTTCTCAGGGAAGTAGGGGGCTAGGTCATGTGCTGAAAGATTCAGGGTAGTGTTGGGGCTTGAGGAGATGGTTTAGAAAAGCTGCTTCAGGGAGTTTTCTTAAGTGAGGGAAGAGTAAAAAGGATAATTCTGTAGCACTAAGGGACCAGTTGAGATTAGATGTCATAAATTTGTAATGGACCAAGTCAGCATAGTTGCATGACTTCCTCGGTGGCATTAAGCAGTTCAGAATAGAAACAGAGAAAGCAGATGGTTGGGGTGGCTCAGGGTTGAGGACTGACAGGGCAGAGAAGGTAGAAGGACAAAAAAAAGCAAGGAAGTAAAAACTGGAAGATTATAGCATAATTGAACTGGTTAACTGTAGGGTCAATACTGTGAAGAGAATAAAGTCAATCTATTAGATGGGTGATGAACACCTTAGAGATCAAGGAGTAAGAAAGGCACTAAAGGTCATGGCAAGGATGAAGAAAAGATTTAGGAGTGAGGGAGGGGAAGAGGGGAAGGACGGGAGATTGTGATTACAGGCATACCTCAGAGATATTTCAGGTTTTGTTCCAGACTACCACAATAAAGTGAATATTGTAATAAAGTAAGTCACAAGAAGTTTTTGGTTTCCCAGTATACATGAAGATTACATTTACATTATATTGTTGTCTATTAAGTGTTTCATAGTATTGTCTAAAAATGTACATACTTTAATTAAAAAATACTTTATTGTTAAAAAAAAAAAACAATACTAACCACCATCTGAGCCTTCAGCAAATGGTAATCTTTTTGCTGGTGGAGGGTCTTGCCTCGATGTTGATGGCTACTGACTGATCAGGGTAGTGGTGTTAGAAGATTGGGGTGGCTATAGTAATTTCTTAAAATAAGACAACAATGAAGTTTCCTGCATCTATTGACTCTTCCTTTCACTTGAACACTTAGAAGCCATGGTAGGGTTATTAATTGACCTAATTTCAATATTGTTGTGTCTCAGGGAATAGGGATGCTATAGGAAAAGGAGAGAGATGGGGAACAGAGGGTCAGTAGAGCAGTCAGAACACACATTTATTGATTAAATTCTCCATCTTCTATGGGTGCGGTTGGTGGCACCCCAAAACAATTACAACAGTAACATCAAAGATTATTGATCAAAGATCACCTTAACAGGTATAATAATAATGGAAAAGTCTGAAATATTGTGAGAATTACCAAAATGTGACATAGAGACACAATATGAGCACATTGGAAAAATGGCACCTATAGACTTGCTCGATGAAGGGTTGCCCCAAACCTTCACTTTGTAAAAAATGCAAGATCTGTAAAGTGCAACAAAACAAGGTATGCCCATGGAGAAAAGTATTTCAGTGTTTTGAAACCATAGAGGTAGAATAATTTGGGGGGGAGTGATGATGTGATCATTTCTTGGGTGGCTGAGCTACAATGGATATGTAGATCATGGAAGTTCAGAAGACTGATAACTTGGGAAGACAAAGTATTTGAAGTGATATAAATAATACTGAAATGTCCAAAGATGAGGGCAGAAGGTAAAGTGAAAAAGATAACTGTGAGCACTCCTTGAGAAAGAAGGGATAGTTGTCTAGACGCCAGTAGATGAGAACAACAAGAATCTGGACAGGATGACATACATGATTGGAGTGAATTTCAAAAACAGAGGGGTTGCTGAGAGAAAGTAGAGGAAACTCTGGAAGGGGCAGTAGAGAGAAAGGAAAACACCATTCCTCCTGGCTAGAAGTGTCAGGGGGCATAAAAGAAGGAGCAGCTAGCATTGATAAGAGTGACAAGGAACGAGAATATTTTCTGAAGAATTTCAGTTTCCATTAATGTCAGATTATGAAAAGAATAGGAGAAGAAACCTAGGATAAAGGGGAGTTTGCTAACGATAGAGCAGGGGTTCCAAAGAGTGCTGCAGAAGGGAAGAATCAGTCAATTGACAATAATTTATTAAGCACCTACTGTGTGCCAGAGCACTATGCTAAGCACCAAGGATACAAAGAAAGGGGAAAAAAAACCCAGTCTCTATCCTCAAAGAGCTCATAGTCTAACGGAGGAGACAACATACAAACAACTATGTATAAACAAGATTTATACAGGGTAGTTTAGGGGTAATTTCAGAGGGAAGGTACAAAGATTAAGGAGGACTTGGGAGGGATTCTTTTTATGCATAAACATACTTTTTTTTTTTTTTAAAGCAATTGGGGTTAAGTAACTTGCTCAAGGTTACACGGCTAGTCATTTGATTTATGCGTGGGTGCTCATTTTCTGAGGCCGGATCTGATCTCGGGTCATCCAAACTCCGAGGCCGGCGCTCTTACTCACTGCGCCACCTAGCCGCCTCTTTAGGGCAATTGGGGTTAAGTAACTTGCCCAAGGTTACACGGCTAGGTTTTTGTTTGTGCGGATTAGGTGTCGGAGGCCGGCTCCGAACTCAGGTCCTTCTGATTCCAGGGCCGGCGCTCTATTCACTGCGCCACCTAGCCGCCCCTCATACTTTTTTTAAAAGTATTTTTAAGTTAATTGTTTTATTTTTAGTTTTCAACATTCACTTCCATAAGTTTTACATTTTCTCCCCTTCCCTTCCTTCCCCCCTCCCCAAGATGGCATGCAATCTGATACAGGCTCTACATATACATTCCTATTAAACATATTTTCACATTAGTCATGTTGTATAGAAGAATTAGAACAAATGGGAGGAACCATGAGAAAGAAAAAAAAAAGAAAATAGTCTGCCTCGCTCTGCATTCAGACTTCAGACTCTGAATATGGAAGTCATTTTCCATCATGGCTCCTTTGGAATTGTTTTAGGTTTTTGCATTGCTGAGAAAGGGTAAGTCTATCAAAGTCAGTCATCAAACACTGTGGTTGTTACTGTGTACAATGCTCTCCTGGTTTTGCTCACTTAATTTCACATCAGTTCATATAAGTCTTTCCAGGTTTTTCTGAAAGCATTCTGCTTATCATTTCTTATAGCATAATAGTATTCTATTGCATTCATATACCACAACTAATGAACATCTAGGAAGAGATTCTTGCAAGAGGTGGAATTTTAGCTGAGACTTGAATGAAGCCAGAGGAGGCTAAGAGATGGAAATGAAGGAAGGCATTTCATGTACAAGGGACAGCCAGGGGAAATGCTTAGAGTTGGGAGATGGAGTATCTTGTTTGAGGAACAGCAAGATCATAGAGTATATGGAGAGGAGTAAGGTGTAAGAAGATTGGGAATGTAGGAAAAGGTCAGGTTACCTAAAGAGCTTTGAAAGACAGAGGATTTTTTATTTGATCCTGGAGATAATAAAGACGCTGGAGTTTTTTTAGAATAGGGGATTGATATGGTCAGACCTGTTCTTCAGGAAGACCAATTTGACAGGACAGAACATAATGGAGAGAGACTTGTAGCAGAGAGACCAACCAATAGGCTATTGCAATAGTCTAGGTATCAGGTGCTGAGGGCTTGGACAAGGGTGGTGACAATGTCAGAGGAGAGAAGGGGACATATATGAGAGATATTATTAAGGTGGAAATGACAGGACTTGACCAATGACTGGATATGGGGGCAGGGTGAGAGAGAGAAGGCAAAGATAACACCTAAGTTATAAGTCTGGATAATGGTACCCTTAACAGTGAAAAACAAGAGGAGAAGGTTGGAGGCATAGATAACAAGTTCAATTTTGGACACAATGAGCTTAAGATATCTATGGGACATCCAATTTGAGATGTCTACTAGGAAGATTTGAACCTGGAAGTTGGGAGAGAGATTATGACTGTATAGTTATATTTGAGAGTCATTTGTAGATACAATTGAAACCATGGCAGCTGATGAGATCACCAAATGAAATGGCATAGGGGTAGAAGAAAAGAGGGCCGGAAAGAGCCTTGAGAGATTTCTACTGTTATCAGGTTAAGGTGGATAAAGATTCTGCAAAGGAAACATCAAAGGAATTGTCTTATAAGTGGGAGAACCAAGAGAGACCATTGTATCAGAGGCTTTAGAGAAGGTCAAAAAGGATGAGGATTAGAAAAGGTAATTATGATTAGTTTTGGCAATTAAAAGATCATTAATAACTTTAGAGACAGTGGTTTCTGTTTAATGATGTGATTGTAAGCCAGACTGCAAAGAGTTAAGAAGAAAGTAAGAGGAAAGACTGAACCAGATACAGAGGAAAGTTCAGGAAGAGGTAGCAAGAGAAAGGCTGCAGATGGCAATTCAGGGATTTGGGGAGCAAGAGGTGAGAGGTTACCAGTCATTGGACAGGAAAAGTGCTAGTTGATTGGATTGAACTGGAAGACTGAGACAATGGTGGTAGGAAAAGTGAAGGTCTTTTATTCTGATAACTTTGAAAGGGCGAAGTGGCCAATTTACTTTGTATTTTCTCTCCATATTAAGCATCCTGAAAGTAGAGAGTGTAATATTGTGGATGGTAATAATACTAGCTAGCATTTATATAGACTTTAGGGTTTGCAAAACATTTTACATATATTAGCTCATCTGATCCTCACAACAGCTCTGTGAAGGAAGTGCTATTATCTCCATTTTACAGATGGGGAAACTGAGGCTGAGAGATTTAGTAACTTGCCCAGGGTCACACAGCTAGTAAATCTGAAGCAGGTTTAGAACTCAGGTCTTCCTGACTCCAAGTCCAGTGCTCTATTCACTATGCCACCTAACTGCAAAGGCAGCCTTGAAGGCATTTAGTCCCAGCCTGCAGCAGAAGCAGCCTCTCTTCCTTCTATCAGACCCCAAATGTGATCACTCTTTGAAAAGTACAATACACCAAAAGGGATTATAATTACTAAGTTGTAGCTTATGATGCCGGCATATTCAAGGTTGGAGAGGGACTGGTCCCCCAAAAGGAAAATTTTAAACATTTCCCAATGAACTTTTTCTACTTCTCCCCACAAACACAGGGATTTTTTCCTCCTGTGGTCCAGGTCTTATTAACCACACAGTCTACAAGGTCTCAGACAGGCCTTGAGTTCTGGGGATTGGCATTGAGAGACAGGACCATTTTGGCTCACTCTTGGAACTCTGCCCATTCTTCTAGTGCTGGGAGTAGTCAGGGTAGCAGATAGTCGGCAGATGCCCCCTATCTCCTGTTAAGGCCTGAGCCGAGCATGCTCCTTGACTGGCAGTGAACCCAAGGCTCCAGGCTATGTTCTCGAAAGATAGTGGCCAAAGTTAGAGATGACAGGTAGGGGTAAGGGTGGTTTAAGACAAGGCACTCTACGGCATCAGGAGGGCACAGATCAGGACCCTGGGTTACCTCTTCCAGCCTGTGTGCCTTCAGGAGCCTGTTGTTTCAGCCAATTCCACAGGGGCTGCTCTTATTGAACAAGAGCCTGAAAGTTGAAACCCAAGGGAGGGCCAAGGAGAGGACATTCTGCTTTTGGGATCGGTGGGCGCCGGGACCAGAAGAGCTCGATCCCGGATCGTACCACTCCCTCACTTCCTGTTTGATTTGCCTCGCCCCAAAGCCCACTCAGTTCCATCCCTCCCCACTTAGCCCTGTCTCAAACCCTAACCTTGCCCCGAAGTCCACTTGGGATTCTCGGACTACGTCCCTTCTAGGAACGCAGGCGCTGACTCTGAGATTCCGAAAGCTAGGCGCGGCGCCGCGCCCGGAAGCCCGCACCTTCTCGCCCCGCGCAGCGCACCTAGGCACACCCCAGAGCTGCGGCCAGGAGCGAGTCTCCGGCCTCCCCAGAGGCAGAAGCAAAGGCTAGGGGACCCAAAGCTGGTGGGCCAGCCCTTCCCTCCTCTCTATAGCCAGGCTTTGCGGAAGGAGGGAGGGAGATAAGGCGGCCGCAGCAGGCAGGAGCTGGGCGGAGTGTCCCTGGGCCCCCTCCTCCCAGGGATGGGCGGGGGCGCTATTCCCAGTCGCTCCTCGAGGCAACAGCATCACTTTGCTGGGAGTCTTCCCAGCTAAGGAGCCCGGCCGGCGGCGGTGGCGGTAGGAGAGAGCGAGCAGAGGGGTGGAAGGAAAAAAGGTGGGTGGGAGGAAGCGGGAGAAAGGAGGAAGGAAGAAAAGGAGAGAGGAAGGGCAGGAGAGAAATATAGGGAAGCAGCAGCCTCTTCCCCCGGATTGCCTGTCCCACTTTCCTCCTCCCCAGCCGAGTTTGTTCCCGTTGGTCTGAAGCCGGGAGCCTGGAGCTGGGCGCAGGGCTGAGCTGCTTGAGTCCAAGCCCGAACCTGAGCAGGAGCAGGAGCTGAGGAGAGCTGGGCTCGGCAGCGCTCACTCGAATCGGTTGCACCAGCTAGGCTAGGCTGGGCTGGGCTGGGCTGGGTTGGCAAGGCTGGTGGACACTCCCGGCGCCCGGAGAGGAGCGAGCCGGGCGGGGGCAGGAGCGGGCGCCGCTTGGGCTCTGGAAAGAAGGGACACAATCGCCGAGGACAGCTCTTTGAGTCCCCCTGGGCTGGAGGCGCCGACTGCTGTGGGACTTCACCGCCTGACGCCGTCGCTGCCGCTGCTGCCGGCCGCTGCCGCCTCTATTGCTGCTACTCGCTACCACGGCTCGGTCAGGTGAGTAGCTGCGCGCCCCAAACCCGCGCGGCTCTCCTTGCGCCCCCTGCCCTCCCCCTCCCGCCTGGGGTAGGGCCGTGGCGTCCTAGTCAGCCAGAGGAGGATGTATGTGGCTGACCGGGATGCGCGAGTTTCCTTCCCTCCAGCCCAGCCTTCTCCGGCTCAGCCGTTTTGCCGCCCTCTCTCCGCTTCTAAGGGGCCCGCTGAGGCTTTTCGTGACGTTAGCCCGGCACTTTGGGAAAAGAAGGGGCGCCCGGGCTGCGGGAACTTTAAATAAAATGAAAACTCATTAAAGTGCAGATAGGTGGACAAGCGCTGCCTTCCTCCCGGCTGGGTCGAGCTACCCCTGAACACACTCGCCTCTCTCAGCAATAGCTGGGGTCGGGGGTGGGTGGGTGGAAGGAAGGGGGAGAAAGAAGGTCTACAGCGAGTAGTGTTTTGGGGAAAGAGGGGGTGTGCTATGCTGGAGCCAAAGCTGGCTGGGCTTTCCTCACCTCTTCGGTACGAGAGTTGGAAGCGGAGAGGGGGAGAATATGTCTCTTATTTCCTAGGGTTTATAATCTATAGGAAACCGCTTCTGGGGACTGAAGGCTCGGGACGCATTCGTAAGCCAGGTGTTTGGCGAGGTTTTGGTTTGTTTGTTTTATGGTGGGTTTTTTCTTTCAGAGAATGTGTGGAGTGTTTGGCGATGTCTTTTTAATACCAGAATTTTATTTAGACGTGGCTGGAGGTGGAAGAGAATTTCAATAAGTAGAAAACTACTGGGATTATTTTCATTCTATATTTTTTTCTATACTTAGCAATTTGAGCTTTACGGACAAAATGCTAATTTTTGTCGTCCCTCATGCCTTCTCCATCCTTAAAAATTTGTCTTTTTCCGGGGTCCTCAAGTTGGTTTGGTGCACGTTTGTGTCTGAATGAATTTGGTTTGAATTCAGGAGGGGGTTCCCTTGCTCCCCCTCTTGGTTGGGTGGGGAAAGCTTAGTTAAGTCGGACCTGGGTGGTCAGGAAAGAGGCACAGCCATCTGGGCATATCTCTAGCGCTCCTTGGGAATTCCTAGCCTTTGATCCTGAAGACAGGACCTACAGAATAGGGAAGTGAGTTCGGTTTATACCCCTGGTCCCTGCGACAGTGAGCCTCAGACACTGGCGGGCTCTGGAGTCTTCTGCTCTACCATAGGCTGAGCAACGGGCCAGTCATTATTATGTAGCGAAGTGGAAGTTAAAGGTTAGAGGGCTTGAAGACGTGCTTTTTTTAAAAAAAAAGGGGGGGGGCATACTTCTACTTTCCCCAGAAATGCTCTCTCTTTCCTCTTGAAACATTTTTTCCCCTCTAAGTGTATCTTTTCCTCACGACATCCTTCTTTAACTAGGTCCGCCTTAAGTAGCTGTTGTTACCAGGGTACAGACAAGAGCCTTTAGTGAGAGGGGCTCCCTCTCTCGTCTTCCATCTCTCTTACTCCTATCAGAAGAGCAAGACTTATCTCACTCAGATCCTGTCATTTGAAGGCTGAGCTGGGGTGGGGCTTTCAGGGCTGTAAAGGGGATCTAGGGATCAGAGCTTCCTTTGCCAGGTGCAGACTCATTCTTCTTCCAGTATGGCCCCTTGAGTGCCTGCTAGAAGTTTTGGGTTAGTCTCCACCATGAACAGTATGATATATTGGAAAGAGTACAGGATTGGCAGTTAGGAAATCCCAATTGTTTTATTAATATAAAGTCACCACGCAGTGAAGCCCTAAAGAGGAAAGGATTTGCAAATCCTTTCTTCTTCAGAGTCTCACTTGACAGTCCCGTAGGCCTCTTTCAGGTCTGATAGTCAGTGACAGGGAATTGGTACCCTAGCTTCGAAGTCCTAGCAGCCTAGGAACCAACAGTTGATATTGTCTGTCTCCCAAATGTATGTTTTCTTGGCCTCTCAAACTTGAATGGAAGGCCTATCAATTTGAGTTTTCCCTGATGTTATGGTTTCTCCAAATAGAAATGGTTAGTGCAGCTAGAGAACAAAGGGAAAGCTACTCTTTGGTGTTGGGTTTGTCTGGCCCCTCTTGGGGGTTAGATGTGCTGTAACAGAGTCTAAAGTCTAGACCTTACACTCTTCCAGATTCCACACTAAGTAGCAGCAACATGGTGTAGTGGGGGAAAGGGGAACAAGGCAGTTGGAAGGGAAGTGCTGTATTTGGAGTCAGAAAACATAGGGTTAAAAATCCTATCTATGCCATTTACCACCTGGGTGACCTTGATCAAGTCACTTAACCTCTCTTAAATAAGGGTGTTAGACTACTCTAATATAGATCTCTTTTAGCTCTGAATCTAGGATTCTGATGATCCTTGAGGTCCCTTAACAACCCCCAAGGTTCTGAGATTTCACAAGTCCCCAGGGTGGGTGAAGAGGGCAAAGGAGACATGGAGAAATAGCATAACCACTTTCCCTTCTCTGGGTGATACCCTGAAAGCAAAGTGTCCTTTGCTTCACCTTGGACTATTGTTAGTGGGGAAGGTGGGGGGAACAGAAGATACCTTTTCATAATTGTCTGTTCTGCCTTCCTGGTAGCAGCTTTGTGAGGTAGGGAGGATAAACACCCAGCTCCTCTTTTGAATTCATGAGCTTCTAAATTAAACTTTTACCGACACCTGCTCCCTCCACCCAGCCAAAGAGAATGGGTATCTGGAGTTCTCAGACCAAGGAAAGTATATTTGTAGAGTGACTGAGGGATGGAAAGTGAATGGAAGTTGCAGCGTGAGCTGGGAACCTACTCTGTCATTTGGCTACAAAGTGATATCAGGAGCTCCAATTTAGATCAAATGCCCAGAGAATAACCTTTCAGGAGCAAAAACCCAGCCCCTGAGAAATGGATGATCAATAATTGATTAACACAAAACACTTACTGGGTGAAAAATGCTCCTCCTTTCCCATCACCCAGACTATATACCCCCTTTGGTGTGTTATGTTGTGTAGTGACTTACACTCCAAACCCAGGCCATTCTGCCCTGATGCCTCGACAGGATATTTATTTACCCAGGACCCAGACTGTGTGAGAGTGAATTATGTTTCCTTAGCATTGATTTTTTTAAAAGACCCCAAATTAAAAAGTCAAGGCTTTCTTAGCGTAAGGTCAAGGATTAATTATTTACATGGAGACATCAATCAGCAAGTGTGGATGACTTATTTATAAATCACCCAGGCTGCAGAAGACAAGGCTCCTTCTGATTTCTTGTCACTGCCGAAACATAGAAGATCCAAGCTGGGCCTATGTGACCTTTGGGTTTGGGGAAGTTTCCTCTCTGCCGGCATCTGGAGGAAGATGCTTTGTAACTTGAGTTGCTTTCTGATGTGCCTTTTTAATCTTGTAAGCAGAATGTCACTTGGGAAATTTCATGCATATTTGCTGTGTTTCAGTAATGAACATTTACTGATTACAGGGCATCCAGGGAATTTAGCTTTTTAAACATTTATTCAAATCTCTGTTTATGTAAGCTAATAAGTCTGGAAAAGTTCAGGAACTCACTTTTTTGGGCCACATGGTTATTTAAAAAGTGTGTTGGGGGCTCATCTCAGTCATTGTCTCCAGTTCATTTTCTGAGAATTTGAACATGAGAAGGTCCTGCATGGAAACTTTGTGAAGATGCATTGTATTGCTCTCACTCACAATTAATGCCAGAAATCAATTGCCTTCCATGCTTTTTATGACTTTGCTGATCACAAACAGGATAGCATTGTAAAAGCTTTTATTGCTATGTGTTGATTACTTCTGTGGTGGGAAGGAGAAAACTGAGGAAGTTTGCTGGGAGATGTTGGTGTTTGAGAATCAGATCACAGAGAGCACTTCTAGGGGTAGGAATTTTCTCAGAGCTTCTTTGAGGTCTCACTTTGAGGTCTTAATTTGAGGTGGTGCTTGGTCTAATTAATGTAGACTCTGTCTGGACTATTGTCTGGGCACCAGAGATGCTACCTATCTATACATGCTGCATGTGTCTGTTTCTAATTTGGAAAAACATACAACCCAACCTTTACCTCCCTAGCTCCTTCTCTGGTTTCACTGTTGCAGAAATCTTAAAACTTCCCACCAAGAGGCCATGATAACATAGCCTGGACAGTAATGTGGGTAAAAGAATTCACTTTCTGAATGAATAATGGATGCCATTAGAATCAGTAAGCATTGTAGAGGGGAATTAGCCAAACCATTAGTACATAACAAGTTACACACTCAAGGTTAATGTAGTGGTTTAAGAAGACAGCGGCTTTGTGGGGTCTGCTTAAAATGATCAGTTAAAGACTTTGTGCAGTACATGTGGATCACTGTGACTTTTTGCTTCTGAATGGAAATCTTTTTTTGTCCAAGAGTGTCAGGATGCCTCAGTGCTGGGGAGGTCTGTGCTGAGAGAGCAAACTATACATGAGTCACGAGTCCCATTCCAGGAGTCTGAGCAGAGGGACTCAATACAAAACCTGAGGCAGGCTGTTGTTGTTCAATCATTCAGTCATGTCTGACTATTTGTGACCCTGTGGACCATAGCATGCTGGGCCCTTCTGTATAACTTCTGATTTGAGGGACTCTTCTTCCAGCATCATATCTTTTAGCATTTTAATACTGTCCATGGGTTTTCTTGGCAAAGATACTGGAAAGCTTTGTCATTTCCTTCTCTTAGGGGTCACCTTTTGTCAGAACTTTCCACTATGATCTGTCATCTTGGGTAACTCTGCATGGCATAGCTCATAGTTTCACTGAGCTATGAAAGCCTGTCCACCACCACAAGGCAATGATCTGGGAGGGGCAGGCTATTTTTGTATCACGTCACATAAAGGGGGCCAAATGAAACCCATGGGTACCAATTAAAAGGGCTAACAGAGGACTCTTTCCAGCTTCTGTTCTTTTAAAATTTCTTGACCTAGACAAGAAATTGACTTCAAGATTGACCTTGAGCAGGAAGGAAACTTCAAGGTCACCTAGTCTAGTAAAACTAGAGATAAGGCATAAGTATCTCAGTAGGTCACATATTGACTTAGTTTTAGAAAGTAATGCTATGTGTGTTTTATTAGATTTTTATTTATTTTGTTAAATATTTCCCAATTATGTTGTTTGACACCTGATAGTCCAAGTCCCTCATTCTACACAGGAGAAATCTGAGGCACAGAAAGGTAGCTGGGTGTCTTACTGGATAGAGCCCTGGACCTGAGAAAGACCTGAGTTCAAACCCTGTATCAGACACTTAATAGCTATGGAAAGTCACTTCACTTCTGTATTTTCTCAGCTTTAAAATGATGGATAATAATGATATCTACCTCCTAGAGTTGTGAGAATCAAATGAGATAATACAATGTGTCCCAACTTAGTGCCGTTGGTTTAATGTTTTAGTGCTCTGATGATTTAAAACTGCACTAAGACTTGGAACAACATGTTTGTAAAGCAATTTGAAAACCACCCCTTTGTCACTACACAAATGCTTGGGTAGAGAGTGCCAAAGCCCAGATTTGAACCTGCACTGTCTGACCCTGAACACTGTTAGAAGGAAAAATATGGATTGCTAGTATCAGGAGGAACGGAAATGGCCTGTGCAAGGCTTTGCTGGTTTAACAATGTTCTTAGGTTGGTTAAAAATTCAACTTTAGTCCCAGGCTTGGGAAGGAGGGGGGATGCCTGTGTTCACATCAGTTGACAAGAAGAAACAATATTGATTCTCTCTCAAAAGCAACCTTTTGGAAAGTCACGGTTTGCACATACACATTCCTGGGGGTCTGGGCTCTGCACGTGTGAGATCATACTAAGGCAGCTACCCAGTTTCACTCTCTCCTTCCTCATCTCTGTCTCCTAGTTTCCCTGACTTCTTTCAGCTAAAATCCCACTTTCTGCAAGAAACCTTTCCCAATTCCCTTTAATGTTCATAGAAGGCTAGTGTCTTTCCTCTGAGATTAGCTCTGACTTCTTGTGTATAGTTTGGACTAGGTTGTTTGCATGTTGTCTCTTCCATTAGACTCTGAGCTTTTAAGAGCATGGACTATTTTTTGGTCCTTTCTTTGTATCTCTAGAACTCAGTGCAGTGTCCAGTACATAGTAAGTGTTTAACAAATGCTTCTTGGCTTGGGTATGTCTAATCTTACAAACATTTATTAAACATCTCCTGTGCTGAAGATACTGTCCTAGGGTAGGATTCGGGTAGGGCACATATAGACTGGCTTCAGGGTACATGAATAAGGCAGCTGATGAAGGCTGCCCTGGAGTGAGTTGGATATCATTTGCTGAGGTATTACAAGATTGCCAGTTTTGGAGTCAGAACTGAATCCTTAGCTGATTCCCTAACTCTGCTTGGTACCTTAATCTCCCCTTCCCTAGGCCTGGAATATTCTTTTCTCTGGGGATTTGGGAAGCTCTCCTTGAGATAGTTTATCTGATTGTTTTAGTTAAAGCATATTCAGTGATGTGATGAATGTATGTATGAAAAACAGTGCCATGTCTGACAACCTCTTTCTCAGCCCTGCCACCCTGTCATTTAAGGACAAGTATCACCATTTCATTTCTCAGGTGTGTAGCACCTGGGAGAAAGGGAACAAATATTTATTAAGTGCTAGGCACTGTACTAAGCTATTTTCAGATATTGTCTCATTTGATCCTCATAGAAACCCTTTATTATTGATGTTATTATTATTATTATTTTATAGATGAGGAAACAAGGCACCCAGAAGTTAAATGACTTGCCCAGGGTCACATAGTTAGTATCTGAAGCCAGATTTGAACTTGGATCTTCCTGATTCCAGGCCCAGCTCTCTGTTCACTGTGCCATCCAGCTGCTATTCTTTAAGTGATGTCCCAAATGTCTTTATATTGGATTAAACTATACTGGGATGAGACACATGCTTCTGACAGAGAACAGTGTCTTATCCTGGCCACCTCTCTCATTCCTAGGTAAGTCTTTATATTTAAAGGAACAGAAGACTGTGCTTAGCTAGAGGATTGGAGGTGGAGTCAGAAAGACCTGAGTTTAAATCCTGCCTCAGACACTTACTAGCTTCATGGCCCTGCGCAGGTAGGTCTCAGCCTTAGTTTCCTTATGTATAACGAAGATAGCAATTACATCTGCCTCACTGGGTCATTGCAAGGATTAAATTAGATAATATCTATAAAGCAGCTTAACTAAACTTAGATTGCTATATGAATATCAATCATTATTATTATTTATCATGACTTGCAAACTGAGTGGCATGCTGGTAAATATTTAACAAGCAGCTCTTCATACACCTACATACATATACATATATACATATATACCCCCCCATATATATAAGCCATTTTAAAGTTTAATCTGAATCATTAACATATTCTATATCACCTATTCTAGACAATCACCAAACCAGTAAGTCAAATCCTGAGTTGTAGAATATTGATTTCCAAGGTATAAATGTTCACCCTAAAAATTTAACAGTTGACTCTGGGTTTGAACCACCCCAGCACACCTCTGGTGATAGGGGATTTAGATGCAACCGCTCCTGGAAAGGCAGTATTCTAATCCTGATAGAAGATTATTTGCCCACAGGTCCCTCAGGTCCAGCAGCTCTCCAAGGTGCTGACTTTGTCCTTTAACCTCCGCCCCCTTTAACCTCCGCCCCCTTTAACTTCCATCCCCCTTCAGCACATGCAGATCTTCTTGGTGTTGACTGGTTACATGTCATGAACAGCAGAGTGGTATTATTGAAAGGACACTGGATGTGGAGTCAGGAGACCTGGATTTAATTTCTGACTCAGCTACTTAGTGGCTGTGTGATCTCAGGCAACTCAGTTTTTCTCTCTGGACTTCAGTTATACCATCTATAAAATGAGGAAGTTAAACTAGATAAAAATGAAAATACCTTTCAGCTCTAAGGCCCTATAATTTTGTGAACTGGTTCTTCCCCTGGTATCCATGGTCTCTTGATATTCTGTTAAATTTTCTGGCTTCTGTGACCCCTGTGTTTCATGTACCTCATGTTTCACTCCCTCATTCTGGCTCCCTGATTGATACTACATGATCTGACATGACATCCTGGCACAAAGAAGTCAAAGGTGAACTGGTGGTCTTTCTTTGCTTTTTGCTTGATATAGTCCTTTCCTCTCATTTCTTCCTCCTCTCCCCTTCTTTATCCCCAGAGCCTTCCCCCATGCATTCAGATGTATGGTGTATAGATTGAGGAAGGTGATAGTACTACTATTCTCTGTCCTCTTCAGAACACATCTGGAGTATTGCTCAGTTTTAGATACCACATTTTAGGAAACATAGAGACTTTTTTCTTTTTCTTTCCTTTCCTTTCCTTCCTTCCTTCCTTCCTTCCTTCCTTCCTTCCTTCCTTCCTTCCTTCCTTCCTTCCTTCCTTCCTTCCTATTAAGACAGGTCTCTGGAGAGCCCGCCAGTGATCCACATTAGAGTTTTTATTCTGCTGTATTTTGGACCTGGATTGATTCCTACCTCCGAGAAACAGCTAGGTGGCACAGTGCTGTACCTGGTCAGGAAGATTCAAATCCTGCCTCAGACTCTTAGTTGTTGTGTGACCCTGGGCAAGTCACTGAATTTCCATCTGCCTCAATTTCCTCATCTGTAACATGGGAATAGTAATAATAGCACCTACCTCCCAATGAAGATAAAATGAGATAATATTTGTAAAGTGCTTCTCAAACCTTAAAGCACTATATAAATGCTCATGATGTGATGATGATGATGATGAGGAGGAGGATGCCACCTGATATCCCCCCCTTCTGGGATTAACACTATTGGTGTCATACACCTAATCTGCTTAGTCCACTGCAGCTCAGAACTCCAAAGTTCAGTAATCCACCAACCCCAGTGGATATCAGGTGTAGGCCACATGTGGCTAGATGAGTCCTTCTTAAACTGGAGTGTGTCTAAAGAAGCATCCTTAGATGGGAAGGAGACTGGAGACCATACCATACAAGAATCATCTGAAAGAACTGGGGTTGTTTAGCCTGGAGAAGAAAGACTCATAGAGGAGCAGAGAACCTGATTGCTATCTTCATGTCTTTGAAGGATTTGAAGGGCTGTCATGTGGAGAAGGGAATATACTTATTCCACTTGGCCCCAGAAAACAGCTCTAGGAACAAGGAATTGACACTGAAGAGAAGAGGACTCCAACATTTCTAGCTGCCTAACATTTAGAACTCTTCTAAAACAGAATCAGTTGGTTTAAAAGGTGGTCATTTTGGATCACTGGAGATCTTCAAGCAAAGCAGAGAGCCACTTGTCAGGGATGCTATAGAGGGGATCTTTGATTAGATTGGGCTGCCCTCTGAGGTGGATTCCAAAATACTGAGATGTGTGATTGTTCTTTTCTTCCTTCCCTTTTGCCTTTCTCCCTTGCCTGGACCCCATTCCCACCTATTACCTTATGACCCTTCTTATGTCTCCCCCTTTTCCCTCCCCCCATCCCACCTCCCCCACACTCTGGTGTCTCTTATGGCTAAAGAGATTGCTTTATTTGAGCTCATTACATTTCCTTTCATTTCTGTTCATTCTTTCTGAAACATTCACTTCTTGCTAACCCAGCTCATGTTTCAGCTCACCTTCTGCTCTGCTCATTGACTTCTTGGGCAGACAGAGTGATGAGTGACCCCTGCCCTATTCCCACCAAGTCCCTATTCCTGACTGTGTTTTGAGAAGAGGAGGCTCAGAGAGGGATTGAGAGTGCATGTCGTGGTCCAGGCCACAATGACCTTGTCATGTCACTCATCACAGTTCTTGCCAGGTTCCATGGGCAAGATGAATGTAGGCCTGGCCATTCTTCTCCCTCAAACCAGGGCTGGGAAAATCATGGGACCACTTTGCAACTGAAAGGGAGAGGTGAACCAGGACCAACTGAGCCGATGGAATGAGAAATCTTCGCCCTCTTTCAGCCTTTTGGGTAACCCTAGTCCTCATTAGTAGAATCACAGGCTCATAGATCTAGAAGTGGAAGGAACTTCAGAGGGCATCTGGTCCAGCTACCTCATTTTACAGGTGAGAGAACAGATCCAGGGAAGTGAAGTAATTTGGCCAGTTCACCAAGAGAGTAACTGTCAAAGGTGAGGTTTGAATCAAAGTCCTCTGATGTCAGAGTCAGTGGTTTGTTTTGTTTTGTTTTGTTTTACTATAGTGTTCTAGGAGTTTGGTCTAACCTGGGCTTTCCCATAGTTTGACTAGACAGATACTGTTTTGACAGTCCTGGTGTGATTAGTGAGGCCTCTTGGAGGTTACTCCTCTGGTTGGTATGTATGTGTTGTATGTTGGGGTGGGGGTGAGGGACTGAGGGGTTATGGATTTCCTTGTGTGGGTGGGACCAGGGGTAGATTGAGGCTTAGCAATCTGGTCTGCTTTGGAGTAGTTGTAGTCTACTGTTTTCTTCATCTTAGCCCTAAAATGTAAGGATATTTTCAACGTCTTCAGGAATGCAGTGTTTAAAACAAAAGCTTTCTCGTCAGATTATCTACTGAGCTGCAAAGCACTGTACTAGGAGCCTCAGAGAGCTTTCCTTAACCTACTAAGAATATTATCAAGGAAACAAAGTACATTGGATGACCCAAAACACCACAAACAATTTATCTGAAGGGTCAAAATCCCAAATGCAAACTGACACTCTAAATCAGGGCCCTATTAAGGCATGTGACCTTAGATAGAAAAAGTTTGCATTAAAAACTGCCACCATTTGGTAGAATTAATTAATATTATATAGACAGTCTACCCTGATTGAATTCTCTGGATAATCCAGTCTGCCTATTCTCATTGTAACCTTTCCTGTCTCTTTCATGCCTTCATGTCTTTGTGCCATTTCCTTTCCTTTGAGATACCTGCCTCCATACTTGTGCCCATTCAAATCCAATTTATTCTCTAAGTCCCAGAATGAGTCCTTGCCCCCCTCACCACCTTGCAGCTTCCTATAATTGCTGCTGCTATCATTGAGCTTTCCCTTTCCTGACATAGCATTTTAAAATTTATTCCATATTTTTGGTAGATACCCCAAATCCCCATTTTTCATCTCCTATGGAACCTAGCTTTGGGCAAAAGTTGGTTCTCAGTAAGGTCAAATGCAAACTCCTCTGTTTGGTAGTTAAGACCCTTCACAACCTGATTCCAACCTACCTTTCCAGCTTCATCACACATTACACCCCTTCAGGTTCTTTATTCTGGTTAAACTGATCTTCTGGCTATTCCTCAGGTAGGACATACCATCTCCTGTTCCCCCCTCTTTGTACCAGCTGTTTACCCCCCATTTCTATAATATAACTTCTCATCTCTGCCTCATAGAATCCCTCGGTTCCTTCAAAGCTTAGCCCCTATCACCTTTGACACGAATTCTTTTCTAATCCCATACTCTGCATCCTTGTGCCTCCCCCCAATAATTTTTCTTCTATTTAATTTATATATGGTCTATAAAATACATTTAACTCCTCTATCTTTTGTTTTTACATCACCTCCATTTCTTGTTGTATATTTCCCCCAACCTTCTCCCAGAGAATCTCTTATAATGAAGAATATTTTTTTTAAGAAATAGAAGTTCAGTAAAATCAACTATGTATTAGAAAAGTCTGATATTCTATCCAGTGTTCTGTACCCATGGTTTCCTAATATTGTACTTCAAAGCAATGGTTAAGGGATACTTTTTTCATATCTCTTCTTTGAGGGAAGTTTGGTCATTATAATTTTGTGGTATTCAGTTTCAGTTGTTCTATTTGTTCTTTTCATTTGCATTGTCAAAGTCATTGTGCATATTGTTTCCAGGTTCTGTTTATTTTGTATCAGTTATCCAAAGGCTTCCCATGATTCTCTGAATTCTTCATTTTTGTAATTTCTTATGGCACTGTAACATTTTATTAGTTTCATGTGCCACACTTGGTTTAACTATTCACCATTCAGTGAGCACCTAGCTTTTCCAGTTTTTTGCTACCACAAAAAGTGCTGCTATAATGTCCATTATATAAGTAAATTTAGTCTCACTGACAGAACCAGAAGGAAAAGTTTCTTTTTTTCTCTTATACCCCTAGCCTCTAGAACATGTAATAGGTGCTAGTTAGTAGCTCCTGGCATGCAGTAGATGCTTAATAAATACTTGATTGGCTTGAATAGAATAATCCATTTTGCTTGTATATATAGACATTCCAACTAGTTGATATTCAGTGACTGGACAATTGCCTATACCCCCAAATGCATCTCTGGGCATTGCTATTCTCTTGTGCTCTCTGAAAATCCTTTGAGCTCAGATTATTCCCCAAGTACGTGTGAATTTGTATTTCTCCAGGGCAAGTCTCATTTTGCTATTTCCTGCCTGCAGTTCTGGCCTCTTTGCTTGTATTGGCATTAATCTTCCTTCTGCCATTATCTACATTGCCACTATTCCCACATTTTGGGTCCTAGCTATTCTAGCAAGAGCAGTCTCTACAAAAGTGATTCACCTTCTTATGACTCCTGCAGATTCTGAATGAGAACCTTAAGCTCACCATTAATGCTGGACCCTACCCTTCACCACAACCACCATGGTTCTTCTACCTCTGGCTTTCCCATCAACCCTCACTAGGCAAGACTGTGTCCTCCAAGTTCCTTGACCCACACTTACTATCATCTTTCATCAGAGAGAAAAGTGGACTCAAAAAAATATGTACAATACCTGCAACGGTCCAAGCTTAGATGGTAACAAAATTCATTTAAAAGTAACAGACAACTTTCAGGCTAACATTAAAGTTAAGGCACACATCTTTTCTATTAACAAATGGTAAAACTGCATGTACCCTTTTATGCTGGTTTCCTGCCTGTTTGGAGGATTTAATTGTGTTTGTCAGGGTTTGCATGATGTGTTAAAATAAAATTGATCAATTTAAAAATAACAACTCCCACCGCACCTACACAGAGCTTTAACAGTTACAAAACACATTTGCATCCATAAGATCATAGATATAGACTTCTAAGTAGGGCTGTGCTGGAGCCAACTTTTACCAAGCCAAATGTTAAATTTTTAGTGCAAGTATTTATACCTCAGAAACTGGCAAATGCTACAAATCAGGGTTTGATTTATTGTTTTTGTGGATTATCTAGACTTTAGAAAGTAATGGAGAAAATATGAATAGTTCAGATAAAATGTAAAAGTGGAAAGTGTTTATATTCCCACCCCTCCCCCCTTCCCTAGTAGAACTGGTTGTCAAACATTTACCAGTACAGTGATGATCAAAAGGAACACCAGAGGCCATCTAGCCCAGGGGTGGGGAACCTTTGGCCTCAAGGTCACATGTGGCCTTCTTGGTCCTTGGGTGTAGCTTTTTGACTGAGTCCCAAGTTTTACAGAACGAATTTGTTCTCTGAAGTTTGGATTCAGTCTAAGGGCTGCACTTGAAATAGGGCCACATGTGGCCTCGGGGTTCCCCACTCCTGATCTAGTCCAAACTGTCATTTTATAGAAGAAGAAACTGAGACCCAGAGAAGTTAAGTAACTTACCCAAGGCCACACAGGTAGTGAAGGTCAGATGCAGGATTTGCCCCATCCTTTGACTCCAGAGCCAGTGTTTTTTCATTGTACTTACCTCATTTGGTCTTCACAAAATCCCTCTGAGGTCAGTAGGACAAGGATTACTATCCCAATTTTAAGGATAAGGAAAGAGGGTCAGAGAGGGAGGAGATATACGCCCTATATCCCATCATCCCTGGGACCCATTAGATCTTGAGCTTACTCAGGACTACATTGCAACAAGGGCTTCTATCCTGTTTTTGACCATCTTCTGGACTTCTGGAAGTGTTTCAGTTGCCACCTTTTTTCTTCCCTAAGACATTTTAAGCCTGTGTTTGGAGGTAAAATGTTCCACTCATAGAAAACAAAATACCTACCTTAGTCACTACCTTGTTGACCCTTGGTCTTTTAGTATTTAAGATGCAAATATTGGAAACATCATCATATGCTAATGCTTTTGTCTTTTTTCCTTAAAAACTGAAGGCTATAAAAACCATGGAGCCTTGTTAGTCAGACTCCCAGTCAACGACATTTTACTTCCTCTGCCCCTATCTTCTTTGTCTCTCCCTAAACTTGACATTCCTCTTTTCCAGTGGGCTCTCCCTCCACTGCTCCAGAAAGGAGGGAACCAAGAAAATACACAGGACTTTGCTCCTCAGGCAGTGACCTTCCTGCTGATTATAATTCCCTGGGCTGTCTGGGGCTGGTTAACTCCAGCTGGTAAAGTGAAGGAGTGCCAAGGTCATGGGCTTATTCCTGTGTGGGTCAGGTAGCTTTGTTAAGCCGTTAGTAAGAGAGTGGGAGTAAATCAGGGCAACTTCTCTCCACTAGGGAAAAAAACAACTCCAGTTACGTGTCCTTTGAATTTTGGGTCATCTGTGTTTATATATATAAAAAGCAAGATATTTTTGTGTAGCAGGAGGGAGGGATAATGCTGGATGGCCCACAAGTGTTGCATTGGGATGTATGACATATTAAAAGGCCTAGAGGAAGGCCTCTTGAAGGAAGGGAAAGAGGGAGTGAAGGAAAGAAGGAGGGAGGGAAAGAGGGAGATGGAAGGCCAAATTCTAGAATAGCAAGTAGGTGAGAAATGTGAAATAAATTTGAAAAGGTACTCTAGAACACTAGATTATGAAAGATTTTATATGTTAGGTTATGAAATTTGTGTTTTATCCCAGGAACAATAGGGAAACATTGTTTGCACAGGTGAGTGATGTGATCAGATCATGCATGTATTAAGAATATTATTTTGTTAGTTGTGTGGAGGATGGATTAGAGTAACTGGAAACCAGGATACCAGTTAAAAGGCGATTGTAATAGTCCAGGCAAGAAAGAACTGATGGGGTCCTTGTGATGTATATATGTCTGTAGTATCAATCTGTAACTTCAGTTTGTAAGTGGGGTGCTTTGGGATCTATGTCTGTAAAATCAATTTGTAAAACCAGTCTGTAAGATCATATTTCCACCCCCCACCCCCCAGCCTCAGAGCATTGACTCTTCCCCTTCCCCCTTCCAGCATTCTGCCCAGCAACAACTCATGACCTGTTTATCTCTGCTTGAAACAATAAGTTATGTAAATGTTATCTCCCTTAGTTAGAGTGGCCAGCCCCACCATAAATTCTTCAATACCTTATCTATAGGGTAACTCCTTAGTCAATTATATACCCACACTGTCTCTGATGACCTTGGTGGGTGGCAGACGGGGCACTCTTTAGTATCAGGCCTAAAACCACACCTTCAGCTAGCCCCCCCTTGAGCTATTTCCCAGTGAATCATGGGCAATACACTTGTGCAGTTGATATTAAAAGTACATGGTCCTTTGAGCACTGACCACTCCTTAACTCCTCCCTGATCCCACCCTTACTCACCTAGTTAGCATAATTGACACCTTAAAACTATGCCTGTGACCGACTCCTGGAAGTTTGCAGGTTCCATAAGAATCTAGCCCGCTGTTCTCTACAGCGTAACAATAAACTTTTACAATTTCGGCTTCAAAGTTTGCTTGAGCCTGGTGAATTCCTTCCAGACTGGATGCCAGGGTGGATCCCTGGCAGAACCACTTACCCTCCCCCCCTCATTATCACCCTTCCCTCTTCAGAACGACCTAAACTAGGGTAGGGGCCTTGAGAATAGTGAGAAGGGGTCCCATATGAGAGATGTTGTGAAAGTGAAAAGTGACAAGATTTGGCAACTGGTTTGTTTATGGGAGTGAGAAAGAATGAAGAGTCCAAAATGATTCTGAGGTTGCCCACTGGAGTAAGTGAGTGATGCCTTGACTGAAGTAGGGATGTTTGGAGGAGGGTGTTTTTAGTTTGAAATGCCTGTGGGACATCTAAGAGCAGGTGTCCAGCAGGCAGTTGGTAATATGAGAGCAGCTCAGGAGAGAGATTAGGGCTGGATATATAGACTTGGGATTCATTTGTATAAAGGTGATAACTGAATTCAGAGGAGCTGATGAGTTCACCAGTGGAGAGAGAGAGAAGTGATAGGAAGAACAGAGATCAGAGCCTTGGGACTCAGTCATGGTTAAGAGGTAGTGAATGAATGATGATTCAACAAATGAGGTTTGTTCCAGACGTTCATCTCACCTCATGTGCTCTCCCCCCACAGTTAGAGAAGGGGAAGCTCTATGAAGAGGCTAAGACAGAGCAGTCAGACAGGTAGGAAGAGAATGAAAGGAGAGAAATGTCAAGGCAGCCAAGGGAGAAGAGAGGATCTATAAGGAGGGAGTGACAGGATCCAAAGCTACAGAGAGATTAAAAAGAACAGATTTGACTTGCTCAGAAAACTAGAAATAAAGGCCTGATCAAAGTCATTTGTTGGCAATCCAGGACGATTTTCTGGAGAAAGTAAACCGGTGAGCTAGTATTCAAAACCAAACATGCAAAGGAATTGGGACTAGAATGAAATATCCTTGAGGGGGTGGGGGTGGGTGGGGAGGGATACAGGATTTATACAGAGCACCTGGTACTTTCAAACAAGGCCCACAAGTACGAGCCATGAAAAATGCCTTTCTCAGTTGTGTAGGTGAAGATGGAGAAGCTAAAGGGAGTTTGAAAAGCAATACTGTCTTTTTGTTTTGTTTAGTTTTGAAGACAGATTAGGAAGGTTTGCATTCCTTTTGTGATAACTAATATGAAAGGCTTATCAAAGTTTTTTTTTTTTTTAAGCTCTCAATGCTTTCTCTAGAATTGATTTGAAGACTTGGCAGATTTAAAGAATCATTCAGCAATGTTTTTATGGATCGATGCTAATTTGATGCAACAGACCTGAGCACAGTGCCAATTGACTGTCAAACCAATATTAACTGCATGCTTCTCTCCCAGTCTTTGCGGATGGACAGCTCATAAAGATGCAAACTTGACAATTATTAGGCTTCTCCTTGGCGACTTCATATGAAATGTTTATCAAAAACTACATAAATATCCCTATGCTTTGGATCATCAAGAATCTCTGGGAACTCTGAGGCCTGGCTCCTGGTGTTTAATGTCTTTTTGATCAGCACTTTAATATCACACTCACACACACACACACACACACACACACCACTCACACACACACACATACTCTGGAAGTGCTACACAGGAAATATGTAGCTTTGGTGATTAGAATCCAAAGTTCATCAATAAAAGGAAGACATACACAGTCTGCAAGATTGGGGAGTCACCTGGGAAGGTAGTTGATTTCTCTGGATGTTTATTTGAGATGAAGAAACCATCAGAGAGGCCATGCTGTGGAACTCTGGGGCTCGGATTTCTCTGGAGTCACAGGGATGCACTTAAGGAAAGATAACAAGCTGTGGCATAATAGATTAAATTGTCAGTAGAGCCCTGGCCAGTTAGCCAGATGCCCCTCTCCTCCCACAAATGTTGGCATGCCAGTAATCTGTCCTTTGCCCTTCCAAACTCTAATGGCTACCTTTGTTTACTTCAAGAAAACAAAGAGCCTGGGTGATGGAAACTTTTATGGTCTGAGAGGGGAAGGGAAATCATAAAAAAAACCTCTTGAGCCCCCCCTCCCCATTTTCCATCTAGTCTCTGGATTTGATTATTAACTGTTTTTTGCTAGAGGCCAGTAAATGCTCTCTCTTTTGAAGGATAAAATAACCACAAATAGATTCAGATAACTTCTTATAATTATCATTGTCTGCCATCCCAGCTATGGGCGCTTATCAGGCTCATTCCAAGTCAGGCGGAATAGGTCAAAGTTCATCTTTGGGTTAGATTTAACACAGAGGAATCCGGGTCTTCTGAGTGATTAAAGGGGGTCAGTTACCTTTTTTTCCAATCAAAGAGGTGTTCTGGCTACATGCCACCCAGGTGAGGTATAGCAAAAGAATGTTCCCATCAGACCAACTTCAACTTGCATACAACAAGGTCCTTGGAGTATGAAAATCTGTTCCACAGGCTTCCCAGAGTTGATTGGGTGATCGGCCCTGATTTACTAGTAAAATAATCTTTCTCTGGTTGGAAGGGCCTGATATGAGGTCAGTAGGGTTGGACACTTTTCCAATAAAATGTACATCTTCCCACCTAATTTTTCTTCTTTCCCCACCCCGGAGAAGAGCCTTCTCCTAGTCCCTTTTGATATTCTTTCCTCATCACTCTTCTTCTGACCTGAGTGCTCAGTAATGATACTGGAGCTTTCACGGTGGGAACAAGGGAAGAGGATGGGAATGATTCAGAGGAAGGTCTTTTTCATGAAGAACCCATGGTACCACAATGACTCTTTACCTTGGAGACAATCTTTTCTCCATCCAGATATGGTCAGTGTTCTTCAGTTAAGAAGTTAGAGGGACTTATAGAAGGGTGTTTAAAAATAAAAATGTCAAAACCCATAATTTCTCATATCAGTGAAACCTGGTAATACTTCTCATTAGGAAGAAGTCAGCTAGTAGAATATATTATTTTGTACACTACTCTAATTCCTCAGCTTTCATGATCTCAGTATTAATTACCAGCATTTAAATGAAAAATATGGGAGAAGGAAGAAAAAAGTATACCAGACTCTTTAATCACAAAGCTTTGTGGGGCATTTTTCTTTCTTTTTTTTCCAGAGAGTAATTTGATCTTGAGCAAATGTCAGGGCATTTTTTGAAGTCTGTGTTACAATATCAGCTTGTTGCAAGCACAGAGCTTCATCTGGATTTCATAAATATTGTATGGGGCTCCATCACCATTGCCTTTCTCATCACCATCTCTGGCTAACTCAAGAGCCCATCCTCTCCTGTACACCTCCCACTAACTCCCACCATCACACACACACACACACACACACACACACACACACACACACACACACAAAATTGTAATCCACTGCAGAGTTGTCATGAAAAGCCAATTGGTGATATTTCAATCAGAATGTTCTTATAACAAATTCCATTCAAATTCTCTCTGAAAGGGAGTTAAGGTTTCATCCTGCTGCTTAGAGAGTGATATGCTAAATCTCGCTCCCTGGGACCTGGCAGCCATCCAGAGCTTTGTAATTTATAGTTCTCCTTCCCGATGCTGACGGTGACCTTGGAACCTCACTGCCAGGGAGATTTCTTAAGTTCACAACACCATCTTCCATTCTCCCTTGTGAAATCTCTGCCTATCCCTGAGTGCCCCCCAGAATCCAACTGGTTACAGTACACAATAAAAAAAAGGATATAAACAGAGTCTGATTAATACATCGGGGGCTGTGTGAAGAGCTCCATGGCAGGTAATTGGGAGATTGTTTGTTGCTGGTGACCTTTCCTCTAAAATTTATGTTAGCAAGTAAACAGCCAAAAATTGTGTTTAAAGGTGGTTTATATCTGACAGAAACTATTAGTTGGCTCTGGCATACTCCATATCACAAAGTACTCCCTAAAGGAAGAAAGGCAGGCCCTCCACTAGAATCTGGAGCTATTTCTAGCTGAGGAATAAACAAAGTAGCTAAAATTCCTAGTCTTGCAGATTCCCATCAGTGGCTGCATTGTTGAACACTTAGTAACAACATGTAAAAGAGGTGAACGTGCACAATTATGATCTACATGGGTCTTCGTGACAGGGTGATGGTGCTCTCTAGAGGAGGACATTGAAGAAATGTAGTTAAGGGAAGTTATAGTGTCTTGATAATTGTTGTAAACATGAGCCTGAGATAGGGAGCTGTCTTTGGAGTCAAAGCATCAGAGATATGTCAGTTAGAGGGGAGCTGAACGTGATGCCCTGCATCCTTATTGCCAGAGTTGATCATCCAAGCCTGAGGGGGTGTTTGGAAACCACAGAAGAGGGCTCATTCAATAGGTTTCTGAAACCAGAGTTCATCTTCCTGGTTTTCTGTTTCTTCGTTCTGTGCTAAGAATCGACTGGTTTCTGAGGGGCATATCTTAGGAAAGAACAGAGTACAGATCACTGGTTTGAAGAGTTGGACGTGATGGTCTCTGGGGGGTCCCTTCCTGGTCTAGATCTATAGTTCTGGTTGCCTATGATTTTTCTAAGAATGGAGGCTCTTTTCAGGGAAATAAAGAGGGGAAGAGAAAACAGTGCCCTGAAATTCCTCCCCGCCCTGCTTTAGGTGTAGGGATAAGACATGCCCCACTCCCTCCACTCCCCCCCATGAGGTGATTCATTCTATGCTTCCTTTGGATACAGTAAAAAGTCTGTCTGCTTTGTCAGCTTTCCTAAGAATATAGTATATTGCGTGGAAATTGGATGCTAACAAGATCTGCATGGATAAATTAGACTCTTAACTTTTTATGTTATTACAAAATTGGAATGGACTCTAATGACAGTAAAAATTAATGTTCTGTTTCAGATAAATGGCACCGACGTTGTTAAATTCTCCCGATTAGCCAACAAAAATAAAGCTGTGGCACATACCAGAGTCTCTCACACCTCCATCTCGATGTAAGCAGCTTTGTCTTAAGCATGTGAACAGTTTAGAAAAAGAGTATGTCTGCCTTAAAGCCATATCATTAAAATGACAAGGGGAAGTGTGTCACTTCTGAACAGTAGGGAACCAGCATCCTTAACGTGAAGTCTCTGCCTTATCTTCCTGGCAATCAGGTCCAGAGTCAGGCCTACCATCTTCAGGAGGCCTTCCCTGACTGCTCTAGCTCAGAGTGATTTCTCTCTTTTCTGAACATCTCAAGCTATTATGTTCAATACAGTACAGTGTAGAACTTGCTTGTAAGGATTTTCATTCTCTGTCATCTAGACCAGTGCTTGGCACATAGAAGGCACTTAATAAAGGCTCAATCACACATCCATCTTTTCATCTATGGGTAAGTGCTAACTCCCAGCCTGACTGGGAGTCCCCTCAAGGGGATTCTATCTTGTTTTTACTGATCCCCTCTGCTTGACCATCCAAGGGATTGGGTTTGGGTGGATGAAATAGAGAAAATGGTTGGTTGAGATTGGCAGTCACTGAAGCTGATCCAAAATATCTGACCTGAGACTCAAGTTGTTGCAGTGGGGTCGCAGTCTGTAACAGTTCAATTCAAGAAGCATTTCTTGAGCACTTCTATGTGTTTGGCAATATACTCGGTTCTAGGGATACCTAGACAAAGACAGAATTGTTTGTTCTTGCCATCAAGGAGATTACATTCATGGGGGCGGGAGGATAACATATTGAGCCCCGGTGCCTTAATCTTCTTCCCAGAGTCACATCACAGATTCAGCAGGGGTATGGTCACCACTTATAGAGAATAAATTAGGTCCCCTCTCTGTCTGAGTTAAGTGGGAGCCTAGCCCATGCTGCCTTTAAAACCTACTTCTGTTCAATTACATAATGACTGGAGGTCTGGTCAATGACATCTCTGGCCTTAAATAGTGAGTCAGACTCTGAGAGACTTGCCATCGAAGCAATCGTTCCATCCCTAAATATCCCTTATTCCATCTGGAGGATTGGGGAAGATGTGTAAGGGAATAGAAATAGAGTCTCTATATAGAAGGTCGTAGCTAGATGTTAGCATCTCCCCTAGGGAGAAACCTCCAAAGGTCCCTATGGGGAAAAGGTGGGAGCCAGAGGCATCCTAGAGTGAACTCCCACAGGTGAGATTTCCTTTAAGTTTCGAGAGATGTATCTGGCTACATTATCCCCAGGAGTAACTTGCATTCATTTCCTGAGGCTCTTGATTGGCTGAAATCAATCTAACAAACCACCAAACTCATTCCCTCTGACCCCACTAGAGCCTGTTGAGTTTTCAGTTGCGAACTATCTTCCTAAATATTTCCCAAGGGAGTTCCAAGCAGTTGAACCATCTCTTGACTGAGAAACTCAGGATTGTTTCTTCCTCTCCAATCTGTTCCAAAGTGTAGTGGGCTTAAGGTGCTGAATTAAAATCTTGCCTTGGGCATTTAGTTGTCCTATGACTTTGTTTCTCTGACCCTCTCTTTCCTCTTCTGTAATATGAGGGAATTGACTAAGATGATCTTATTAAGTCCCCTTGCAATTTTTCTCTTATTTCTTCTTCCACTCACTTCCTAAAGGATTTCTTATGCCAGGTACCATGAGAATTCTCTGTCCAAATGAGTCATTTCTTTCAGGCCATACCTTCATAACTCATACAAGAACAGTTGAAGCAGCTTTTTACAATAGCCCTGGGAGGCACCTGACCAAAGATAGGTCGATTAGAGTCATGTAGGTGGAAGTAGGTGAGACCTCGGATTCTTTGGGTAATCTTGGAATGTTGCCCACCCTTACAAGAAGTACACAGAGATCTTATTTCTCTGGACTGTGTCTTCTAAATGGGATTTTGGCATCTCCAAAAGTGAAACTCAGGTGCAATTTGGTATTTTTAGACTTAGGGCCTTAAAGCCTTTTGTGTTTGTGTCACGCACCCCCTTTGGCAATCTGCTGAAGCCTATGGACCCCCTTTCACAGAAGAATACTTTTAAATACATAAAATAAAATACATTTAGTAAGATGACAAAGGAAAATAATCGTGCTGAGTTAACCCACTATTTAAAAACAACAGCAAGAACAGCAACAAAAACCAAGTTCTCAAACCCCTGTTTTAGACAGTGACAGATTTCATTTTGAACCTCTCTCTCCTAATTGTTAAGAAACACTTGGTAAGCCCTGTGCACAAGGTGCTGGGTAAACCTGCAGGAAGAGGAGTGGGCACCTGTGTCCTGAGGGACTGGTGGTGTTTTTCTGTAGGAGTCTGTTTTCCTCAGGAAGCTACGGGTAGAATAAACAGTCAGTGCAGAGACTGCTGCCCTTTAGACCACACACACGCACACACACACACACACACACACACACACACACACACACACCCCTCTTCAATCACTGGGCTGGAGACAGAATTCCTGCTTCCAGGCTCCATTGGTTTCCATTGCCTCCCCTCACAGTCCAGCACATCAATTGTAGGCAGAGTCAGGCAGAGAATCAATCAGGCTGACTCCCTACAGTATAGGAGCTGAGCATCTCTACTGAGGATTCACATGATGCCTCTCCCCAGAAAAGATTCATTAGCACCCCTTCTTCCAGTCCTTTCCAAGGAACCAAACAAGGGGTTTATTTTAAAAGCAGATTTGTTGCCAATTCTCTCCCCTCCTCCGCCCCACATTTCTTAAGGCAGGATATTTTTGGGTTTTCTTCTGGACTAGGAACAGTCCCAGACTCCACGATTCTCCATCCTGGGCTACATTTTGTTTTTCATTGTTTTCAATCCTTATGAATTTGTCAAGGAGACAGCCTGGATTAGTAAAATAGAGTGCTGGGCTTGAACTCAGAAAACCTTGGGTTCAAATCCTGTCTCTCACACTTATTAGTTATGTGATTCTGAGGAAGTCACGCAACCCCCTCGGAGAGGACATATCTATTCAATCACAAACAGATTATGATCTGCACTGAGGAAGGAGTTCCCATACCAGGAACCCCTCCTGGCCCCATCCCCCATCCAGATGATGAAATTGCAGCTCCAGGGCAGATTCATACTTGAATTTCTCAATATCTCAGTCACATACTATCCCTGCTGGTGTTGGCAAGATGCCCTTATAGGTCAGGGGTAAGAGTGAAGCCCTCTTTCCATCCCAGAACTCTAAGTGACTCTTGGACAACTTACCTGCATTCCTAACCCTGACACTCTCATAGCCTAGCCTTAGACAGGTCAGTGGCATTGCTATGTGCCTTGTAGAAGGTCAACAACATTGCCAGAATGACCTCCACAGATTCTGCTACTTAATGGCTATGTGACTTTGAGCAACTTTTCTGGGCCTCAGTTTACCCATGTAACATGAAAGGGGTGGACAAAATGACCTCTAAGGTCTATTCCAGCTCTAAATCCTAGAATTCATGCACCAAATTTAGACAGGTTAGTAGCACTACTGGGCATTCCCTTCCCCTTCCCAGTTTGGTTTTTTTTTTCACCCCAGACACTAATATCAGACCTGTCCCCTCTGCCCCTAGAGATCCATTTATGTGTGATGTTCTTGGTCAGCCTTGGGCAGCTTCAGAAATGAAGGATGTGGAAGGAAGAGAATCAGGCAGCTCCACAGAGACCAGACTCATTCAAGGAAGGAAAACCATGAGTGGCTGGCCTGGGCCAGGGGAATAATATTCACAGAACAAATAGGGAGGGGAAGCAGAAGGACATAAATACAGTTAAGGGGGATTGGTCTGATGAGAGGCACAAGGGACTGTATAACCCGCCCTGAGTGGAGGAGGTGTGAGTATGTGGCACATAGAGGAGACATGATGATCAGGATTGAAAGGCCTGGGGATTTGGGAGAAAGAACAGAGCATGGAATTTGATTATGAACAACAATGGGGGATGAAGATAGGGGCCTGCAATGGCTCTGGAGACACAGAGTCATAGACCATGCAGAACATCCATCACCTTGAACAGGCTGGGTTTGGGGCTGTTGCTGGGGCAGGGGCAGAATCTACCTTAGAGTCTCTAAGCTGGTATTAGGTCACTACAGTTTTTATTCCTGAGAAAAGGAGGCAGAAAGAGATTTCCTACAGACATGGTGAGAGTAAACTATGGAGACTATGAGAAGAAAGAGGAGTATCTGGGGATAAAGAGAGGTCAGGGTGGGAGAGGGAGAGAGGAAAGATGTCAGGGAGGGATGGGAAGAAGAGTTTCAGGAGGGGTTGGGGAAAGGAGGAATAGGGAAGCTATAAGTAGAGAGAAGGGACAAAACATGATGGAGATAAGAGAGAAGGGGAGCTATGAAAGGGAGAACATTAGGCTGATGAGGAGAGAAGGGGCTTAAGGTAGAGGAGTAAAGAGAGGGGGAAGGGGTACCTAGGGGAATTTGAACAAGGAGGAAGAAGTAGTGTCAGGGTGATATGGGAAAAGAGCTTCAGGGAGGGATAGGAGGGAGGGGGAGAGAGAGAGAGAGAGAGAGAGAGAGAGAGAGAGAGAGAGAGAGAGAGAGACACCAAGACAGAGAAGGATATTGGGGTTTGGAAGGGATGGAGCCCAGAAATTCTGGTGAAAGAGAAAATTAAGCACAAATGAAAGAAATCAAAGGGTGCTAGACTGACAAAGGGAAAGTGATTTACATCAGTCCCTGGGTGCTCTAGAGGGGAGTAGGCCACATAGTCCTTCAGTATGAACCTGAATGAAGGAACAGCAGAGTCAAGCCATGCCTAGAAACAGGACAGCCAAAGCAAGACAGTTCATAGCAGAGAGGCTGTATGGACTGGGAGTCCAGAAAACTGTGCTCTGCTTCTGAGAAAGCTGTGTGACCTTGGCCATTTTACTTCCTTTCTCTCTGTATTTCAGTTTCATCTTAAAATAAGAGTTTGGGATGAGATGATACCAAGGGTCTCTTACAGCTCGGTAAATCTATGATTCTACAAAAGTTGCAACCAACAGGAAACTCTCTAAGACCCATGCAGCTCTGATATTCAGTGATTCAATGCAATAATGAGCTATACTTATAACAATCCTAGACCCCAAGTCTCACCTCCCCATTGTCCCAGCCTGTGCCTGCAGTAGTGGTAGAGAAGGTCTCCACTGAGCCATCCCCATCCCTTACCCAACTTCCCTTGTACCAAAAGGCATATATTTGTGAGAATGTGACTGAGTCTCACAGTTTGCTGTGAGGGTTCACAGGTGATATATATCTTCCAGAAGGTGCTGAAGAATGAGCAAAAATATTAGCAGTTGTATCCCAAAGAGATCATACAAATGGGAAAAGGACTCCTATGTTCAAAAATATTTATAGCAGCTCTTTTTGTGGTGGCAAAGAATTGGAAATCAAGGGGATGCCCATCAATTGGGAAATGGCTAAAACAAGTTATGGTATATGAATGTAATGGAGTATTATTGTGCTATAAGAAATGAGGAACAGACAGACTTCATAATTACCTGGAGAGACTCATATAAACTGATGTTGAGTGAGGGGAGCAGAACCAGAACATTGTATACAATTACAGGCACATTGTATCTGTGATGACTAACTTTGATAGACTGGACTCTTCTCAGCAATGCAAGGTTATAAGACAACTCCAAAGGATTCATGAGGGATGTTCAGAGAAAGAATTATTGAGTCTGAATGCAGATTGAAGCAAACTACTTGCTCTCTTTCTTTTTCATTTTGTTTTCTTTTGTTTCTTCTTCCTCATTGTTCATTCCATTGGTTATAATTTTTCTTTACAAGTTGACTAATATTTAATGTGAAGGTATATGTAGAGCCTATATTGGATTGCATGCTGCCATGGCGGGGGAGGAGAGTGAGGAAGAGAAAATTTGGAACTCAAAAACTTGTGGAACTGAATGTTATAAACTAAAAGTAAATAAATCACACACACACACACACACACACACACACACACACACATCTCAGCTGTAACCCTGAGGAATAGAAGTTCTTCGGAACAATATAGTTTTCAATTTCTGGAATCCCCAGATTCTAGACTTGCTTTAACAGGCAGGTCATTCTTTCCCCCAAACAGTCACTTGCTGACTTGCCTCCTCTGCTCACTAGAGAAGGTCCAGGTACTGCTCCAGCTTTGGGTTGGTGAAAACATCCTCTTGCTTGAGTCTTCATCTAGCCTTGTCTCTTGCATGAGAAATTTTTAAAGTTTGCTTCAGTAAGTATTCATTGATCTGCCCTAGATTGTTCTTTTCTTAATTTGATGGGGAGAGGAGGGGACAAAGAACTCATTTTTCCACTTTTGAATTACTTCTGAAAAAAATGTGGCCATTTTCCTGAAAGTCTTTTTCAAAGGGGACCTTAGAAGCAATGGATTTTTAGTTCTTGGTTGGGGAGGGAAGAAAGGGCATAGAAATTCATTTTCTCACTCTTGAATTAGGCTTCTGAAAGTTTTCCTCTTGAAAGTCTTTTTCAAAGGGGACCTTAGAAATGAGGGATTTTTGCCACTCCGCCCTTGAGCATGGAGGCTAGTGGAGACCATGGTAATTAGATTAAGATGACTTGTCCATGCTATGAGAGCTAGAAGTTCTTAGGTTTCAAAAGACATTCTCAGCATATATCAGTTAGGACAGTCAGACCTGACATTCAGTGGCATTATTCCACATGTGGCACATTGTTTTCTGTGACCATCTGCCAACCAAGGGAAACAGGGCATCCATACCTCAGAGCATTAATAGGTTTGGAGCAGAAAAGGATCTTCTAATCTAGCCCCTTCATTTTATAGATGAGGAAGCTGACTCCTCAGGAGTCATTTTGAGTGACTTGCCCTGGTTACAGAGGTCTTAAGTAGAAGAACTAGAATTTGAACTAGTTCTTCTGATGCCAAACTCAGTGCTTTTCTATGCCACCACCTTCAACAGCAAAATAAGATTGTTTCCTTTTCTTTCTTTTTTTTTTGCCAAGTCTTGAGCCTGTTCATAGTTTATGGATTGAGAATTTAGAATAAGATATTCCCATATCTTCAATGGATTATTTTTCCTTTTCTCTCTCTAGAGCACCTACAGCTTGACCTGTCAGATTTTTCCTAGAGCGTCTTGGATGTTTCTTTAAGGGATGAGGCTTAATTAAGTTCATGAAAGGCTCCCTAGAAATAAAATAGTAAATTTATAAATAGGTCATACTGAAGACTAAAATGTTCCTAAGGCACATGTGGGCATCAAAATTTATGTATTGAAAAAGGTCCACTGTTTAGTTAAGTACAGAGACTGTGTTGCTCATCTCCTCCATGGTTAGTTACTGCCTATGGGCTCCAGATCATAAATGGGTCACTTACTTTGTTAGGAACCGATAATAGAGTAATTTGAGACTGTTGGATAGCCACCAATCTGTGCAAAGCAGTTGCTTTTATTTCTATCTACCTCTCATTAAATATTTCCTAACTATATATAACATTTTTAACATTGATTTTTAAAAATTACGAGTTCCAAATTATCTCCTTCTTGCCCTTCCCCCTCCTTGAGAAAATGCCTCAGTCACCTTTTTTTGGGGGGGGGGAGGTCATAGTCACTTTGGAAGGAGCTATCAATTGTCTCTTAGACCCTGGGAGAGCGAAAAGCAATTCTTTCATAATAACACTTTGAGGGTTCTATGATGTGGGTACTCTTTCCAACAGTATGTCATCAGCTAATCAATAGGCATTTATTAAATACTTACTATTTGCCAAGCACTGTAGAGTAAATGGCAAACTATCCGTGCCTTCCATTCTTGTCTATGACCTACCATAGCTCTTCCTTTCAGAGTATCTAATTATCTGGGTCCTCATCTGATCTGTGGACTGCTCACTTCTGAGAGGGCAGACACAACTCTTGATCTGAGGGGGAGAAAAGACACCCATAGAAGTTTTCAGTAGTCAACAGTGGGGCACGGACCCCCCTCCTCCCTGCCCCCAAAGAGCTAATATGATCTTTATCTGAATTAATGAAGGCATTCATAGGGGCTTAGAAGGGCTTTCAGAGAGGCAGATCGGCTGGACAAGTGAAAAACGTCCTGCCAACTTTGGACTGGGAAGCTCTGGTCTGGAGTGTTGTAGAAGGCATACACCATTTAGGTACAAACTGGGCATGTGTTTAGAGCATGGGTAGGTAACCTATGGCCTCCAGGCCACATGTGGCCTTCTAGGTCCTTGGGTGCAGCCTTTTGACTGGGTCCAAGTTTTACAGAACAAATCCTTTTACTAAGGAGATTTGTTCTGTGAAGTTTGAACTCAGTCAAAGGGCCACACTTGAGGACCTAGAGGGCCTCAAGGCCCGAAGGTTCCCCACCCCTGCTCTATAGGCTGAAATCCTATCCTATAAAGTAAATTTCTCCACAAGTAAGGGAAAATAGCCTCAGAAACCTGGTTGTGAGAACCCCCTTCTTGCTGCTATTTGCTTTGAGTTGTGAAGAAAGTATATGGAAATAAAGGGCCTGCTGGTAAGACTGTGCTAATACTCTGATTTCTCAGAAGCTGGAAGGACAAGGGAAGATGGGCTCTGAGATGTAGGAGGACAGGAGCTAAGTCTTACCTATAGCACCTGCAGTGAAGTCAGAGTCTACATAGAGGGAATTACATAGAAAATCCCCAAGGATGACACAAGCCAGAGGTGGGGGAGATGGACAGACTCTTGATCTAAAAGAGCTAGTATAACTTCCAGCAAGAAAGTCACAAACTCTGTCATCACATGTCAAAGCCTCCTTCCTGGCTCTTTCTTTCCCTCCTTAAAAACACATCATCGGGGGCAGCTAGGTGGCACAGTGAATAGAGCACTGACCCTGGAGTCAGGAGGACCTGAGTTCAAATTTGGCCTCAGATACTTAACACTTACTAGCTGTGTGACCTTGGGCAAGTCACTTAACCCCTTCTCCCCTCCAAAAAGACAAAAAAAAATGTATCATCGATTTAAATACAGAATAATATTCTGGGTGTTGGGAGTGACCCAAGGAGAAATCATATAGGTCTTGCCTTCAAAGAGTTCACAATCCAAGAGAGGAGATGAAGAAGTATCTATAATACACACGTGCATGTTAGTGTAACATACTCAAGATGCCATAAAGTTCATATGAAAGCAGAGATCAGGAAAAATGCCTAGATGCAGATAGCATTTGATCCATCCTTAATGGATGGTATGTGTGTGGGGGGAGCAGGGCAAAGATTCTTTATTTCTGTTTTGTTTTGTTTTTTCTCAGATATTTGTAGGGGCTGGAGAGAGGAGGAATAATAGCTTGCAAAATTTATTCTCTTAAGTTGAACATTCACTCTGTAATGGGAATTGACTTGGCACACCCTTAGTCCTGGCTGGTGTGTATGTAAACTTCAGGCCTGCCTAACCATGTCCAGAGTTTGACACATTAATTTAAATGACCTTGAAGGCTGGTCCTGTCATAGTCATATTGACCTTTCCCCAAAGCTTAGTCACTGTTCCCTTTTGGTTTCTGCCTTAGCTACAGTTTAAAGGAATGTTCTTTCCTCTTAGGAAGGAACTGTGCTGAGTTCTTAGAATCCTTGCTCATTTTTGTAAATTAAGGCACACATGGGGCTGAATTGCCCTCCATTTCTCTTCTTCCATGAGGGTATTTTTAATAGAGCTTATTTGCTCCTTCTCTATCCAATGCATGCTTTAAAGTAAAATTAAACCATTACATACAACACAAATGACTAGGCCCCTCTCATAATCACAATCTCTTAATTAGCATCAAAGGGCCAGATCTCTCTAATACATGCTGGAAAATGTCCCCAGTTTTTTTTTGTGGGTTTTTTTTTTTCAGGTTTAAAGGTCAATGAGAATATTTTATTTTAATTTGACAGGCACACAAGGAATAATGCAAGACTCCTTTATGTCCAGGTAATTCAAAAAGAAATCTATAAATCAAGCAAAGGGGAATATTAGATCATGCTCATATCTGAACCCATCTGGCTTAGTTCACAAAGGGATCAATAGGAGGGAGAAGGCTTAGAAGACCTGGTGATTTATGCCCCTGCATCCAAGAGGAGAAACATTTGTACTTTTTAAAATCACTTCATCTTATCTTAAAACAATAGGGTCTAAAGGAAGTTGGTCTTCACCTCATCTACCTTAAACCAGAAATCTGAAGATTGGTTTTTGATTTTCAGTGCTGGGGAAAGGATGATTGTTTCCCAAGTCCCGTTCGTCTCCATGACTCTGCATTTCCAGATATTGTGTCCGGGATTTTGAAAGCTGCTATGAATGCAGAGGTGTTGTGCAAAAGAATTAACCTAAATTGCATCTGAGTGATTGTTGCCGAGGGATGGAAGCTCAGAGCTCTTGGGCATTGGTTCTCCATGCCACACACATCCATTAAAATCCTGTCTTCCTCACAAAAACCTCGTCTTGTCGAAATCCCCAGGGTAGAAGAATGTGCCATCCATCTCTAATCCCACTTGAAGTCGGATCCAACCTTCAGGCTTTGGATGGCTCTCTGAACATCTGGGATTGGCTGGAGGGTGTTTGTGGTGTTCAGCACACCTTTACCCTCTGAATAACACTCCCAGCAGGCCAGAAAGTCACCCAAACTCCTGGATGAAAAGCAGAAAATTGCATTTGATGAGTTCTGAGTGTGTCAGGGAGAGCAAGATAGAGCAGAGGGAGAAGTCTCACAGACAGAGCAAGAGGGGACAGTGAGACAAATGCAACTTAGAAGCATCTGTATGCCTTTTCTGGCATCTTTATTTTAGAGGAATACAAACTCTGTGAACCATGATGAGTACAGGAAGTTGGGACTTGGTTTGGTTTCCTGGGATTTGACTTTGAGAATGCACTTAGAGCTCAAGTTGCCTCCTCCAGACAGCTGCTACAGAAGCCATGCATATGAGATCAATACCCTCCTCTTTGCATGTGGCTTAAATGCTTTCTTCAGAGGGCCATTGATCCGGCTGATGAAAAAGGGGGCCAGAATATAAACAAATGGGCTCTGATTGGGAATAAATGTGAATATTCACTTGGAAAGGATCAATAAGTAAATTAAAATTATCCACTTGTTTACTTGCCTTGGTTTCATCAATAATGGAGACCATGCTGTACCAAATGTTATTCTTTCTTCTACCCCAGTCTCAGAGAGAACTTGGCTGCTAATTTAGCAGAACCATGCCTTGGGGCTTGGTTGTCCTGGTTCTGTTCTGTCTCACCCTGGAGGCCCTAGGAGCTTTCTTCTGACTTGCATTTGTTCTTGTGTTAAGACATTCATTTTGAAGGCCCTCACAGTGTTTTCTTTGGTGTTATACTTGACATGCATGATCTAAATTCTTTTTAACAGACCTATCCATTTTGCTTTCTGTTCACACGTGCCATAGCTCTCCCTGCTCCAGTGGAGCTCCTTATGACATATGCAATAGGCCGGAGCTGCTAATAAGGAAACCACTGTGATCTAAAGGCAGTTCCTGAGGAGAAAGTTGCTGGAGTTAACATGGGAGACATGGCTGGTGGGACTTGTAGAGTGACAGTATATCAAAATTGAAAGGGACCTCGGATATCACCACTATCAAACTAGTCCCAATTAGGAATCACTTCTAATATGTTGCTGACAAACGTTCAGCTGGCAGTTGCTTGTAGGTCTTTGGAGAGAGACTCACACTTTCCTGAAGCAGCCTGTTCCATTTTGGGACAGCTCTACTTGTCAGGAAGTATTTTCTTCACATCCCTCCAGTCAACATCCCTTCAACCTCTTCCCATTGCTTTTGGTTCTGCCTTTGGAGACTTGATAGAATAGGTCTTTCACATGACAACTTTTCAGATGCTTGAAGCCAGTCATCATGTCCCCCCTAAATATTCTCTTCTTGAGGCTAAGCAAACTTAGTTCCTTCTGTTAATATTTGTATAATGTGGTTTCCAGTCACCTCCCATCCTGAATTGCATCTGAGTAATTATTGCCAAGGGATGGCAGAGCTCTTGGGCATTGGTTCTCCATGCCATACACGTCCATTAAAATCCTGTCTTCCCCAAAAATGTCTCATCTTGTCAAAATCCCCAGGGTGTGCCCTCTCAGAACAGATTCTGACTTGTGAGGCTCAGAACTATATGCAGGATGCTCTAGATTCTCTCTGATGAGGGTCATGTGCAATGTAGTTTTTGTGGGTCTGATGGCTTGAACTCACTGAGGGAAGCTAAAAATTCTCTTATCTCCTCACTTATCTTGAGAATTTGAGGTCATGACATACATGGTCAGCTATGTTACAGCAGCAAAACATTACCAGAAGTAAGTCTGGGCACTAAGATCTATGTGCACACAATGTGTTCTAGAACTCTCGAGTAGTTATTGGAGATTAGTTACTGCCATCTTCCTCAAGTGGCATTGCACCTCACTGCTGACTCTTCCATGCCTCAGACTGCAGCTCAAGTTCATAGATTCAGAGCTGAAAGGGATCTCAGAGTTCATTTAGTCCAGCCTCTCATTTTTATATAAAGAAACCGAGGCCAAAGGAGATTTGCTGACTTGCCTAAGGCACACAGTATTGGAGATGGTTCTTGAACTTGGGTCCTCTGGCTCAGAGCCACTGTTTTCTCTCCTGTACCATGTTGCCTTTCATTGCCTTGTTATGTTCCTTGCACTTTTTCATTTTTGTCAGCCCTGCCTTGGCTATCCAACTTTTCCGTAGATTGACCTCTTAGGTAACATCCTAGCTCCATCCCAGACCACCCCAGTGAAGTCTACCTGATGCTCCCCAACCATGACCATGGCATCTCAATATCAAAAGGGACCTCAGACCTCATCTAATCCAACAGTTATATGAATAGTCATCCCTCCTTCATCTTGCATCACAAGTGGCCATCTGACCTATACTTGAAGAACTCTACTAATGGGGAAATTACTATCTCCAGAGGTGCCATATTCCACTTTTGGACAGCTCTAATCTGTAAGAAGTTTTGTCATTCATTGAGCCAAAATCTGCTTCTCTCTAACTTTCACCACTTACTTCTAGTTCTCTCTGGGGCTAAGAAGGATAACTCTAATATCTTTTGCATGGAAACCCTTCAAATCCTTGAAGACAGTTATTGTGTTGCCAAAAAATCGTCTCTTCTCTGGGCTTTAGCCATCTCATTTGCTCATTTTAGAGGTCCATAAGATCATACAGCTGGAAGGGACCTCAAGTTGCTTCAGTCAATCCTCCTATGGGATGCTCTCTATGTCTTTGCCATGATATTTGTCTTCCTTTGAATATACTCTAGTCTGTCAACATCTCTCCTAAAGTATGGTATCCCAAACTGAATATGGTACTTTAGCTACCTCATCCTGTCCTTGGGTGGTCCAGATAATCTAGGGAAATAGCAGCTTCCTTTTTTTCTCCTTCTAAATTATTGATATGTTCTGTTTTGTTTTTTGTTTTTGTTTTTTTTTTTTACAAAGGATACTTGCCAACAAAGACACAAACAAACCCACCTACAAAGTACACTCTGCTAAAACAATTAGTTTATTGCTTGTTAACAGAGGAGGGAATGTGTCCTTTAGCTTTGACAGCATGTTGACTCTCCATGTTGATTTTATTTACATCGCTGAGGTAACTGTGTGTGTTGTTCTTTTGGCTCTGCTTTCTTCATTCTGTACCACTTCATAAAAGTCTTCCCATGTCTCTTTGGATTTTTCCTATTCATCATTCTTTATGACATATAGTATTCCATTTTATTCATATACCACAATTGATTCAGTCTTTCCCCAGTAGTTGGATACATATTTTGTGTCTAGCTTTTTGTTATCTCAAATAATCCTGCTACGAACATTTTTATACATCTGGGTCTTTTCTAGCTGTCAGTAATTTTGTTGGTCGAGAAGAGGGATAGTATTGCCCCATCAGAGGAATCTCTGGGTCAAGAGGTATGAAAAGTTTGGTAAGTTTTCTTGCATAATTCCACATTGATTTCCAAGTAATTAGACCAATTCAGAGCATTGTCAACAGTGAGATAGCCAGCCTGTGGAAGTCAGAACTGCTTACCCAACTCTTCTAGCCTCCCCTGGGCAGCCATAGGCAGGCAGGCGGAAAGGCTTTCCAGAAAGATGTTCACAATCTCTGGGTTGCCCATAGTGCAATGAACACCAACTCATAGTTGAACTGATGAGCAGAACTCATCCAGAGTCATGTGGGACAGCACTAGACAGAGGATGAAAAACAAAAAGAGGCATGTTTGTTTTTCCTCTTTTCTGGGAACAGATGGGGAATCCCCAAAGTGTATTCTACATTTCCTGTCAATCACCTGTCATCCCTGCCCAGCTCTGAGAAACAGTCTGTCTCTAGAGTCTGCTCGTAACAACAATAGTGGTCATGTGCTTGATGTTTTCCAGTATTGTTCTGTCTGTCCCTGGGTGAGTCCCAGGCTGGTGTTAAGTGACTAAGCAAACTGCCCATGGGCTCTGATTGACTCTTCCCCTGCTTGGAGAATAGAAAGAAGATAGGGTATTCAGAGCCAGTAACAGAAATTGGGCAGACAGGTCATAGATTTAGAGATGGAGGACCTTAAATGCTAGCTAGTCCAATTTCCTCATTTTACAGATCAGGAAACTGAGGCCTAGAGAGATTAAGTGACTTGTACAAAGTTCCACAGGTAATGACAGAGCTTGGATTTGAAACCAAATTCTCTGACTCCAAATCCAGTGCTCTTTCCACTGTACATGTCAGTCAGGCAAAGAAGCATTTCTTAAATGCTTACTATATGCCAGCTATTGCAGTAAATGTTGGAGATATGAAGCCAAAAGCAAAAAAAATAAAAATAAAAATAAAAACAAAAAACAAAAGTGCCTGTCCTTAAAGAGCTTACATTTTAATGAAGAAGGTAACACAAGCATGTGTAGGTTTATACAAAACACATGTGTAACACTAGATTCAAAAGCATCTCTCACAGAGACTGTAAACACTTCTGTATCTTTAAAAGGGAATGTCATCTTGGAGTGACAATTTAAATGTCATTTCCTGAGAAGTATGTAAAGAGATGGAAAGTTTAACTGTCATTCTGGAGGGACTGTTAAATGTGCTGGCTGAAGATAGGAAAGAGAAAATGTATTAAGAGAACTGGATTTAACCCTTCGTTTGCAAAGAAGCATGAATGATATTTTTGAGAAATTCGTATTCTGAGAAGAATGGCTGGCAGGACTGTGTTTCCAGAATTGAGGAGAAGACAGTAGTTTTAGTGATTGTTAAAAGTGACTTTGGCTGTGATCTTTCCCATAGCTTTTATATTGTAAATAATTATTTATGCCTTTGTTTTATTGTTTGTCTAGAGATGGAATCAGACATATGGGCCTAAGTAGTAAATCAGTAAAGGGAAGGGAAAGTGGGATTTGGATCAAAAAGAAGGTCTGAGCAGGCAAAAATCTCCAAACAATTTGCTTCACTCAGCTGAGGATGTCTGTAGACTTTTAAATCAGGCATCTGGGGCTAGCCCCATTCACCTGAACTCCCTGTCAGTTTGGCTTGTCGCCTTAGATTCCACATGGGAATCTGCTGTGTTCAGACTAGTGATGGATGCAGATTATGGGCCACATTCTATGCACCGTGTTCTAAGTCCAGGCCAGAAAATATGCTTCCCCAGTTCCCATATCCTAAAAGAAGCATCACTTGCTTGCCTCCATGGTGTGGACCCCATATGGGAAACACTGGTCAGAGTGGTGAGGACTCCACCTCTCAGCAAATTCTAGTGGCTCCCTACTACTTTCAGAATCAAACATAATGTCCCTTCTTTGGCATTTAAAGTTTTTCTCAACTTCACCTCCTCTTCCTACCCTTCCACTTTTCTTACATTTTACTGCCCTATTGCATTCCACAGTCCAACCTTACTGGTCTACTTACTCTTCCTACCTCATGAACACGCCATCTCCCATCATCATGTCTTTGCATGTCTGTCCTTTGTACCAAGAAAGCATCCTTCCTTGCTTCCACCTTTTAGGATCCTCAGCTACCTTCAAGATGCAGCTCAAGAACTACCTTACACAGGAGGGATTTTCTGTGTACTTCTAGCATTACAGCCTTCACCTCTAAGTTAACATTTACACAAAGTACATCTTGTATGCAGTTATTTAAATGCCGATTATCTTTCTCATTAGAAAGCAAGGCTTTTGAGGGCAGGGACTGTTTTGACATTTCTTGGTGTCCTCAGAGCTTAGCTCATCAGTGCCTGGCATATAGAAGTAAATGCTTGATGATGAATTGATTGGCTTAAGCCTATCCTAGTGCAGAGATGAACCAGCGTAGTATCTGCCATGTATCTTCACTTCTGTTTCTTCTTCCTACATCTCTGCTCTGCTTACCATGGCTGGGGAGCTTGCTTCCTTCATGACCCATGGCCAGCAATGGATCAGGTTTCATTGTGTGAAATCTGTTTATGAAGGCTTCTGAATCAAAGTTTTCAGGGAGACCACGGGATTTTAAATTTACAATTGCAATGGCTTTTTAGCGTTCATTCAGCCCAAATCTCTCATTTTACAAATGGTAAAACTGAAATCCAGGGACTGTTGAAGCTGCTTGTTCAAGGTAGAGCAGTCAGGATTAGAATCCAGCTCCTGGACAGCATGTGGCTTTGTCTGAGTAGTGATAATAAAAAGCATCACTGACATGTATACAGAACTTAATGTATTTGAAGTAATTGTAAGCCATAATCTCATTTGATTCCCACAATAGACCTGTTTACATATGTAGTACAAAAATCATTATAGGGGTTTTTACAGTTGAGGAAATCGAGGCACAGAGAAATCAGCAAACCCACACAGCCAGTAAAGTATGAGCTCTGAGGTGTGAATGTAGGTACTTCTGAACCCCAGGATGTCAGTCCCCAGTATGGTGGCCTACTATGCTGCTTCAGAGCCATCTATCCTGAGCTTGCATTGGCTGTACAGTTACGCAAAATAAAAGCAAGGATCTTTATTCTTCACCTGCTGCAGACTGTTACACAGCTCAGAGGAAGCAAGGCAAGAGCAGTTGTGTGTTACAGGTGACAGCAAGATATATGCGAAAGATGTGCTTTCTCCCACCAGTCTGGCCTCTGCTCTTATAAAACAAAGACACAAGAGGAGGCTGGGGACCTAAGCTGTATTTGACTTGCTTAGACACTGTATTTGTGGCTTCTACGTCTGGGACCCCACCTCAGCCACCCATTTGCACTGCATTCAGAATGTGACTCTTCATATGTCCTCAGTGAGTGGGTCCAGGGCAGAACTGCTGAAATGACCCCAGGCCCTTGCCAAGGCAGTCAGCTCATCCTGTCACTGGGGACCGACAGGATCCCGATCTGGGAGCAGATCCTGGTTGAGCTTGTCTTCGGTTTGCAGCAATAGCATACAGGGGCCCTTTCCTCCTGGGCCACAATTAACCATCTGTGCAGCGTGGGGGAGGGGTCCTTGCGAACCTCTCCCCTGGCTCAGACACAGCTTCCCTTAATGAGGAGGTTTTGTGGAAGTTTTAATTATTGCTTCATGCCTCAGTTAATTATTTGCATATGGCTTTTACCAGTGAGAGGAGGATGTGAGTGTGTTCCCTTTCTCCTCATTCCCGTGTTTTGCTCTAATGAAAGGCAGCACGAAGATATTTCCATCACTAATGATGGTGGAAAATTAGTTTCGAATTCCCAAAGGACTCTAGAAAAATGTGCCAGGGAGGTATAAAGGGCAGGCAACAGAGAAAACATTTGTGGCACAGACAGGCCCACCTCTTCCCTTCAGAAGGCTCCTAGGATCTTTGCTACAAGTGGCCTCAGGGGCCAACTAGTCCAACCCCCTCATTTTTCATATGAAGAAACTGAGGCCAAGGAAGGCTAAGGGACTTGCTTAATGTCATACAACCAGCTGTTGTCAGAGGTAAGATTTAAACTCATGTCTTTTGTGTCTAGAACTGGTGATCTTTCCATTGTACCAGGCTAAATCTCTCTCTCTCTCCTTGTTCTTCTTACCTCCTTCTTCTTTTGGTCTTTGCTGAGGTGACAGATGGGGTCACCTACCTAAATGTCAGTCTAGTAAAAAAAAAAAGTCTCTAGGAGGTAGCCCTGGGGCTCTGTCTTCATCTCAGGCTGTCCAACATTTTTAGCAGTGACTTGAATGAATGTGTAGATGGAATGCTTATCAAATTTGCAGATAACACAAAGCTAGAATGATGAGCAAACAGAGTCAGGATCTGAAAGGATCTTGACAGGTTTGAACAAGATAATATTAAATAGGTGGAACTGTAAATTATTGCATTTGGGTTTTAAAAAATCAACTGTCCAGGTTAAGGATCAGAGAGGCAGGCTAGAAGACACTTCATGTTCAGTTTTCATGAATTGCAATGCCCCCATGAGTCAATAACAACAAAAGCTAATGATTTTAGGCTTTTAATAGAGGCATTTGCATCTAGAACCAGGGAGGTTCTAGTTCCCCTGACTCTGACCTGGTCAGACTGCATTTGGAGGCCAGGCCATCACCCTTGTGCTGGCTACACTTCTCATCTTGGCAACTTATTAACCAGTTCAGCTCTTCTCTCTAGTCTCTTAACTCCTTATCCTATCTCCAAATTTGCCCTGCCAAGCCAAGCATTGGATACCCACCTTTCACTGCCTTCATCTAATTCATACCCTGCTGAATGAAAGCAAGAGTAAATCACAAAATGATGTGTCCACTACAAATTTATGTTATGCAGTCTCAACTGGGCCCTCTCTGTGGCAAGGCAATCCATTTAAACCTCCTTAATTGACTCACTATCACACTCACAACTTATACAAAACTTTTTATCCCTTTTCAAACCTTCCATGGCTCCCTTTCTTTACTCCTCCCCTTTCAGCTAAAAACTTTGCCTCATAATTATTTTGTTGAAAAAATTGAGGTCATTTGCCAAGATCCCTCTTTTTCTGTCTTCTTATCTTATATCACTCAGATGGAGTGCCTTTCCTCTCTTTCTCCTCCTTGACCCCTCTTATATGAAGAAGTAGTCCTTCTCCTTGTCATGGCACATACAAGTAGTCCCATCTCATCTCATTTTCTCTGGCAGATTACACTCTCTTGTCCCTAGTCTTTCATCTTTAGTCTCTCCCTGTCTACCCATTCCTTTCCTACTGCCTATAAATATGCCCATGTCTCTTCCATCTTCAAAAAACCCTCATTTGCTCCATTCATTCCTGCTAGCCATTGTCCCAGAGGGCTCCCACCCCCCAACACACACACTTTTCTGGCTAGACTCCCTGAGAAGGCCATCTGGAACTGACGGCTCCACTTCCTTTCTTCTTAACTCTTCTTAACCCTCTGCAATCTGGCATCTGACCTCATCATTCAAACGAATTTTCTCTCTCCACAGTTAACAATGATTTCCAAATTGTCAAATCTAATGACCTTTTTCTCAACACTCATCATACTTGGACCTCTCTGCAACCTCTGACAATGTCAATCACCCTTTTTTCCTTGACACTATTATCTCTTTAGGTTTTTGTGACACTTAAGTATTTTCACCTGGTTCTTCTCCTACCTGACTGCTTCTTCTCAGTCTTTTTTGATAGATCTTCATCCAGGTCATACTAAATAATAGTGGCAGTTCCCCAGGGCTCTGTCAATGTCTTTTTCTCTTCTTCTTCTGTAGTCCATAGGTTCCCAAAGTGGATGATGCTGCTCCATGGGGACACTGGAATGATGGGGGGAAGATGGGGCCATAGTAGCCTTGGCTACAAGTGGGAGGCAATGAATAAAAATAAGGGGGTGGTGGAAGCATAAGGAAAGGAGAGAAGAAAATTTTGAAAAACCATACTTACATGTTTCATCTGTTGTGTAACAGAGTTAAAGTCATAGTGATTATATTAATTTCCAAATAAACACACAAAATGCAATTTTTATAATTATATTTATATAATTTTATTTCTCTATTATATATAACTATGTTTATAGTATTTTATAATTGCATTATAATTTACACATAAAATATATGATTTTTACAATCGGTTTTTATAACCAGTTAGTGGTCAAGTCCACCAGCAGGTCTTAATGAGCAAGTGTTGGTAGGCTGAATGTTGTGCATTGTGGGAAAGTCCAGCATGCATCTGCAGGAATGTGTGTGTAATGACTTGTTTACAATACAATACTATATGGTTACATGATGCAATATTGTGTCATCACAATTTCAATGCAGGAAGAAGCCACAAATTTATAATAAATTATTAAATGTAAACTGTTGCTTTAAAAAAAAATTCATCCTGACTTTTGTCTTGCCAAAGGACTTTAATGTCTCTGGAAGAGAGGGTGAGGCTGATGATTTTGTGCAATTCTGCCTCATTTAAATCCAATTCACTTACACATAATCACCCTTTCACTCTTTTTAAATAAAGGACAAGCAACAACCCATGTGCTCTCTTTTCTCCTCTGGCACCACCCTGCCCTTATCACCTCAGGTCTAGACTATTGCAGTAGCCTTCTGGTTGGTTTCCTTGCCTCAAGTTTCTCGACACTCCAGTCTCTCCATTCAGCTATCAAAGTGATCTTTCTAAAGTGTAGCCCACCTCCCTAATCAATAAACTCCACTGGCTCCCTGTCACCTTCAGGCTCAAATAGAAAACCCTCTATTTGACAACCTGGTAGCTTCTTTCCTGTCTTCTTACATCTCCAGTCTTCTACCTTCCTTCTTCCCATGCATTCTGTGATCCAATGATACTGGCCTCCTTGCTATCTATGTCCTGACTATGGGTAGCTTCACTGCCCTCACCAGAATGCTCTCCCTCCTCATCTCCACTCTCTGGCCCTCCTGGCTTCCTTCAAGTCCCAACTTAAATCCTATCTTTTACAAAAAGCCTTTCCTGACTCCCTCCCCTTACAGTGTACCTCCTTTAAGGTACCTTCCATCTCTAGATCCATAAACCTATGGTCCTAGGCTCATCAGAGCTGAGAAACATGTAAAAAAACCTATGAACTTGAGCTTTCCAACAGTGTAGAGAAGGAAGTAAAAATTATTTCACCTGGGTGGAAGTCAGTATGCAGTAGACCTAGTGGTAGTAAAAGGAAGGAAAAACCCATAGGGACATTGTCATGGGAAGCAAAGGAGAGATTGACCCTAGGTGCAGTTGTCTGAGAGAGACTCGCTTATATTTAAATACAGGGGTTAAAGATGGCTGATGATCCCTTAGTAGGGGAGCCCTAGAGTGATGGGACCTTGGAGGGAAGGCTTGGTGTGGGAGTGGCAAGGTATTGCTGAGCTTCTTGACACATAATTTTGGGGTGAGGCTGACACTTAGCAAGTGAACAGGTGGCAATAGATGCCCTGGAAATATCAGGGGAGTGGTTTCCACAAGGTACCATGGTGGTTATGGTCTTAGGATTGCACAGGAGAGAAAATACACATGGTAGAGAGGAAAGAACACTAGATTTGGAGTCAGAATACTTGGGTTCAAATGTCTTCTCTTTCTACCTGTATGATCTTGGGCAAATCACCTAACTTTCTGGCCTTCAGTTTCATGAAGTATAAAAATGACAGGATTGACTGAAAAGTCCTCAAGTTTCTTTTCAGTTCTAAATCTCTGATCTTAGACTCTTATGAGCTCTCCTGGGGAGGACATTGGTACGCTGATAGGCTTACCATGCTTATGGCTGTACCCCAGAGGTGTCAAATATATGTGAATCCTAGTGCTCCCCATAAGGCTCCCCAATGCTGCCTAAACCAGATTAAAATGTAATTGGGAAATATTTAACAAAATGAATAAAACTATAATAGAACACAGATAATGTTAATATGCAAACTGCAGACATTCTTATGTAAGGTTTAGTGGCCACATTTCAATTTGATACCTCCCCTGTATATTAGTGGGCTATCTTCTCAGGTGGTGAGCTCACTGGCAATGTTGTACATCAGTGGGCTATCTTCTTGGGTAGTGAGCTCTCTGGGAATGTTGTACATCAGTGGGCTGTGTAGTTCAATGGGAATGTTGAAACACAGCATGGGCAACCAACTTCAAGGATACTAAAAAAGGAGGGGGCTTGAATTAGGTGACCATCCATTTCTGAAAATCTGTGATTTTAACAATAAGAGATAAAAATGGTGAATCCAGAATAGGTTCAACCAGTGACCCTTTGCAGAAAATGTTGGGTTGGGATGGTAGAAAGTTTTTTTATAATCAAGTCTCTCAGGACTGGAGCAGATAGTATTACACATAGGAAGCTAGCTGGCTCTCACTCCCATCAAACTTCCCCAAGTGCCAGATACCTCAAAGCTCACCACCAAGATAAGAGAATGCCGATTTCCTGAGCTATTTTTCCCAGGAGTCACTCAACATTTGAGGGGGGAAGCATATGAGCTTACCCACTATGGATTTCAAGCAGCCTGAGCTATGGGCTTTAGGGACATAGAGTTTTATTTTCTCTTTCTCACACTGGTTATTACAACTCTTCCACTGTCATACCCTGCAGCTGCCTATAACCTGAATCCTCAGAGCTACTGAGAATCTGTGTGGTATAATGGATTTAGTTTCAGCAGACCTAGGTTTGAATCCTGATTCTGCTACTTGTGTGACCTCGGGCAAGCTGCTTTTCTTATCTGGGCCTCGGTTTCCTCCTCTGTAAAATGAGAAGGTGAGACCTCCTCTCCACTCACATAGCCACTGGACTAGTTCAGTCTCTGCCTGGACCATTTGCAATAACCTTTTATTTTGGGGGGGAGGGGCAGGAAAATAACCTCTTAATTGTTTTTTTTTTTTTTTGCCTCAAATTTGTCCTATCCCAGTCCATCCTCCACATAGCTATCCTAATGATTTGCCTAACAGTATGGGTATGGACATGTCACTCGCCCACTCAACAAACTCCAGTGGCTCACTTATTACCTTAGGATCAAATATAAATTCTGACATCTAATGTCCTTTACAATCTGATCCCAAACTACCTTTCCAATAATATTATTGCTCATTTCCCTGCACTCATGCTGTGGTTCAGCCAAACTGACCTTAATGTCCTCTGCATAACACTCCATCTCCCTTCTTCTAGCCTTTTCATTGCCTGTCTCTGTGAGAGACAATCATCTTACCAAAAAAACTCCACATGGCCCTCAGTGAATGAAGGAAAGATTTTATTATTTCAGGTCATTTAGGATGGGTGACCTGGCCTTCATCCTCTTGTGGAAAAGGGTAATTTAGCAGTCACAGGCACACTTCAAGACAATTACAGAGCCTTTTTATTATTTCTGCTCTGATTTGCATTTCCCCCCTTGTATTTCATCGTCCAGGAATTTCGGGGTTCACAGCCTATCCAAAAACACCTAAACCCCATCCCCACATAGCTTTATACCCCTGCTTACATCTCTCATTTCCACATTTCAATTCCCCCCCTTTTCATTTCCCTTTTTACTTATACTTTATTTAATAAAGGTAAATGCCAATCCATAAAATGCTTTTAGTCTCATCTTAGGCTGTCTACATCAGATTTCACGATCTCCATAGCATGAGAAAGGAAATTCTCAATTGCTGAGAGAATTGACAAAAGTTGTGATTGAAGATTTGGCCCAGGATATCTATAAGAAGAGTCCCATTATCTAAGACAGAGTCTGGGTCAGTGGACCTCATCCTTAGTGAGCCACACCTGGTCTGGCAGGGTTTTTTTGATACACAGGAAAAAGGCCTTCTCAGAACCAAAGAAGAGGAACCTGCTTTTAGATATGCTGATTAACAGGTGGCCTACATCCCCCACTGCCCTCCACTACCATCAGTTTGCCATCAGTATGACTTCTTAGGTTTCACAAATTGGGCTTCATATAATTTCTGTGGAAACAAAATCCAATCATCCCTTACAGTCCCCCATACCTATAAAGCATTCCCTCCTCTTAGAATCTCTAGTCTCTTTCAAGCCTCAATTTAAATACTACCTTCTACTTGGAGCCTTTCCTATTCTCTAAGCCTCCTGTGCCTGCCTACTTTGCCCCCCACCCCATATTAGCCAGTATTTATTTATATACCTCTATTTGTATTTGTTATTTCCCTAATTGACTATAAGTTCCTTGAGGGTCAGGACTATTTCACTTCAGTCTTTGTAACCCCTGGTATGGTTGCTAGAATATAATAGGTGCTTATTAGTGCTCATTGATTGATTGATTGGATTATTTAATTCTAGATCTAAGGCTCAGGAGTTGGTTGGTTTAGGCTTTTAGGAAGGACATACTCATCTCATTCACCCTTTTGTTCCAATACTGAAGTGCCATAGTCTTCACTTGGTTGGGGCAGACATTCCCCTTACTCATTTGAGGGCTTGAGGCCTGTAAGTTAACCTTATCCTGGTTCAGCTTGTCTGCTGGAATGGTTTATCAGGGTGTGACCACTGCAAATGCTACATGTTCTTGGAGGCACTGGTGAAAGTTGGGTGATAGATGGGCACCCAAGATGGATGAGTAGCCCTGAAAAGGGCTCAGCAAGCCCTCACAGCCAAAGTGCTAGTCCTCCCTGAACACCCCCTGCACCCCAAGAGAATGGGCAGAGGAGAACAGTTTGTTCAAATGACTATGACGAGGGCTCAGGCAGGTGCTGGGGAGCCCTTAGAGCTTGGTCAGACGCTGAAGATGCCAGGGCCATCCACTGCATTCTTGGCCATCAACACTTGTCTTGGCTTTTGTCCTGCCACAAGCCTTTGACTCAGAAGAAAGAGGGAAGTGACAATTTTGTGCAACTCTGCCTCACTTAAATCCAATTCATGTTCAAATCAAGATACCTATCTATTCATCATCTACTACTTTACCCCAACATCATGATGTCACTGGTCCTATTCAAAAAAGAAGAATGAACAACAAACAGTGCTGATAAGTAGACTTTGCTTTGTACTGTGACTTTGACTTACACGAAAAAAGCAAGGGGCACTGTGGCATGAACAGTTAACATACTCATATACATTAGGTAACATATATACATTTGTACCATAAGAACAGGTATGTGCCATACCCACCCCATCAGGGGCATGTACTACCTATTGTGTTTCTGTATCTACTTGTTGGTTTGTTTAAAACATATTTTATAACCATGTTTGAACAAAACAAAGACTCAGTCTCATGTAGAGCCCTGCGAAGCCAGGAGGCTTAAAATCCAACATGCTGGTGCCCATCTAGATGGGGTATAGTGTGTGTGTGTGTGTGTGTGTGTGTGTGTGTGTGTGTGTGTGTGAGAGAGAGAGAGAGTGAGAGAGAGAGAGAGAGAGAGAGAGAGAGAGAATATGCATGTGCTCATATGTCTGGCTATATAGGAGGGCAAGGTATATATCTGGGAAGGTGTTAGCATGGTGGAGGTATAGTGTAACTCCAACACAATATTCATAGTGGTGACAGCCATTGTAAATATGCTGGCATAGTGATCAATCACAAAATACAAAAGACTCTCCATATAGAGGACAGAAGCAAAAACATTTATTCTGACACTAGAAAACCAAATCCCAAAACCAGCAGGCCAATTCCATCATAGTAGCAAAGAAGTTAAGCCATAATAGTACAGAGAGCCAAGCATCCTTTAGCCTTCCCACAAACCAACATTTACTCACAAGCCTAACTATCTCCCTGGGGTATGTCCTCTCTCTCCCACCATCTAGCTGCTCTGACTCCCAGCTTCCTATGGGCTCTGCTCTACCCTTCCACAAACTTCTCCTACCACGGGCTCCTTGTAATTACATTCAGCCTGTTAGGGGGCAAGGTATATCTTCAAAGCAGGGTAAGTCTTCAAATTCTCTTAGGCTTATTAAGGAGCAGGGAGGATCTTCAAATTCCCATTACAATTACATATAGATACACATATATTTATCTCTATCTATCTATCTATCTACCTATCTACCAACATATACAAAACTATTTCTTAAGAATATTGTTGAGGTCAGATTTGGGAGAATAGATTCGGATGTGAAAGAATTCACTTAGATGATTTTCTCCTAATCAAAGGGAACTTTATTGATGCAAAAGCAGTGGGTTAGCCCTGAAAGAAGGACAAGCAGTTTATAGAGGGACAGGGCCTTGTTTTTATAAGGACAGGATAAGGGAGACAGGGGAAAATTTATGACCCAGGATGACAGAGACAAGGAATTTTGTGGTCCAGGATAAAGGGAAAGTTTTATGGTATTTCAAGATAAGGGGAAGAGACTTTAGGATACCTTCAGGTTAGAGAATAAACCAAGGGCTTCACAAAGTACTGGAAAAACAACCATTAATATTATTTTTAACCCTTAGGGATTCACATCAATACTATTCTGTTCACTCCCCAGTTTAGTACCCCACCTGTGTACATATACACTTGACACACTAGAGTGTAGCCTCCTTGAGAGGGACTGTGTTATCTAAACTTTGTTTCTCCCCTAACACAGCATACTGCATACAGTAGGAGTGTAATAAGAGCTTGTCGAATGGTACTGTCTTTTGAAAATCCAGCCCGGGCAGAAGCTTAATTCTCCTTTGTCAGAGTGCTCCTAGGATACTTAGCAGATTCGTTCAAAACAGAACAATTCCCCTTAGGATAATTGTCAGTGGTGGGACTAGATTCATCATTATCCTAGATGGCTTCAACCTTTTCTTAATCATGACTCAGAAGTTATTTCTCAATCGATATCCACCTTCACAACTTGATTTTGGAAGAGGTCGCTGTGTTTCTGTCAGGCTAATAATACCAGGCATGATTTTTTTTTTAACAACAGAAGGTTAATCAGAAGCCATAGATCATTTTGTTTGGTCAGTCTGACCTTTCCTAAATTCAGACAAGCCCTTTGGATGATTGGGTCCCAGACCAAGGGGGCCATGACCATGACTGAAGTATCTGCACACTCTTGCAGACTTCTTCAGTCCAATGACCTGTCTCTGCAGTCTCCCTTGGGTTATGGATCCACCCACCCCCTAGTTAGTCCTGTTTTTAGAACCGTGTAGAAGGTTTTTGGAGTAATTGAAGTGATTTCCTAATGTGAGCACTCACCTGAAGACAATTCTGGGAGATCTTTATTGTCCAACACAGAAACATATGTGACTTTGAGTTTTTTGGTGATGGTAACCTTAAAAAACAGAGATAGTTATTTTAGAAACTAGTCAATTTGATACCTGATCAATTTGTGTTATTGAGAGTCTGATCCTAACATTTCTCTCACTCTTGCTCACCTCCTCTGAAAAGTCCTCTTCTGTCTCAGCCCGCACCCCTGTCCTGTGGAGAAAAAGCTCAGTGTAGGAGCTGCCCCCCCCCCCCCAAGGGCCCATGGTTATTTCACAAGCATCTGTGATGACTTCTAATAGTTCCCTGTTGCCTCTGGATAAAATATACAACCTAGTGTTTACCTACACTCATTGTCTTTTTCTTCCTCCCAATATTACTTCCTTTATGACTTTGTTTTACCCAGACAGGCCCTCTAACTGTAACTGCTCTCAGACCTGTCCACCATTTCCTGCTCCATGCATTCTTGCAGGCTTTTCCTTCCTCTCTCCCTCTATGCCTGCTGAAATCTTCTCATCTTTCAAGGCTCAAGTTCATGCCATATGAGGATTAGACAGGACTTAGGGGCGAAAATGATAGCTGTCTTCAATTATCTGAAAGAATGTCACCTGTATGAGGGATTAGATTTATTCTGTTTAGAGCAGATAGCTTAGCCCCAGAGAACAGAAGTAGGGGCAGTGGGTAGAAGTTACAAAGAGTCAGATTTAGATTTGATGTTTCTAGACAAACTTCCATCAATCAATCAACAAGAATTAATTAATGATCTATTATGTTCCCGGCACCCACCGTGCTAAGGACTGGGGATACAAATAGAGTGAATGAAATGAACCATATTTGTAGAGTGTTCATTCTAATGGGATATATATATATATATATATATATATATATATATATATATATATATACATACACACACATACATATATATGTATGTATATATGTATGTATATTCTTGTTATGATAAATATAAACAGATTAAATAAAAATAAATGCAAAGTAGTTAAATAGAGAGGAGGGAGGATTCTAGCAGTTGTGGGGCTCAGGAAAGACTTCACATAGAAAGTAGTGCCTGAGCTGTCTTGAAGGAAGAAAGGGATTGTATGAGATAGAAGTGAGGAGAGGATGTATGCAGGCCTGGGGGCCAGCCAGTGCTATCATAGAGATGGAAGATGGAGTGTCATGTGTGAGGAATAGAGAGAAGATCAGTTTGGCTGGATCCCAGCATGTGGGAGGGGAAGTAATGTCCCAGTGTGCCTGGAAAGATAGGTTGGGGCCAGGTGGGGAAGGGCTTTAAAAACTAAACAGAGAACCCTGCATTTTATCCTGAAGGCAGTGGGGAACTACTAGAGTTTCTGAGTAGGTAAGTGACATGGTCAAACCTGTGCCTAAGGAAAATCCTTTTGGCAGCAGAATGGACAGTGAACTAAGTGGGGAGAGTTGGGTGGGGAAGGCCAATAAGGAGGCTGTTGCTATGGTCCAGAAGAGAGGTTGAGGGCCTGAACTAAGTAAGGTGTTAGCTTTGGGAGTGGAGTTAAGAGTTATTTAAAGGCGAGATCACCTGCCTCACGGTGATCATGGGTTTCCCCTCACTGGAAGCAAAGGCTGGACAACCACTTGTCGGGGGTGGTGTAGGGGACATTCTTGGGCAGGTATGAATTAGACATGATGAGTTTAGAGCTCCCATTTAACTCTGAGATTCTGTAATCCAGGGGCTCCTTCTTCCTTTACTCACTTACCTAGCTGGAGAGGGGCTAGTTCTCCCTCCCCAGACTTCCTAGAGTAAGCTGTCTAGATCATTGCTTTGCCCTGGTCACATCTTACTTTATATTACACTTGTCTGTACACATGCTTTAACCCCACCCTCCATTGCCAGTGGAATTGCAAACTTTTTGAGAGAAAGAACTGGGGCCTGAGTGTTTTAATATTTTTTTTTTATCTGGCCCCATAATTTTAAAAAAATTTAACTTTTAATTTATGGAATAAAACAAGCTTTTCTATAACAGTACAATAAAAAAGGAGGATTGCATATGAAACTATAAATCTACTATGCACCACTTGCTATTTTTTCAAATATGCAACATGCCCCATGTTTTCTTTTTTTTTGCTTTTTTTTTTTTTTTTTTTTGCTTTTTGGAGGGCAATTGGGGTTAACTTGCCCAAGGTCACATGGCTAGGTTTTTGTTTGTGTGTGTGTTAAGTGTCTTAGGCCGGATCGGAACTCAGGTCCTTCTGACTCCAGGGCCAGCGCTCTACTCACTGAGCCACCTAGCCGCCCCCCCCGGCATGTTTTCTTAACTATAGAGAAATCACAGTGTGGAAGCTCCCTTCACCAATGCAGATTATAATCTTCCTCCTCGATAACTGGGGTGCTAAGAGGGCACTCCCTCATTGTCATTTCATTTGTATATGTCATAGGACCATAAATTTAAAACTAGAAGGGACTTTACAGTCCCATCTCTTTATTTTATACATAAGAAAACTATGACCCAGGGAGGGTCTGTTACTTGCCCAAGGTCTCATAGCTAGTAAATGCCAAAGTGGAATTTGAACTAACTCCACCTTCAAACCCTCTTTCTTTCAATCATACTACTTGAAATTAGGTCCTCTTGATTCTAAGATTGGCCCTTTATCCATGAAGTTAGGTTGCTTCTCACCTTGTATATTGGCGGGAAGATAGGGGCCTGACCTGTGATTTTACTAGTATGGGGAACTCCCTGGTGAGGAAACTCCATCTCCCAGTGCAGATGAACACTATCTCTGCAAATTTTATAAACCTAGAGATGTGCCTGGAACATCACCCAGAAAGTGTCAGAGGTGGGATTTAACCCTAGTTTTCCTGGCTATGAGTCCAGTTCTCTATTCACTCACTCTTTGTATATAGAGTGTTCAAAGGAGGACTAACGCCTCTGGGATGAGGGCTATGGATCCAGTTTTGGTGTACACCTCTTACCTATGGGTCCAAGAAGCCATAGCACATGCAGTGGTCATATTGAGATAAAACCACCTTGGCAGGGAATAACTAACAGGCCTCAAACCCCTCTGTGAATTAGTGGGGTGTCTACCTCAAGCATGTGAAGACTTCCCCCAGTGGAAAGGGTGGATGAGTAGAATTTGTTTCAACAGCCATGATGGCAACTGAAGCAGGGGCTGTGGAGCACTCAGGGCTTGGTCAGACATCAAAGATGCCAACGTCATCTGCTGCATCCCAGGCCATCACCAATTGTCTTGACTTTTGTCCTGCCATTGAACTTCAGTGACTAAAGAAGACAGAGGCTGATGACTTTGTGCCTCTCTGTCTCACTTAAATACAATTCAGTCAAGATATCACCCTGTGATGTCATTGGTCCTCTTCAAAAACAAAGGAGGAACAACAACACTCTCATGGTTTCTTTTCTTCCCCACCATCAGCCTTGTCAGATGGGCAGGGCAGGTGTTATGATCCATCTTTGACAGATAAGGAAACACTGACTCTAAGTGTTAAAGGAACTTATTTAAGGATTTGCTGCTGGTCAGTGTTGACTGTATCCCAGATACTTAATAGATACTGACTGAATGATGTATCATGGCAGAACCCGGACTAGAGCCCAGACCCCCTGATTCCCACTCCAGTTCTCTGTCCCTGTCCTCATCTGCCTCCTCTGTAATTCCTTGGTAACTGAAAACCCCTTCACAGACAGCAGCTACAGGGTGAAGAGATAGTGCCAATTTCAATATTCAGAAAACTTTGTCTGATCCCAAGTGAATTTTAAGGACTCAAGATTAAGTGATGAATGAAGAGGAGTCTATTCTTGAGCCTGTTTTAGTGCTGGTCAATGGGATGGTTTCAGATTAGTTTACTTTTTATTTAAAATTTTTTTTTTCAAATCCTTTATTAACTTCTGGTTTACTTCATTCATTTGCATCAGTTTTTGTGTTACAAAATTTCTCCTCGTTCTTCCCCTACCCACCTCCCCAAAATAGCAGACCCCCAGGATATCCTCTCCTCTTATTTCCAAATTACATGTGAAATAGTATTAATAATAGTGTATATATAAATATAAATATATAAACATTTGGTTTTAAAACTTTGAATTCCAAATTCATTCCCTTCCTCCCTTGTCACCCACCCTTACTGGGAAGATAAGCAATTCAATACAGGTTGTACATGTGCAGCTAATGCAAAACATTACCATAGTAGATATATTATAGAAGAATAATTATATTTCCCTCGCTCCTGTCCCACCTCCCCCTTGTTCTATTCTCTAGTTTGTCCTGTCCCTTTTCAAAAGTGTGTGCTTTCAACTTCTCTCTCCCCCAGCCTGTCCTCCTTCCATCATCCCCCCTGTCGTGTCCTTCCCCCTACTCTCCTGTAGGGTGAGATACTCTATTTAGTGTTTATGTCATTCCCTCCCTGATCCAAATCATCAGTTACAATTATCATTTTTCCATGTGATTTCTTTTCCCTGTTTATCTTCTCATGCTTCTCTTGCTTCTTGTATCCAAATGTCAAATTTTCTATTCAACTCTGTTTTTTTCTTTAAGAATACTTGAAAGTCCTCTATTCCACAGAATGACCATATTTTCCCCTGAAACATGATACTCAGTTTTGCTGCATAGGTGATTCTTGGTTTTAACCCCAGCTCCTTTGACCTCCAGAACATCATATTCCAAGCCCTTCAATCCCTCAGTGTAGAAGCTCCCAGATCCTGTGTTATCCTGATTGTGTTTCCACAATATTCAAATCCTGGCTGCTTGTAATATTCTCTCCTTGATCTGGGAATTCCAGAACCTGGCTATAATATTCCTGGGAGTTTCATTTGGGGATCTTTTTCAGGAGGTGATCTGTGGATTCTTTCAACCTCTATTTCCCCCTCTGGGTCTAAAACATCAGGGCAGTTTTCCTTGAGAATTTCTTGGAGGATGATTTCTAGGTTCTTTCTTTGATCATAGCTTTCAGGTAGTCCAATAATTTTTAAATTCTCTCTCCTGGATCTATTTTCCAGGTCAGTGGTTTTTCCCATGAGATATTTCACATTACCTTCTATTCTTTCATTTGTTTAACAGCCTCTTGATTTCTCAAAAAGTCACTAGCTTCCCTTTGCTCCATTCTAAATCCAAAGGAAAGATTCTCCTCAGTGAGCTTTTGAGATTCTTTTTCCATCTGGCAAATTCAGCTTGTTAAGGCATTCTTCTCCTCATTGCCTTTTTGAGCCTCTTTTGCCATTTGAGTTAGTCTATTTTTTTAAGGTGTTATTTTCCTCAGTCAGGCTGTTGACTCTTTTTTCATAATTTTGTTGCATCATTTTCATTTCTCTTCCCAATTTTTCCTCCACTTCTCTTATCTGCTTCTTTTTTTTTTCTTTTTGGAGGGCAATTGGGGTTAAGTAACTTGCCCAAGGTCACACGGCTAGGTTTTTGTTTGTGTGTGTTAAGTGTCTGAGGCCAGATCTGAACTCAGGTCCTTCTGACTCCAGGGCTGGTGCTCTACTCACTGTGCCACCTAGCCACCCCTTCTTATCTGCTTCTTAAGGTCCTCTATGGCCTGTAACTAGCTCGTATTTTCCTTTAAAGCTTTTGGTGCAGGAGTTCTGACTTCACTGTCTTCCTCCTGTTCCATGCTTTGATCCTTTATGTCCCCAAACTAGGAGTCTAATGTTGGATTTTTCTGTTTGTTTTGCTTCCTTTGCCTGGGCATGTTGCCACGCAATTACTTGACTTTTGGGCTTTTTGACACAGTGGGATTCTGCCACCACACAGAGGAGCTTCTGTCCCCAAACACTGGGGTTTTCTCAGCTGTCAAAGGTATTAGTTGGGTGGCCTTTCTGAAGCCTCCACATGCTCTGGCAAGCTGGTCACACACCCCAAGACCTCCACCCTAGACTGCAATCTAGGGTCCAAGAAAGTTAAAGCAAGAGCGATTACCCCCCCAGACTGGTCTCTTGGTCCCCCTACAATCTGCAGGCCAGGAGCTGAAGCTGCAACCTGGCAGTGGATGCTGTGCCGCAGCGTCTTGAGAAGCTGAAGCTCTATCAGCTAGTGGTCCCAAAGTCCACAGTGCACTGACTTCTCACTTTGTCCTTAGCATCTATGTGTTGATAATTCTGGAAATAGCCACAGCTGCTGGTGTTCTGGAGTCCTTCCAGCTGGCTGTTAGGCCCGCCCTGGGGCTAGAACCTCAGCTCTAGCCGGGATAGGGTTGGCTCCCAGAGCACACTGTGCTGGCTGCTCCCTGCTGGGCTGTCCTCAGTGAGAGTTTAGCTTCTCTGTGTCATTTTGTGGGTTCTGTAGCCCCAAAGTTTGTTCAGAGTCCCCCTTTACATGGATTGGTGAAGGTGGAAGTTGGACCCTCGCTGAAGTCCTGTTTCTACTCCGCCATCTTGACTCCCTTAAAAAAATTTTAATAAACAAAAATCTATTGTCTCTCCTTCCTATTTCCTTACTTCCATTTGGAAAATAACAAACAAACAAAAACAAAAACCAGAATCCCTTCCTAACAAATAATGGACAGTCAAGCAAAACAGATTCCTTACATTAGCCACATAGGTCATGTTTGCTGATGCCCAGCATAGAGCACATTCACACAGATGGACTTGCAGAGGAAAGTGGCCTCCCAAATCACCTGTCACCCTAGCTTGAGCAAGCAGGCAGCCAAAACCCATGAGTGCTTCTAAAGCATCTTCCCCTGTGAGATGGTGCTGGCTTAAATGTTTCTGGGAAGAGCATTGCATCAGTGTACAGTGGCTCCCATCTTCTCTTTTCTTGGGACACTTGGAGTTTCCCAGATTTTTCTCTTCATTTCAGAAGCTTTTGGGAAAAAGTGATGCAACTTTTTTTTTTTTTGCTGTGCCCCAGAAAGCTTAAGGGGGAACAATAAATAGGTAAAAATTTCAGAGAGAGATTTTGACTCAATATAGGGAATGAGCCACTGAGGGAGATGGTGAGTTCCCTGTCAATGGATGTCTCCAAGCAGAGACTGGATAATCAGTAATCGGGGATGTTGCCAAGGCAATTAATGTTTAGACACAGGTTTAATTTGATGACCTCTGACATTCTGGGGCTTTTTTGATTCTATATTTCAGTGCATTGCATACACTGGACCCTTCCAAACCTAATTAAAGGCACTCTTGCTGTTTTGTGGACCACATCTGGTGGAGATGCTTACCATTGCAATCTCCAGAATTAGGATGGATACTTGCACAGTGGAGGAAACACAAGTGGGAGACCCAAGTGCGATATATATTGAATGGAAAGCTGATTCATTATGTCTGGGAAGTTTTGAGATAGTCTTCTTGTCCCTCCACCACTCATTATCTGTGTGAACACATCTAACCCTCTTCAAGGTTTCTCACTGTAAAGAAATTGAGCGTACAGATACTCTTTTATCATAATCACCCTGGCTCCACAGGGTGATTCATAAAAGAGCTAAAAATATATTGAAATTCAATATTGTTTTAGTCCAAATCAATATTAATAATTGTTTGCATTTTTAAAGTGCAATTTGCAATTGAAAAATGTACAGAGATCAACCAGTAGTTGCTAGCGCATCAAATTTCCCTATTAAAGGCGCAATTCTTTAACTTAAAAATGTTTCTCGTACAACAAGAGATGGCATTGATCCACACAATGGCCATCTATTATTTACATGGACAACATTAGAAGTTACCTTAATTATGCATGAGCTGAAAGGTCAGTAACTTTCATTTTTAAGTTCTTGATTGTTCCAAGGAAAAGGTGTCTATAAATACACCAGAATCCCATAAGAAGGCTCCAACTAGAACAGTTCTCAAGTTCCTGTTCCCAGCTGTGTATTGACATGGAGAAGGATCAAAGAGGGCATTTTTAAAACCGCTGGCTCCCCAAAGACCCAGTGTGTGTCCCAGGGTAGGCTGAATTGTTTTGTGTGAGAGGGAGAAGACAAGATGTGTCCAGTGGTAATGGTAGCTAAGGAAAACCTATTCACCTGGCAGGTCTCTCTGCACATCCAGGCACTCTGGGTGGGTATGATCTTCTTGGTCAGAGATTATTAGACAAAACCATTTCCTGCCTGGCCCTTCAGCTGAGTGGGTTCTGGACAGTGAAAGGGATGGACAGAACTGTCTCAAGGAAGCATTTAGAAAGTTGAACTTGACCTCAGTGGCCAAATGGTCCCTCTGAGCAGCAGCCTCAGAAGCAGATCAACCCAAGGGCCATTCAGTAAAGATAAATGACAGCCATTATTTGTGATAAACTGGGGAGGAGGAGGAGGTGTGCATCCTATTGGAGTCTGCATGACCTGGTCCCAGTGTTCCTGGAACTCCTGTCTCCACAAGGTCAGTGTCTTACACATAGTAAGTATTTAATAAATGTTTGTTAAATTGAATTAGATGTGAACCAGGTATTAAAACTCTTTGATTTATGGTGAGGCTAAATGCTTAACCACTGAACATGCCTTGATTTAAAACTGCTAGAGAAAAAAAAAGATGCGTGAATAAAGCCCATTAGATTCTTCCAGACTGCTCAAGAAATTTGACTTTCTCAGGTTTCCATAGTGTCATGACCATAGTAGTACCTAGGAATGGAAAGGCAGTATGGAGTAGAGCACATGACTTGACGTCAGGGGAATTCTTCTGCAGAAACTTATTGGTCATGTGACTCTGAATGAGTCACTTAACCACTGTGTACGTCAGTTTTGTCATCTGTATAAAGCCATTACGTGGCTTCAGATGCTTTTTCTAGCTCAGTCTATGATCCTATGAATTCTTGCTCCCAATGCAATTCTTGTCCCAATCCCTTTGCAGGGGATTGGGACAGGGAGGTAGAAAGCAGTGTGATCTTGGGCAGAATTGGAGTGAGGGTGGCCTCTCACCCACATAGTCCAGTCTTAGATATATTGTATCAATGGTAAGGTGAGAGTTGGTAGTGTGGACCAACAGAGAACCACAGGGACAGTGGTCCACACAGGACAGAAGCATCCCTGTCCCCTTATGTTGGCACTCTGGGGCAAAGACCTGATCATCCCACATGGGATGAAGCTAAAATATACTTTGGGTCCTATCTCCTTGACAGAGTTCCTCCACCCCAAAATGGCTTTTCAGTTAGAGTTTATTCCATAGGTTCCCGAAGTAGGTAGTATAGCCCCCCGGGGAGTTCTGGAACAATGGGAGGCAGTAGTAGCCTTGGGTACAATTGGGGGCATTGAATAAAAATAAAGAGGAAGTGGAAGCATAAGGAAAAAAAGAGAAGAAAATTTGAAAAACCTTTCATCCGTGTTTCATCTGTTGTATAACAGAATTAAAATAATAGTGATTACATTATTTTCCAAATAAACACAAAATGCATGTTATAATTGATCAGTGGTCAAGTCTGCTATCAGGCCTTAATAGCAAGTGTTGTCAGGCAAGGGAGTAGTGCATTGTTGGGAAGTCCAGCAGGAATATGTGCTGTGTAATGGCTTGTTTACAATATGACACTACATGGTTACATGATTAGTGTATCATCAAAATTTCAATGTAGGAAAACCCCCCACAAACTTACAATAAATTATTAAATATAAGATATATAATTTTTAAAAAAGAAATTTCTATGTTTTGAAATGATACAAATTTCAAAAACCACTAAAGGGTTAAAGAAAGTAGATTTCCAGGGGGCACTGAGTAATTTTTTTAAAGGGGGTGGTCCGCCAAAAAGTTTGGGAACCTCTGGTTTATTGAGTCAAATGATGACATTCTGCAGCTCCTAACTCCCAGGACACTCAGGCAGCATCAGGAAGCAACATGTAACTAGGAGGCTAGGAACTTGGGATTCATGCCATCAAGGGCCTCCTATTAATTAGCTCTGAGACCTTGGAGAAGTTATTTCGCCTTGACAGAATTGTGGATCTAAGAATTAGAAAGACCCTAGTGTCTGTCTTGTCTCATCCCCACTGAGAAGCCTTCTTACAACCTACCCAACAGGTGTTCATCCAGCCTGTGCCTGAAAACTTCAAAGGAAGCGAACTCCCCCACCTCCCAAGGCAGCCTGGTCCACTTTCAGACAGATCCTAATTGGGAGGAAGTTTTTCCTTACTCCAAGTTGAATTCCCTCTAACTTTTGTCCATTGTGCCTAGTCCTCACTCCTGGGTCCTAATGGAACAAGTCAAACCCTCTCTCCCCACATTAAGGTCTCCAAATTCTTGAAGACAGTTTTCATGTCGCCCCCTTGTTCCAAGTCTCATCTTCAAGCTAAACAACCCAAGGTCTTCCAACCATCAACCGGTCAACATATATGTATAAAGCACATGCTATGTCAGGGACTATTTAAGTTGCTGAGGATACAAATAGAAAAAAATGAAAACAGTCCTTTCTCTCAAAGAGCTTACATTCTGGGATCCCAGGAGGATCCTTCAACTAATCCTCTCTAAACTTTAATTTCTACAGCTATAAAATAAACATACCAGTTCTTGTTCCACCTACCTAGTTTGAGATTGTAAGGATCAAAAAAAAAAGGGGGGGGGAGGGAGGGATGGATTATGCTAAAGTGTGGGACTGGTAAAACTTTAGCTATTCCCCGAGGATCTCTTTTGACTGCCAGACATTCTCACCTCAACCCCTTCTTTCCCCGGAGACCTTGAGGTGTTTACCATTCTGCCCTTCTTAATGTTCACATTAGCTTCCAGATTCAGAACCTGGGAACCCACTCGACTTCTGGATTTCCCCATATAGGAGCAGGAGCTAAGTGTGGCTGAAGAGTTAAGCAGAGTAGGTGATTTACAGCAAGTGAATTCTGGATCCTTCAGGAGCCCAGCCATCCTGTCCCAAGGTCTCAGTGGTAGGTCACTTGGGGAGACTAGTGGAGATCCTCAAGGAGCATCCCACAGACAGCATTGCTGACTGACTGGTCTCTGCTCCATGAGGTAGGGAGAGATTGCTGTGGTAAATCCCCAATTGTCACAAGAGACTAGTGTAGTCACTACACTGCAGTGACTAGGAACCAGATTTGATGTTAGAAAAACCTGGGCTCGAATGCCACCTCACATACCTGTAGTTGTGTGACCCTGGGCTAGTCATTTAAGTCACAGGGCCTGAGTTTCTTCATCTGTAAAACGAGCAATGATGTCTAAAGTCCCTTCCAGCACGAAAACCTGTGATCCCTACGGTAACATAAGAACTGAGAAAGAAATTTTTGCTTGGTCTAGAAAAGGAGCAGATTGGTGTTGGCAAAAGCAAATATAAAAAGTAAATGCACATAGACCATCAGTGCTGAAAGAACTCTTCCCGATTCGTGGAGCCCCATCCCCCCTCACTCCCACTCTGCCCCCACCCCCTTTACACCGAGGAAAAGAAGCGCAGAAGTGATTTGCTCAGGATTACCTGAGCCCAGGTGTCTTGGCTCCCAGCCTGACCCTTCTCTCCCCCCTCCCCATCTCCATTTCCTTCATATCATTTGCAGCACACCTAGGTAGCCTGGTAACTATTTTTATGCAGGTCTAAAGTCTGTAGGTAATCTTTGCAGATTTAATGTTACCGTTAGTGCTTTGTGTTAATTGGCTGCAGAATTTTAATGAGCTAAAATTGAGAACCACAAGGAGAGAGCCCGGGCTGAGGAATAAGTGGGAGCTGCGAGTCAGAATCTCCCTAAGCAAACAGATGGAGGTGGAGCTCTCTGGGGGAGGATGTTTGTACTGTTTCAGGGAGAAACAAATTAGCTGAGATGGCTGTGGCGGGGAAGCCGAGGAGGGCTTGGGTGAGGTGAAGCAGCCAGATGTGCGCAGCTGTAGGAAGCTAAGCTGACGAGCGCGGCCTCCCAGCCCACTTCTGGGCACCTCGTGCCCCAGTCGAGGTTAGGGCAGCCACGGATTTCTTTCTCTTGCAGAAGTTGCCATAGCAGCCTCACACTCGCCCTCTGTGTGGGGGAGGGAACGAGCACCAACTCCCATGTGACAAGATTGTGTACCGAACTTTGCCGGGGCAGATGTGGTCTGCAAAGGCAGCAGCGGGGTGCTTTATGCATAATTGGGGCAAGACTTCTGCGCCCTGCCCTGGAGCCTGGAAGTGGTGGGTGAAGGCGGAATGGGGGACGGGGGTGGGGTGAGGAGCGTGAATGATGCTGTCTTGGAAACCAGAGCCGCCCCGCCTCCCTCAGGTGTCTCTGCCCTCCGAGTCTATCCATCTACTCCTGCCGGGGCAGATGTCTCCGCAGCAGGTTTCATTTATGTGTTGCTTGGGCCCTGATGGGACTCTTCCCCAAAGGGTCGAATTGAAATGTCCAACGAATGAGGAAATAAAATGAAGACACATGCCTTACCTATGGCACTGGGCGTAAGGTTAAAAAGTTAATTGGATTTCTGTTTGCTGGGTCATGTTTTTTGTTTGTGCTTCTCCGGGAGGGAGAGGTATTTTGTTTTTACAAAAATCAGTGATGTCAGCAGGGCTGATTAGAGAAAGCAACATGGATTTTTGACAACTGAGCTTTGTTGCCCAGGTCCCTCCCCCTTCCAATTATCCAGTTCTCTTGTTTCCAAATAGTCTGTCTTTATACCCCGAGTCTAGCACAATACCTAGTATAGTAGGCACCCTCGTTTAATTGAATTGAATGAAGGTTTGGGGAAACATTTTTCTGTCTTTAGGAAACCGCCCCTTCCTCTGTGATGGTACTCACTAACCTCTCAGAGCTGGCTGCCTTCGAACTATAGCAGGCACCCCCACTTTTGAAATCAGAAAGAGGTTCTACTGCTCTTTGCTATGCTGGCTGTTCAGAAGGTGTTTTAAATGGGGTGTGTGTCTCTATCGGACTGCGTATATGCCTGTGTGTAATGCCTGCTTGCACATGTGTATGATTGTGTGCTGTGTACACGTGTTTTGTGTATCTATGAATGCCAGAGCTATGTTCTGCAGATGCATATTTATGTGTATCATGCATATGTATATGTGTGTGCACCATTTGTGTGAATATTTGTATCTCTCGTTGGGTAGCTGGATTATGTGTTTGTGTGTTTGCTCATTCATGATCTTACCTGCACCATGCACTTTGGGTACCTGATTAGAAGATAGACTGCCACCCTGTCCTCTTGCCCTCATTACCTGAGTTTTCTGGTTGGGAACTCAGTGATGCTTTTCCAGTAACACAAATCTTACCACATCGTGTGTCCTCACCAAGCAGCTACTTTTGTGTGGAGAGAGTGATGTATGGAAAGCTGAGCAAGGTGGGTTCTCTCCCTTCTGTGGGGAAGATGTGTACCTGTTGCAGCTTTTGTTTGTTCAGCTTTCCTCCTGAGCCCCTGTGGGGGAGGAACCTCCCTAGAGACTGAAATCCAAGGCAACAGCAGCCAGCTGAGGATGGGTCCGACCTTTGGTGGCGCAGGGACATTGTGACACAATGCAGGCTCCATTTAAGAGTAGGGAGCCATCTGGCACCATTGTCTCACCGGGCTAAGGCTGACTGTGATGTATGCCGACAAGCAGCATGGATTTCTGTGTTTAACAGAGGCAGGGAGCACGCCTCCTCCCTTGGGTTCTTGGAGGAGGCAGGAAACTCACAGCTTATTCCCATCAGTACCAGCAAAATGGGCTGTTTGGTATGTGGGAGGAGAGGAGTAGCCATACTTTGCTTTCCAGCTGTACCTGTTCAGGAGAGTCCATCAGTGACCTTTCTCAGGTGGGAACTGCTTTGGCCCGTGACTGTGAGAGGAAGGGGACTCCTTGGCCTCTTAGTTCTGGGAAACAACCAGGGGAGAAGGCCAGAGCAACCTTTTTAGGAAAAATTTCCCAGGGAAGATTCCAGGCCAGTTGTGCTAATACCCAAACTCAACTTTAGTCTATCCAGAAAGAGAATCCCTTCCTGTCTTCTAAAAGCATATGTCTCCTGGATCTTAAAAGCGTCAGGGTTGAGGGAAATACACATTGGGCATGTGTAGGAAAAAAACCCAAAAAACATTCACATTTGCTGAACTCACAGGCCTAGGGCAGGTTAATTAAAGTCAACTGAGTGAAAAAAACAATTACATGGAAGTGAAGACAGGAGAAGCCTGAACTTGTAATTTAGAACTTCTTAAGGTCTGTGCCAGTCTTGCCAGTCTTGAACCTTCAGCTCATTCCATTCTGTAGGATTTGAGGGGATGCAGGACAGAGAGGGTAGGGAGAGAAGGGGGAAAACTGTCTGTGGTTCACTGCCTTCCTGTACCACGTGGCCCCTGGAAGCCGGCATTTTAATTGCCTTGTATTGAAGAAGAAGGAGCTTTTGGGCTTTCATCTTCTCCTCCCCCCAACACCAGGACCCTGGGAGGTCCTCTTATATTCCTGATTAACTCTCCTGTCATTGACTCCAGCCGGGCCACCACAGCCAATGATAGGTTGTCTGTCAGACAGTTGCACTTGTGGGAACCTTGCCAAGAATGTTATGAACTGCAAAGCTGTTATTACTTCAGAATAAAATATGTCTGTGTGAGTGCACAGATTTGGGGGGAAGCAGGAAAACTTCCTGTTGCAAAGCAACATGGGCCCTTACCCCCACCCTAAAAGAAGCTGATCCAAAAGTCCATACCAATAAAACATCCTGTCATGGCCTTGGTCAGGGGTCTTCTCCATATTCCTACAATCAGTACAATCCAAAATGGAAAAGAATTCCCCCAGAATTGTAAAAAGTGAGGAATCTGGAATGGGGGCATCTAGCAGAGTGTGCTGGTTGAGGGCTGAAAAAAAGAAAAGGAGGCAAGTGTGTATAATGAAGGGGACCTGGAATTAACTGTACTTAGAAACAGAGTGGCCTTATGGAGAAGGTCTACATGTCCATTCATTACTGAACAGTAGAACTCAAGGCAGGTTTGTCCTTTCACCATGTCCCTTGGACCTGGCTCAGTCACTCTAATTTGCACCCTGCTGATGGTGTGGACTGGATTGTCAGCTGCCTCCTGCCTGGTTTCCTCCAGGCCCCTAACCCATGCTGGGATGGACAGGGCCTGTCGACTGCTCTTTGCCCCTCCTCCATCTCAGAGCATTCTGGAGGCAGTGAGGGGAGCAGAGGGGAAGCATGGCATTGACAGAAGTTATAGCAAGGGGTATTTCATGTTAACTGCCCACTGCATCAGCACCAACTTTCCATCGATAAAAACTTCCAAGGTTTATTAACATGCTACCTTGGTGCGCTCGAGTGGCGGCTTGGCTGCATGACGGACAGTCTCCATGAGAAGGGAGCCCATTAGAGATTCCATCCTGCCAGGCCTTGTCAGCTCTGATGCCTGCAACCCCCAGGAGGAAAGAAAGGACAAACTATGTTCCTGGCAAAATCTTTAGCTCCCACACGCAGCCTCGTTTAACTGAACATGTGACCGAGCTCTGCTCAAAACCAGATACGTGACTGATAACACTCAGCAAATATATGGCCGTGTCCACCTGGACATTCTCTACCCCAGCCTCACTTTCCCATCTGTGAAATGGCTTTGCCCAGCACTCAGACACAAAGTTGAGATTTCTGCTTCCCAAGGAAAATTGCTGAAGAACATCTCAAAGTTCTTTTTTCCTGACCACTCAACATTTCTTCATATATACACATACTACAATGGGCTCCAAGGCTTCAGCAGACTTCAGAGCCAACTGAAGCTTCAGTAAGATGCCAAGGAGGCAGCCCACAACAGTGGGAAGAATGCCCAGGGCTGGGATTCAAGAACCTAGGCTCTTGTCCCAGCTGTGTGACCTTGAACAAGCCATTTCCCTCCTCAGCCTCAGTTTCCTTATCTGTAAAATGAGGGGTCTGACCTATATGACCTTCTAAATCTGGCATTCAAAGAGTCTAAGACTAGGAATGTGAGACAGGAGTCATGGGGCTCTGAACTGGACCATAAAGTCACAGAACAGAAGGAATTAGGACAAGGTACATGTTCTTTCACAGTGGACTTTCTTTTTTTTTTTTAATTAAACAAATGCTTTATTAACTTCTGGTTTACATCATTCATTTCCACCAGATTATGAGTTATATTTTCCCCCCATTTTTTCCCTACCCACCACCCCAGAATAGCAGTCCCACTAGATATCCCCTCATCCAATCTGCTCTCTCCCATATCTTCTCCTATAACCCCCTCGACTTTGCCATTAGGGTAAGGTGAATCTCTGAGCCCCAATGCCTGGACATCTTATGAAACACTTAATTTTAAAACTTCAATTTTCAGATCCATTCCCTTCCTCCCTTGTCACCCACTCCCTCTGAGAAGATAAGCAATTCAGTATGTGTTGTACATATATAGCTATGCAAAACATTACCATAGTAGATATATTGTAAAAGACTGCTTATATTTCCCTCCCACCCGTCTCACCTCCCACCTGGTCCATTCCCTACTTTGATCCTGTCCCTCTTTGATAGTGGGTACTTCCAACCTCCCCTCCCCACAGAATGCCCTCCCCTCCATCATCCCCCCTCTCATCCCCCTTTCCCCTACTCAGGAGAGTGAGTGAGGGTAAGATATTCCATTTAGTATGTATGTGATTCTCTCCTTGAGCCAACTTCAATGAGAATATGCTTTTGCCTTTTTGCCTTCCTGTTCTTCCCCTCCCCTGCAACTACTTCCCCTTGCCTCTTCTACATGAGATAGTTTACCCTACCCTGTCTCTCTCCATCTCCTCTTGCCACTTTCCCCTCTCACCTCTTGACTTCACCCCTTAAGAATCATCCCTTCCTTGGGGCGGCTAAGTGGCGCAGCGAGCAGAGTGCCGGGCCCGGAGCCAGAAGGACCCGAGCTCGGATCCGGCCCCAGACACCCAACACACAAAACAAAAACCCAGCTGCATGACCCCGGGCAAGTCACCCAACCCCAATTGCCCTCCAAAAAAAAAAAAGAAAAAGAATCATCCCTTCCCATCAAATTCAACCTGTGCCCTCTATCCATGTATACCTGTGAACATCTGCCATGTACCCTTCTTCAATTATTTTCATAATGAGAAAGGTTTCATCAAAAACAGTTATTCTTTTTCCATGTAGGAATGTAAATAGTCCAACTTTGATAAATTCCTTTTGATTTCTTTTCCTTGATTACCTTCTCAAGCATCTCTTGCTTCTTGTGTCTGAATGTCAAATTTTCTATTCAATTCTGTTTTTTTCCTCAAGAATGCTTGAAAGTCCTCTATTCCACTGAATGACCATATTTTCCCTGAAACAAGATACTCAGTTTTGCTGGGTAGGTGACCCTTGGGTTCATTCCCAGCTCTTTTGCCCTCTGGAATATCATATTCCATGCTCTTTGATCCCTCAGTGTAGAAGTTGCCAGGTCCTGGGCTATTCTGATTGTGTTTCTACAATATTGAAATTGTTTCTTCCTGGCTGCTTGTAGTATTTTCTTCTTGATCTGGGAGTTCTGGAACCTGGCTATAATATTCCTAGGAGTTTTCTTTTTGGGATCTTTTTCAGGAGGTGATCTGTGGATTCTTTCAACCTCTATTTCCCCCACTGGGTCTAAAACATCAGGGCAATTTTCCTTGAGAATTTCTTTAAGGATGATTTCTAGGTTCTTTCTTTGATCATGGCTTTCAGGTAGTCCAATAATTTTTAAATTATCTCTCCTGAATCTATTTTCCAGGTCAATGGTTTTTCCCATGAGATATTTCACATTGCCTTCTATTCTTTCATTTGTTTGGATCTGCTTAATAGCATCTTGATTTCTCATAAAGCCACTAGCTTCCATTTGCTCCAGTCTAATTCTGAAGGAATGAATCTCCTCAGTGAGCTTTTGAGATTCTTTTTCCATCTGGCAAATTCGACTTTTTAAGACATTCTTCTCCTCATTACCTTTCTGAGCCTCTTTTGCCATTTGAGTTAGTCTATTTTTTAAGGTGTTATTTTCCTCAGTCAGGCTGTTGACTGTCATTTCATACTTTTCTTGCATCTTTTTCATTTCTCTTCCCAAATTTTCCCCCACTCCTCTTATCTGCTTCTTAAGGTCCTCTATGGCCTGTGGCCAGCTTGTATTTTCATTTGGGGCTTTTGGTGCAGGAGTTCTGACCTCACAGTCCTCCTCCATGCTTTGAGCCTCTTTGCCCCTAAAATAGGAGTCCAATGTTGAACTTTTCTGTTTATTTTGTTTCATTTGCCTAGGCATGTTGCCACTTGATTACTTGATTTTTGGGCTTGTTGCCACAGTAGGACTCTGCCACCAGACAGGGGAGCTTCTGCCCAAACGTTCCGCCAGTTGGGTGGCCTCTGTAAAGCCTCCACCCACTCTGGCAAGTTGGATACCCACCCCAAACTTCCCCCCCAGACCACAATCCAGATCCAGGAAGTTTAAAGCAAGAGCGATTAACCCCCAGACTGATTGCTGGATCTCCCTACAGTTTGCAGACCAGGAGCTAGAGCCACTACTGAAGCTGCAAAATGGCTTCTGTGCAGCTGTTTCTTCAGCAGCTTTTCGCCCCCAGGGGAGGCAGCCGCATGTTCCCCAAATATTGGTCCCAAAGTCCATAGGGCACTAATCTCTCACTTTGTCCTAGGCATATCTGTGCTGATAATTCTGGAATCGCCACAATTGGTGGTGTTCTGGGGTCCCTCCAGCCGGCTGAAGGCTCGGCTGCCCTGGGGCTAAAACCGCGGACTTGGGCTCGGCTCTCCGCTGTTGGTTCTCAGCGAGCTGTGCTGCCTTCTCTCAGAGCCCTGGGCTGGCCACTCCCTGCAGGGCTGCTGGGCTGTCCTCAGCAGGAGGTTAGCTTCTCTGTGCCGTTTTGTGGGTGCTGTGGCTCCAGAAGTTGTTCGGAGCCCCCTTTCACATTATTTGAAATTTGTGTGGGGCAGAGCACATTGGAAATGCTGTTTCTACTCCTCCATCTTGTCTCCACCCCCACAGTGGGCATTCTTGTACTGCAGAGCCATACACCTAAGCGTAGCGGATATGGAGGCTGAGAGAGGCCCATTGGTTTCCTCACAGTGTAATACTGGACTCCTAGCCCCAACTCTTTTGAAGCCATTTTGGAAACATTATAACAGGGGCTCCCAAACTCTGATACTTGGACCACTTCAGGGACTAGAGGTCACCTCAGCATCTGTCCTGACCCTCATAATCCTCAAGAATAAGGGGAATATAGGGATGCTGCCAGAGTTTAGCTAGCATGGGACAGTGCTTTGCCCTCAGGTGTCAACAACCAAGAGGCACCATTCCTCCCTCAAGGGTATGCTTCTGTTATTTCTCTCAATGGCGACCATTGTTCTTATGTTCCAATACCTGCACAGTTGTGTAACTGATCCTTTAGGACAATCTGTAGAATAAGTTTTTCTTGTCCCAACACAACTGCATCATTGGTGGGATTCACTTTGGTGCCACCAAGTTCCTCATACTATTGAACTGCTGGTCATCTTTTATGCAACCACATAACCCTTCCTTACTCCTACCATCTAAAAGACTGTGCCACCTCTACCCCCAACCTTCCACCCTTGAAATCCCAGTTTAATTATCCATATTCTTCTGCCCTACCGTGTGCTTCCACCCTTCCTGGACTTTTTTCCCCAGATGCAATTTTAGCCAGTTTATGGTTGTGGGTGTTACTTGGAAGAAGGAATGAAGAGAAAGAGAATAAATCATTTACCAGTTTGAGTGAGAAATGATCTACCTAATATCATGCTGTAAGGAAACATGTCTGTGGTTATGGTAATAACTATGGTAATAATGATAATTACATTACAATGATAATGCCTGCTATTGTACCATAATCAGTACACCCACCCTCACAACATGGGCAGCTTGTTGTTCAATTGTGTCTTACTCTTTGTGACCTCATTTGGGGTTTTCTTGGCAAAGATATTGGAGTGGTTTACCATTTCCTTCTCCAGTTCATTTTATAGATGAGGAAACTGAGGCAAACAGGGCAAAGTGACTTCCTTTAGAGTCACACAGCTAGTAAGTATCTGAGGCCAGATTTGAACTCAGGTCTTCCTGACTCCAGGTCTGTCACTCTCTCTGCTGTGCCCCCTAGCAGCAACCTCTCTGTGATACCATAAGCAGCATGCCCTCTGTATTACCAGAAATCATATGCCTGAGGTTGTACTATAAGCAAGTCACTCCTTGTCCTACTGCAGCGGTACCCTTGAAGGCCTACCATAAATAGCATGTCTGCTGTTTCACCATTAATAGTATACCCACCCTGGTGACATAAAGGGTGTACCCCCCATTTTCCTGTAAACAGTGCATCTACTAGTGAGCAATAAGCAGTGTGCCCACTGTTACACAGTCAACAGCATGCCCATCATCATTATGTAAGCAATGTACCCACTGGCATGCTGGTAATGGTGTACTCATCATTGTACCATTAGCAGAACACCTAGCATCTTTTTGTATATGCTCATCTGATGGGGGACCATCCAGCTTACTGACCCTCCTTGTTTTACAGATTGTGCCTTGAGAACCATTGATCTGCACCCATTTCTCTCAATTTTCTTATCTTTAGAAAGTGGCCATCCCAACTGTGACTATTCAGAAAAATGACTGGGAAATATGTCTAGTCAGTGGATGGAGCACTGAACCTGGAGTCAGGAAAACCTTAGTTTAAGCCCAGTCTCAGACTTACTGACTGTATGGGCAAGTTGCTTAACCATCCCCTGCCTCAGTTTCCTTATCTATAAAATGGGCATAATTACTGTACCTCTCTCCTAGGGTTATTTTGAGGATAAAATGAGATATTTGTAAAGTGCTTTGCTAACTTAAAAGTGTTATATAAATGCTAACTATTATTACTTTTTTGAGAATCAGTGGACTGTGGGTATACATGGTTGCATATATAGTCAATTTTAGTAATTTTGTTGGCTGGGTTTACTTAGCTATTTTTCTTTGAGCTAAGAGAAGCTTTGGAGGGATCAGTATTGATAATGGCAATTGTACAAAAACAAATACATTACTAGTTTGTTTAAAGAGTACAGACCTTTAAAAAATCAGAAGGAAGAGCTGGTCTTTTTGCAAATGGGTCAGAAACATTTTTTCTGAGTCTCCACAGATGTCCGACTCTGATATGTCATGGTGGTTTGGGACTAACCTTAGGCTCTTGAAGGCTGTGCCAACCGTACACAAACTGTGACAGGCTCTATAAAGCTAGAACAACTTTGTGAATGGCCCTGAAAAAAGGACGACACTTTCTATTCAAGGATCAGCCTAGCTGAGTGCAGAGAAGTGCATCACTGGCCGTTTGACCTCTAGGTGATCGATTCATTGGCCATGGGAACCCATGCAGCAAGGTAAAAAGACAAGCTGACCTGCAGTACCCCTCCTGCATCCCCAGAGATCACTGAGAAATAACACAAAAGGGATCAGAGTGCAAAGAATCACATCGGTTTTAGACCCTCTACAAATGTCAGTTTAACTGATGGTTCTCTAAATGTGAGGTCTCTGTCCAGATCCAGAGTTCATATACTACTGGAGGAACTAAGTCACATCTGTAGTGATAGTCTCTCTATGAATGACATCAGAAGACTTTAGAAATAGATGAAAAAATAGCCTAAAGATTCTCCCTGGGGAAGAAAATAAAGAGTTTGGGTGCCCAAAGGCAGCATAATTTCATGGGATACTTGGTCATCTCATTTTTCAGGGTTCATGATGGACATAGGCAAAGAAATAATTATTAGGATACTTACAGTGAATAGAGCACTGGCCCTGGAGTCAAGAGGACCTGAGTTCAAATCTGGCCTCAGACACTGAACACAAAAACTAGCTATGTGACCTTGGGTAAGTCACTTAACCCCAATTGCCCTCCAAAAAGCAAAAAAAAACCAAAAAATTCCACTTATTTTCCAACATCTACAAAGTTGAAGTAAAGAAATACTATGAAGAACTTTAAAAGATTCTCTGAAACAAGTCAATATACACCTTAATACTTAGTAATCTTAATGCAAAGATGAGCAGAGAGTGATATGGAGAAAAATATGGTTCGGTATAAAAAAATGCAAGAGTATCAATACTTGTAGTTTACTCAGAATCCTCATCTATATATCAGGACTGCTTACTCTTTTTCAAGAAAAGAGTCAGAAAATACTTTTATTGATATAGAATCCAGTAATTGCCAATTATAGAAATGGAGCAGCTAGATGGCACAGTGAATAGAATGCCAGACCTGGAGTCAGAAAGGCTCATCTTCCAGAAGTCAAATCTGGTCTCAGACACTTACTAACTGTGTGACCCTGAGTAAGTCACTTAACCATTTCTGTCTCAGTTCCTTACCTGTAAAATGAGCTGGAGAAGGAAATGGCAAAACACTTCAGTATCTTTGCCAAGAAAACCCTATATGGGGTCATGAAGAATCAGATAGGACCAAAATGACTGAACAACAACACTCATGGTAGTAATTTCCAAATAAGATTATTTTGTGCAATCAGACTACCAATACCAAATTAGAAGAAAGAATAAAGATGAGAGGACATGTCATACAATTGTTACAGCTCTAATCCAACCTATTAAAATAGCTATTGATGATGAAAAATGAGAAATGGATAAAAATAAAGACATTTATCATGATTATTGCTTCTCAGAAAAAAAAAAATTTAACCAATATAAAATAATCACCACAACACAGGGTCAAAAAAACCTAGGAAGGCCCCTCAGTTAGCAATTACTTTATCTCTGTGCCTGGTTGGAAGGAATGGCAGTCAAGTTACAACACTGATTTCAAGTACAATATCATTTGCAGGGCATTACATAGTGGAAGATCAAGATCACCTCACAAAATGAAAAGCAGTGAAGGGGAAAACATGAGACCCATCCCAAGAGCATAGAGATGAAACTGGCAGGCTAACAAATAGAAGCAAAGTGGAGCAGATTTGCCAGCGTTACTATAAAGATCTATTTTTTAATCATTCCAAAATGGAACTCAGCCCTTATTTGTCATCAGTAATTGATATTGGAGACATATTCTATATATGTAATGGGTGTGGGAAAAATTTTAGGTGGAGCTCAGAGCTTCTTAAACATCAGAGAGAATGGAGAGAGAAATGCTATAAATGTATTGAACGTGGGAAAGCCTTAAATCAAAGCTCAGACCGTATTCAGCTTCAGAGAATTTACCATGGAAAGAAACCCTATAAATGTAGTGAATGTGGAAAAGAAATCAAGAGGAGCTCAGATCTTAATCTCCATCAGAGAATTCATAGTAGAGAGAAAGCCTATGAATTCTGAAAACCTTTCAGGTGGTGCTCAGGCTTTCTTAAGCACAAGGGAATTCATAATCAAGAGAAAACCTATAAGTATAATGAATGCGACATAGCTTCTGGCATAGCCCAGAAGCTGTTCAGACTCAGAGAAGTCATATCAAAGAGTAACATTTCAAGTAAGATAAATATGGAAAATACTTCAGTCAGACTTAGTCATAGACTTGTAACTGGAAGGGACCTTTAGGGATCATCTAGTCTAGTCAAATCTCCCAATTCCCTGACCTGTGTTCTTTCCACTATACCATACTGCCTCTCCCCCAACTTTGGTAGGATTGCAGAGGAGAAGCATGGGTGCTGGAGTCATGACAGACCTGGGTTCAAAGCTCACCCCCACTACCTCATCTCTGTGAGACCTTGAACAAAGGCCCTTAACCTTTCTGGACTTTAGTTCCCCTTTCTATAAAATGAGGGTATTGGTAGGGCAGCTAGGTAGCGCAGTGAATAGGGCACCTGCCCTGGAGTTAGGAGGACCTGAGTTCAAATTCGACCTCAGACACTTAACACAAAAACTAGCTGTGTGACCTTGGGCAAGTCACTTAACCCCAATTGCCCTCCAAAAAGCAAAAATAAAATAAAATGAGGGTATTGGGCTATGGGATCTCTGAGGTCACTTCTAACTCCAAGCCCTATGACAATAGAACCATCTATATTTTAGTGGTTTAAAAACCTCAGCTGTGTAAGTAACTGAAAATGGCCCACTGGGAAGGGGAGCTATACCTGGAACAAGTACACACAGAAAAAAAACACATACTGGAGGTGATAGAGTTTTGAAGTCACTTAGGAATGATTCCTTGAGATATCTTAGAGTAAAATATGCCAATATAATTTGGATTAATAATGAAAATTATAATAAAAAAGTAAAAAACATGGATGATATTATCTTTCCTCCCACTCAAAGGAATTACAAAAGCAAGACTGAAAGGACTTCAGAAGCCATATAGACTAAGTCCTTTATTTTACAGATGAGGAAACTGAGGCCCTAGGAGATTGAGTGACATGTAGGTCGCTAAGTGGTGCAGTGAATAGAGTGCTAGATCTGGTAGGAAGACCTGAGTTCAAATTTAGCCTCAGACACTTAATAGCTATCTGACCCTGGGCAAGTCATTTAGCCTCTTAGCCTTAGTTTCCCTATCTATAAAATGGCAATAATAATCATGCTTACCTTACAAGGTTGTTGTGAGGATTAAGTAAGATAATATTTGTAAAGGACTTTGCAAACCTTAAAGCATTATTCAAATGCTAGCTGTTAGTATTGCCTAAGATCACAGGGGTAGTAAGGGAGGAAGGTAGGATTTGCCTTGCCCCCCCTCCCCCTACCAAGAAAACATCAGCAAATATCAACCCACATAACTACTTTTTCATCTTTATAAGATTTTGATAAGAATGGTACTGATGGGGAAATAAGAGAAGAGAAATGCAGGCTTTCACAGTGAATTTCCAAAGCACACTACATCTTCACAGTCACATAATAGAGATTTTGAGGCTGCAAGGTCAGGTCATGTTTGTGGTTTCTTGAGGGAAATAAAGCATTTGATTCCATAGGACAAAAGACAGTCCTTAAAGGCTCCCCTATAACAATTCATTTTAATAATTTGATGAACATTTATCATGTGCCTCATTGGGGAAACAAAAAATGAAGTAACCCTTGCTTTCAAAGAGCACATGTTATATGACTATGTTAAGACCATACAAGACACCTTGATGGATACCACTTCAGACATACCCATGTGAGTACCCCTCTTCCAGGTGGGCTCCAGTTTGTCCACAGCCTTCCTAAAACATAGTTCTCACAGTTGAACATGGTCTAGCCAGGGCAGGAATATCACCTCCCATGCTATGGATATGATTCCATTAACTTTTTTGAAAGCCATGTCTCATTGTTGACTTTTATTACATTTGTAGCCAACTAAAGCTTATTTCTTTCACATAGTTGCACACACACACACACACACACACACACACACACACACACCCCCATAGTGTGATGCCGGTGAATTCTAATGATGGTGATTTTTAAAAATTGAAATGAATACTTTTATATTTATTCTGATTTAATTTTATCTTATTTGATTTGGCTTATCACTTGAGACTAGAGGTTCTTAATCTAGAGGGTCTATGAACTTGTTGTTTCTTTTTTTTTTAAGCATTTTGATAACTCTATTTCTTAGTTTCCTTTGTCATCCTCTATATATTTTATATAATACACTTAAAAACATCTGGAGAAGTGTCCATGAGTGTTATCAGTCTGCCTAAGGGACCCATATCAAAAAAGAGGTTAAGAATCCCACTCTAGACTATCAAGATATTTCTGGGGTCAGCTAGGTGGCACAGTGAATAGAGTACTGGCCCTGGAGTCAGGAGGACCTGAGTTCAAATTTGGCCTCAGACACTAAACACAAAAACTAGCCATGTCACCTTGAGCAAGTCACTTAACCCCAACTGCCCTACCTTCCCCCCTCCAAAAAAGAAAAAAAAAAGGTGTTTCTGGGATCTTGACTTTCAGCTTTATGCCGTGGACAAATTTGATAAGCATGCCATTTATACCTCCCTCCATATTGTTGCTGTCCAGTTGTCTCTGACTCTTTGTGACCTCACTTAGGGTTTTCTTTTTTTTTTTTCATTAAATTTATTAATTTATTTTTAGTTTTCAACATTCACTTCTACAAGATTTTGAGTTCCAAGATTTCTCCCTATCTCTCTCGTCCCCCTATCCCAAGACAGCATGTAATTTGATATAGGCTCTGCTCTACTTATACATTCATATTAAACCTATTTTCACATTAGTCATGTTGTAAAGAAGAATTAGAACCAATGGGAGAAATTTCTATTATTATTTTTTTTATACAGTGGCCAAGAATTCTTCAGATGTGAAATTTTGTTAAAGTACTTTTAAGAACACTTTGACTAGTTCCCATTTTGTTTAAAGCCCAGCCCTGATCTGGTTCTTTCAGGCTTATATCTTTCACCATCACTGAGAGATTTAGATGGAACCTTCAAGCCATTTCAATCTGTATATGAGCAAAAAACTTCATTCTCTTAGGGAAACAATTTTTCAAGTAGGGCTGAGGTTAAGGGAACTGATCAACTACTGAAAAATCGACCCTTTACCAGGAGGGGTGAGGTATTGAAGGGGTTTTTTGTTAGCTCTGAAATTAATATTTGCCTAATTTCAAAACCCAATCAATGTACATGGCAATATTTTTTTCATTTTCTTTTAAGTATAAAATAAAAAAAATTACAGAAAAAAGAACCAATGGGAGAAACCATAAGAAAGAGGAAACAAATAAAAAAGAAAGTAAATAATATGCTTCAATCTACATTTGGACTCCATAGTTCTTTTTCTGGATGTGGATGGCATTTTCCATCACGAGCCTTTTACAGTTATCTTAGATCCTTGCTTTGCTAAGAAGAGGTAAGTCTATCAAAGTTAGTTGTCACACAATGTGACTGTTACTGTGTACAATGTTCTACTGGTTCTGTTTACTTCACTCAGCATCAGTTCATATAGGTCTTTACAGGTTTTTCTGAAGTCCATCTGCTCAACATTTTTTATAGCACAATAGTATTCTAGCACATTCATATACCGCAACTTGTTCAACCACACTTAGCATTTTCTTGGCAGAGATACTGGAGTGGTTTGACATTTCCTTCTTTGACTCATTTTTCAGATGAGGAAACTGAGAGGCAAACATGGTTAAATAACCTGCTTGGGGGTCACACAACTAGGAAGTGTCTGACACCAGATTTGAATTCAGGAAAGTGAGTCTTCCTGATACCAGCCCAGCATTCTGTCCAGCTACCCTACATCACTGATAAAAATATTGAGTAGCCAAGGACAGATTCCTGTAACACTCAATAGACACAATTGCTCCTAGTTAACACCAACCTGCTAATGACTAGTTTTGAGGTACAGTCATTCAATGAACCCTGAATGCACTCAAGTATACCATCACTCGGCCTACTTCCTCATGTCCACAACGATGGCATTAAGAGATTTGTCAAATACCTTGTCCCAAATATAGGTATACTGGGTCGGTAGCTTTTTCTTTATCTACTAGCCCAGCAAGCCTATCAGAAAAGGAAATGGGGTTAGTCTGATGTGATCTTTCTTGATGAAGCCATTCTAGGTCTTAAAGCTCCATTATTTCCCTTTCTAAATGCTCACATACTATTCTTTTAACAATGTGTTCTATAAGAAAGATCCTGAAATCTCTATGTAATGAAGTTTAATAAAAATGTTTTAAATGGAATTAAATTTTGTATATTCCCCCCCAAAAAAAGATCCCATATGTACCCAAATGTTCATAGCTGTACTTTTTGTCATAGCAAAGAATTGAAAACAAAGCAGATTCCCTTTTTTGGGGGAAAGCTAAACAAATTATGAATGTAATGGAATATTATTGAGTTGTAAGAAATGACAAATATGAAGAATTCCAATAATCATGGGAAGATGTATATGAAATTGATAAAGTAAACAGAACCAAGAAAACAATGCATACAAATGACCACAAAATTTTAGTAGTACATACAAAACAAATGAAGGTAAATACTGGGTGATTATAATGACCAAGTTTAGCCCCCTAGAAGAATTGAAAAAAACATAGTTTTTTCCCTTCAGTGCAATGGTATGGGTTTATGGGGTTGGATGTTGTGAATGGTTGTCATGCTTGGTTAGTTTTGGCGAACTTTTTTCACTTTTAAAAAGTTTTTTTTTAAACTTAGTGAGCTAATCCTAAGTCTGGAATGGGGTGGAATAGATGTGGTAAAATAAAAGTTAAGTGAAAATATATCAATAAAAACAATTAAAACTTTTAAAATAATATACTCTAGAATTTTGCCAGAAGTCAAAATCAAGTCTATTTGCCCTCTTCCCTTGTGAAAATTGGGGTAGCACCTGGCCTTGTCCAATTCTGTGGCCTCTTTTCAAGATCTTTCAGAGACCTTGCACAATGACTGTTAATTAAATCTTCTGGATTTTTTTCATAGCCTATTCATCCAGGGCCTGAGTACTTGTACTCACTGAGACTATCTGGGCACTCTCTTTTTCCCCCTCTTAAACTTCCTCACCTATCTTTGAAGTCTTTATTAACCATTTTCATTTGGTCATTCTCCATCCGAACTTCATTCTCCTTGGAAAAGAAAATAGATGCAAAATAAGAGGTGGGCAATTCAATTTTCTCTCCATCCTCTCTTATCATTCCCATCTGCCCAGAAGAGCAGCCCTGTGCCTACTTTGATCTTCTTACCTTTGACATGGATTTACAAAGACCTTTTTTGTTCTTAGCATTCATCACTGACCTCATCTCACTCTGAGATTTAGTGCCCCTAATACTGTTTTTACAGGACCATGCCGCTCTTCTGGGACTCCTGAAAGGGATCACAGTACCCCAGATATGTTCTGACCAGGGCAGAATACAGTGAGATGATAACCTCTTGTGTTCTGGATGTGACTCTCAATAGGCAGCTTGGTGGCACTGTGTAGAGAACATTGGACCTGGAGTAAGGAAGACCTGAGTTCAAATTCAGCCTTAGATTCCTACTAGCTGTGTGACCCTGAGCAAGTCACTTAATGCCCTGTCTACCTCAGTTTCCTCACATGTAAAATGGAGATAATAATAGCACCTACCTCTCGGGATGGTAGCTAAGATAAAGCTTTGCAAACCTGAAAGCATTAGAGAAATACTAGCTATTATAATTATTATTTTTGGAGGGCAATTGGGGTTAAGTGACTTGCCCAAAGTCACATGGCTAGTTTTTGTGTTAAGTGTCTGAGACCAGATTCTAGCTATTATTATTAATGCAGTCTAAGATCTCATTAGCTTTTTTTTGCCTTTTTTGGGGTAGGGCAATTGGGGTTAAGTGTCTTGCCCAAGGTCACACAGCTAGTTTTTGTGTTAAGTGTCACATGTCTAGTTTTTGTGTTAAGTGTCTGAGGTCTCAGGTCCTCCTGACTCCAGGGCCAGTGCTCTATTCACTGTGTCACCTAGCCACTCCAGATCTCATTAGCTTTTTGATGGCCATCTTATACTAATGACTCTGATAAAGCTTTTTTTGCATGTCATTCTAGATTCTAAATGGGCAGCTGAGTTCCCTGTGCAAAGCCATGTCTCTTGAGCCAGATTCTTTTCTTCTTTCTCATTAGAATCCCTTATATTTGTGATACAATTTCATTCTTGTGAGCTTCCTGTCCCTTTCAGGTGGGCTTTACCCTGGGGGTCAAATTGGGGGACCAGGGTTCAAATCTGGCTCTGCTAATAAATGACTTACTCTCCTTGAGCCTCAGTTTTCCCATCTGTAAAATGAGCCATGATTCCCACTCTCCTTTCTTCAAATGACTGTATCGTAGATCAAATGAGAAAATGTGTGTAGGTAATTTTGTAGTTATAAATCTCTCTCCATGTCTGTGATTACTGTTATTCATATTAACTCTCATCAAGCAGTCTTCAGTGACTTCAGGCTGGTGGGTCAACTAGGTGGTGCCGTAGATAAAGTGATGATGGGCCTGGAGTCAGGAAGTCCTGAGTTCAAGTCTAGCCTCAGATACTAACTAGCTGTGTGACTGTGGAAAAGTCACTTAAACTCTGTTTTCTTATCTATAAAATGGAGAAGAACAGCATCTATTTCCCATGGTTGTTTTAAGGATCAAATAACGTGATAATTGTTAAGTGCTTGGTACATAGTAAGCACTATAGAAATGTTAGCTATTCTTAGGGTTCTCAAAAGCAGTCAATCAGTCAGCATCATTCTACAAGCATTTATTTTCAGAGGTATGCTGGAGCCAGCTTCTTTAGGCTCAAGGGCTGGTTGCTAAATTTTTGTAGGAAATCAGGGCTTGATTTATTGCTTTGTTGATTGTATAAGCTGAAGAAAATGATGGAGAAAATATTAATAATGCAGATTTAACTTAAGAAAATATTCTGTGTGCATACACACACAAAGAATTGGTTGATAAAAATTTTCAGCTCATCCTGAAAAACATCTGCCATATGCCAGGTACTGTGTTAGGCAGTAGGGATATAAAGAGAAAAAAATGACTCATCCTGGACCTCAAAGAGGTTACATTCCATGAGGTAGATAGCATGTACACACAAATATGTATATACATATCTGTACTTATATATTTGTAAAATATACACCAAATATTTGATTCTTTTTTTTTTTGGAGGGAGGAAGGCAAGGCAATTGGGGTTAAGTGATTTACTCAAAATATATATACAAAATAAATATAAGGTAAGCAGGAGAAATTGGCCCTCACTCTTCCACTGGGGAGAGACAAGAGGGTAGTATTGTATAGGAAAGATGGGAGCAAGCATTTATTAAGCACCTACTATGTTCCAGGCATTGGACTAAGAGCTTTACAAATATGCTCTCATTTGTTCCTCACAATGACCCTGCAAGGTAGTTGCTGTTATTATCCTTATTTTATAGATGAGGAAACTGAGGTACAGGCAAAGATTAAGTGACTGCCCAAGATCACACAGATAGAGAATGTCTGAGACCAGAACTAAGGTCTTCCTAACTTCAGGTATAGCATTCTATCCACTCTGCCGCCTCCCTGACTGCCTCTGTGGTAAGGAAAGTGCCCAGCTCTGTCACTTACTGGCTCTGAGATACTGAGTAATACTTCTCTGGGCTTCAGTTCCCTCATTTATAAAATGAGGGGTTAGATGGCACCTAACATCCCTTATGGCTCTGAATCTGTGATTTTTGACATGGAGGGATATGGGTCCTTCCTTTCAAAAGTAGAAATTTTCCTGAGGGGTGTGTGTGTGTGTGTGTGTGTGTGTGTGTGTGTGTGTGTGTGTGTGTTGCTGTTCTGTCATTTCAGTCAGGTCTGACTCTTTGTGACCCTATTTAAGGTTTTCTTGGCAAAGATACTGTAGTGGTTTGCCATTTCCTTCTCCAGATCATTTTACTGATGAGGAAACTGAAGTAAACAGCATTAAGTGACTTGTCCAGGGTCACAAAGCTAGTGAGTGTCTGGGGCAAGATTTGAGTTCAGTTCTTCCTGACTCCAGGTCTGGTGCCCTATCCACCGTGCCACCTAGCTGCCTGGATATATAAATACATATACACTCTACCTCTATCTATCTATCTTTGCAAGTATAATGGGATCTGCCAAAGATAAAAACCAGAGACAGTCTCTTGAGGGTCCCTATTTACTATCCTGAACCAGCTTGGTAAGCCAGAAGGCACGTAATTCCTACATATTCCCTGGGACACATTGATTCTTCCCTAGGGAATATGCCCAAATTTTTGAGTTTTTAGAGTGAGTAGACTTGGTGACACCAAGCATTGAGTGTGGCTTGTTGGTTACAGCATGTAGAGCTCTGTCCCTATCACTGTCAGAGGGTTTAGGTCATAGGGCATCTCACCTCTTGTTAAGGCTCATTCTGTGTCTAACAAGGGTGAAAATAAAAGCAGTGAGGCAGCCAAGGAGGTAGACAGGTCTCTGAGAGAAAGACAGTGCTGAAGCTGGCTTCCTGTATTCTTTTCCAGAAGGTGTCACATGGATTCCATTGTTCCCCCTTATCGAGTAGCCTATTAGAAGCGACATGCATTTCTTTCCCCAGCTATCATACGCATAAGCTGTCCTAAGATTGGCCATTAGCTCAGTTTGGGTTATGCAATAAAGTAAGCTGTTTACTTAGATCTCCTTCCCAGCCTTGGCCCTGGCCTTCTAGGACTCTATAAAATGATGGTGGTTGATGGTCTGTATCCATTTAACCCTTACAGGTGGTGCCAGGATGAATTTGCAGCCAGGACGATGAGGGAGGAGGGTTCAACTGGCTCAGGAGAGACTTTCTCCAAGTGAGACTAGACACCTTCCAGGCTGACTCCAGTGTGAGAATTATGAGGCTGGTGTTAATGTTCGCCTGCATCGTGCTGTTTGGGACTGCAGGACTTGTGGTCTTCATGCACCTGCAAGATCCAGTGGAAATCATCCCTCAGCAGACACCAGGTTAGTGACCTTTGCCCCTCTGACTGGTGCTCATGGTCTCTTCCTGATCAGAGCAAGGTTTATTCCTTCACAAGGCTGATACAGCTTAGAAGCATCAAGACTCTCTTGATGCTTTCCTAGGCCCCAGCACAGAATTATCTCTTGGGATCCTGGGCCTGTTAGAACACAGCATCTTAACTCAGTGAAGAAGAATCATGTGCTGGGGCCAAGATAGGCCGGGGCCAGCAAGGGATAATTCCTCCATTTTGTTTGGGGAGAAGTTCTTCCTCTCCCCCCAAGGAAACGGTGTAGTTAGCTATGTGGAATTCCCTGAAAATCTGAGGTATGGGCAACTTCCCGAGGACCTGTGCCCAATACTGAGGACTTGCAGAGCTGTTTCTTGCCCTTGCCAATACTTAATCCTATTAAGGAGTCCAAGAAGAGAGAGAAAATCTCCTGTGTTCAGATCCTATCTATGAAGCGTACTGACTGGTTGTATGACCCTTAGCAAAGCATTTAACCTCCAAGTATTCCAGGCATCTCTCTAGGATTATGGGTAGCAATAGTCTGAAAGATCCCCATGCCAATGAAATCTATGCTCTAGGTAAAAAAAAAATAAAGGTAAGCCAAGTAGAAGTAATCTTCTCTTAAAACCAGCTCATCCCAACCCTTTGGCATCCTGAGAGAATGATAAGTCAAGCTAAGAGACAGTGTTTGTCAAACAATGGTATCTGCTGAAGTAGGAGCCCATTAGTTAGGCTGCATGGAGAAGGATCCATCAGTGTTATTTATAGCTCCCAGACCTCTTTCAGTTTAGGAAGATATTGTATGATAAATGGGATGTAGCCCCTATCCTCTGACTCTGAGCCTGTATCTTGGGGGACTCTACATGTCCTCAGACACGCATGAAGAGAAGAAATAGAATTATGGAGCAGAGCTGTCTCACTTCCTGGAAAGATTTGTTCTTGGCCTAGAGGCAGATAGGAAGCATCTTTGTACAGTGGAAAGAAGTCAGAGGGCCTACACTGAAATCATCTTGTATGACCTTGGGCAAGTCAACACCTCCCTTGGTCTATTTCCTCATCTGTAAATGGAGGGGTTGACTAAATGGCCTCTAACCTACCTTTCTTTCTTTCTTTTTTTTGCTTTTTGGAGGGTAATTGGGGTTGTGACTTGCCCAAAGTCACATGGCTAGTAAGTGTGTCAAGTGTCTGAGGCCGGATTTGAGCTCAGGTCCTCCTGACTACAGGTCTGGTGCTCTATTCACTGTGCCACCTAGCCGCCCCTCTAACCTACCTTTCACTCTAAAATTATGACCATAAGAGTAAAAACTAAGAGGCTTCCCCTTCTTAGACAATGATCTAGATGTGCTGTGCAGACTGTCATACTGAAGGTGATACACACTTCTGTTATAGAAACAATATGTCTCTGGGAAGCTAGGTGGTCCTCGGATAGAGTGCCTGGTCTGGAGTCTGGAAGATGAGTCTTCCTGAATTCAAATGTGGCTTCAAACACTTACTAGATGTGTGACCCTGGGCAAGTCACTTAACTCTGTTTGCCTCAGTTTCCTCATCTGTAAAATGAGCTGGAGAAAGAAATGGCAAACCACTCCAGTATCTCTGCTACGAAAACCTCAAATAGGGTCACAAAGAGTCAGACACAATTGAAAACTGACTGAACAACAATATTCATTTTGACTTCATGTGGTGGATTACTGCTGCCACATACATATTTACCACAACATAGAAATTATAGAGGTGAAGATCTAGCTTTTATTATTATGTTCAAGCATAGATACAGACCTCAGAGAAAACCTGAACAATCATCAGGATTTTAACAAGATTTCCTACGGGAAAAGTTATGGTAGAGTGACAATGAGATAATTCATTTACATATTGCAACCTTGTAGATTCCTCAGGCCATAAAAGTTAAAGAAAAGATAGATCCATAATCCCATACTTAATTCAATGTCATAAAAGTTAGTTAAATAGTCATAATCTCATATATCCCCAAAGGAAACAAACTTCATAGTCAAACAATAGGTAAATTAAATCAGGTTATAGATTAAACTACATTTAGAGGATTCACAATTGGCTGATTGTAGAGTGGAATTATATACCCCAAGGAGACTGGAACAGTTGAGATTCTTCCTGTCTTTTAATCTAAGGAATGTTTAAGACTAAGTAAATTCTCCCATCCCATGGGACAGGTTTTGGTTAGGTGAGGTTAATGTTAGTCAAAATTTGCAGGAGGAATAGCTCTGAGTCCCAAGTAATTCAGAAAAATAAAAAATTCCTATGACATCTTCCTTCAGGGTGTGGTTTTCACTAGAGTGGTTGTTACTACTGGAAGTTACTTCCCTTTGGGTCTATTTCAGTCTTCTCTAGCTGTTCCCCTTCATTATCCTCCGCCACTCCTATTAGCACTGGGTGATTTGGGAGAAGCTCAGCATGAGGCCCTTCCCTGCCCCGCTCCCCCCATCTCCCAATAACACATTCTGGGTTTCTCTGGCCATGGCTGTAGCATTCAGGGGAAAGCAAGGAGAAAATATAGGTGCCTAAGAGGAAAAAGAGTGTTCTTTATTCCAATTCTGCCCCTCCCATCTCCCATTTAACTTAGTAAATAGAATTGCCCAAAACTTGAAATAATGAAGGAAGGTAAGGAGGGAGGAATAAAACAGATTTAGTGTGAATTAGTGTAGATTTTGAATTACAGAGAAACTATAAATCAGTGCCACTTTATTGTTTTCAGGTATGTACAATACTCTCAATAAGGTGAACCTGAGGAGTGTCCTAAGTAGAGGCCCATTGAGATCTGCTTTAATATGTAAACAAGATCAATTTGTAATTAGCATATCGATTATATGTAAATAGTCCTTCTGAAATGCTTGAAGACAGCTGTTCTCTTAAGTAAGTTAAAAAAAATCCCTCAACCTCAGTCTTTATATTGATATTGCAAAAGTAAACTTTAGCCCAGATTCTATCTAAATTATCACAAATTTCAAATTAGTAGAGCCCAAATTGAAGTTCTATGTAAATATTAATTACTAAATTAAATAATATTGTTATGAGACATCACATACCAGCAAATTAGCCCAGGAGGTGAAAGAAATTAGGCTACAGGCACATTGGCATTTCAGTAGTGATAGGCACGGTGGCCTGGAGCACTACCTTGCGGTTCCCAATGACCCTTAGTAGGGAATGCCCTAGCTTCTTCCTTCAGATGTGTCCACAGAAGATCTGATGCTATGTTCCTTCATTCTGTATGCAGCCAGAGGCTGGGAGGTCCCACTTTCCCTGGAAGCAAGGAGCTTATTACCCTTGTTTGCTTAGTCCCCTCTGGAGAAGAGCACCTGTGTTTATAGCAGCACAGATCTGGTCCAGTTTACTCATTTTACAAACGGGAAGCTGAGGCCTAGAGAGGTTAAAGTGACTTGCCCTAAGTTGACCAAGTGGTGTTTCTGAGGCCACTTCTCTTCCTGCTGTTCTAGCCTGTCCCGGCTATATAAGACCCTTAGATATTGTCCCATGCAGCTTTTTGACTTTTGGGGTCCAGATAGAGAGCCCTTGCTTGCAACGGAGGAATTTAGACTGCGGGAAATCTGGCTGGGAGAGGAGATTCTATATGTCGTACATAGCTGGCGAAGGGCAGTAGCAGCAGCAGTGCCAGAGGGTCGGGCTTCCTTCTCTCCTTTCCCAGGCAGGACTTGGGCTCGTTTGAAACCAGCCTTTGAGGAGCAGGGCTCAGCACGGGGAGCCAGCAGCGTGGTGGCCAGCTGTGGATGCGTCGAGTACACCAGGGAAAACCACGGCCATAACACTTTAAGTAATGCTTACATTCCTTTCCCTGAGCAAAGCACTCCTGACAGTGGCTGTTTGTGTTGATTTGTTACTATTCATTTATTTTTGCCTGTGTCTCACACAGCACCCTAATTGTGATGCTGCACCGAGAAAGCAATATCAAAGTAATTTTCCACAACATTAGTTACAATTTTCTTCTGATCTTTCAAGTGAAACAATCCCATCCTGTTGGCTTCTGTGAGCATATAAGCCTTGATTACATTTATCTGTTGGGAACCAATGCTTACAAAGTCTAGGTGTCCTACATCGAGGCCGCGTGGCCAGATCTTCCTTCCGCCTGCTGACTGACAAACGGTAGCTCCCTCTGTTTACATAGATGTGGAGCACCATGTCTTGTCAGGGATGTGGGTCAGCTGGCCAGGCATCTGGAGTAGCCCACAAAGAGATAACCCCAGTTGGTAGATTAAATATAGCATGGATTTCCCTGGTCATTACTTCAGCAGTAATTTATTGTGTAACAGATGATTTGAGGATTCTTTTATGTGATCACTGAGTGAAATGACGAAGGCTTGGTTGGACTGGCCAGGAATGGAACACAAGAGCTGGGGAGAAAGCACCCACGAACTTTTTTGTTTGATAAAAAAATTGTGACAGGGCAGCTAGGTGGCCTGGTGAACAGAGCACCGGCCCTGGAGTCAGGAGGACCTGAGTTCAAATCCAGATTCAGACACTTAACACAAAACTAGCCATTTGACCTTGGGCAAGTCACAACCCCAATTGCCCCACCTTCCTCCCTCCAAAAAGGGGGAAAAAATTGTGACAGTGAGGGATCTTAGCATTTTATACATAGAATCTCAGAGATAAAAGGGACTTAAAGAGATTGTTCAGTCCAATAGAAGGTTCTTTACCATAGTTTTCCCCCAGATGGTTTTCCCCTGAGCCTATTAATCCACAACACATTGATGGGAAACATTGTCTCAGTAAATTTGCGCAAATTTACTTCACTTTATTCATTTGAGGTGTGTCCTATACAATTTTGCCAATCAGATTAAATTTTCAATGGAAAACTCACAACTAACAGGTTTTTTTGGTAAAGACTTTTTTTGGAAAGAAAAACAAACAAATCTTTCTGCCAGATAATTGAGCAATCATCTCCTAACTTATCTGTATTCTAAATTCCTCTATTCATGTATCCATCAATTCATGAAGTTGTCTACTAAGGCAGGGAACGGGGGGAGAGATTGCAATCTAGGTGAGAGGGAGCTCCTGTATTAATGAAATCACATATCCTTGAAATACTAAATCATCTAATCAGCAACTTTTCTTGAGCATCTTACAACAGTTCCATGTTTAGATATGCTCTGGAGGAGACACAGGGCTTGCTCTTAAGGTGTCCGTAATTTGAATCAGGAGACATGCACCACTCACTAAGGAAACAGCCTCGGATAGAGTATAATTAATGAAATGTTCATGGTCAGAGGGGAAAGGCTATAAGAGTTCAGAGAAGGAAGACAATGAAGTGTGCTGTCTAAATTCAATTTTTGCAAATTGAATCCTATTTTAAATGCATTAGGGAGGCAACTATCCAAAGGAACTCTGTGGAAGCTCTGGGTGTGAATACTTTTCAGACTAACATAACTCTTTTATAGGGTCCTAGACTGAGAGCTCACAGGGACCCTAGCAGGCATTTATTCCAACTCCCTGATTTTATAGATGAGGAAAGCAAGGCCCTGAAAAGTTAATTGACTTGTCTATGGTCACACCAGAGGTAAGTTGAAGAGGAAGGATTTGATCCCAAGATATCTGATGCCAAATCCAGCACCCTTTAATTCTTGTATGGTGAGTTTTCCTTAAGCTGGGCTCATACTTGCTTCGGTTTACAAAAATGGTTTACCTCTCTGATCCCTAGGGCTTTTTCCCTCTTCTTCTGTGACAGAAGGAGGCTAGGAAGGGTTAACAGGTGTGGCTGGAGGCTCCTGGGCAGGGCCGGGGTGCTAATGGTTGCCAGCAGCAGGCTCTGGACCCGGCACATGACATAGTTGGTAAAGAAGAGAACTAGAAAAGTTTTAGGGCTTGCTGAGCCCTGAGGGTTTCTCCAGAATGACATCCTTTGGAATAACACTGTCCCCTTGGGATTGTACTGTCATTCATTCCTCTCCCTTCTCAGCACCCATGGTCATTCATGGCAGGCCTTGTCACATAGCCTAGCACAAAACCATCCAATTCCCCCTCCTCCCTGCTCCTTCCCTAGGCATAGCTACCACATGCCGTAAGCCAGAGGGGGGCTGATTAGTCCAGGATTGTGGGGCCCACAGGGTGCTCTTTGGCTGAATCAATACACCTGCCCTTGGGCAGGGGACCTGTGATAGAGATGTACCATCCTCCCTCTGGCTTCCCCTTTTCTTAATTACTCATTCAGGACACAAACACATACACACACACACACACACACACACACACACACACACATACACCTTTGTTACCTAGAAGATTCCAACTCTGTGTCATGACTCCATGAAAAGAATGATTTCCATAATGCAGTTCTGTTGTCTCCTGTCACCAATGACCACCAACCATTGTCATTACCTGTGTGGCCAGGAACAGGCTGGACTCTGTTGTGCAATTAGAAGAAATGACACCTGCCCCTCCAGTTCCTTGTGATGATTGTTCATCATGTAGCTGTTATGGGCAGACACAGCATCACAGGCTTCGCCCTTGGTGTGGGAACTGATCCTCAGAACCTGAAAGAAGGTCCTTTGGTCAATTTGCCCACGCACTTCTTAGCCCACTGAGGTTTGTTTGTTCAGGGATGTGTAAAGGGGTGATAGTTGTGTTTTATTCTAGCTTGGGACCCTAGCCAGGAGAGACTCCCCTTGGTGGAACCTCAGGAAATGCCATTAACTCTTTCTAGGACCAAATGATGGCATTTATGTAGGAGTATCTCTGTCAGTAGGGCCTTCAAGAGTCAGCATAACTTTTAAGAGCATTTAATTTGCTTCCAGGCAATTGCTTCTGGGCTAAGAAGATCCATCTTTCATTCATTTAGCAAACATTTACTGAGTCCCTGGTTTGTGCACAGCCCTTCACAGGGCAGCTCAAGAAACTTGAATAATATTAACAATAAAAATGACATCTCACTTTTCTATACAGCTTCATGACTTACAGATTGCTGTAAGGTAGGTACAAATCATGGCTAGATCTAGAGCTGGACTCTGGGGTGGGGAGGAGGAAGGTCATTTAATCCCACCCATTTTACAGATGAGGAAACAGAAACCTGGAGACTTGGTCAAGGTCACATAGACAGTGTCAGATAACTGAGGTCGTCTGTCCTGAGGGAGCATGGTACAGTGTAAAGAAGCCTCAATTTGGAATCATGTCCTAACTCCACCACTTGCCACCTGGGTGACCTCAGGCTTCCCTTTGGGATCCAGTTTCTGATCTGTAAAATGAAGGTAGACTAGATGACCCCTAAGATTCCTTCTAGCCTTAGCTTTCTCACAGCCTAGTAAGGGAGAGAAGGCAAGTACTAAAATAGCTGTGATACAAAATGGTGTAGCTAGGAGGAACAGTGGCTAGGGCACTGGTCCTGGAGTCAGGAAGACCTGAGTTCAAATCCAGCCTCGGACATTTACTAGCTGTGTGACCCTGGGGCAAGCTGCTTAATCCCATTTGCCTCAGTTTCCTCATCTGGAAAATGAGCTAGAGTAGGAAATGGCAACCACTCAAGTACCTCTGCCAAGAAAACCCCAATTGTGGTCACAAAAAGCTGAACAACAACAACAGTTCCAAATGGTGAGCTATAATTGAATTAGAAAAATATAAGGTACTCTGGGGTTCAGAGAAAGGAATGGTCCCTGTAGAAACACTAAAACATTTTAAAGTCCTATTGTTTCCCAAGAGTGAATGAATTGAGAATGAATCTTCAATCTCTTGTCTGAAAGAGTTCCTTAAGGAGAATCTTACCTAGGGAGACCCTGAACTCTCAGTAGTCAGAGAACCCAGTACTTGATATCTTCCAAAGATGTAAGACGTGTTCTGTCATGTCCCCCCAAAACAGCGAGAAATCGGCATCTTCTATGGGCATGCCTATGTCCTGGCCCATGTAGGATAATAACCATCTTAACCAAAGACCTCTGCAGTGGCACAGCTTCAGGGTTGTGGCCCTACTTTCTGTCTCATACCTGGGTGGGAGGGAGCTGGGATATTAGTAGTAAGAAATGCCCAGTGCGAGGGGAGGGGGGAGCCAAGGGAATAGCTCTGTGTCCTTGATTATAGTTACCCTTCAGGGAGTTCACTGTCTGCTTGGGAAGACACAAATGACCCAGGAGAGACAATTAGAGAACACTACCATATACTGTATAATTGGAAAACAAGAGTGATTGTGCACTCTCATACTCCAGGAAGTTCTGAAGGGAGGAAAGTTCATTGGGAGCTGTAGTAGTCAAGGAAGGTTTCATGGAGGAGATCGGTCAAGCAAGACCTTGAAGGATTCATGTATTTACCTCCTTGGAGCATATACACAGTGAAGGTGCAGCAAGGTGGCTGAGGCTATGGAAAGGGGCAAGGAAAGCTGATCTGAGATGAACACTTTCAGTGCATATTCAGTGTGGATTATCTGGCCCTCTTTGAATGACAGAGCGCTGCCTACCTACAGGTCTCCTCCTGTGTTGTGGTTGTGGAGTTGTTTCAGTCACACCTGATGCTTTCTGACCCTATTTGAGGTTTTCTTGGCAAAAATACTCGAGTAGTTTGTCATTTCCTTCTCCACCTCATTTTATAGATGAGGAAATTGAGGCAAGCAGGGTTAAGTGACTTGCCCAGGGTCACATAGCTAGTAGGTATCTGAGGCCAGATTTGAACTCAAGAGGATGAGTCTTGGGGTGGCTAGGTAGCTCTGTGAAGAGCACCAGCCCTGGAGTTAGGAGGACCTGAATTCAAATCCGGCCTCAGATACTTAACACTTAAGCCATGTGACCTTGGGCAAGTCACTTAACCCCAGTTGCCCTGCCTTCCCCCTTCTAAAAAGCAAAAAAAAAAAAAAAAAAAAAAAAAGGAAGATGAGTCTTTCTTGACCCCAGGCCTGGCTCTATATCCACTGTGCCACCCAGCTGCCCAATCAGCTTCTGTACTTCTTTTCTGAGAGGTGGCCCCATTGCTACTGGTTTGTGAAAGTCATGAGGGGAGTTGTGAAGAGGATGGTTTTGCTACTTTTGCCAAGTCTCTAGGTCTTGGTTTCCTTATTTGTAAAATGAGTAAGTTGGACTGGATGACTTCTTGAGTAGCTACACCAGGAAGGGGAGGGCCCTAGCCCCTAAGGAAAATTCTAGGACTGTAGGTGAAGTTCTCTCCTTCAATGGGTGGGCTTGTTGCAGCATAAACTGAGCAGAGAATAGATACAAAAGAGGCCTTCGCTATCTCTTGTGTCTTGGGTTTCTCTATAGCCAATTCTGGCTCTCTGTAGTGCCCTCTGTTTTCTTAGCTGATACTGGGTCTCTCAGTCAATCAGTCTTTCTGCCTGGATCTTATCCCCTTCAGTCTGTCTGCCTTATTCTCAGTCCTGTCTTCTCTGCCCCTTCTTTTTGCCCTGCGTACTCTTAAGACTCCTCTGTCTGGTTGGCTACTGGTTCTTACCCTCTTTCTCTGTGGTCTCTGTTTTCTGACCCTCTGTGTCATTTTGTCTGTTTACCTGGCTGTCAGCCCCTTTGGTGGCCTTGCTACCTGACCCTGTCCAGTTCTGTCTGTACCACCTCTTGGCCTCATCTCTCCCTGACCCCGCCCTTGTCTGTCCCCCATCATTACTGCCACCGTCTCACAACCCACCCACTCCCTAGATCCTGGTTGTCATCCCTGTCCGAGGCATTTGCTTTGATCTCAGCTAAGCTCTTCATTAAAATCCCACCTCATGCCAGCTCAGTGCAAGGTGCACTGGGAGCACACAGAGGTCCCTGACTTCTGATAGTCCTGATGTTGTCTCCTGAATCCAGGCACCGAAATTCTGGGGCTGGGTATTACAGTGTGTCTTTCTAGTTCCCATTTATCCTTTTGGTGTTTGTTGGAGAGCAAGAACTCTCTAGATTCTTGGAGCTTTGGGGGCATCTGTCAGGGCACACAGCTCTGTTTGACTCCCCTGACTGTCTTGCCCTGCCTTGCCCATGTTTGGGAAAGACTTGTATACTCAAATTCCATACAGGTGCATTTTTCTGTGATTTTCTTGATGAAGAAGTTGATAGTCATGATAATGATGAGGAGGAATCCGAAAAAGGACTCAGATCCTGGGCTCAGTGGGGAATGCAGAACTCTTTCCCCTGTAAGATGCAACTTTTCAGGGCCAGGCTGAGAGCAGGCTGCAGTGATTGGTGGTTCTTGTAGGAAGGCTGCTTGCTGGGCCTTCTTATCTTGGCCCATTGCTCTTAGACTGCCTGCCTGCACGCCTGCCTGCCTGTGGGGCTCCTGTTTGAATCCTGAAGCAAGACATGTCAAACCATAAATCCAGACTCCTTCCTGAGGGCCGGGGGAATGTGTCCCCTCCAGTTATCAAAGACTGATTTGCCACCCCAGAGTTCAATGGGTTTTATTAAAATCCTCTTGAGCCTTTGTCTCCAGAAATCATTTTTAACTCAGGTTTGCAGAACATCATCTATATTTCTTGTAAAAAAACTTCCTCAGCTGACACATGCTTGTTGTGACTGTGGCGATCAGAAGTGACATGTAATTGCAGTGATGTGTTCTGTTAAGTAGCTGGCAATCTATCAGGGGCGAGATAACATTACACACGAGTGTCAGAATCCAAAAGCTGCTATTTCTGCAGTCATGTTCTTAAACAATGGGCGTAGAGCTTCTTAGAGCCCTCTTACATATCACACAGATCTCACAGACCTCCCTCTTTACCTCTTTCAGTGTCATCTCTTCTTGTCCAGGTATCCCTGTGGACTCTGCAGGGGGTAGGTCTGCATTTTTTCCTCCAATGTCACCTTCAAAACCCATTTCCTCTGTTAATCATTTCTTTCTGCCTCTGACACAAAAGACTTCCTGGGTGTTTCCTTGGGTGTCATGGACGGGAGCTCAGAGGGAGGACCATCTAGGGGTCACTTCAGCAATGGTGTGATTGCCCTGTTCAAGAAACTTCAATGTCTCCCTATTTCCTATAAGGTAAAATACAACCTCCTTGGTTTGCTATTTAAAGTTCTGCACAGTCTGGCTCCAGCCTACCTTTCTGGGGTTAGACACATTACTCGGCTTGTATGCAATCTCCATTCCAGTCCCCCAGACCAATTTGCTTTTCTTCCATTGGCTTGTCTGTCCCCCATGCCTGGAGGGCACTACCTCTTCATCTCTGCCTCTCTTCCCAGCTTCCTTTAGGGTTCTGTTCTTATGCCACTTCTAATGGGAAGCCTTTACTGATTTCTTTTATTAGGAGTACTCACTCTTTCCTCCTCAGATTTCTTGTTCAGGGCCCTAATAGAATGTAATTGCCTAGAGGGGAGAGACCGTTTTTTTTTTCTTTTCATTTTCCCAGAGTTTAGCACAGTGCTTTACATATAGTAGGCACTTAATAAATGCTTCTTAAATTCAATGGGACTGGATGAAGGAAATCTGGAGAGGTCAGTGGAGGCCTCTGAACAGTGGCTATTGCTGACCTTTTACTTAATTTCTTAGAAATGGAATGAACAGAGCTGGGTTTACTGGAGCCAGCTAGGACTGGCTCTATGCCTATTGTTAAATTTTCTGTGCCAGCATTTATACCTCTGAAATTGGCAAGCTGCTCTAAATCAGGGCTTGATTTGTTGTTTTGTTGATTGTCTAGACTTAAGAAAGTGATAGAGAAAATCTTAATAATGCAGATTAAACTTAAAGTGTCTTGTAAGTACCTTCCCTCCCCCCAGAGATCAGATTGTTAAAACATTTACCAGCACACCACTAAACAAAGACTAATGGTGGAATCATGGTGAGGGCAAATGGCAGGAGGCCATAGTCAGCATGGCAAGGGGATAGAAATGGGCCCTTGTGAGGGCACCCCCCCCCCCGATTTTGAATGAGTCACAGGCTCCAGGAAACCTTCCATTTCAGATAAGCCCACTTGGGAGTGGACATTTTGTGACAATCACACCAAGCTCCCAGGGCAAGTCATTGGGTCTGAGTTTCTTCATCTGTAAAGTTAGTGGGTTGGACTAAATTACCTCTAACCCCTCTATCATCTCTAAATGTAAGATGATATAATCTGGGGTCCCAGGCTTACATTTTATTCTGTTCCACATTTGCCAAAGTTCCCTTTGAGTGATTTATTCTTAAGCAAAGATTGCCCAGTCTATCGAGGAAGGACCCCAAGTGCTTCTCCCATTCGGAAGAATGGCACTAGAATACTCCAGTGATGTTGTCTTGTGGTACCCAAGATGGGATTTGTCCAAATGATGACCCTCTTACCTGACACAGCATCTCTGTAGATCACTCTGCCTGTATTGGGGAGTCAGCAGTTTTGGCTCTTTCTTCCTTTAGAAAAGCATCCTCAGAGACTATTTGTAGGAGCCCAGCTTTGCTTCAGCGCATTATAATCCACTAAATGAAAAATAATGAGCATGTAGGAACTAATAACGGAAACGCCTAATTAAATTAGGAAACAGGCATCACATTTCTGTAATCTGAAAATGGATATTAATAGAATATGGTCCCAGAATTGTTAGCTAAAAGTTCCTAGGGGTAGCAAAATTAAAAAGAAAGAATAGAAAGAAAATGTGATTACCATATCTAGTAAGAATGGGTATTGCATTTAAAGAAACTGGGCAAGAATAAGGAAAAACAGGGAAATTATTTCTAAATAGGTGAAAAAGTCATTAAGTGTCTATTACCTGGGAACTTGAAGTTGGGGGGCGGGAGACAGTTATTTAAGGCTTGGCCCCTGGTCTCTGGCTTGTTACTAGTTAAATTATGTATCCTGTGTCTGTCTTCTGATTTAATTCTATTATTTCCTCTGAAGGCAAGAGATTCATTTCTTAATTGATGCTCAGTGGAGATAAGATTGCTATAGCCCAGTTTAATGAACCAAGAAACAGAAAGTTACCTTTGGCTGCTTCAAGTACCCCCCCAAGTCCCTGTCTACTCTGTCAAGTTTCAGCTGATAAAAGCCTATAACAAAAGGCATCTTCTGAAATTACACCCCCTCCTGGAAAATTGGGGTGTGGATTGTTTTCTCTGAATTGAGGCCCAGGGGTAGCAGGAGGATGGATGAGAATGGAGGGTGCCAGCACACACCCTGTCCTTTCTCAAACCCCCGGTTTCAAGTTGTCTCAACAGCAGTGAATTGTTCTTTAAACCTCTTTCCCCCTCTGAGGTGAATTGTGCTCTATTTTCCATGTTGTTATGGCTGTGCCAAAACCAGGTCCAGTTTCGGATGTGAAGTGATCAGGTCCTGCTTGCCTGACTTTGCTGAATGACTGAGTGAATGAATGAGTCCCTAGAGCCCTGTGGAGAAGGATGTGGGATTTCTGAGATGCTTTCCTATGTGCCTTGCCCTCTTCCCCTTCCCAATATCCACTTCCAGCCAGGCCTCCATGATTGCTGCCCTGCCTACTTCCTATGGTGAGGGGCAATTAGCAAGTGTCAAAAGTAGAGACCAATTAAAATAACTAGGACTGATTTATCCGAGGTTTAATTAGCATGACTCCTTAAACTGTAATTTGAAATGAGACTCTTTATTTTTTAACTAAGATGACTTCTCACCTTTGTGTCTATCTCCATCAATGGGGAATGAGTCACAGCCCTTGTTCTGGGGCCCAGGAAGGGCACAGTGCCACTGAGGTTTTAGTCATGCTACTCCAATTAGCAGCAGCTCCTGCACTGGCCTTCCTTCTATCCAGGACTCCAAGGTGACTTTCTTAATGGAGTGAGGTCACTCCTTTCCATTCAATTTGACAACATTTCAATTTAAACTCCCTTAGTTATCTATCAAGTTCTCTATATCAAACTTACCAAGTTCCGTATTTCTTATCTGAGTGGATTTCTGAAAGGTGTTTCAAATACTCCTTTGCTACCCACTAATGTTATTCCTCCTTCAACCCTGCAACCTTTGTCGCTTCCCCAAATTCTGTCCCCTCAAGCCTCTGTCTTCCCTTTACAAAGTCAATATTAGGGTACAAGTAGGAGCAATGGGTAAAAATTGCAAGAGGCAAAAGTTTAGGCTTATTGGAGAAGAAAATTTCCTAACAATTAAGAACTTTCCAAAAGTGGATTGGGCTTTCTTGAAAGAATAGTGGGTTCATAGGATCACAGCTTTAGAGCTCAAAGGGATCTTTGAGACTGTTGAGTCCAAATCTCTTATTTTACAAATGAGGAAACTGAGGTTAAATGACTTGTCTGGAGTCACACAGATAGTAAGCTTATGAGGTGAGATTTGAACATAGGCCTTTTCATTATCCAGTCCACTCCATCCATGGCAAGCAGACAGTGAGCACTTGCTACATCTATTGTGGAGTAGACTGTTTTCCAGTTACAGATATGTGCACTGAGGTCCCTTCTAGCTCTGAAATTCTGGGATTTTGTGATTTTGTGCTAAGGCATAGAGACAATGAATAGGGGTCCGAAGTCCTCAGTGCTAATCCTAGTTGTGCCCAAACTCAAACATGGGCAAGGTCATTGAATGAACCAATGAACCAGCTGACTTGCTCTTCTCATCCACAGCAGGCTGTCCAGCCTCCATGCTAGGCGTTCTTACCTTAGTTTAGAGGCTGGGTATCCAGTGAAAAGATCAATGGCTTGTGAGTCAGAGGAACTCATTTCAAATCCTTAATAACTATTTGGCCTTCGAAAAAAATTACTTCACTTCTCTGGGACTTGGTTTGGCTAAATAGTTTCCAAGGTGCCTTCCAACTCTAAATCCTATGGCTCTGTCCCTAGGAATCCGTAGGTGTGTTCAAAGGTCAGGTCATCTCCAGCATGAGGCCTTTACAGATTCCCCAGTTATTGGTATCTGTCTCTGAAATGTATCTATTTTGTATGTATAGCATATCCACATGTATTTTGTGTATATGCTCTCATCCCACTGCCACCCCATAGAATGTAAGCTCCCTGAGAGCTGGAACTGTTGATTGAGGCAACCATGTGTTGAAGTGGATGGACTGGGAGTCAGGAGGTCCTGAGTGTGATCCGTCTCTAATACTATCTGGACAATCCTGGTTCAGGCCCAACCTCTCAGCTTCAGCTTCCTCATCTGTATGTAAAATAATAACAGTACCCACCTACCAGGGATGTTGTGAAGATCAAACCAGATAACATGTATACAAGCTTTTTTTGTGTCTCTATATTCTCAGTGCCTAGCTTAGTGATGGCTAATTGTAGCTCTTAATAATTGTCAAATTGAATGAATGAATGAATGAATGTATGTTTTCTCTTTGAGACTGGCTGCCATGTTTTTCTTTGCCCTACCCTGTCTTGTCCTATCTTGTCCTGCCCATCTCTGCAGGCTGCTCTGAAGATCACAAAGGATAATGGGTATGAAACCACTTTGAACACTGTAAAGGACTTTGCAGATGCAAGAGACTGTCATCATCATTAAGCAGGACCTCCTGGTAGCCAGAACCCTTGGGCATATTCCAGCTCCTTCCTGAATCTGGTGCTTTTCTCCCCTCTCTTTTACCACCTCCCCCAACCCCCACTACACATTTCCACCCCTCCTGGGGAAGGTCCATCCTCTAGCTCTTTTCTGAAAACCATTAAAACAAATCTGGGAAGGAAAGAAAAATCCCCTGAGGAAAGAACACACATTTCGATGTTGAAAGTGCAGGTTTAAAAAATGTACCACCTACAGGGAGGGAGATATGGGCTCCCCGGTTCCAAAGTGGCTTTGCATGCCTGGTAGACCCCAATCATCATTTCCTTTTTCTCGCTGGGTCCTTAGTAAACAAGGTACAAATGAGGTTGAAAGAAAAATTGCCAGCAATGTGTTAGACCCTGTCACTATGCCCCATAGCCATGGGTTGTTTTCATTTAAAAAAAAAAAAAGCACAAGCATACCTCTAACCCTCCCCTGCAATGGGTCGGAGTGACATCTATTACAGCAAAAACACCTGGAGAGATTGTTGTGAAGCACCCAACCCCTCAGAATCTGTTATTTTAAAATCAAGTCTATAAAATAGAAATCACTTCAATTTTGGAAAAGGAGGAAGAACCTTCAAAAGGCTCTTCTCAGGGATTAAGCAGGCAGATGTCAAGGATTTAGTCATGTAATTGGGGGTGCTTCTTAACACATTAAAAGGGTTTGATGAAATTTTTTTTTAAAACCACTCTACACAGTTGGACTTGGGAACATGAAAGTAACTAAAAACAAGCAACATATATCTCTGTTATAGGTTCAACAGATATCATTTTACAGCTGGCAGTGGCAGTGGGTAGAGTCAAGAAGGGCCTGGAGTCAGGAAGACCCTGGGCAAGTGCCTACACATACACACACACACAGTCCTCTGCCTTGGTTTCCCCAATTATAAAATGGGGATAATAATAGCACCTACCTCCCAGGATTGTTCTGCAGATCAAATGAGATAAGTGTTTGCAAAAAAGACTTAGCATGCTTATAAGTGCTATATATGCATATACATATAGATATAAATGCTTATGCTTTTCCTTTCCCCACTACACTAAGCAATTCTAATGAGAAGAACAATCAATCAATAAGCAAGTCATTTGGTTGAAAACAGGAGCGGTGCCAGAGGCACAATTCACTCATTTGACAACTGTTGCTAAATGTTAGACCAGAGATGGGCCCCCTCCTCCTCCCCCATGACAGGGGGTTTTCTAATATCATCCCTTCTTATTTTCCAGATAAAGTCAGAGCCCAGGAAGGTAAAGAAATTTTACCAGGGTCACAGTACATTTTTGGTTGACCTGGGATAGGAACTCTCAACTCCTAGCTCCTCAAGTCACAGAGCCTGGCCACACAATAAACATTCATTGAGCACCCAGTACTCTCAAAGCTCAGTGTACTGGGCCCTGGAGAGGTGTGGACAAAACCAAAGATTATATCTCTGCCCTCATTCTTCCTCCTTTGAACATTAAGCATCATCTTTAATATTAATGAGTTATCTCACTGCAACCCACAGAGGTTGGGGCTATGGAGATCCTTAATCCCATTTCACAGATGAGGAAGTGGAGGCTTAGAGAAATTAGGTAACTTACTGTCCTGGGTATGGATGCTGATCTTATTTGCTGAGTGAGTGCTAGCTACTTTGAAGTTGAGTAGTACTTTGGGAAATATTATGGCAAAGGGTCCCTACCTTGTAAAGATCCGGGGTGTGAGATCTAATCTGGGCTCCTGCCTTCCCCAAGGACTTCCTGCTGATAAGAACCCTAGTGTGTTTCCCAGCATTCTACAAGGTGGTTATAGGTTGGTTCCAATGTCTGTTGCCAATTGGAGCTCATAGAATCAGATGTATAGCCCTTGGCAGCATTAAGACTTTGGGTTCCCAGAATTCGTCTACTATTTTGTACTTTCTTCTGAATAAATCCCATACCAAGAACCCAGGATCATGGAGGACTGAGGATTGTGGCCACAGCTTCCTTGGCCCCACTGTGAGATTGTCTGGACAGAATATGACCACTCAGGGGTTCTGAGATGTGAACTTCAGACAGTCACTGAGAACCCAACTCTCTGTAAAGCCTTACACTTAATAACAGAATAAGAGAGGATAGGGCTAGGGACTGGACCAGTAATTTCACTGGTACAGGGAATAAGCTCCCTCTACCAGTTCAGATTGGCACCTTCTCTGCAATTTATGGTCTCATAAAGAGAGCTTCTTAGAGTACCCAGATGTTAAGTGATTTGCTAAGAGGCACATAGCCAGTGTTGTGTTAGAGACAACACTTGGATGTAGGTCTTCTTGGTGTTGAGGCCAACTCTTTATCTACTATACTACTCTCTCTCTCTCTCTCTCTCTCTCTCTCTCTCTCTCTCTCTCTCTCTGTCTCTCTCTGTCTCTCTCTGTCTCTCTCTCCCTTCCTTCCCCTGTCTCTCTCTCCCTGTCTTTGCCTCTGTCTCTCTCTGTCTCTCTTTCCCACCTGTCTGTCTCTCAATAATAATATTAGTAATAATAGTTGACCTTAATAAGGTATAAAACACTTTTAGGGAAACCAGATGGTGCAGAGAATAGAGCACCAGGCTCGGAGTCAGGAACACTCATCTTCCTGAGTTCAAGTCTGGCCTCAGACATTTACTAGCTATGTGACCCTGGGCAAGTCACTTAACCCTGGTTGCCTCAGTTTCCTCATCTGTAAAATGAGTTGGAGAGGGAAATGGCAAACCTCTCCAGTATCTGCCAAGAAAACCTCAAATGGGGTGACTGAAAATGAACAAAGCTCTTTAAGGTTGCTGCATGCCTTTACCTTGATTCCACTTATTCCTCAGGACAACAACCTTGTGAGGTAGATAATACAAATATTTTTTTAATCCCCATTGCCCAGGTAAGGAAATTGAGGTTCAGGGAAGTCATGACTTACATACCTGTTAAGGGTCACAAGTGGGATTTGAACCCAGAGTTCTTCTAATTCAAAGTCTAATGCTCTTCCCACTAAACTATGCTTCAAGTAAGGGACAATGTTATACAGCTAGGTCCTGATTAGTGTAAATAATCCTCTGAAGTGCTTACATTCCTCAAATTGTAACCGCCTATTTTCATTGGGCTAGAACTAATCACCATATTTTACATAATTATCATTTCAAATACATAGGACCACTTCAGAGAATTCATTATTTGCATTATTCGGGACCTAGCTATAAAGGTCATCTCTGGGTATATGCAACTTCTCCAGTGGTTGGAAGGCTAATGCCTTTCAGAATTAATGCCTTCCATCTGCATTGCTTGAGCTATCCCTCTCCTCCAGGGTCTGGGTCTCTGCCTCCAGTGGCCTGGGGGCCCCCTCATGGCAGCTCTATCATTAAAGGTCTATTGATGTTTCAATTATAAAGCTCATTTTCAAGGATTTATAACTCTGCTATTTTAATTTGCACCATGGTAGAGCTTGGTGGACAAGTTCTCTGTGGGGATGCACATTTTAATTTTATTTACTGGAAAAACCCCTCTACCTAAATCAGTTCAGTTGCCTCTAGCAACATGGAGAGACCTGGGACCTGCTGCTGATGTCTTGGTAACACCTGAACCAGAATAAGCCACATTGTCAGAAGGAAATGATGACACTCTGATTTCTCCCCTTTCCAAGCCCCATGCTCAGAGCAGGAAGCTGTAGGGCTCATCTAACCAAGTGTGTCACCCTCTCACAAGAATTAGAATCATGGAACTAACTGCAGAATCTCCAAGGAAGAAGGGCCCTCAGATACTTAGTCCTGGTACCTCAGCAACAACCCCTGCCCCATACATCATCCCCAGAGAAGTGGCTATCCATCGCCATTCCTTACCCTCTTTGACAACCCACTACTTCCCAAAGCAACCCATTCCACGTTAAAATAACAGTCAACACTGATATGGAATTTTAAGCTTTGCAAATAGCTTTATATACATATGTGTGTATATATGTATACACATATGTATATATATACACATATGTATGCATATATACATATACATATATATTCAAATGATCCTTACAGTAGCCCTGTAGTGCAAGTCCTATTATGCCCATTTTACAGTTGAGAAACCTGAGAAGTTATTTGGCTAGGATCATACAGCCAATAGGTGACAGAGGTAGGATCTGAAATCAGGGATTCCTGACTCCAAGTCCAGTGCCACCTAGTTGCCTTTTGGACGGTGGCCTGGCAGGGTGGAAAGAACATTGCTTCTCATACTATTTGCTCTCTTTTTATTTTGTTAGTTTTGTTTCTTCTTTCTCATGCTCCCTCCCATTAGTTCTAATTCTTCTTTACAAAACGACTAAGTTGAAAATATGTTTAATATGAACGTATATGTGGAGCCTATGTCAGATTGCATGAGGGCATGGGAGGAAAGGGGAGAAAATTTAGAATTCAAAATCTTATGGAAGTGAATGTTGCAAAGCAAAAATTAATTGATTTTTTCAAAAAAGAACACCACTTCTCAAGTCAAGAGAACCTATGTTCAAATTCTGCTTTTGATACTCCCTTCCTGTGTGACCTTGGGTAGGTCATTTCATCTCCCTGGGCCTTGGTTTTCTCATCTGTAAAAAGAAGGGATTTGATTAGATGGTTTTGAAATCTCTTCCAGCACTAGAGCCAAAATCCTATCATTTTAGTTGCTTAGGGGGACAGACTCCAGGGGGTATGCTGGTAAATGTTTAACAGCTGGTTTTCCAGAAAAAAAACAAAAACAAACCCAAAACCAAAAACCATATGGCCCAACAGTGTCTTTAAGTTTAATCTACATTATTAACATTTTCTCCATCACTTTCTTAAGTCTAGACAATCAACAAAACAATAAATCAAACACGGATTTGTAGCATTTGCCATGTGTGAGGTGTAGATGCTCACACTGAAAATTTAACCTTCAACTGTCTGTCTCCACCACACCTCAGATAGACTCCCACTGTGGTGCTAGTTGACTGGTCCTCTGGTAAAATGGGACAAAGACCAGGGTGGTCTGACTAAGATTGTTAGGGACACTCTTTCCTGAATAGCCAACCCAAGGCCTCTTGTCCTGAGGACCCTGGAGACCAACCAAAGCTCTGAGACTGGATTCAGGAAACCCAACTAGCTTCTTATCCCCTCCCAATACATACACATGCACTCACACACACACACACCCCCTACTTGCACTCTAATCCGTGTCCTCCAGGCATTGTGGGAAATCTTATAATCAGAACTGAAAGGATGCTTTAGGGTTCTTGGAGAAGCTCTAAGCTCTGGGAATCAGAAAGGGACTTTCCACGTGGCAAGGCCTGACCAGGATATACGGTTTAATTAGTAACAAAAACCTCAGGGTTTACAAAGCGCTTTACAAAGCGCTTTTCTTGCAATAACCCTGTGAGGTTCTGAATAGTACCAGGTCCTATCCCCATTTTACAGAAGACACTGAGGTTTAGAGAAGCTTGAATAATTTGCCCGTAGTCACATAGCTAGCAAGTGTGGAGACTGGAAGTTGAACTTGGGTCTTGGGATTGCAAGTAGAGTGCTGTAACTAACCATACCCAGGCTCCATGACACATCCTGAGTATGAGGGATGTGTGTTGTCTCCTCAGCTGTAGCAGCAGATAGCTCCGTGGGCTGTCAGGAAGCAGAGTCAGGAGGGGTCGCCAGTGGCTCAGCTGTGCTTTATTGGCCCTGAAGAAATATCTCCCCTCGCTTTCCTCTGAACAAATAATTTACTTGTATTTTCAGGCCCATTATTCATATGGGAATATTTGCATCTAAATGCAAGACTGGGTTTGCTGTAAATATCTGCAGAATCATTTTCTGGAGAAACAGACAATAAACTTTCTTGTAAATCTTAGAATTTCTTCACTTTGGGGGCTTCCTGTGAGTGCAGTGTGGGCTTGGGGATTTGATTTTAATTGAAATTGATTTTTGGTATATTATTGCCCCATCACCCAAGGGGATGGGCTATGTGAATGACAGGGCAGCCCCATATCTATAGGTCTTTCCTGCCTAGGCTGGATGGGTCTGGCACTCCCCCTGATCAATGAAGCTGCCCCAGGAGAGGAGGGCAGATGCCTAGGCCAAGAGAGGACGTATACATGTTATTTTCTCTGTTAGTGTAAGGTGATACCAGGCTTGGCAGAGGTCTCTGTGTATAACTAGCTGGAGATGAGTAATATATGGCCAAGATATCCCTAGACCTAGCTCTAAAGGTTTGCTCTGTGATTGCTGCCCTATCTTGCCACCCAGGCTATTGCTTCTTGAGGGCAGCGACCCTATCAGCTCCTCCTCTTCCTATCAGCCCCATGGATTAGCCCTATCTAGTATGGACTCAGTATATACCTGCTGAATTGCACTGACTAGAATTGTCCTTAGACCCCTGCCACAATCCCAAAATTATTGGCAGCCAAACTGTACCCTTGTCAGCCTTAGGGCCAGCTTGCACCCACTTTAACCAATCACATTTTCTCACCAGGCCAGCAAAATTGACTGTGCACAGGGTAGCTTTGGCTGGAAGGAGAATGTAAGAGACGGATTGAGTCCTTACCTGTTCTCACAAGGCTCTGAGCCCCAGGGGCCCTAAGCTCAGGCAACCTACTGGGCCAGAAAGCCTGTCTCCTTCACCTGTATCTTCTAGGTGAGCGGCTAGAGTGTGTGGACAGCACCGTGTGCAGAGCCAACCCAACATCATGATACTTAGAGAAACCCAACCACTGGCAGTGTCAGGCTCTGTGATAAGGACTCACTGATTCTTTTGGGATCATTTTCCTGTCCCCATCAAGGAGAAAATAATGACACCCGGACCCTCACCCATAGGCCCTTCAGAGATTTACTAACTTTCCTACATGGCAGGTGATATCTTCATGGTGATGCACTTCTATGTCCATGTATGGATTCACATGTGTACATTCATATCTGGATATATACATCATGTACCCATTCCAGTGCATATCCATGTATCTGTGTGTGCTGTGTGCTTGTAAGCATAATTGGGAAGCAATGTCTGAAACATAAATTCAATGATTTGCTTGCTCTGGGTTTCCTCCCCAATGTTCATCTCTCCTGTGAAAAGGCTTTGGATAAATAGAGTCACTGTCCAAGCCTGGGCTTGCTCTGGCTGCCCAGAACTACAGACTGGTTTGTTAATGGAACTGACTCCAGAAAAGCGTGAGGAATTGCCTTTCCCTACAGGAGCCTTGTGAAACCGGTTATTATGATTCCCCTGTTCTGAGCCGCAAATAGACCGAATAATGAAATTACATTCCCAGCATTTCAGGTCAAGTGATCACTGCTTACATTAGTTCCTCCCCAGAATCTAACCAGGAGTAGCAACCAGTAATTAAAAGGTTTTCTGGTCTGGAACCAAGCCCTCTCTGCAGGTTGGCAGAATGTGGAGGGGTTATACATTCACTGTGTGTTATAAGGCAGAGCCTTTGCTGGAGTTGGGAGGGGTCTTCTTAAGAAGGGAGCCACAGTTAGCCAGGAAATCCCTTGCCTCTTGCTGGAGACCCTTTTCAAAGGAAATACCAGCCTAGGTTGTTTTTTGTTCCTCATTGTGTTTTCCCAGGCATAACTTGTAATGGGATTTCTTGGGACAGTGTTTTTGAGCCTACCCCACCTCTGTCTGAGTGGATAACTGTTGTCCCAGTGTCTTTGGCTTAAATGGGACTTTAGGTCAGAGGCTTTTGCCGGGGCTATGAAAGCCCAGCTAGGTAAGAGGCCTGTGTCGACTGAGGCCTCCAGGGAGGAGGGCAGGGTCAGTGCCAGGCTTAGGTAGGCAAACTCACATAGGTTGACTCTTCTTGTGCATTTATCCCCCTTCTCAGAGTAAAGAGAACTCTGGGATATGAAGTAAGTCTCTCTCCTTTTCAGCCTTGGGTGAAGAGGGAGATGGGGAACCATTTGCCTCCTGTCCTAAAGAGAGAAGGGGATTGTTTGAATTTGGGTTTCTGGAACGTCAAAGAGAGAAAAAAATCAATCAATCATCCTTTTTGTTTGTTTGTTTGTTTTTTATTGACTTGTTCCATGTGGGAGATGAAGAAGGAGCAGATACATTCCCTGCCACCAGGAAATTTATAGTCCTGGTGTACAGAGAAGACATGCCCACTCCCCCCATCTATATCCCACCCCTGAAGGTGTCATTAAATAACCAGGTACAAACTGTATAACCATCTGTTCCTGTTGGGAAGTTCCAAGGTGAGCTGGACAAGAACCTCCAGCAGGTTGGAGAGACCTTTGTTGAGGGCAGGACTATCTTCCCACTTGGGGACCTTGGTCCCAAAGCAGAAGTACTCTTCCTTTGTTTGCTCATCCACTCATCCTCTGTGTTCCTTTCTATAGACCCTTCTAGCTGTCATCCTCTTTCTCTGTCCATCTATCTGTCTGTTCTCTGTTCATCCATTCTTCGTCTGTTTATCTATCCATCCACATTCACATGGAGTTCTCATAGTTGACTGCTTGGGATGGATGCTTGGGCCCCCCAGCCGCCTTTAGGCCCTTAGCATTTTATTTCTGCTTGTTTTCTGCCTTCATTCACACAGTGAATAGAAGGCTGGACTTGGAGTCAGGGAGACTTACCTTCAAATCCTTTCTCAGACACTGACAATCTAGGTGACCCTGGGCAAGTCATTTAAGCATTCTTAGCCTCAGTTTTCTTGCCTGTCAAATGAAGCTAGTAAGAGCACATACGTCACAAAATTGTGAGGATCAAATGAGATTCATGGTATTGTTTAGTCGATTAGTCTGTCTGACTCTTTGTGACCCCATTTGGAATTTTCTTGGCAAAGATATTGGAGTGGTTTGCTATTTCCTTCTCTAGCTCATTTTGGAGATGGGGAAACTGAAGCAGAGTTAAGTGACTTGCCTGGAGTCACACAGCCAATAAGTATCTGAGGTTAGATTTGAACTCAGGCCCTCCTGACTCCAGGGCCAGCACTCTACCCATTGGGTTGCCTAGCTACCCATCAAAGGAAATAATATACCTAAAGTGCTTTGCAACCATAAAATTTTGCATACATTTTAGCTATTGTTGTTATTCACTTAAGATAATGGGATCACAGATTTAGAACTCTGGGAGCCTTTGGAGATTATTGAATACAACCCCCTCATTTTATATGTGATGAAACTGAGCCCTAGAGAAGTGGAATTATTTGTTCAGGGTCACAGCATTACTATCTGGGGCAGGATTTCAACACAGGTCTCCCTGTTCAGAATGCTGTTTGTTATACCAAGTTCACCCTGCAGGCTGGTTGGTTCGTTGTTTTCCTTCGTTTTCAAAGAGGACCCAAATGACACCACTTCAAAGGCCCCTAAGCCAAAGGCTTTGGCTGTCCCATCCTTTAGGACTCCTCTGTGCTTCCTTCCCTCTTGGCCACCATACCTCACCTGGCCAATCCCAGGGGACCCCCTCAGTGTGTGGGTCTGATCCAGCAGCTCCAGCAGCAGCTGCTTTCACCCTCCCGTGTCCTAGACTCCTTCTTCTCTCTCCAGGGCTTATGGGTGATGGAATGGATGGCCTTCTGAAACCTAGTGCGGTATTAACATTGTAGCATGTGCTGATTCACAGCTCTCAGTGAGATGTGGAGCTGCCTCCAAGCTGCTGGAACGTGCTTCTTGAATGGCTAAGGGTGTAGCATCCCACGCCTACTCAGCAGGCTGTGACCTCGTCTATTATTAAAGTAATCTTAGAACTGCTACTGTAGCCAGGCAATCATCTCCTAGAAGCAGTCATTCCCACCTCCCTCTGGCTACTCCCTGTGGTCCTACGTGTTCTCCTGTTAGCCTGGATTTCAAGAGATACAAACCAATAGACTTGCAGGTTGGGAGACATGGATGGGTTTTTTCAGCGGCTCCTGTTTTTAAAGACGGTGCTTGCTTGTTCTCTATTGTGACGTAGCAGTCAGGGCCCCTCTTGGAATGCCCTTATGTCCCTATGCCTGAGAGGGGTAGCCCATCCTGTGCTCAGTCTTGGGACAGTATCATTTATCTGGTCTTGATAGTAATAGACCCTTAGGACCAGAGGTGATCCTTAAAGGTCATCTTGCCCATCCCTCTATCTTTAAGATAATTCTGTTCTTAATCCATCTCAGTCTACAGTCTTCACTGTATTACCTGCCTTCTCCCCTTTGCTGAAATATCTCTGAAGACCCTACAACCTCCTTTGGTAATGTTTTCCTGGGAAATATGGTCTGATCTGGTGGAAGGTGCTATGGCCAGGAGTTAGGAGATTGATTTCTCTAGCATAGCTGCACTATGTCTTGCCTATGTGTCCAGAGGGACCTTGATCTCCCTGTACTTCAGTCTCCTCCCCCATAAAATTTAACAATGGCTAAATTTAATTATGGTCAAATAAATGTCAATATGGCAGGAGATCTTCCGAGGAGTACCCCAGAGATCTGTGCTTGGTGCTATGCTGTTTTAACATTTTTGTCAATGGCTTACACAAAGGTGTAGATGGTATCCTCATCAGATTTTCAGGTGCGACAGAGCTAGGAGGGATAGCTAACACATTGGATGACAGAGTCAGCATCCAAAATATTCTGGACAGGCTAGAGGATTGGGTTAAATTGAATACAGTGAATTGCAATAGGGATAAATGTAAAGTCTTGCACTTGTGTACCAAAAAGTCAACTCCACAAGTATAAGGAAGGGAACACATGGTTAGTCAGCAGCTATTTCTGAAAAAGATCTGGGGGGTTTCATTGGACCGCAAGCTCAATATGAATCAGCAGTATGATTTGGCAATTTAAAAATTTATCACAATCTTGGACTGCATTAAAAAGAGCATTACATGGGGTGGCTGGGTGGTGCAGTGGATAGAGTACCAGCCTTGGAGTCAGGAGGACTTGAGTTCAAATCTGGTCTCAGATACTTAACATTTACTAGCCGTGGTGACCTTGGGCAAGTCACCCCAGTTGCTCTGCCTTCCCCCCTACAAAAAAAGAAGAGCATTACTGATAGACTGTGAGTTTCTTGGGAGCAGGGACTGTCTTTTGCTTTTCTTTGTATGCGTAAGCACTTAGCACAGTGCCTGGTACCTAGTAGGCACTTAATAAATGTTTATTGATTGATGTCTAGGAATAAGGAGCTAAAAGAAATTTCATAGGCTTTAGAGCTGATAAAGGACTTAAAGGATCATTTGACAGATGAAGAAACAGAGGCCCAGAGGGTTTAAATGACTTGCCCAAGGTCACATGGGTAGTGAGTTACAGAGGTGAGGTTCAGACTCGGGTCTTCTGATGCTCCTCTCAAAGTTCCTTCCAACACTTACAGTCTGTGTTGCAGCACAAGTCCTATCTGTGAAGGTCCCTGGCAGGGTGGGATAACTATAGCCCATCAGGAATCCCCAGGGCTGCCTTTTTAGCGCTTATGACTGTGGCATCAGCCTCGACGGGAATGGGAGGCCCCAAATCCTGTCTTTGGTCCTGAATTTCCCAGTTTAAGAAGTTGGACAAGGGGACATATGACTGAGCACATTGTGGCCTTCAGCTGCTTTGTTTGTTTTGCATTCATAGAGTCTCCTTTAAGGGTCCATTGGTCTTCCTCCCCTCTCTCCCCCTGCAGAAATCTTGCTTCCCAATGCAGACTGTGAGCCCCTGACCTGGGGGGCGCAATGGTAAATGTATAACAACTGGCTTTGGGGGGTGAGAGGTGAGGGTGTGGATGGGAAGGATAGCAAGACTGTTTTATTTGGATGTTTTTTCAACATTTTCCCTGTCACTTTAAGTCTAGACAATCAACAAAACAATAAGCCAAGTCCTGATTTGTAGTGTTTACCCATTTCCAAGGTGTACATGCCCACACTAAAAATTTAACAATAGGTTATGAGCTTGCTCTAGCACACCAGTGCTAGGAACTGATTGTGGCCAAGGGCCAAGAAACTTCAAGGCACATCTGGATTAATAGACAAAACCTAATCCATAGGACCACAGTATTTAGAACTGGAAGGGACCTTTGAGGTCATCTAGTCAATTAGCAAGCATTTATTGAGCACCTATTATTTACCAGACACTGTGGTAAGTTCCAGAGATTTAAAAAACAAAATAAAATGGTCTTAACTTTAAAGGGATTATATTCAATCAAGGAAACAATATGAATCCATTAAATTAATTCAATACAAAATATATACAGAACAAATGCAGAGTGCTAGGGGTAGGGTTGTAGCAGGAGGGATCAGGATAGGTCTCATGTAGGAACTGGCACTTAAGTTGAGAAGTAAAGAGTGCTTGAGAGCCTAAGAGGCAGAACTGAGGGGGGAAGTCATGCCAGGCATGGAGGAAGGCCTGTGCAAGAGCGTGGAGATGGGAGATGGGAACTCTTCTGTGTGGAGGAATTTCAATGACCACAGTTTGACTAAGCTAGAGAGTGTGTGAAAGACAGTAATGTGTGACCATCTTGGAAAGGGATTCTGGTCAGATAGTGAATGTCTTTAAATGTTGAGCAAAGGAGTTTCAATTTTCATCTGGAGGAAATGGGAGGCCACTACTCATTTTGCAGATGAGAAAACTAAGACCTAGACAGATGAAATCACTTGTATAAGTTGACACTGATACTGCATCATAGAGCCAGTATTCAAACCCAATACCTCTGCTTTTCCTATTGCATGAGGCTTCCTTTCCCCTAGCACTGAGAAGATTGGGGTAGCTTTCTCCTTTAGGCACATCTCCTGTCCAATGTTTAACCAGCAAAGACAGTTCCATGTCCAGTTCTCCATGCAACCAGGAGTGGAACCTGGAAAAAAAAATTGGTCCAGGAGTAGCATGGAACCAGCCTGTTCACCCTTGCCATAAAATACTTGGGGAAGCCTTGGAAGCTAGCCAGAGCTCAGTGAGCTGAGGACGATTCCCTTGCATCCCCAAAGGGCAGTGTCATTAAGACCTCAATCTCTGGCTAAGCACAGAATGACAGATTTCCTCAGTATCCCCTACCTAACACCTGCACCAGCTCATTGTCCTAGCCCACTAACTTCCTTTCCCCCCTGCCCAGGTTCCTGGAGCTTCCCTAGAAAGAGTCATGGTACCAGAAACCTTGGGGCAGCTAGGTCACTCAGTGGATAGAGTGCCAGGAGTGGAGTCAAGAAGACTGATTTTCCTGAGTTCAAATCTGGCCTCAGACATTTACTAGCTGTGTCACCCTGGACAAATCTCTTAAGCCTGTTTGCCTCAGTTTCCTCATCTGTAAAATGAGATGAAGAAGGAAATGGCAAACCACCCCAGTATCTCTGCTAAGAAAACCTCGAATGGGATCACCAAGAGTTTGAAATCACTGAAAAACAACTGAACAGCCATCTTTTCTCACGTAGTAGGTGACTGCTGAACAACAACCAGAGGCCCTGTGGTCTATCTGTCCCTGATTCTGAACACTAGTGTTATTCCATTTAATGGTTTAGAACTGGAAGAAACATTGGCAGTCGTCTAGTCCAGTGCCCTCAATTGGCAGATAAGGAAACTGAGGCCAGCTCAGGGAGGGTAAATGATTTGATCACGGTCACGTAGCTAGTAAGTGGTAAAGGTGGGATTCACCCCCAGATTCCAGTACTTTTGCCGCCTCTGAATCATCCTGAACATATGCTGGGGGAAGCATATTAGGTTATATAAAATAGCAAGAATAAGTTAGAGGTTTGCAAAATACTTTTACACACATTATCTCACATGACCCTCATAACAGTTCTGTTAGGTGGGTACTGTTATTATACCCATTTTACAGATAAAGAAACCGAGTCTGGGAGAGGCTAAAGTAATTGGCCTAAGGTTACCTAGTCAGTAAGTTTCTGAGGTGTGATTTGAACTCCATTCTTGATTTCAAATACAGAACTTCCTCCGTTCTGCTACCACGCTTCCACTGGCCTCATTTGTGACCTTGGGCTGCTCAGGTTTGAAATTCCTTTCCTGAGCTCTGAGTCCCCTCTGCACTGGAGGTGACAGAAACCGAGTGCAGCGTCCATGTGAAAGTTCAGCCTGTTCCAGAGTGCCAAAGTGACATCTGCCCGTAGTTGCAGTCATGTCTCTGTTATGGGCATCCCATTGCTCACCTGGCCCCCTTCTCTCCCACTGCCCAGCCAGCCATGCCCAAGCATCACAAACTCATTTTTACCTTGGCCTGAGCAGAACAGTGCAGAGAGGGTGTTTCTAAAGCCCAACAGAAGCAACTCTTGAATGATCTCCTGGTTTCAGTCATGTGTGGGATCCCTGTCTCCCATCCTCCTGAACAGATGATAGCTCAGACCCAGCAGCACAGCCTGGCTTGTCCCGGCACACCCATCTCACATCCAGTCCCACGCTCTCTGGAGAAAGGAATCCGATTCCCCTGTCATACACACAGTTCAAAGATCCTTCTAACTCTTAAGCAAAATGAGGCCAACTTTCAAGGTTCAGGCTGTGAGTGACGTATTCAGGCTTTCACATTCTCCTTAACAAAGGTCTAAAAATAGATGTCTGCTGCTGCCTGCGTGTCTGTTGTTTGTAGAAACAGAATGCGGATCCTTGAGAGTCAAGGCCTAGAGCCCAGCAGGAGACCCTGTTCACTTCAAACAGCCTTGTGTGTCCCCAGAAGGTAACCTCGGAGGTGAGGGAAAGGGAAGGGGAGACAGTCATATGAGCCAAAATGAATTAGCACTGAATCGCACAGGATCATAGGCCCCAGAATGGAAGGGGATCTTCTATCTAACCCTTGTTTTATAGGTGAGGAGACTTGGAATTTGACCTCAGGTCCTCTGAATGCTCAAATTTCCAAAACTCTTTAAGGTGTCCAAAAAGGAGGAGATGAAGAAGGGGAGGGAAAGGCTGAACATGGCCTGTCTTTGGTTAGCAGGTGTAATTTTCCATGTTCAGAGGAGGAGGGGAGAAGACCATACCTCCAGGCCCTCTGTGGGCTCTGGATTTTTCTCCCTTTTTTGCTCCTCTCAGAGCTAGCCTCTCTTGTGTGATGAAAGTGCAGGTCCTGGAGTCAGGAATACCTGTATTTAAATCTGATACTAACTGGATGAAACATGGACAAGTCCCTTATCCTTACTGTGCCTCAGTTTTCTCACCTGTACAGTGAGAATCTCAATGTTGCACAACGGATCTCACAGGGTTATTTTGAGGGAAGTCCTTTGTATTACATAAAGCTCTATAACTATTGTGATTTAGGTGAGTGATCTTTGCAAGAGGGTCTGGTTCCTGGAAGCCTTTTGGCATCCCTCCCCCTGCAGAATAGGCCCTGTCCTGCTTGTGGTCTCAGATACTCCTGCCCTCTTCAAGCCCTTCCATCTGTCTGGAAAAAGTGAGGGACTCTAGTCATCTGATCTTGTATGACAACATGCCACCCCAGAGTGGGAAAATGTGATTGATATGACCAAATGTGACATGCCAAAGACACACTGTATCCTAAGCCGCCTCTGAACTGAAAATGTGTTTTTCAAGCTGTTGTTAAGCTGCTAAAATATATTTTTTAAAGCATTTACACTTCCCTCGATGTTAAGCAAATACCTTCTGTCAGGCCTGAAGCTGGGTCGTGAGCAATGCCAGACACAGGGAAATCAGGGATCAAAGGACTTCCTTGTCTCTCCCCACAGAGGAAGCTGGTGATAGAGGCAAGCTATGTATGTATATTCTTTATTTTATCTTATTTTTTAGTTTTTGCTTTTTGGAGGGGGGAAAGTAGGGCAATTGGAGTTAAGTAACTTGCCCAAGGTCACACTGCTATTTTTTTTGTGTTAAGTGTCTGAGGTCGGATTTGAACTCAGGTCCTCCTGACTCCAGTGCTGGCACTCTATTCACTGCACCACCCAGCTGCCCCTCTGTATGCACATTCTTGCTGCAATTCTAGCCATGAGCACGGTACTGTCTCCATGGAGAGGGGTGGGGACTCTCTCCCTTTGTGGGTTCTCAATCAAAACCTGTTGGGTTTGGGTTTCCTGCAGGCAATGGGCAGGAAGGGGTTAAGCCACAAAGCTGGCCTTTCTCTTTCCCTGAGCTTGTGACCATGAATCTCTTTCATGGAACAGCTGTCAAGTCTGCCCACGGAGCAGGTTTGCTCAGGTCTCCTGATAATACCAGCCGCTCCTGTTCCCATGTCCTCTGTGACAGCAGCAAGATGGAAATCGAAGGGAGCCACTCTACAAATGAGACACTTTTCTGCTTTGACTTTCCAAATGTGACCGTGTTCTTGTTTGTTTTTTCCAACAGCAGCATTTAGGAAATGCTGGGAATCTCTGGGGCAGAAACAGTGCCCCAGGCAGGACCAATAGCAAATGGGGCTGGGGAGGCCAGGAGGGAGGTGGCATCAGAAGAAGGTTTCATGGTGTAGTGGGTAAAGCCATGACCCGAGAGAAAAGAAGATGTGAGTTAAAATCCTATTTCATTCACTTATTTGTTGTGTGACCCTGGGCAAGTCACTTAACCTCCCTTGACCTCAGTTTCCTCACCTATACAATGAAGACGAAAAATTGCCTACCTCATAGGATGTTATGTTAGGATGTTCAAATGAGAAGATGTGGAAAGTGCTATATAAATGTTAAACCACTATTAAAATGTGTATATATATATATATATTTTCCCTTTGAAAATAGCTAGGCAGCTCAGTGGATAGAGTGCTAGGCCTGGAATCAGGGAAGACCTGAGTTCAACTTTGGCCTCAGAAACTTACTAGCCCTATGATCCTGGACAAGTCATTTAACCTCAGTTTGCTTTAATCCACTGGAGAAAGAAATGGCAAGTCACTCCAGTATCTCTTCCAAGAAAACTCCATAGATAGTGTTGGTGTGATATAGCCCACAGGGTCATAAAGAATCTGACACAACTAAACAACTGAGCAATAGAGATTTTTCCCTATTATTAGCTTTGACTCAGACTGCCTCTTTTCTCCAGGACCCTCTCCACACCCCCCCCTTACTGCAACTGACTTATGGGAGGGAACTGCCATTACTCATTAAAGGCATAGAGAGAGGCCCTGGCAGTGATATGGCAGGCATCCTCTGAATGGGTAGTGTAGAAACACTTCATCTGTTGGGAGGCCCCTGGACCAGAGGGCCAGCCGCACTTCCCATCTTTCCCTGTCCCCTAAAGGCTGGTGGGGTTTCCATTGAGTCTGGAGAAAGTAAACAGAGGCTCACTTGTCTTGGTGGAGATAGGCCAGGAGCACCGGGACCTGCCTGAGTACTCGTCCTTGCTGCTCTGTACTCCTCTCTCCAGCCTGGGACACCAGAAGAGGGGCCCCATGGAAGCTGGCAGAGAAAAAACTGTGTTTCTCTGGCTCTCTCTTCAGGAAGTATAGCCAAGGCAAGAAACATTCATTTTTACCCCTAATTGCCATCATTATTTATCTTTTCACTCTAAAGTTCATTCCAAGCCAAGGCACATAAGACAGAGAGCCCTTGGGTGTAAAGTGTCCTGACTCTTCACCTGTCAGAAAACTGAGTCCCAAGTGGTCAGTGACAGTTGTTCTGCCCATGAAATGATGTCATCCCAACCTCTTCCAGGAGCCCTAGGCAGCAGCTAGACACTCCCTCTCCATGGGCCTCTCCAAATTTAATTCCTTCTACTCCTGAGTTTATGACATCAGTAATTAGAATGGAAATGTATACAATAATAACATTTATATAGCACTTACTATATGCCAGATGCTTTACATATATTTTCACATTTTTATCCTCATAACAACCCTATGAGATAGGTGGTGCTATTATCCCCATTTTTTGTGAGGCAAGTTTTACAGCTATTATTGTCATTGTTATTATTGTTCTTATTTTGCAGAAAAGGAACCTGAGGGTCATAGAGGATCAGTGACTTTCCCAGTGTCACAGAGATAGTGTCAGAGGGTCTTCCTCAGCACAAGTCCTGCATTCTTGTCCACTGTGCCATGGTGCCTCCAAGGAACCAACAGAATGAATGAATAGCTGATGATAACAATAACAATACCTGGCACATAGAGTACTTTGCAATTTGCTGATGGCTTTGTATATTATTACTTCTTCTGATGTTTACTATTTTATAATGGTGAAAAGTGAATTTCAGAAAGGTTCAGTGACTTGTCCAAGGTCACACAGCTGATAAGTATCTACACTGGGTTTGAGCCCAGGTCTTTCTGAGTCAGAGTCCAGGACTCTGACCACTTTTGTCCCCAACTCCATGACTTCCAGGGCAAGGAAACAGGATCAGATGACTAGATTGCATCCAGCTTAAGAAGAGTTAGAAAAGGCCTTTCTGGTCACCAGCTCAGGAACAGCTGAAAAAAAAATCCCACTTTTTTTTTTGCTTTTTGGAGGGGGGAAGGTAGGGCAATTGGGGTTAAGTGACTTGCCCAAGGTCACATGTCTAGTTTTTGTGTTAAGTGTCTGAGGCCACATTTGAACTCAGTTCCTCCTGACTCTAGGGCTGGTGCTCTATTCACTGCACCTCTTAGCTGCCCTGCCCCACACCCCCCACCTTTCTTTAGGAAGCCCTGTCTAATGAAATGAATTTTGGACTAACCAGCAGAATTTAGGTTCAATCTAGGTTCTGCCACTTACAAGCTCAATGACTTAAGTGAATTTAAACAAGTCAATTTAACGCTCACCTCCATTTTCTCATCTGTAAAATGAAGATGATAATAATACTTGCTTAACCTACCTTTGTTGTGAGGAAAGTGCTTTATAAATTCTAAATCATAATAACAACTCACATCTGAAAGGAACTTTCCTCGTAATTGCCCTGGTAGGTCAGCATTAGAAGTAGCACTGGTAAAGGCCTATAGGAAGATACTAAGTGGAGCCCATAATTGAGGAGGAGAGCTGACTCTATCACCCTTGGGAAATGGCAAAGTTATTCTGATGAGCCCAGTCTTCTCCCTGAGACTAAGGCCCACGTTTTTTATGCCCATGTTCCTGTAGCATTGTTGTACTGCTGAGAGGTAGAATACAACAATCTCTGAAGATTAGAAACTGAGTATCCCCCAGAGGGCCGTGGAGAGGCCCATGGCGGGTGTGAGTAGGCTATAGCCTCTTATAAACAGGGAATTACAAAGAAACAAAGTGAAGGATGTCATAAAAAAAATTTCTGTGCATGAAAGATGCTCTAGCAACGTGTTGAAAGTAAGGGAAAACTGAGGGACAGCCATGGGCTTTGCTGCTGTCTTTTCTTGTCCAAAGAAAATGTGTAAGGTCCAAGGATGTTGTGGAGGAAGAGGGGAAGGGCATGCCTGATGGCAACCTTGTGGGAAGACACAGATGAGAATCACGCATGGAAGTGCCTCAGAGATGGGTGGATTGCAATCTGTACCTTTGCAGGGAATATTGACATAGATAAGGTCACATAGTAATGATAGCAAGCATTCATGACGGTCTTTAAGGTTTACAAAACACTTTACAAATATTATCTCATTTTTTCCCCACAACAATCTTTGGTCCATGTGTTTGGTGAACACTGGAGTGGGGTGTGTGATCTAAAATATGTTTCTACTTTTGGATCTTTGTCTAATTGTGCTGTGACCCAACCTGGCCCCTTCTACCTAGACACTGAGACCACGATTAGAAACAGAAGTACAAAACAACTGTAGTTTCTTGCTCCCAAGCTGTCTGAGTAGTGTTTGCAATGGACGCCTATAGGTTGCTAGCCACCGAAAATCTGGACAGCAAGAAGTGTTTTGGATTAGAAATTGTCTACATCTGTTCTGGTCCCCAGTCTTTCACACTCTGTTGAGCTCTATGCTCTGAATAATCCCTCCCCAGCTAGGACCTGATAATGACAGTCTAGTAATTTTTATGTCTCTCCTCCCACCCCTTCTCTCTCTCTCTCTCTCTCTCTCTCTCTCTCTCTTTCTCTTTCTCTTTCTCTCTCTTTCTGTCTGAATTTTTTAAAAATCTAAACTTTTAAATAGCCCCCCCCAAAAAGAGCAGCTAGATGGCTCAGTGGATAGAATGCCAGCCCTAGAGTCAGGAAGACCTGAGTTCAAATGTGGCCTCAGACACTTATTAGCTGTGTGACCCTGGGCAAGTCATTTAACTCTGATTGCCTCCTCACCTCCCCCCCCAAAAGACACAGCAGAACATAAAAAGTGAATTTTATATCAGATCATTAATATGTATTTCACACCTCTTGTGCTTTAAAATATATAATAAATTCTACATAATTAACTTTCAAAACTATCCTGTTTATCTACTCTTCCATCTGAATTTCATTCTGTTTTCTTCTGTGCATTAAAGTATTACCATGACCTTTTAATTGTTGTTAATACCTCCCCTCCCCCATTCTCTGACTTCTCAAATTAAAAACTGAAAGAAAGGAGGTGGTATTGGGGAGGAACCTTGTAAGGAATAAGTATAGGAAAACAAAACAAATCCATAGTGACAATATAGAAAAATATTTGTTTCTGCACTTTGTGTCCCTCACCTCTCTGTCAGAAAGTGGGTAACACTTCATCCTAGGTCCTCTAGAGACATATTGGCCATGTTTATCAAAGTTGGTTTTCATTTCACTGACATTGTCTTTGTATAAACTGTTCCCCTATTTCTGCTCATTTTCGCTTTGCATCAGTTCATATTACTCAGGATTCTCTGAAGTCATCTCTTTCACCATTTCTTATGGCATAATAATATTCCATTACATTCATATGCCCCATATGCCCTATTTGTTTAGCCATTCCCCAGTAATTCAAGAAGCAGCCATTTCTTCCCCCAATACTTGTTTTTAATTTCTTACTTTAGGATCAAGAAAGAAGCATGTTTTGTTTGGGACTATTATCTTCCTGGTATTATCCTCCATCTTAACCAAGTTCCCCTTCACCACTTGATTCCCTCTTGATTTTGATGTATTTCTACATCAAACTCTGTGTGTGTGTGTGTGTGTGTGTGTGTGTGTGTAATCCTCCTTTGTTCATTTCAGATAAAAGTGAGGTTCACCCCAATGCCCACTTTTCCATTTTTGTATATGCTCTTCTCATATATGGCCAATTATGAGAAATAGTGGATTACATCCCCCTTTTTTTCCCTTTCTACACTAATCCCTTTACCTCCACTTGTCTTTTCCCTTTCAAACCTTCAGAAGAAAAACAATCCACCCCTAGGATTTCTGTTTTTCTTATTTAAGCTGCCTACCTTCACCCAGTACCTTTTGAGATTTTGGGGTTCTGAAAGAACACTTTATTTCTTCTCCCACATGAGAATGTTAACATTACATCATTTAGCCCCTTCCAATTGCTCAAATAAATTTACCTTTCTAGCTTTCTCTGTGCTCTTATGCTTGTATTTCAAAGTTCCTGCTAAAATCTATGCTTTTCATCAGAAATATTTGAAAGTCCTCTTCCATTAAAAATCCAATTTTCCCCCCTTGTAGGATTATACTCAGCTTTGCAGAGCAAGTTATTCTTGGTTATAAGCCTATCTTTTTTGGCTTCTAGAGTATTTTATTCCGTGATCTCCACTGGTTTTAGTAGAAGTTGCCAGGTCTTGTGTGATCCTTGGGTCAAGAAGGTGGCACAATGGTTGGAGTAGCGGACCCAGAATCAGAAGACCTCACTTCAAATCCAGACTCAGACACTTACTTGTGTGATACTGGGCAAGTCACTAATACCTCACTTTCCTCATCTGTAAAATGGGCATAATACATGATACATAATATAGAAAATTTCTATATACACAGAACATAAAAGGTGAATTCTATATCAGACCACTAATCTGTATTTCATACATCTTGTGCTTTAAAATATATAAATTCTACACAATAACTTTCAAAACTATCCTGCTTATCTACTCTTCCATCTGAATTTTGTTCTGTTTTCTTCTGTGCATTAAAGTGTTACCATGACACTTATGGTTGTTGTGAGGATTAAATAAGATAATATTTGTAAAGTGCTTTGCAGACCTTAAGGCTTTATATAAATGCTAGATATTATCTTACTACTCCCTTGATACTTGGAATTGTGCTGGATGCTTAGAGTGTTTTGGGAGCTCTGGATTTTGATAATTACATTTCTTTTGGGTTTCTTTTCAGGAAGTGATCAGTGGATTCTTTCTATCTTTGCCCTTTGCTTCTGATGTAGGTAGTTTTCATTTATGATTTCTTGAAATAGTGTCCTTCTTTGGAGGAATCTCTAGGTTTGTAATAATTTTTTACATTTGTTGGTGTTTTCTTTGATTTGCTTATCCTTCCAGCTTTAATTCTTTGGGGCTTTGAGTCCTGGATAGGTTTGCCCTCTGCCGTGCCATTGGGTGGGGCTCTTTGGTCCTTGTCTGGCCTTGGGTCCCCTGGGGTCCTGTGCTGACCTCTAGCTCCTACAGTTATCATTCCCTTATCCTTTGAGATTTAGAGTGCTGGATCCTCAGGGCCCCTCTCCAGCATCTCAGGACTGAGTGTTAGAAACCTCAGAGACCCTAGGCATGTGTTGTCCCTGTCCAAAGTGTTATAGTAACAATTCCCGACCATCTTGGGACTTAGGGAACTCTTCCTCCTGTTGCCTTTTGATACAGAGCTTAGCAGGCTACACATATAGTCCTAGCCCATCTTTGGAAGCTACTCAATGCTGGTGTTGTCTTTGCTGGTGGGCCCCCTTTCCTGTTGCCCATGAGCTTCTGGATGACTGTTGTGCTGCTCTGGGGTCACTTATAGTTTCTCTTTGGATTTCTTTTCTTTTTTTTTTTTTTGCTTTTTGGAGGGCAACTGGGGTTAAGTAACTTGCCCAAGGTCAAAAGGCTAGGTTTCTGTTTGTGTGTGTTAAGTGTCTGAGGCCGGATCTAAACTCAGGTCCTTCTGACTCCAGGGCTGGCACTCTACTCACTGTGCCACCTAGCCGCTCTCTCTTTGGATTTCTTGATTATTATTTGGTTCTGGTGCAAATTTCATTGGTCTATAGAGTACGTAGAAGCTGGACAGTTTGTCTCCCATCTTGGTGAGAAGTCCACTCATGGAAGGGGAATTTTGGAAGAGTTAATCAGATGGACATCTACCCATGAGGCTGTCAGCAGCCAGTCAAAGCCATGGAGTGTCTCTGCTTCTTTGTGATCCTATGAGCCCATCAAGAGCCCTTGGCAGGCTCCCTGGCCCTTGACTCCTTATTTCACTGTGCTGGTTTTAAAGGCTTTCTGAGATCTTTCAGGAGACCTCTCAGACCTTCTGGGTGATCCTCTGATTAAGTTGTAGCAGAACAAACCCGACTAGCAAAGGTAAACTTGGGGAGCATTTTGTATTGGGAAGGAGCTGTCTGGGAAGAAGTCATCGAGGGCTAGTTCCTGGTGATAAGGCTGGGTCCAGAGTAAGCCAGAGTCAAGTCCACAAATCAAGTCAGCGAGCAATTATTAAGCGCTGCTGTATGCTAAGCATTATGCAAGCACTGGGGATACAAAGAAAGGGGGGGAAACCTAGACCCTGCTCTCAGGGAGTTCACCATCTAATAGAGAAAATATGCAAACAACTAGGTATAAAAATGATAAACTTACAGGAAAACTGGAGGTCATCTCAGAGGGAAGAGACTAAATTTAAGGAGGACTTGGCAAGGCTTTCTGCAGAAGTTAGAACTTTAGCTGAGACTTAAAGGAAGCCAGGAGGCAGAGAAAAGGAGGGAGAAAATTCCAGGAATGGGGGATGGCCAGTGAAAATGCTCAGTCAAGAGGTATATTTCTTCCTCAAGCAACACCAAGGAGACCAGTGTCACTGGATCAGAGTAGGAGGAGGGGAGTAAGGAGTGAAAAGACTGGAAAGGTAGGAAAGAGTCAGGTTATAAAGTACCTTAAAAGCCAAAGGATTTTACATTTGATCCTGGAGGCAATAGGAAACCAGTGCAGTTTATTGAACAGGGTGGGAGTTTTCAACATTGTCAGACCTGGGCTTTAAGAAACTCAGTTTTGCTGCCCGAATGGAGGATAGACTGGAGTGGGGAGAGGCTAGAGGCAAGGGGATGAAAGGCCAGGCTGTTATTTATAAGAGGCCAGGTGTAAGGTGATGAAGGTCTGAACCATGGTGGTGGTGATGTCAAAGCGGCAATATATGTGGGAGATGTCACAAAGGCAGAAATGAGAGAATTTGGCAGCTGTTTGGATGTGGGGACTGAGACAGGCAGGAGTTCAGAATGACCCCTAGGTTGAGAGTCTGGGTGACTGGGCTGAGTTGGTGCCTTCAGCAGTAATGGGAAAAGTTCAGTTTGGGACATGTTGAGTTGAAGATGTCTATGAGACATCCAGCTCAGGATGTCCAACAGGCATTTGGAGATGCAAGGCTGGCAGTCAGGAGAGGGCTTGTTTGTTGTTGTCATTTGGGGGAGGTGATTTTTTTTAGTTCAGTTGTTTTTCAATTGTGTCTGACTCTTTGTGACCCCATTTGGGGTTTTCTTAGCAAAGATACTTCTCCAGCTCATTTTATAGATGAGGACCTAAGGCAAATAGGGTTAAGTGACTTGCCCAGGGTCACACAATAAGTGTCTGAGGCTGGATTTGAACTCAGGAAAATGTCTTCCTGACTTCTGCCTCAGCACTCTATTGGCTGCCCACCTAGCTGTCCTTCAAGACAGAGATTAGGGCTAAACAAATATATCTGAAAATAATTTGCATAAGCAGATGCATCATCTGCATATGCAGATCATTGAATACATTGGAGTTAATGAACTCACCAAGTAAAATAGGATTTTAGAAGGAGAAGAAAAGTGGGCCAAGGACAGAGTGTTGGGGGACACCCAGGGTTAACAGGCTTGATCTGGGTGAAGATTCAGCAAAGTAGCCTGGGAAAGAGCACTCAGATAGAGAAGATAGCCTTTTTAAGATTTGTAGACCCGAGGATGACTGTAGGGATGGATGGATTAAGTGAGGACTTTAGAGTGCGTTTTCTATCTTTCTTCCCGCCTCTCTGCTGCCTGGTGGCCTGTCTTACCGTTCATCTGCCTGTCTCCCTGACTCATACGGAAACACATCTTTTCCATACATCCACTGTGTGCTACTTGGACCACTGCCTCTCCCTCCCTCTCCTCCTCCCCCACCTCCTGTGTATTTACTGAGACATGCTAAACAGATCAATAACGTGTCAGCCCTTTGCCAAATGGAACGTAAAGAGGGTTTTCTGGCATTAATCAAGACCTGTGATTGACAGGTAATCATTTTTCCACCGGGTGCTCATTCTTCCAGAATAAGCACATCACTGCTGCTTATGGATGTAGGTGTAGAGACAACATCTAGACATCTTCACTTATCCCATCCTTTGGAGTTGGGTTTGGTCCGGCTTCCAAATCAGACCTTGCTCAACTCCTTGTGTTTTAGCCAAGCATTTTTTTAAAAATAACATTATGGGAGCAGCTAGGTGGTACAATGAATAGAGCACTGGCCCTGGAGTCAGAGGATCTGAGTTCAAACCCAACCTCAAACACTTAACACTTTCTAGCTGTGTGACCTTGGGCAAGTCACTTAACCCCAATTGCCCTGCTTTCCCCCCATCCAAAAAAACAAACAAAAATAAAAATAACATGATGTGTGTATTGCTGTACATTTATGTATCACCTGTTATATGCTAGGCATTGTGCTAAGTGCTTACATATATTGTCCCATTTGATCCTCACACAACCCTGGGAAGTAGGTACTATTATTATCCTCATCTTACAGGTGGAAAAACTGAGGTAGAGGAGATTAAGTGACTTGCCCAGGTCACAGGCTAGAGGTCAGGTGTGAACTCATGTCTTCCTGAGTCTAGGCCTAGCTCTCTCCCCTGTGCCACATCAGCAAGTCAGCTGCAATGCTCTCCAGGGAGTAGGAACCTAGTTCTTGAGTCATAAAGAACATGCCTCACCCATGGCTTCATTGTGTCACTATATCAGCTACCCAAGTGACCCCGAGCCATGCCCCAACCAGGAGAGAGCTGGGGTTAGTTCCCAGGGCCACACAGCTCTAGAACCTTTAAAGTCTGCTTTCCTGGACTAGGGGGGAGCTGCTGGGCATATGAGAAATATGTCTACAGAAATAGACACTGTACTTTGCAGCCCCTCAAATTTGGGGCTAATGAGGCTGCAGGGTTAGGGTGATGTAATGGAAAGAGCAGTGAATTCAGAGTTAGGAAACCTGGGTTCACATGCCAGCTCTGTTATGTTCTATATCTGTAACCCCCGAGTAAGCCACTTCCCCTCAGGACCTGTTTCCTCCTTAGCAGGTAAGGGCTTGGCTCTGTGGTCTCTAAGATTCCTCTGACCTCAATTTCCTCTTGCCTCTTATAGATATCAGCTTTCACCTCCTGGACCCAGCAGATTCTCAAAATCCCCCTAAAAACCGTCTCTGAGCAGCCCATGGGATTACCTGCCCCCACAGTGAGGTCTGAGCTTTTAGAGTTGCTTTGAATACTTTAAGACTCTTAAAATATGGGATAGTAACTTCAGCTAAGCAGCCTTTCCCCCATGCTGTCTGCATGATCAGGCACCAGCACACTGGCTGCCTCTTTAAAAGGGAAATTAAAATATTCCTGGGAGAGGTTTCCAGAGGGGGATGCTATGGGTGCCTACGCTCCTTCTTGAACCCATTGTCCTGAAACCTGCTGGCACTAGGGGGTAAATGAGACCTCAGGGTATTTAAACTCCTCCAGTCTGTGGACCCTCCTTTCCTTCTCACCCAGAACTGGTCCCCTATGAGGAAAGGGTCAGACAGTGGGATGCCAACCCAACAGCAGATGTTACAGATCCTGGAGTTGCTAATGAGCCTGCTACTGTTTGGCAACCACAAGCTTAAGATGTACCATAAGAAAGGGTAAGGGGGAGAAATGGACCTTCTGTATAGGAACTCAGAGTAAACTTGGGGTCTCTCAGAGATACAGAATTCAAGTTCCACCAGGGTCCTACTCATCACTGTGCCTCCACCATATGTGAGGTCTGATCACCACCCTCAGCAGAAAGAGACCATGCCACTCTCTCTCCTGAGCCCGTCTGTCTTGCAGAATGAAGGAGAATAAACCCTGGTGTGACACCCATTTCTCATGCATTAAGGGGTATCTGCCCAACTTGAATGCTCTGTGTAGTTCTGATCGCCAACCCAATTAATCAATATTTATTAAGTACCTAACATGTATAAGACTGTGAGGCTACAAAGACAAAGATGAATTAGCCCCTGCCCTCAAGGAGCTAACTAACATTCTATCAGGGAAAACAACATGTACATATATAAGCATATACAAAATATGGTAATTTTTTGAGGTGAGCTGGAGACATCAGAAAAGACCTCAGGTAGGAGGTAGCCCCTGAACTCACCATAGGAGAAACCGAGAAATTCTAAGAGATGGCAGAAAAAGAGTGCCTTCCAGGCACCAGGGTCAGCCTGTGCGGAGGGGGAGGCATGGGAAAGGAACAACAGGTAGGCCAGGTTGGTGGTCCATAGAATGGGTAAAAGGAAACAATGTATGGAGAGACAGAAGAGCTTGTATTTAATCCTAGAAATAATAGGGTGATCCTAGAGTTTATAGAGTAGGAGAATGACATGGTCACACCTGTGGTTAGGGATATTATTTTGATGTGTGGCAGATGGACTGGGCAGGGGAGAAACAAGACTGGGAGACCAATTAGGAGGCTCTTGCTGTCATCTGACAGACAAGCAATGAGTGCCTGAGCTAGAGTGGTGGCTCTGTAAGTGGAGAGAAGAGAACACATCAATCAATCAGCTTATTAAGCAACTAAGTGCTGGGTACTGTGCCAAGTGCTAAGGATACAAAGAGACAAAAGACAGTTCCTGCCATCCAGGAGCTCACAATCTAATGGGGGAGACAACATAAAAACTAAGATATACAAAGTGAACCATATACAGGATAAATAGGAAATAATTAAAAGAGGGAAGGCACTAAAATTAAGATGGGTTGGGAAAAACTTCCTATTGAAGGTGGGATTTTAATTGTGATTTCATGGAAGCTAGGGAGAAGTGGGATTTGAGGAAGGGGAGCATTCCAGGCATGAGGGACAGCCCAAGATGTGAGAGATGTGGACTTGATACACAGGTATCTCAAGAGAAGGAGTCTGGGGAATGAGTCATCTACCCAAGACAGATGAGTAGGGGAGAAGGGGAGGCTGAGGATGAAACTTTAGACAGGAACCAGAATGGAGGCTGTCAGCTAGGAAAGGGATACTTAACTTGGGGTCCATGGACTTAGGGTTTTTAAAAAACAATTTGATGATTATATTTCAATATAATTAGATACCTTTGTGATTCTATGTATTTTATTTTATGCCATTAAAAACATTATTCTGAGAATGGGCCCATAGGCTACAACAGGCTGCCCAAGAGTTACAAAGTCCTAGGCTAGAAGGAGGTCACTAACTTACCCCCTAGCCATGACTCTAAGGCAAAAGAGGTTTAAGAACCTGACTGACCAAAATATTTGAGTGTACAGAGTAGCCATGTCACCAGTGAATTTTTTGCTGGAAATGCCCAGTCAGAATGGTCTATTCTCTCTCTCTCTCTCTCTCTCTCTCTCTCTCTCTCTCTCTCTCTCTCTCTCTCTCTCTCCCTCTCTCTCTCTCTCTCCCTCTCCCTCCCTCCCTCCCTCCCTCCCTCCCTCTCCCTCTCCCTTTCCCTCTTTCCCTCCCCTCGCCCTCCCCACTATCACAGCAATGGAACGTTAGACCTGGTAAAAAGCTATAACTAGAACTTATTTCTCCTGAAGAAAATTCAGTGGAAGCTGGGAGAGGTTGACTCAGTCCAATGGAAGACTTTGGGACAGGTCTAGGTGACTGATTGTCATAGGGAGAAAGCAGCCCCTTCCTGAGGAAAGAGACACCGTGGATGTCAGTACACTAAAATAAAGCCCAATTGGATCCATGCTAGGTACAGCACTGGACCTGGAGAAAAGTAGCATAAAGACTGGGTTTGATGTAACAAGGTCTTTTCACAGATTTTCTATCTCCGTGTATCTGAAGGACCTGGCTTGCTGAATTCCCTGGCTGATTTGTTTGATCTTTTAAATGGCTTGTCATTACCAGGGGAGAAGGAGGCAGACCTTGGAGCTCTCTGATGATGACAGGGACCACCAGGCTCTTCTGAGTTGTCTATGAGCTGGTCATTTTTCCTGGGAGCCAAGACATCCAACCACATACTTTCTTTCCTCTTGCGATGAATTTCAGGAGTCAATGCAGTGCCAGCCACAGGAACATTTGGTTTTGATACAGGCTGGCAAAGGAAAATAAATTAGGGCTTGCATTAAAAAAATGAGCTCCCTGTTAGGAAGGCACCATAGGAATCTGGAACCAGACTTGGCCAGGAATCTGGGAGTTGGGATAACATTTAATTTCAAGCCTCAAATTCTTCACTTGGCATTCAAGGCTTTTCATGAACTTTCTGGACCTGTCAGCCGCATTTGACACTGTTGACCTCCTACCCTTCCTCCTGGATCCTCTCTCTTCTCTTGTTCTTCCACCGGTCTAACAACTCCTCTTTAGTCTATTTTGCTGGGTCATTATCTACTTCACATTCCTAAACAGTGGGTATTCCACAAGGGTCTGTCCCACCCCTCTCTCTCTCTCTCTCTCTCTCTCACTCTCTCTCTCTCTCTCTCTCTCTCTCTCTCTCTCTCTCTCTCTCTCTCTCTCTCTCTCCCCCCCCTCTCTCTCTCCCCCCCTCCTCTTTCTCCTCCCTCCCCCTTCTTTCTTTCTCCCTCTCTCCACTTTTATCTTTCTCTGCTCCCTCTCTTCCCCCACCTTCTCTCTGACTGTTTATGTCTGTCTCTTCTATTTGTCTCAATCTATGTCTCTGCCTCTTTCTCCTTCCTCTCTCCATGCCCATCAACTCTCATTTATTTAATTATCATGTCTATGCTGCTCAGTCCTAAGTCCATATATCCAGCCCCAGTTCCTTCCTCAACTTCAGTCCCACATAACCAATCACCTATTGGATCTCTCAAGCTGAATGTTATAAAGACATCTCAGACTTACTATATTCAAAACTAAACTCATCCCTTAACTTTCCCCTCTTCCAACTCACTATTTCTATCAAAGGCACCATCAACCTTCCTTTCTCCCAGATTTGTAACCTTGGTGTTTTCCTTAGCTCCTAGGTCTCCTTCCTTGTCTTATCCAATCTGATGCCCACGTTTGCAATTTCTACCTCTACAATACCTTTGTATCCAGCCCTATTCTTCATTTACTTAGCCACCACCTTAATTCAGACCCTTAGCAGATCTCACCTGCATTATTGCTGTTTAACTCCCTGCTTCAAGTCCTTCCCAACCTTAGTCCATCTTACAAGAGTTGTTTTTTCATATTGAAATATTTCCTTTGATTTCTGACTAGCTGCTAGTGTCAAAATGACTTTACTTAAGTACAGATAGGACCATGTCACTGGCCCACTCAGTCATCTCCAGTGGCTCTTTGTTGCCTCTAGAATCAGATGAACAACTCCTCTGTTTAGTTTTTAAAACTCTTCACAATCTGGCCCAAATGGTGTCTCAGCCTCATTGCACTCTGCAATCCAGCCAAACTGGCTTTTCTCAGTTCTTCTCATGACAGACACAGGATCTTTCTACTCTGAGCTTTGCACTGGCCATTCCTTGTGGCTGGAGTGCACCCTTCCCCCCACATCTAACCTCTTCCTTCACAGCCACCTGTGTATATGGGAAGCCCATCCTGCTTCTCCCCCAGAGCCCAGCTGCTGGTGTCTCCTCGCAAACAGCCTTATATTTACCCACTCTGCATGCATTTGTGCTTGCTCACTTTATGTTTGTGCTGTATCTATTTAGAGATGGACCTGTTGTCTCCTCCATTAGATTATTAGCTCCTGGCAGGTAGGACTTGTTTCGTTCTTTCCTTGTCTCCCTAGACCCTAGCACAGCACCAGGCACAGGATAGGTGCTTATTAAATGCTTGTTGATTGATTGATGGGCTCTACCCTACATCTCTAACCTCAGGTTACTTAAATCTCCTTACATACACCTCTTGTTCTAGCCAGGCTCATTTCTTCCTCCTCCCCTTCCCCTTCTTCCTTGTTCACCTCCCCCTCCTCCTCTTCCTCCTCTACCTCCTCCCCTTCCTCCTCCCCCCAACACTAGTGATGCACATTCCTCCCTCCAAATTTCTGCTTAAGTCACACTTCCTACCTCTTCCTCCCCTCACTTCTCCAAATGCTACCCTCCCTCCTTCCAGGTAGGGCTCAGATCCCATCTTTCCCGGCTGCCTCAGCCTTCAGAAACATCTCTCTCTGTCTCTTAAATGGTTTGTCTCCATATCACATGTGTCCCTTGGTCCCAACACTGCTGTGTGTCCTCTGTTAGACTGTGAGCTCCCTGCATCATCCCCAGCACTTGGGATGAGGACAGCCTCAGTTTGTGAGGGCTCTCAACAGAGCAGAAGGGCCTTTTGGGAACATCATCTAACCCCTTCACTTTAAAATAGATAAGCCGAGACCCTGAGAGGTAGAGTAACATGTCCAAGGTCACACAGCTGGAAAGCAGAGCCTGGATTATAACTTCTGTCTCTCTGCTCCCAAGCCAGGGCTTTCTCCATTCCCCTTCAGCTGCCTCCTCATCATTGCAGTCCTGTATCCTCCTCCTCTGGCCTCCTTCTCCTCTAGGTAGTACCTGGAACACCCAAGGACCTGATTCTGACAGTTATCTGAGCGCAGCTCATGACAGCAGAGATTAGTCAGATGTGATGGGCCACCACCCTTCTCTCTCCTGAGGCAGGTGATCTTCTAACACCAAGTCCTGCTCTGACTCCACTGCCCCCAGGGGATGGTTCTCTCCCCTGAGGCCTAAGGACTCTCCCATGATCTTTTCCTTTGCCTTGGGCTCTTGACCACTTATATCATTTCCCCATCAAGCACTAAGCTCTGGCAATAGGCCTCCTATTTACTGGGCTCCTGGCCATGGAAGACATGAGCCCCACCTTAGTTAGAAGGTTTAATCAGCATTTTGTATGAAGACCTTATGTTAAGTATGAAGCTGCCAAATAGTTGCTGAAATATCTTGAGTTTACACACTGCATGTTCCTACAACTGGACAATACCATTGATGGGAGAGTATCACAGTATAGGAAGGAGGTGCCCAGCTGTTACTGGGGGTATCTGTATTTTCTTAACCTATTTTCTCCAGGGGTCCATAATTTCTGCACCATCCCACTGTCTACCTCTCCAGTCACTGCCACGTATGTGAGTATATGGGCATGTAAGTAAAGTCCCATTTTAATGTAAGCTCCTCAAGAGATTATGGACCTACAGTTTAAATGGACCTACAGTTTAAAGGGTCATTGGATGTCATCTAATTCATCCCTTTTCTTGTATAGGTGAGGAAACTGAGGCCCAGAATGGTTACGTGATTGTCTAGGGTCACAAGGTAGTAAAGATCAGGGGTGGGATTCAAACCCAGGACCTCTGACTCTAGAGACAATGCTTTCTATAGAACTTTGCACAGAACCTGAAGCACAGTATGCATTTGATCTTATACATTAGAAAGAGGCCCAGTTCTGAAGTCAGAGGACCTGAATGCAAATTGGGAAATCACTTAACTGGCCTCAGTTTCCTCATCTATAAAATAAGGGGGTTAGACTAGGTGGTTTCTGTAGTTCCTTCTAGATTTAGATCCAGGATCCTATAAATGAGAGAGAGAGGGCGGGGGGAGAGAGAGAGAGACAGAGAGAGAGAGAGAGAGAGAGAGAGAGAGGGAGAGAGAGAGAGAGAGAGAGAGAGAGAGAGAGAGAGAGAGAGAGAGAGAGAGAGACGGAGAGAGAGGGAGAGAGAGAGAGAGAGAGAGAGAGAGAGAGAGAGAGAGAGAAACGAGAGAGAGAGATGGAGAGAGAGAGAGACGGAGAGAGAATGAGGGAGAGAGAGAGAGATGGAGAGAGAGAGACAGAGAGAGAATGAGGGGGGGAGAGAGAGAGAGAGAGAGAGAGAGAGAGAGAGAGAGAGAGAGAGAAAGAAAGCATGTGTCCATCCATGAGTGAATGGCTTCTCTTTCAGCAAAGTCCTTTTCCTTTACATTCCTTTACATTAGTTTTAAGTTGTATACAAAATGAGTAGGAGCCAAAAGCCTGACCCTGGCCTGGCCGCCGCCTCCCAGCTGGGTTTGTGGAGACTACTGTGAGGAGACTGCTTCCCTCCTGCTCTTAATTGTGTTTCATCCATTTGGTGAGTAGTCGGAGCCTGGGTGCCCAAGATTTGCTCTTTATCCTCTTTGCCCCCCCAGAAAGAGCAGCACATGTTAAATATTTGAGGTTTTGCTTCATTAAGGTTTTAAAGTTCAACAGTAATTAGTGTGATCAGGTGCCAAGTGAGTCAGCTCCCTGGGGATGCTGAATTGTGGCATGCTCAGTGGCAGCTTTCCAGGCCCGGGTCTAGAATATCATCAACAGAAACCCACGTTTTCACCATCATGGAGTAGTTATGTAATTGGCTCCATTGGCTAATAAGAATGAAGGAGCAGTGAACTTGACAGCCAAGGATATGGACATTGGGGGTCATCGTGTCTACGTCTTCCCTACAGGCAGACTTATAATGCTGGTGTGAGAGAAGGGGGCCTTGCTGTGGCCCAGCGGTCCTGCTTGGTTTCATTGTCTGTCTAAGCAAGAGTTTAGGCTTCCAGGACAAGCTGAGAACTACCTCATTGGCTAGTGTTCATTAAGAGGCCAAGGCACATTGAGGGCCGTGTAAGTGCTGCCCATGTTAGAGGAAAGAGATGAGGTGGGGGGGTGGGGACAGAATGGGTTGTGGGAGAGGGGGAACTGACTCTATGGCATCTAGAGTCTGCTCCAGACAGTGTACCCAAGTGGATAGAATTCTGGACCTGGACTCAAGATCTGAGTTTGAATTTCACTTGAGACACTCACCAGGTAGACTATAAGCCTAGGCAAATCCCTGGCTTTTCAATGAGGAGATAGTCTTGAAGCAGCAGGGGGTGTTAGAAGCTGATTCTCTGCCTGCAATCCAGGTTCTGTTAGATTGGCATGCCCAGATCACAGTATGAGTCTGGGTGGGTAATTTTACTTTCTCTCTGCCTCAATTTCTTCATCTGTCAAATGGGGGGGGGGGATTCACACCTATCACACAGGGCTGTGGGATCAGATGACAAAAGGTTTTTAAAGGTTTTATTCACATTGACTGAAGGCATTCGAAGTCCTGGGCCCAAGACTGGAGGAGCTCATAGGACAGCTACAGGAGAAAACACAAGGGGGATTTCTGCATGTCTCTGGAAGATGACAGATTTAGAGAGGAAGAGATAGAGGTTTCTACATTCTAGGTAGAGGGCACAGCATGAGCAGGAGTGGGAACCAGCCTGACACCATGCACAGTGGGGATGTTGTTAGAAAACCTGAATTAAAACCCCAGGTCTGCAGAGATTGATACCATTGGCTCCTGTGTGACCTTGGGCATCATTTTGCCTCTCTGGGCCCTCAACTACAAAGTGAAAGGGCTAGATTAGCTGACCTCTAAGGTCTCTCCTAGCTCTAGAACTAACTGTGTGCCTCCCTTCCTCAGAAAAAGCCTGTCCATTACAAAAGGGGCAGTCCCAAGCTTAAAAAAAAAAAATAGCACTGGGGATAAAAGCTATCAGCCAGCCAAGGAAGTTTCCCAACTCCCTTCCCTTCAGGATTATGCTTTGGTTGGAATACAGCCAAATCCCTAAGTCACAGACACTGGTGTGTGTGTGTGTGTGTGTGTGTGTGTGTGTGTGTGTGTGTGTGTGTGTGTGTGTGTGTGTGTGTGTGTGTGTTTTCCCTCCCATTGAGAGCTTGGTTAACTATAATTAAACTCCTTGGATCTGGTTGGGCAACTGGAAGTGGGCAGTGGACAAAACTGAAATTTTCTAAGAGAGTAACAATAAAATATGTCACATTCACAGCACTTTTAACCGCCCAAAATGAGCCCCCATCCATTGTCCTACATTATTGTCACAACAACCCAATAGGTTCAGCAAAACAGGGATGATTATCTCCTGATTTATGGATAAGGAAACTGAGGCATGAGAAGAATCAGGGCATTGGCAAAGCTTGAAGTGTTTTAGATTCTAGCATCATTGATTTATAGCTGGAAGGAACCTCAGAGGCCTTCTGTCTACTCCTACTCCATCATAGGCAATAGTCAAGAGCCAGTAAACATTTATTAAGTGCCTACTCTATGCTAAGCACCGTGGATAAAAGAAAAAGAAGGACAGTCTACTGGAAAGGTGCTTCTCCTCATGTAATGGGGGAAGTTAGTACACAAAAGGAAACTGAAAGGGAAGGGAGTGCCAGAGGGTAAACACCCTGTTTGGAGGCATAGTATCCATGCCATCCAAACCAAGCAAAACTCCTGATGGAACATGAAGAGCTTAGCTAGAAACATTGGAGCCCTCTAGAAAGGAAGGCTTTGGGAGTAGTTTATCGCCCCACCCCCAGCCCTCCAATCCAGGGGAAAGATAGCTGAAGGGACTGAGAAGGTGGTAAGTGCCAAAGCTGAGCATCAGTCTCCTTGTTGAGGAGATTTCAGGTGATGGGCTTATTCTGGGGGATCATGTTCATAGAGTCCAAACTATGCAGAGCATCTTTCTGGTGAGGAAACTGAAGCCCAGAAAGTCTCACTTGTTTTCAGGAGACAGAGGCAGAATTTGGACTGGGGGACTCTCATGCCAAATGCAACATGCTTTCTACTAGACCTTGGTACCTCCTCCACTGAACCTTGCGAGATCGTCTGGTCCAATCACCTAACTTTACAGAGGCAGGAACAATCCAATTCAATTCAATAAATATGCATTAAGCACCTACTAAATGCCAGGCATTGCACTAAGCTCTAGGGATACAAAAAGAGGCAAAACACAGCCCCTGTCTTCAAGGAGCTTACACTCTAAGGGGGAAGACAACATTCAAACAAATATATACAAAGTAAGCTACGTACAGGATAGATAGGAAAATAATTAAAAGAGGCTAGGCACTGGAATTAAGGGTGGGGGGGGGCTTCTGTAGAAGGTGGAATTTAGTTGGACTTAAAGAAAGCCAGAGAGGTCAGAAGTCAGAGTAGAGGAGGGAGAGCATGTCAGGCATGAAGAACAGCCAGAGAGAAGGACTGGAGCTAAGAGAGAGATGGAGTGTTTTATTCATGGAACAGTCAGGAGGCCAGTGTCACCAGATTGAGGAGTAGATGTTGGGGGATAAGGTATAAGAAGACTGGAAATGTAGGAGGGCATTGGGTTATGAAGAGCTTTGAATGCCAAACAGAGCCATATTTGTATTTGTTTCTGGAGGTAACAGGAAGTCACTCAAGTTTGATGAGTAGGGGGAGTAACATGATTAGACCTCCATTTTAGGACTTTCACAGAAGTAATGTGGCTAGCCCAGTCACAGTCACACAGATAGTGAGTAGTGGTCCTAGGGGAAGTGACTCACTCAAGGCCACACCGCCAGTAGTAGGACCTAGGCTGGTCAATTTCTGATCACAAATCTCCTTTGACTTGGTTAATTGCCTTTGACAGTTAGCAAAAATAGTCATCCCAATGCAGATGTGGTGAAAAGATTCTCAGAATTTGGCTGGGTTGGTCCTTGGACAACTGATATACAACTCAGCACTGAGCTGGTGCTCAAAGCCTTTCCCTCCTGGTAGGAACCTCCAGAGCTGGTCCTCTTATAACATAGCTTCCCAGGGCCATGGGATATTACCGTGTAGGAAGAAATAAGGATGATGGAAAATCCTGAGAAACACAGGAAGAAGACCTCTACGTACTGATGCAGAACAGAATAAGCAGTACCAAGGGAACAATACAAATACTATTACAGGGGTGCCAATGAACATTGATCACTAAAATGAAAGTTAGTGCTGCGTCATGGAAATAGCTAAAGAAGGGCTCAAAGAAGAGATAATTAAAGACACCTCCACATCAGAGAGGCAAGGGCCTATGATATTCTTGTACATTGTCAAAAGTTAGCCTTGATTTGTCTTATTTAATTGTTTTTCTGTGTTTTGATGGAGGGTTCATCCTCAAGTAGGGAGTGAGAAATGGTTATAAAATGGCAAAAAGCATTAGTAAAACATATATGTACATGTAGATATAGAGAGATAATGCATATATACATGCATACTACATATAATATATATTTTTAAAATAAGTCAGACTGGAAAAAATGAAAAACAAACAAAAAAGGAAACAGATCCACTTTAATGCCAGAATAGCCCATAGAAGGAGGACTTTAGTAGGAGAAAACCCAATCACTCTAAATAGTATGTGAGACTATTAATGAACTGGGGACCATCCTCGTCGGGGCACAGGGAGAGGGGTATTTGCTCTTTCTGTGTCTTCCACGGTAGTAACTTTGTGCTTGACTCCATGGCTGCCAATTCCTCTGGGCTCTCACATATGGTGACAAACCAGGAAGGCACGGGCTGGAGTTGGGAAGCAGATGTGTGTGTGTGAATATCCTAATAGGATCCTTGCTGTGAGTTATTTTGAGCCACTCAGAGGTATGTGTATGTGTGTGTGTGTGTCCATCTGGTGTTGGTGCTGTAGTGTGTGCAGGAGGGTAGGCGGGTGGGTGAAGGATGGAGTCAGCTAGGAGCCCATGGATATATCAGTTGCTAAGACAACCACAGAGGAATCACTGGGGGTGGTCTGTGCGTGGGCGCTCTGTGTTGGGATTTAACCATGAGGTCCCCATGGTCAGGACAGCAGGTGATGGTGTCAGGTTTGGGCCATCCACTCAAGGTTTCAACAGTAGTCAGTCAGCAGACTCCCTGAGCGGGGGAGGGATTCTTTATTTGTCGCAGAATGTCCCCGTCAGTGTAGGGCTACCTGTCTGCTCCAGCTTAGCACCTTAACAAACATTCTAGATTTCTGTTCTTTTGGCCTGTACCATCTAGGCACAAGTGTCTACCCACCACTGGTGATTGGCAAATTGTATAAAGAGTTAAAGATAAAAGATCTATTGCTTCTGATCTCAGGTGGCTGAACTGAACCTGGTGAGGGATGAGGGCAGCCCCAGGTAGGTGTGTCAGTCTTCCTAGCCTACCAGGTTGGATGTTTGAAGGTGATTCATTCCAGGATGGATGGCATAGAGGAAAGTCTATTTCTGTGAAAGGCCTAAGCCAACTCCCACCGGTCTCAGTCTCCTGAGAGAATCTGTTTGCTTCGTCTTTGAAGGAAGATCAAAAAATCCTTAGTCTGAATGATTGAGATCCGCAGAATCACCTCCTGTCTGTTTTCCACGCTTTGCCGTTTTCTGCACATGGAGTCATTTATTCTTTATTACTACTCTGGCTCCCACATCTAGCTTTGCCTTTAATATTCTAGTCAGTGGCTTGAGATTTAATTCATGCTACTTTGGTGCCTTCTTCCACCCCCTTCCAAGGCCCCGGGGGTGAGACAAAGGGGGAAGCTGGCTGGTTTGGTTTGTCTGGGCATTCTGCAAGCCTTCCCTGGGGCCCTCCAGCGTCCTCCTAGGAAGGGAAAGGTTGGCAGTAACGTCATTTCTCCCTTTTTGCATACAAGTTGGCTGGCTTTCAGCTGCTCTCCCTGTCTTTGTGTTGGTGACTGTGGAATTAATTCCTGGCTCTTCTGTATGAGTGTGACTCCTCGTGAAGTTTATAAATATGAGAGGTGTCATGAAATTCATATCTGACCTAGCCCTAAGGAAGGCGGAATTCATCAACACATTAGCAACTCAGGAAGGACTTAACATAGATGTGGTTGTATTTTTCTCTCTTTTTCTTCTTCCCCTCCCTTTTTTTGGGGGTGGGGGGGCAATGTGAAAAATTAAGCCCCTTGTAAAGGATAGGAAAGTAAAAGACAGCACAATGGGAACTTAGGGGCTGGAAATCTAAAGGCAGCTCTAAGGGAGGATTCTCAAACCATGGTTCATGATGGTAACAGCTCACACATGAGAAATAGCAGAGGCCATAGGAGGTAGCAGGAGGGGGATGGTGCAGGGCCATGGCAGATGCTCTGTAGACTCCAAGGCTGGGAAAATCCAACCAAGAGTTATCTCAAGTTCCAGCTGCAAAGCAGTAGCTGTGGAGAGCCAGAGGCTAATATGGAGACTACTGTAGTCGGCACAGGGCAGAGAATGGGCATGCAGAATGGACAGGAAAGGCTGTGGAGCTTCTTGGTAAGATGTAGAGTTGGGCAGGTCTGAGCCACTGCATCTGCAGCAGAAGGCTTAAAGCTTGAGACCAGTCACCTGGGGCAATGGACAGACTGGGAGGAGGAAAAGCAGGGTCATAGACGCCAAGAGGGGTCTCCCTCTTCTGTCCAATCAGAAATCTCCTGGGGAGATTTCAATAGATCTAGACAGGGTCCAGGAGAGGGAAGTGACTTAGGGTCTACCTCCCACATGTGGTTTGCTTCAGCAAGATGTAGAGGAGGTGGTTTTGATGTCAGAATACCTAGGGTCAAGTCTCAGCTCCAGCATTTGCAAGTTGTGTGATTGAAGACAAGTCCCTGAATGCCCAAGTCCTAGTTTTTATATCTGTAAAGTGCAGAGGGTGTCATACAGTGAATACAGGGCTGGCCTTAGCATCTGGGTACAAGCCCTTCCTCTGACACATACTGGCTGTGTGACTCTGGGCAAGTCACTTATACTGTCAGTGCCCCAGATAGCTCTCTGATACTGTAAATTGTAGAGAAGGGGTTGTATTGTATTGGTAGGGGACTCATTTCCTCACTGGGAGTTCCCTACTTCAGTGAAAGTGCAAGTCCAAGCCTAAATCCAAATCTAAAATGGCAGTGGGGCAGCTTGGCAGTGCAGTGTATAGAATGCTGGGCCTGGAGTCAGGAAGACCTGAGTTTGAATCTGGCCTCAGACACTTAGTAGCTGTGTGACCTTGGGCAAGTCACTTAACTCTGTTTTGCTTCTGTTTCCTCATCTGTAAAATGAACTGGAAAAGGGAATAGCAAACCACTTCATTGTCTCTGCCAAGGAAAGCCTAGGTGGGTCACAAAGAGTCGACAGGGCTGAACAATAACAAAAAGGGAATTAATAACACTTGCACGACCTACCTCAACTGTTAAGGGGAAAACACTATAAAAATGTGAATTAGTAGTACTAATATTATGAATGTCATAACTAGTTCATCTTTAACCTGAAGCAGACATTTTAAATATCCAGGCAAGCTTGGGATGGTAGATGCCAAATGTATGCATTTCTTGTGCCCGTCTCTGCATGATGCATCTGAGGCGTGTTCCTCCCTTGTCTCATCCTTGTTATGGTTCTAAATGTTATTGTCTGGGAGACCTGTGGATTCTGATGCAGTAAAATGTTTGCTTATAACCTTGCAGCGTTTCAGAATGCGCAAACCATATGGGGTTGGATTGAGTTCCCAAGCTTAATCCTTGCAGGGACCTTCGAGATGCTAGACAGATATGCTGGTTGGCCCAGGAAGCAGAGGATTTAGGGATAAAATGGAAACTGCCCCTCGATTTAGTAGGGCTGGGACAAGGCTGCTTGGGCATCTCAGTTCTCTGGCCTGCCCTCTTCCAGGAGGATCATGAGTCATTCTCTGTGAAAATTTCTCATTATCATTAAATGAAACTGGCTTTCTAGGGACTCATGAATGGTTTATTGGAACAGGAGACATGGCTTATGGATTGCTGAGCTTAAGAAATGTGGCAGCAGGAGGGTAGTGAAGGAGGATGCTGACTCCTGCTGATGGAGAGAGGTTGGCCCAGTAATCCTTCCTGGGCCATGGCTCTCCAGCTTAGCTCCTACAACCTAGTAGATGCCTGTACCCAGGCGGAGCCTTTGTCTGGGAGGGAGTGGGAGCAAGAGTCAGCCTTTCTGCTTCAGAAAATTTCCGAGCTGGGCCGGGGGGGGTTCACAGAATCACATTTCGGAAAGGGAATTTATTTTTTTCAAATTCATTCATTTATTTTTAGTTTTCAACATTCATTTCCATAAGATTTTGAGTTATAAATTTTTCTCCCTGTCTTTCCCCTACCCTACCCCAAAATAACTAGCCTACTGAATACCCCTTCCCCAATCTGTTCTTTCTTATATCCTCCCCCAGCCCCCGTAACTTTCTAGTAGGGCAAGATGAATTTCTATACCCCGATGCCGGTATGTCTTCTTTCCCAGTTGCATGTAAAAAACAAACAAACAATAATTTTTTTTATACACATGTTTTTAAAACTTTGAGTTCCAGATTTTTTCCCTCCTTCCCTCCTCACCCACCCCCACTGGGAAGATAAGCAATTCAATATAGGTTGTACATGTGTAGTTATGCAAAACATTTCCATAGTGGGTATATTGTGAAAGACTAACTATATTTCTCTCCATCCTGTCCCGCCCCTCACTTGGAAAGGGAATTTGAAGATCATTGAAAGTCATCCAGTTTCCTCCATTTTACAAGAAGGAAACTGTGGCCCAGAAAAGAAAAGACTTGCCTTAAATCTCAGAGGGTTTGGGGAATAGAATTAGAACTAGAATCCAGGCTTCTGAATTCTCAGCCCAGGGCTGTTTCCTCTCTAGCATCCATACTACCTCTAATCGGGTTCTGAGAGTCTTAAGAATATTCTTATTTTGGAAGCAGCCCAATACATTGTTAATTACCTGGCTTGTGTATGTATTCTTCAAAGTCTTGGTAATTAATTAATAGCTCTTGGTTACCATAAGTCCAAAGACACAGTAATGCAATATTCCTAGCGCCTCTGACTGGGTCTTAGGGCTGAAGAGGATATAATTTAAATCTTGTGCATCATTTATTTTAACTTCCCTCATTCTCAGATTTTGGTATCTTAACTGTGCTGCCCTGACAGTGACTGACTTACCCACATACCTGGCCTGCTTCCATGGATGATGCTTCTGCTCCCAGTTGGCTTTTGATCCTGAAGCATTTGTCTGGAGAACACAAATCCACATGATTGATTGTCTTTGCCTATAGGCTTCTTCACCCAAATAAGGGGGTGGCTTGAGCAAGTCAGCCCCTCCCCACCCTGCCCTGTCTGCCAGCCATCTCTTTGAGAGATGAGCCATCCCATGAAGCCCAGACTCTTTGGAACAAATCCATAGAGCCCAGAGAAAAGGGTGAGACAGAGACAGACAGACACAGAGACAGACTGGGAAAGATGGAGAAAGAGAGAAAAATGGAGAGAGAAAGAATGAGAGAGAGAGAGAGAGGAAGCCAGGGAGAGAGCACTTTACTGTGAGCCTTGTTTGGTGGAGAAGGAGGCAGTTTCAGGCACAAGGACAGGGACACTAATAATCTTGAAGCACCTGCTATTGTAGATAAGAGAGATAACCATTTAATAAAACTGGATCAGACCCCAGAACACTTTAGGACAGGGCCCCAGCTGACAGAGACAAATCAGTTCTGCTTTTAGAAACAAAAACAATGATTTCAAAGAAAAACCAGCCTGTTTCCTAAAACTTTCCCAGCTCCTGTTGGGTTGGGGAGGGGAAAGAATACGAGTTGAGGAACCTCTCCCCCTAGGGAAGGAGCCCCCATATCCCATCACCTCTCTCTGGTTCTTACTTTCCCTAAACACTGAAGGAGAGAGAGGAAGGGGCTGGGCACATTCAGGCAGGGCTTAAATGGTCTCTGATGTACTAAATAAGCCTAGAAATTGTGTAGGAGAATTCACAGATTGATTGGAAGAGGTGTCAAATGTACCACTGGCGGTGTGAGAAAAACAAAAATGTGAGAAAGAACAGAGCTTCTGCCTCCAGCCAAGTGCCTTCTCCCACCTCTTCCCCTCCTTGCCCATCTTTCTCCCCCTCTCCTCTTTGTTCCACTCCCTTTCTCCTCTTTCTCCATCACATTTATACTTCCAGGTTACCTGTTGCCATGAGGGCTTCCCCTTTCTCCTACCCCAGGGCAACTCTTTCCTAGAGCTCTGAAAAATCACCTTTCCAGGTCCAACAAAGAAAGATCTCTTCCCTCCCTTCCCCCCAGCCAGCCAGCCAAAATGACAGCACTTACCTGTCATCGGGAACATCTGACCAGCTCCATACCTCCCACCCAGTCAGACATTTGTTGCTAGAATAAGGAGCCAAGATTCTATTTAAAGAGGGACCTCACAGGCTGTTAGCAGAACGATGAAATCCTTACAAGCCGACAGCTCCCTGTGGAAAGGGGACGTGTTTGGCAACAGCCCGTCAAACCCCACGCTTCATTAGTGCCTGAGACAGACTCACACAGAGAGAGCCCAGAGACAAAACTCCCAGACACACCTTCCTCCTACAGCTTGGACAAAAATGGAAAAAGGAAGGACGTCTCAGATCTCTCTCTGAGCCTGTAAGCCTGTCTCGCTAAGGTGGATTGACCCCCGAGGTTTGAGCATGTGACCCCACCTAGGGGAATCTACACATAACAGGAAGCACCTCCCCACTGAGGAAATGAAATTCTAGTGGTGGGATTTCTGCCATTGACAGGCTGTCCGAGAAGCCTCTGCCCTGTTAGTACCCACCCCAGGTGACCCGAGTTTTACTAGCTTGGGGTTTACATTGGTGCTAGGCATTTTAAATAATTATTAATATCACTATTATTATTATTAATAGATAACATTTATATACCACTTCAAGGTTTACAACACACAAACACAGGGATGGGGAGTCACAAATATTCTTGGAGAACCTGACATTGTAGACTAGAGAGATGACCATTTCATAGAATCCAATCAGACAACAGGACACTTGAGGATGGCTCCCCATTTAACAGAGACAAATCAGTTTGGTTTTTAGAAACCAAAGAAATGATTCCAAAGAAAAACCAGCCTCCCACTGTCTTCCACAGATATTAAGAGCAAAGATTGGATCGGATCTGCCATCTATACTTTGGGGTTTAGAAGTAAAAGCAGGGGTATACTAGTAAATGTTTAACAAGCAGCTCTCCAAAAGCTAGAGACACTTGAAAGTTTAATCTCTGAGTTTATCCTACCCACCATGTCATGGAGAGGATTAGTTCAGGAAATGAAGCTTTGTCCTAGGGAGCCAAAGTCATATCAGATTCTGGGTCCTGTAAGAATAATGTAGGCAATGTCAGTGACCAGGGCTCATGAGTGAGAATGAATGAATGAATGAATGAATGAATGAATGAATGAATGAATGAATGAATGAAGTGGGGGAGCATCCTCTTCCCACATCACTTTGTCAGCAAGCCTTTCTGGTGCACCTACTCTGAGCTGCCCAGCCATGCTCGTGATGGGCCTGTGTAAACTCAGGGAGAGTGAGTTGGATTTGGCTGAAGGTAAAGAGAAGAAATCCCTAGAGTTGTGCTTTGGCTTTGTAAGCTTCTGAAATTATCTTCCAGGATTAGGGGAGAGCATTACTGCCAAGACAAGGCCCTCAAGCTCTGCAAGGCTCAGGGCCCAAGCAGGGTCGTCACTAACAGTTCTGGCACCTAGGAAGAACTCCCCCAAACTAGACTGGGGGCAAGTAGCATGAAAGGCCAGGCCCTGGGATGCTGGCCTGTGCACTAGAAGACTGATGCTAGGAAGGCCACTCCTGGTGGAGCAGGGTGGGGGGAGCAGCAAGTTGTCAGGGAAGAGCTCAGGATCTCAGTGGGGAGAAAGCAGGACCATCTGGTAACTTCCTATTGTCCTGAAATAGCCTTGTTCTGGAGTTGATAAGTTCAGAAAGGAATACAAGTACAGTCAGCACTGTCTAAACTTCACCATCCTGATGCAGAGGCCCTATCACACCATCTTAGTTACAAGTCTGGGCAGCTAGGTGGTACAGTAGATAGAGTACTGGCCCTGAAGTCAGGAGGATATGAGTTCAAATGTGACCTCAGACACTTACTGGCTGTATGACCCTGGACAATCACTCGTTTATAAAATGAGCTAGAGAAAGAAATGACAAACCACTCCAGTATCTTTGCCAAGAAAATCCCAAATGAGATCACGGATAATTGGGCACAACTTAAACAACTCAACAACAAAGTTACAACTCTAGACCCAGTGCTTCAGGCTTGAGTAAATGTTGGGTTACAGCCACACTGAGTACTGAGGGACATCACCCCATTTAGTTACAGTGATGCACAGTGAGAGGTGCAGTAGCTAGATCATTGAACTCAGAGTCAGGAAGGCCTGAGTTCAAGTCCTCCCGCACTCAGACATTTAATAGATGTGTGACCCTGAGCAAGTCACTTAGCCTGTTTCCCCTCAGTGTCCCCAACTGTAAAATGTCAGCTATCTTACAGGTTTGTTATGAAGATCAAATGAGGTAATACATGTGAAGCATTTTGTAGACCTTAAAGCCCTATAGAAATGATATTATTACTTTCTTATATGCACATATCCACCCAGACCACCCCAACCTCCTGCTACTGGCTCTCTATCCAGTTCTTATATTTGTATGGCATACAAATAAGTGATGGTGAGGCCCCATTGGTCCAGCGCTCTGGTGGTGTGCCCTGGGCAGTCATGCACTTCTTGGCCTGGTAAACCCTGGTAAACCAAGGTAAACCCTGATGCCCAGGCAAAGGTTTTTAGTCCTACCCAACCTGCCAGGATCAGGTGCCCCACCTAGGAGCTCCCGAGGCTTCTTTCATTCAGGAAGAAGGGATCAGACCCTGGCACAGTCAGTGAGACTAAAGTCTTTTCCATTCCTGCACCGACTGCTGGCCTATCCCGTGCTCCCCCTTGCACTCATAGTGACTGATCAGAGTTTAAAATAAATGAGCATTATGCAGCTGGGGAATTGTCAAAAGAGATGGAAGGGGTTTTATCTGAGACGGAATTCCATGCTGCCTTGGGCCTCTGGCTCAGGGCCTAGAAATTCAGTGGCAAATTAACACAAAGTAGGCTCCCAGCAGAGTGGGGAAGTGCTTTATGTCCTTGGTCCTCCTTCCCCAACCAGCAAAACCAACACCTGTGTCCCATGAACATAGCTCTGGGCTTCCTGATCCCCCTCTTGGGGGCTTCTCCAGGTACTTGGTACCAACACCTAGTTTGAGCCTCATCACATATCCCTGAAACGAAGACCAAGCTGAGATGTTTTTCTCCCTTTTACAGAGGAGGAAACTGAGGGCCGAAGAGGTCGAATGGCTTTGACCAACACAAAAAAACTAGTAATTATCTAATTCTTCTGAGTTGGTAAATTACTTTACTTCTGTTATCTCACGTGTCCCTCCCAACACCCCTATGAGGTGGAGTCAGCTGATATTGATATTCCCATTCTACAGAGGAGGAAACTGAGGCTCAGAAAGACTAAGACCATTTCCCAAAGTCATGCAGCTGGTAAGAACCAGATTCAGGGTTTGGATGGTACTCCATCCACTATACCACACTGTCTCCATGCAAGATTGCATAGCAAAGCCAATATTAGAAGCCGTGTGTCCTGATTCCCAGCAATATCTTTCCTCACTAACTCCTCAGTAGTCCTACGTTCTAGCACTTATCCTCAGCACAGCTGAACCCATGCCAGTGACTGCTAGGATAGCAAGCACCAGCTTTGGCATGCATTTGGAATCTCCTCCTGCAAAGCCTCAGGCTCCTGGCTCATAATGGGAGACCCTCCCAACAGGATCTCCTTCCACAAAGCTGCTGGTATGTGGAAAGCAATGCCCCATGTTTAATCATGAGCCTCTGGGTACCCCTTAGACTTTTCCTTCCCTCCTGTAGGGTCTCCATTAGAGAGTCACCATGGAACTGTAAAAACAGCAATGAATTTAGAATCAGAGGGCCTGAGTTCAGATCCTACCTCTGCCATGTGCCATCCATGTGGTATTGTGGGTATCAGCCTCTCTGGGCCTCATTTTCCTCATCCATGAAAGGGGTAGATTGAACTAGATGGTGGTTCTAGCCTCTTACTCTAAATCTTTGATCTTATTTAATAACCAAGTTATCAGGAGTTCCTACCCTGGAGTCTGTGAGCTTTTTTTTTTCCTTCTATATTTGACTGCATTTCAGCATGTCTTTTCCTTTGTAATCCTGTATTTTATCTTATGCATTTAAAAACATTCTGAGAAGGGGTCCATGGGCTTCACCAGGCTGCTGAAGGTACTAATGGGGGCTGAATGCATCAGTGCTAGAGCCAAGTTCCAGGTCAGGAAGGGAGTCAGTGTCCAGAAGTGGATGGTCACACCCTCCCCTTATTTCCATGAGGCCTCCCTTGTTTACACCCTTGATCTCTCTAATCTGTCTTAGGCAGTTTGGCATAGTGGAATAACACTGAACCTAGAGAACCTAGAGGTTTGAATTTTAGCTCTGCTGCTTACCCCCTTTGATGACTTTGGGCAAGATATTTTTGCTATCTCAGCCTCAGTTTCCTTATCTGTAAAATGAGGGGAGAGGATCTCTGAGGTCCTTTCCAGGACAATACTACAATCCTGCTTCCCAGAGTATCTATAGCCCATTCCACATGCTTCATAATTTAATGAAATTTAGTTCTACTTGTTGTTGTTTAATGTTTATAATGGGGAAGCTAGGTGGCCAAGTGGATAGAGTGCTGGGCCTGGAGTCAGGAAGACTCATCTTCTTGAGCTCAAATATAGCCTCAGACATGTACTAGCTGTGTGACCCTGGGCAAGTCATTCACCCTGTTTGCCTCAGTTTCCTCATCTGTAAAATGAAGAAGGAAATGGCAAACCATCTTTGCCAGGAAAATCCAAAATGGGGTCACAAAGAACCAGACATGACTGAAACAACAGAACAACAATAACATTTGTAAATCACCTTGGCCTGGGGGGTTCTTGCAAGCAGAGACCTTGCCTTCCCCCTAAGACTGGGGATTCTTTGAGGGCAGAAGCTATGATTACTTCTTAGCCTGGAGACACCTGAAGGGCAATGACCCTTTCTCTTCCTCTCAGATCAAAGTTTCTATTAGTTAGCAAGCATTTATTAAATCATCTCTGTGCCTTAGACATTAGGAATACAAATATAAAAGTGGGATAGTCCCTTCCCTCAAGGAGCTCACCTTCTAGGAGGATTCACAGTATTGGGGAATGGTGGCCAGGGAAGGTCTATGGAGACAGGGGTGGAAGTGGACCCATACAGCAGGAGATGGTTATGCCCTTTCCCGTAGCTATAGTAATATTGATTTGATTGTTGTTCCCTAAAGAAGAGGTGGGAGTAGAGGGGGGAGAAGAGAAACATATACAAGATAAAACAAATGGCAAGATGTTTATGCCACTCTGGTGGTCCTTGTGTCCTGGTGGGTGACTGGGTAGGATGAATTGTGGTCTAGGGGTCTGAAGTAGGATGGATATAGAGAGCTGAGGACTGCTCTTTGACCTTCCAGTCTAAGCAGCCTCCCTTCTCCTCAGAGAACCATAATGGAAATAGCTTGGGAATCAGGCCAGGGTTTGAATTATAGCCCAAAGCTGGGTGGATTAGCTCCTCTCTATTGGGAGGAGGGGTGGCAGAATCTATGGAAGTACAGGTCTGGAGGAAGAAGAGGAAAAAGCAACAGGGCAGATGGCAAGAGACACATTGGCAAGTTATACTGGCTGTCTGCCGCCCTTGTGGGTTGTGGGGATGGCTGAATGGGATGGAGCATAGTCTGGGAATCTTGAACAAGATTTAGGGGGCTGAGGTAACAATAGACACATTCACCTTCCAGTCCAAGAGAGCAGCTCCATTCCTAGGTGGGAACTGGGGTTGTATCCTTCCTTCAGAAAGGAGATGCCTGAAAGCAAAAGTATTTCAGCCCTCTCAGACCAGAAACTCCTTAAGGATGGGGGTCATGTCTTCCCCCTAAGAAGCAGTCTCCCTAAAAGGAGGCACCTTCTCATCCTTCTCAGACCACATACAACCTGTGTCAGAGAAATACAATCTGAGTTGGAAGGGACCTCTGAGGTCATCTGGTACAACCCATACTTGACTCTAAGATCTCAGATTTAGAACTGGAATGGATGACCTCAAAGGTCATCAAGTCCAAGAAACCCCTCTATGATACCCATCAAAAATAGTCTCTCCGGGGGCGACTAGGTGGTGCAGTAAATAGAGCACTGGCCCTGGAGTCAGGAGGACCTGAGTTCAAATTTGGCCTCAGACACTTGACACACTTACTAGCCATGTGACTTTGGGCAAGTCACTTAACCCCAATTGCCCTCCAAAAAGCAAAACAAAAAAAAATAGCCTCTTCAGTAAGCTTCTACTCAGTACCATTGAAGGCAGCCCCTTCACTTTCAGACAGCTTTAATTGAAATAGTGTTCCTTTGCATCAAACTGACATAGACCTCCTTTCCATTTCCAATCAATGTTCCTAATTCTGCACTCTGGGCCCAAGCAGAGTGAATCTGCTCTCTCTTTCTGTGGCAATCTTTCCAATATTTGAAAATGGCTATATGCCTCTCTCTTAAATCTTCCCTTTTCCAGAATAAGTATCCCCACTTCATTTGACCAATCCTCATATAATGGTCCTTTTGGCACTTGACCTCATGCAGTAGGCCTGAAATCCTGACCCTAGGCCTTTATTTGAGATCCAAGGAAAAGGTCTATAGGGAATCTGTCAAACACAGGAGGGCAGGAACCAGATGACATGAAAATATTGTAAGACTGAAGAGAATCGGACAGGTGGAACAGGTGGTGTAGGTGGTAGAGTTAACAAGACTTGTCAACTGATTAGACACAGTTTGTGAATGAGAGTGAAGAGTTGAAGATGCCACCTGTTCCCTAAGGTCTGCCAGTTTGTTTTTGTTTTTTGCCCAGTACCTCATAATCCTTAAGCATTACTTTCTAAGTTCCTGTGAGTGGTATAATTTGTCCCTCCATGGGAGGTGGGGAATTGTGATCATTAGGTTTGACAGGTCTTGGGGTAGAAGTATGGTCCAATTGTTCAATTTTCAGTGTAAGCATTTATACTTAATGATCAAATGCTAAAAATCAGGGTTTGATTTATGGTTTTGTTGATTTTCTAGACTTAAAAAAGTGATGGAAAAATGTTACTATTGCAAATTAAACTTAAAAGTATGTCATGCATATATTTTGGGGGCAAAGAGCTAAATGTTAAATATTTACCAGTGTACTCCCATCATGGGAGTTCTCTTTTACATCCTAGATACAAAGACAGCAGACTTACTTATTGTTTATGTCATGTCAACAAATATTTACCTTAGAGCCCTTCAAAGAATGGACTCACCAACGATCACGACTTGACTCTTCTTCCTTTGACCATCACTGGGTGATCTCTCACCCAGTGTCTTGTAATGATGATGACGCTAACATTCACATAGCTCTTTAAGGTTTACAAAGCACTTAAGAAACATTATTTCATCCTTACAACTACCAAATGAGGTAGATGCTATTATTATCCCCATTTTACAGATAAGGAAACTAAGGCAGACTGGAGTTAAGTGACTTGCCTAAGGTCACAGAGCCAAGAAGTGTCTGAGTCCAGATTTGAACTCAGGTCTTTCTGATTCCAAATCCAACACACCACTGTACCACCAGCTGCCTCTGGATCCATTTCATTATTCTTTGAAACACAAGAAACCACTCCCTTCTTGTTGAATTGAATTGAGATGGTCCAGCTTCCCCCTCTTCTCTCTCCTTCCTCCTCCTTGTTGTCTAGCTCCAAATATTCAGTGATTCTCCTTCCTTACCTTTCTAGTGTCACATTCTTCCACATTCCAGTCTCCTGATAGAGATTAGAATTCCCCTCCTCCTCATCACAGCCTTTTTTTCTTGTTTCCTCCTTGTGCCATTCTATCAAGGAATACTTCATTTCCCCCGATAACTCAAATTGTGGAGATACTACATTCCTCCAGTCCTTTCACCATCTCCTCAAGGAAGGAAACCAACGTGCACTTTGTGCGTAGATAGCTGTTACTTGGTATTTTTAAAGTATATAATACATTCAGCACATTAGGTCCAAAGTTATTCCACTAGTCTATGTTTCCCTCTGAACCTCCTTCTGTTCTGTTCTGTGCACTTAAAAAAATGCTTCATTGATGCTCTTAACATTCTTTTTTTTCTGCCCATCATAATTCCATTCTACCTCCCAAATTCTCCTTCCACCCAAATATTTTCCATTTTCTTGTAATCAATAAATATAGGTAAACAAAGCAAATACACACTTTGGATGAATAAAAATATGTCTCATCTTTCACCTTTAACCCATCAGCTCTCTGTCAGGAGGTGGGAAGCATGTTTCATCTTTGGTCCCTGGAGTTGTCCTTGACCACTGCACTGAAAAGAATTCTTAGGCTTTTCAGGTTTTTTTTTTCTTTGCAATGTTATAATCATTACATAAATAGTTCTCCAGGTTCTGCTCACTTCAGTCTACAATAGTTCATACAAGAACTCCCAGGATTGTCTGAATCTATCCCTTAATTTCTTATGGCATGATAACATTTCATTGTGTTCATATACCATAATTGTTTAATTATTTCTCAATTAACTGGTACAACACAAAATACTGCAGTGAATATTTTTGTACATCTCTCTCTCTCTCCCCCCTTTCCTCCTTCTCCCTTTCTCTCTCCCCCTGCCCCTCCCCTTCCTTCTCCCTCCTCCTTTTCTTCTCCTTCTCCCTTCTCTTTGTGTTATGAGTGGAGTAGTCCTATCACTAGGTCAAAGGGTACGTGCACAGTTTGGTGATTTGGAAGGATAGAGGCCATCATTCTAAATTGTTTTCCAGAATGGTAATACCTATTCACAGCTCCATCTCCAATGCATTCACCTGCCTCTTCAAAAATGGCCTTAACAGTTGTGAATTTCCCTTTTTTAAAATCTTCTTTGCTGATCTGATGCATGTGACCTCAGAGTTGTTTTAATTTCCATTTCTACAATTATTGGTGATTTGGAGCATTTTTGTATGTTGTTCATAGCTTGATTTCTCAAGAGATGACTTTTCATATCCTTTGATTGTTTATCTATCACAGAATGATTCTTATTCTCAAGGATTGGAATCAATTTTTTGTATATCAGATGTCAGTCTTCTATCAAAGAAGCTTGCTTAAAAGCTTTTTTCCAAGTTAACAATTCCTCTTCTCACTTAACTATATTTTATTTATGCAAAAGCTTTTTAATTTTACATAATCAAAATTGTCCATTTTATCTTCTATGATCTTCTCTAGCCTTGGTTTGATCAAGAACTCTCTATAATCCTAATTTTGAAAGCTATCTCCTTCCCTGATCCTTTGTCTATAATATGACCTTTTGTATCTAGGTCATGTGTCCATTTGGAGTTCATCATGGAATTTCTTCCCATTTTTTTCTTGAGATAGGAAAGTGTAATCTGCTCAGCTGCCTCTAATTAGCAGTTAGAACATTCCTGGCACACACTGACTCAGACAAAAGAAATAAACAAATCCAATTGTTGGATTATATTTTAGAATTATAATGTGATGTACAGGGCATGCTCAAAGCTGATTTACTGTGACTTATGCTAACTAGTGCAACAGAAATACTAATTAGACATACTTTTCAATGCTAGCCATCAAACTTTATTAATTAAATTGGGCAAACATTAGTTTATTATTTACTAGACAATACAAACATTAACCCCATGAGAATAAACCACCAGCCTGATTTCCTAGGACTTTCCAGTACTTATATCTCATCCATCTGCTTAAACCACAAGCTTTCCTCTCTATCCAGCCATGTGTCTCCTTTTCTCAGGTGACTGCCAGGTAAGTTGGAAAAATCTTAGCTCTGTCCTCAGTGATCTCGCTCAAGTCTCAAGTGTGCAAGAACCAGCCAGGAGCTAAGATTAGGCTAATGACTGGGGGTCTCCAGGTGGGTTTTTCATAGTTCTGCCTATGAGCATTAGCTTGTTACACCTAAGTTCTGATTGCACATTGATTACCTAAGCTTATGATAAAAGTAAACGATCAATCAAAAGTAACATTATTAGCAAATGTTTATCAGGTAGTTTGGTTTTGGTTTTGGTTTTATTTTTGGTAGGGGAAGACAAGCAGTTGGGGTTAAGTGACTTAACCCAAGGTCACATAGGTAGTAAGTGTGTCAAGTGTCTGAGGTTGGACTTAAACTCAGCGCTCTATTCACTACACCACCTGGCTGCCCCAAAGTTTGTTCTTTTTTTTTTTTTTAAACCAGGTTTGGGGTTAGGGTTAGTTGTTTGTTCGTAGCTGTTTGCCATGTCTGGGACACACAATGTGCATCATTGCCAAATTATACTACTCAAATCTTTATTTTACCACAGAAAAACAACTTACATAACAACTACTCAGTCACAGAATGGAATATTAAAACAAAAAGGGTTCAGTTTTATCAAGGCATGTGACTTGTCCATGGTCACACAGGAAATAGGTAACAGAGCTAGGATTTTGCCTTAGTTCTCTCTTTCCTGATATAGTGATTTTTCCACTATCCTACATTGCTATCTACCTTGTTTCCCCTTGACTCTACCTCTAGAGATATTTCTCTGCTCCCCTTGCCATTTGCCTCCATTTTTCTTCCTCAGACTAGGGAGTTTTGAGGGGAAGGCTTTGTTTCTCTCCACAGACCAAGGACTTTCCATGGATAGCATCTAAATAATTCTCTTGAGCTAGAAGCAACTTAGGAGCAGGAACTATGTCTAGTCCCCCCAGATCTGGACCTCTCTAAGGGCAAAACCCTTAGATGGTCCTTAGTACAAGGCTGGTGCTTTAAAACCATTTAATGGTTATTATTTAATGGTTACACATCAGATTTCTAGACCATAAGCAGGTGTATACACTGAGATATGTCTGGGATTGCTTGGTATGTTCATTAATCTAAGCCTGCATTATGATTACACAGTAAGTAAAGATCTTTCCAGAAGCCTCCTCTCTTTCCTTGGACCATCCAGCCACCTTGTACCAATGAGATCACAGGGCAGAGAAGACTTATGATCTGTGTCTTCAGTCTACTTCAGTGACCCAGTGAAAGGATCACTCAAAGAAAGCCATGCTGAGTTACCAAAAAAGCACTGATAGACCATCATATGATGAAACATACTTTACTTCCCTGGATGGAAAATCTAGGGTCTGCAAAGGCAGAAAGTTGCATGCCTGGCCAGACATGGTAACTGTGTCCATTGCTTTTGCTTGGCTGTTTTAACTCATTGCAAGAGAGAATTCAATTCCATGCCATGGTCAGGAGTAAGTGCTATATCTGGAAATGACAATGAAGCTAATGCAGAAGACATGTATTAAGCTTATTTTCTTAAAACAAGGCAAAATAAAAATCTTCCTTAACCTGCCAGCTCAGAATCACAGAATTTCAGTTAGGAAGGACCTTAGCAGCTCTCTCTAGTCCAACCCATACAGCAAATGGTCCTTCAGCAGCCTCTGCTGGAAGCTCTCTAGTGAAGGGGAACTTCTTCTTGAGGCAGCTCATTCCATTTTTGGAGAGCTCAGATTGTTAGGAAATTTGTTCCTGGCATCTTCTTTTCAGAAATTTCTATCCCCAGTGGACCCAGTTCTGTCTTTTGGCGCCAAACAGAGCAGTCAACAAATGTTTCAGTCAACAAGCATTTGTTAAGCTTATTATGATTAGCTTTGGAATAAGTCTAATACCTCTTCCACAGAGCAGCACTTGGGGTACTTGAATATAACTCTTATGTACTCCCAAGCTCTTCCTTCTCTTTTCAGTCAACCAATTCAATAAGCATTTATTAATATCTACTTTGTGCCAGGTATTGCTAATATCTGGTGATACAAAGAAAGGCAAAAGACAGTCCTTGCCTTCAAGGAGCTCACCATCTAATTCCACACTGACTAGCTCCAGTTCTTTCAACCAGTTCTCATATGGAATGGACTCAATACCTTTCATCATCCTGGCTTCCCTCTTCTGGACACTCTCTGCTTATCAATGTTTTTGTGTGTTGCCCCAAAATAAAGACTTTATTCTAGATGTGTTCTGATCAGGGCAAGGTACAGAGGGATTTTCAACTTTGTTATTCCTACAAACTATCACCTCTTTAGTGTAGCCAGGAAATTTCTTTTGCTTTTTGTTGTTGTTGTTGTTAACATATTACACTATTGCCTCATTTTGAGTTTATAGTCCAGAAAACCACCTCATTTTTTTCAGACAGAGCTCTGTCTAAATCTTTGTCCTCCATATTGTACTTGTACATTCATCTTTCTGAATGTAAACTGTAGAATTTTTACATTTATCAGTATTGAATTACATCTCATGAGATTCCCTCAAGTATTCTAGCCTGTCAAGATATTTTTGGATTCAAACTCTCTTATCCAGCATATTAGGTGTCATCCAAAAATTTGATAAACGTATTCCACCTGGGCCTTTATACGAATAATCAGCAAAAATATTAAACAACATGAGATTGAGCGCAGATCCTTGGAGCATAGTGAACTACTATAGTGAACCTCCTTCCAAGTTCACATGGTACCATTCATTTTAGGGTCCTGTCATTCAACAAGTGCAAAATTCATCTAATCATACTATCTTCCAGCCCATATATCTCCCTCTTTCCCATAAACATAACATGAGATACTTTGTCAAATGCTTTACTAAAATCTAGGTAAACTATACTCAGAATTTTTGTGACCTACAAATATAGTAGCCTTGACAAAAATGGGAAATAAGGCTGGTCTGAGCTATACTGGCTATTTGCATCTACATTTCCTTTTCTTTCTTTCTTTCTTTCTTTCTTTCTTTTTTTTTTTTTTTTTTTTTGCTTTTTGGAGGGTAATTGGGGTTGTGACTTGCCCAAAGTCACATGGCTAGTAAGTGTGTCAAGTGTCTGAGGCCAGATTTGAACTCAGGTCCTCCTGACTCCAGGACCAGTGCTCTATTCACTGCACCACCTAGCCACCCCTACATTTCCTTTTCTAGATGGTTCACTAAACATCTCTTCAATAATATATCCTAGAATCTTGCCAGTAATTGAAATAAAGCTAACTGGCCTATAGCTTGCAAGTTCCATTATTGTCTTCTCTCTCTCCCTAATCCTGTTACTGTCCTTGTCCCTGTCCCTCTCTTCCTCTTTTTCTGGAAATAAGGACATTTGCCCCTATCCCATCCTACAGAGCCTCTCCCATTCTCTAAGATCTCTTACATATCACTGACAGTGGTTAGCAGTCACACCCACCAGTTCTTTCAGTACTTGAGAATGTAGTTCACCTGGGTCAGGTAACTTGAACTCATCAAGAGAAGCTATGTGCTCTTTTATATCTACTTATTTATTTTGGGTATCAACTCCCTCTGAACCATTTTCATTTTGTTCTTTCCAGTCTAAAGGTCATCTCCATGGCAGATAAAATGGCAGTAAAGTAAAAAAAAAACTAATCTAGGTTACCAATCATTGTCATCCCTTCTACTTCAAGAAGCCATTCCTTCCCTTCTGGGATCCTAATTTTTCTTCCAAAATTGAATTAAAGTTACCAATGTTTTCTTAATTTCCAAATCCTATGGCTTTTCTTAATCCTTGTCCTTCTTGACCTCATTTCAACATTTGACACTGTTCACCATCTCCTCCTTCTGAATATTTTCTCCTTTCTGGGTTTTCATGATACTCTTCCTTACTCCTCACTCCCAACGTCCAATGACTCCCCTTCCCCAAGATGACCTAAGAAAAGGAGCTTTGTGAGTTCCCAGATCATCTAAGATAGATGCATTCATGTGGAAAACAATAGGTCCTGCTTCTGGAAGAAGACATTTTGTATTCCCCTACTACAGAAGTGGGAACCGCTTCTTCCCATTGATAGTAATCCTAGAATGGGTTGCATATTTCCAACTACCAGACTGGGATAGTCTGTCTTTTCACCCATATCCAGGAGTGAAGGTCCTATTCATCCCTAGCAGGGGTCTCCATTTTGCAATTAAAAAGCCCCATTACACCTTTTATCTGTCTTGTATGTGTTTTCTATATACCTATATGAGTACATCTTGTCTTTTTAGAATAGAAACTCCTTGAGGGCAAAAACTGTTTTGCTTTCATCTTTGTATCCATAGCATCTCCCATAGTGCCAGGGACATGATAGGCATTTTAAAAATGCTTATTGATTGATTGATCTTTAAAAAAATCCTTTTTTTTTTTTTTTGGTATTCTTAGCTTTTCTTACCAACCTTAGTTCATTCTATATTTCAGGACTCCCATCATTAGTCTTATGGATCCATCACTGCACAGTACTTTCCCTTGTTTCCCTTTTCTGTGTGTATATATAGATATAGATAGATTTAGAATTTTATTTCTACCCTTTCTTTTTATATTGCTAACATTTCCCAATGAATCCCTCTTCCTCTTCTCCTATAGAGCTGTGTCTTATGGCAAAGAATGAATGCAAGGGGGGAAAATGTTGTTATTTAGTTGTTTTCCATTGTTTGCAACCCCTTTTGGAGCTTTCTTGGCAAAGATACTAGAGTGATTTGCCATTTCCTTCTCTAGCTCATTTTACAGCTAAGGAAACTGGGGCAAATAGGGCTAAGTGACTTGTCCAGGGTCACACAGCTAGTAAGTATCTGGAGCTGGATTCAAACTCAAGTCTTCCTGACTTCAGGCGCAGCATTCTATCCACAGCACCACCTATAAAATCTGTAAGTGCCTGTTGTCAGAGGCAATGTGCTATTCCCTTAGTCCCCCTAAATCTTATAAATAAGAAAGGGAGGTGCCTTCTCCTAATCCTTCTTTATAGCAAAGCTTTGTCCTTATAACTACATGGCATCCAGTCTTGTTTGTTTCCTGTTCCTGCACTTTTCATTCACATTGGTGTACTCATGTATCTTTTCCTTGGTTCTTGAAACTTCACCATGCATCAAGTCAGACAATTCTTCCCATGCTTCCCTGTATTTATCATGATGATCATTTCTTACACTCACCAGTATTCCAATAAATCTATGTGCCACAACTTGTTCAACCCCCACCGATCAATGAACATTGACTTTGTTTCCATTTCTTTGCTACTACCCAAAGTGCTCCTACAAATACTTTGGTATATATAAGGATTTTATTTTTATTATTGACACTCTTGGGTGTATGTGCTTCTAATAATGGGATGTCTGCAGCAAAGGGTTTAAAAGTGTATGTTTAGTCACTTTATTAGCAAAATTCCAAATTCCTTTCCAAGATGGTTGGACCAATACACAGCTGCACTAATAGTATATCATATACATCAGTATATCCCTTTTTACAACCCCTCTAACATTGAGTGTTTGTGTCTCTTAAGGCAGTTAGTGGTTAGATTTCTGGGCCTAGAGTCAGGAAGATCTGAATTCAAATCCACCCTCAGATGCTTCCTAATTGTCTGGAGGTAATAGTAGCACTTACATCACAGGATTGTTGGAAAGATAGAACGAGATGATTTTGTAAAGTGCTTAACACAATGCCTGACACATAGTAGGTATTTAATGAAAGTTTATTCTTTTCCCTCTCTTTTCATCTTCACAAACTTGCTGGACATGTGGTGAAACTTCAGGGATTCATTGCTTTGATTTAGATTTCTCTTATTATTATGATTTTGGAGCATTATTTCATATGGTTACTGATGATTTACAATTCTTTTTTTAAGACTGTTTCACCTCCTTCGACTTCCTCTCTAATAGGGAAGGGTTCCCTATCAAATTTTGCTGTTGCTGCTATATATATTGGTTCATTGCCATCTGTGAAATGGGCATAATTATAGCATCCACCACCCAGAGTTTGGGGGATAAAATGAGATAATATTTGTAAAAAGCTTTCAAACCCTAAGTGAAATACAAATACTAGTTATTGTTATTACTACTATTATTGTTTGATATAACATTTTTCTCCAGTCATCATTTTCCCTTCTAATCTTAATTGCATTAATTTTGTTGGGACAAAATTTTTCAAATTCATGTTATCACAATTACCTTATATCTTTTCTGATCACCTCTATCTCCTGTTTGATTAAGAATTCACTCCCTAGCCATAGCTGTAAAGTATACCTGATCTGATTCTCTTCTAACCTTTAATCTCATGACCTTTACTATTCAAGTCACATGTTCATTTTAAGTTTATTGTGGTACATGGTATAAGATATTGATCTAAACCTAATTTCTGCCAGGCTGCTGGCAGTTTTCCAACAATTCTCATCAAATATGGAGTTCCTACCCCAGGTAATTTATGTTTTAGGGTGTATTGAACACTTGGTTATTGAGTTCAGTTATTTCTGATTCTTCTTTTTGTAGTCTGTTATACTAATTTACTTTTTTTTCTTTTTTATCCAGTACAGAGCAGTTTTGATGATTACTGTTGTATAATATAATTTGAGGTATGGAAACGCTATTCTTCTTTCATTATTACTTTTCTCCAATGTTTCCTTTTTATGTTCAATATTTTCTTCCTCCAAATGAATTTTATCATATTTATGTTGTCTTTTAAAAATCTAATTTGTTGGGGGCATTCTCTTTGTAGCCATATCAGTGTCTTCAGACAATTCCCTCTCCCAGATTGATCCTCTCCTTGCTCTGAAAAGTTCCCCTCAAGAAGCCATTCTATATCTCTCCTCCCTTTTATTGCCAAACTGCCTGAAAGAACCATCTACACTTGCTGCCTCCACTTTCTTGCCAGTCTCTCGCTTCTCAACACTATGCGATCTGGATTTGTTCCCATCACTCTACAGAAATTGTTCAATCCAAGACTGTCGATGCTCTCTTAACTGCTAAGTCTAATTAGTTTTGATGATCTGAATCCTCCTTGGCCTGTCTATAGCTTTGAACATTGTTGACATTTCTTTCCCCATTGACATTCCCCTCTCCTATTTTTCCTCCTCTGTATCTGACAGCTCTTTCGTATTTTCCTTTGTTGGATTATCATCTTCCATCAAATAAACATGAGTGTTCCTTAAAACCCTGTACTAATTACAAAAAAAAAAAAACACACACACAAAAAAAAAACCCAACAAAAAAAAAAAACCTGTCCTAGGCCCTCTAATCTTTTCTCTTTGTACTCTTTCCTTTGATGATTCCACCAGCTTCCATGCATTCAATTATCATCTCATTGAGGTCAAGGATCAGGCCCCAAACTCATAGCCTGAGACACTAAGAAACAGGAAGTCACAATGGGAAGGAAGGAAGCTGAAAAGGAGAAGGGGAAGGCAAGAAAGTCTATTCGAGCATACTATGCAGGGCAAGAACAACAAAACACACAGGACAATATAGACTCTCTGCCCACACCAGAGACCACAGAAGGAAACATGATCTGGTCTCAAGCCCAAATAGCATTCCTGGAGGAGCTTAAGAAAAATTTTAAAGACCAAATCAGGGAGGCAATGACCAACTTGGGAAAAGAAAATACCTCCCTAAAAAAGGAACTTCAAAAACTTACTGAAGACCATAATTCACTAAAAATTAGATACAACCAAACTGAAACTCAGAACTCTATGATGCAGCAGGAGTCAATCGAAAAAAACAAGATGATCGAAAAATTGCAAGAAAATGTAAAATATCTCACTGGAAAAATAACTGACCTAGAGAACAGATCCAGGAGAGACAACCTAAGAATTATTGGTCTACCAGAAAGCCACGATGAGAAAAGCAGTCTAGACAACATCCTCCAAGAGATTGTCAAAGAAAACTGTCCTGAGGTCCTGGAATCAGAAGATAAAATAGCTATTGATAGAATTCACCGGACTCCTCCTGAAAGAGATCCCAAACTGAAAACTCCAAGAAATATAGTAGCCAAATTCCAGAATTATAAGATTAAAGAAAAATTCTACAAGCAGCCAAAAAGAAACAATTCAAATATCGAGGAACTACAGTTAGGATCACACAGGACCTAGCAGCTTCTACATTAAAAGAGCGGAGGGACTGGAATTTGATATTTCGTAGGGCAAGAGAGCTAGGACTACAACCAAGGATCAACTACCCGGCAAAACTGAGCATAATCTTTCAGGCAAGGAGATGGACGTTTAATGAAGTAAGGGACTTCCAGACTTTCCTAATGAAAAAGCCAGAGCTCAATGGAAAATTTGATCTCCAATTACAAGACTCCAGCAGATTGGTTAACATGACAGAAAAGGAAAATGATAAATGCTGAATAGGATGTGGAAGAACAGAAACACTATTATTAGAGCTTTGAATTAATCCAACCATTGTGAAGAACAATTTGGAACTATAGCCAAAGGGTTATAAAATTGTGCCTACTCTTTGACCCAACCAAATCACTACTAGGTCTATACCTCAAAGAGATTTTTAAAAAAGGAAAAGGATTCATATATACAAAATATTTATAGCTGCTCTTTTTTTGTGGTGACAAAGAACTAGAAACCGAGGAGATGCCCATCAATTGGGAAATGGCTAAATAAGTTATGGTATATGAATATAATGAAATATTGTTGTATTATAAGAATAATGAAGGGGATGATTTGAGAAAAACTTGGGAAGATTTACATGAACTAATGCTAAGTGAAATGAACAGAACAAGAACAATGTATACAATAACAGCAAGATTGTAAAGATAATCAATTGTGAAAGACTTAGTAACTCTGATCAATACAATGATCCACCATAACTCTAAAGGATCTATGATGAATAATGCTACCTACCTCCAGAGAGAGAACTGATGGCCCCAGAGTACAAATTAAATCATATTTTCCTTTATTTTTCTTGCCTTTTAGTTAATACAGAAATATTTTTCATTACTTCATACATATACATACATAAATATAATTAATATCATATTTCTTGCCTTCTCAATGAGTGTGATAGGAGGTGGAGGGAGTGGAGAGAGGAAGAGAATTTGGAACTGAAAATAAAAATATGGGTTTTTTTGCTCTTTTTTTGGGGGGGAGGGCGATTGGGGTCAAGTGACTTGCCCAAAGTCACACGGCTAGTAAGCGTGTCAAATGTCTGAGGCCAGATCTGAACTCAGGTCCTCCTAACTCCAGGGCTGGTGATCTATTCACTGTGCCACCCAGCTGCCCCAGTAAAAATATTTTTAAAAAGAAAAGAGAAGTGGAATAGTCAGAGAGGTAGGAGGAAAATCAGTTAAAATTGGTTTTAGATTACCCTTATAGACTTTGACAATGTTGTACATAAGGAGGAAGTTGACATCAGCTAAGACTTCCTCAATAAATAAGTTTGCTCAACTTCAGCTTGCCCACAGAAGCCAGAGAAAGAGAAAATATCAAGAATGATATAAATAGTGTCAAAGGAACAATGGGAACAATGAGCTAAAGAAACAAATCATCCCCAAAATGTTCCAGGGCCCTCATGTCAGTTAAGAGCCTATAAAAAATAAGGGTTACATGTGATTCAGTGACACCAGCTAAGTATTAAGTCCTGAGTCAAGTTAGTGTCTGGGTGGGTCTGCTATCAAATTTTCTTATAAAAAATAAAGGACATCAGTTAATATAGTTCCTATAGATTAGAAATACCATTATGTGGAGATTGAAATGCTCTATTTTAAAGACTGAAGTAGGAGAATATATAATAGCAAACTCTGAATTTTTATATGAAGTGGGCTGATTTACAAAAATAATGAGAATATTGTTTCTAAAGTTAACATTTTCCTTACACTTGGTAACTCATTAATGTTCCATGTTAATAATAAAATTTTCTTAGATCTCAAGTAGCTCTTGCAAGATTGATTTTTAATGATCTGGGTATAAATATATTATGAACATATGGTTTAAATAGCTTCCCAAAATGCACACTGATATAACAATAGTTGAGTGGGAAAAAATTTTGGACTTTGCTAAAATAAACATTTTGAAAAATATTTCCAAATATTTTCCTATCTCAGAACCTTTTTTAAAAATTTATACATTTTAACAAAAAAAAAAAATTATCATCTCATTGAAAATGACTCTAAAATCCACATATGCCCAGCCCTTTTCCCTTTCCTGAACTCTAAACTTGCTTCGGCAGTTGTCTGAATCTTGAATTCAATGTGTCCCAACTAAAACTCATTCTCTCCCCCTTAGAGATGCTCCACTCTCAGACTATGCTGTTTCTTTTGAGGGCACCACTACCTTTCCTATAATCCAGTCTCATGACCTCCTTGTTATCTCTGATTCTTTCCTCTTTTGCCCACCAAGTCCAAATCAATTCCTAAGTCTTGTTGATTCTACCTCTTCATTGTTTCTTTCATCCATCACCTCTTCACTCATATAGTGACCAGTCTCCTTCAGTCCTTCATCACCTTCCACCTTGACCACTATAATAGCATAGTATTTGTTCTCACTTTTCCAATCCATCCTCCCTAGAGACAACAAAATAATTTTCCCAAGGCATATTAAGTCCGACTGTATCACTCCCCTGCTCAAAAATATTCAGTGGCTCCCTGTTGCCTCCAGGATAAAATACAGGCTCTTTGGCCTAGCATTTAAATTCCTCCACAGTTTAGTTTTAACCTCCTTTTCCAGTCTCATTTCAAACTACTCCCCTTTTTGAACTATACAGTTCTGGTCTGCTAAGCTATTCCTGAAGCTTGATACTCCATCCCCTATGTCTCTGTATTTACATAAGCCATCCTCTATGCTTGGAACATATTCACTCCTTTTCTCAGAATTTTCATCTCCTTTCAAGATTCAGCTCCGTTGTTGCCTCCTCCATGAAGCCTTCCTTAAGCCTTTCCCCATTGGCATCCATGCCATTCCCCTCTCCTATTTTTCCTCCTCTGTATCTGACAGCTCTTTCGTATTTTCCTTTGTTGGATCATCCTCTTCCATCAAATGAACATGAGTGTTCCTTAAAACTCCTTCCCACCCCTGTTCCAGTTTAGAGAGTCATAGATGCAGTGCTGGAAGGGTCTTTCAAGGTTATCTAGTCCAGCCCTTCATTTCACAGATGGGAAAACCAAGACTCCAGGAGTTTAAACAACTTGTTAATGTTCTCTCCCGTATTGATTTAATCCATGTTCTGTATTCTGTATTCAGAGTAGGGATGGTTTAATTTTTATTTTTTGCACTTGTTTTCCCGGTGCCTAGCGAATAGTAGGTTCTTAATAAATAATTGTTGATGTATCTCCATTGCCCAGGCATAGTGCCTTGTACATAGTAGGCACTCAATTAAGTTTGCTGAATTAGTCATTGGGTTTCAGTGTCACCATATTCCCCTGTTCAGAGATTCATAGAGCTAGAAAGGAACTTGGGGTCATCTGACTCCAGCTCCCCATTTTATGGAGCAGGAAACTGAGGCCCAGAGGGATTATGACCTACCCCAATGTTACTTAGGTTAGTAAGTGGCAAATTTGAAGTTTTGAACCCAAAGCCTATGGCTGCAGTATTTTTTAGAAGACAAAACACAGTTCCTGGATTTGGGGTACCCAATGCAGGATACTTGTTATTCAGAACAATACCGTCTGGTTGTAACCACGAGGTTAATCGATTGGAGAGAATATTTAGAGAAGCAGAGGGTGAGGTCAGCCTCCCTACACTGTTGTGTCCTAAAGGTTGGCTTTTGAAAACCCAGGGACAGGCAGCCACTCAGCACACAGAGAAGGAATTGTCCTCTAATTAAGAAACCTGCTTCCAGTTGAGAGACCAGCTAGAGTGTGGCACAATCTGTGATGAAGTCTGAAGCTCTCCAGAGCCTGAAGGAACAGAGCCTGGCCCGCCCCTCACCCTTCTCTGCCACAGGGAGGACGAGAACAGTCTCCTGTAGATTGTGCGAACCTTTTCTCAGGGTAATTGTATCCCCCCTTTATCTGACTGGGGAGTTCATACTTCACCTGCTTTGACCCCCTCACTCCCACCCCACTCTGCTCCACCCTCACCTTACCTGTTTCCCTGTTGCTATCTGATGCCTGTGTGAGAACCTTGAGGCCGAGACTCAGCATTTATCCCCAAATCCTAGAGATCTGGCTCCCTGGCAGAACCACTGCCAAACGATCACAGTTTTCATAATCACAGGGAGGGGAAGAGCCATAGCTGAGAAAATAGATATGTGACTTCAGACCCACACAGGGAACATCTTGACATTTAAATCCAATTACCCTTTTCCCCATTCCTGATGAGAATATGATATCAACCAGGAAACATTCTGCTAGATAAATAGAGTCTATTCCCCGCTCACTAGGACTTTTTACAGGGCTGAGTTTGGTTTCTTCATTCCTTTCACATGAGTCTTCTACATGGTGGGAGGAATCCTTGCCCAGTTTGACCAATGACCAAACATTCTTTTTAGGAAATCTGAGTAGCCCAAAGGTCCTGTCCTTCAGAGGCAGCTAGTGACATAGTAAATAGAGTGGTAGGCCTAGAATCAAAAGGACCGGAGTTCAGAATCTGGCCTCAGACACTTATTAGTTGTGTGATGCTGGGCAAACCATTTAACCTCTGTTTGCCTCAGTTTCCCTAACTGTAAAATGTAAATAATAATAGCTCTTGCTATTGCAGGGCTGCTGTGAGGTTCAAATGAGGTATTTGCAAAAGTGCTTAGTGCAGTGCCTAGCATGTAGTAGGTACTATATCAATGCTTACTTCCTTGTCACTCCCTAAGGACTTTAGCTGAGAAACTTACTCTCTTCCCTTCTGTTGTCCCTAGCTAAAACCTTAGCTGGGAAACTTCATTACTTCCCAGGCTGGACAATGAATGCCAGTCTCTGCCAATGGCAAACACCTGGATGTGAATGGGATTAAGCTTAGCGTATAGCCTGTGCCCCTCTCCCCTCAGTTCAATTCCATCTTTTTCTTAACATAAAAAAATAATAGATTACCACAGAATGAAAAAAAAACTGGGTAAGGAACGGTGTTAGTTGACCTTCTGATCTAAACCCCAGTTGTTGCCTGACATGGGGAAAGTTTGAATAAAATCTCTTTAGTGAGAGAAGAGGTCATTATAATGACAGGGAAGAAAGGTGGGGAGAAAAAAATGATCTTAATCTGTGCCCTCAAACATGCCTGTCTTTTCTCCTTCCCCAAATCAACTTTACCTTAATAGGGATTTGGCTTAACTGTTGCAGTTGGACTCCGTTAACCCAGCAGCTGGACAGATGTGCAATATTGCTGGGTTGCATCACTAGGACAGCCAGACTATTCTGTTGCAGTAACTGTTTCCTGCACTAACCGGGCCGTTGCTATAGTGATTGGGTAGTTTAGCTGTAGTAATTGGGTTGCATGGCTGATGCAAATAATTCATTTTCTTGTGATCTCTATCTAGGCTTTGTTGCCGTGGGGACTGGGCTGTGTGACCTCAGGGTTGGCCTGAGAGGGTTGTTTTTTTTTTGGTGGGGGGGTGAGTGGGTTTCAGTAATCGAGCAGAGTTGCTGCAATATGGACAATTTTGTGGCAGTGACTGGGTTATGTGACTGCAGTAACTGGATGACGCTGCATTGCTGCCTGTTATGACTGAACTGTTGCAGTGACTGCTGCATTTGCTGCAGTGACAATCATGGTGATTCCATGGTTTGGCTGCAGTAATTGTGCTGCATGGTTGGAGTACTGGGCTGCATTGTTGCACCAGCTGGATAGTTAAAGGTAACTGGCCAGAGTTCTGCCCCCTGTTTCCCTCTCTCATTGACCCTTCTAGGCATTTAAAAAACAATTTGGTAATGTTTCTTCCTGCTGTACTATGTCCTCCAATACACACACACACACACACACACACACACACACACACACACACACACACACCTTTCCCATTCTTGGAGTCAAGAAATGTGTGAACAATTGAAATGCATTTTGTTATGGTATAAATAGCTGAACAGTGGAGTTCAATGACCTGGGTCCCAGTTCTGTGTGACCTTGGGCAAGTCACAAACCACATAACTCTCTGGTCCTCTGTTTCCTCACCTGTGACACAAGGAGGGAGAACTAAATGACTTTGAAACTCCCTCCCATTCCTTCAAGACCACCAATGTAAATTGTAAAAGAGACAATTCCAAGTCAGCTCTTTTAAGCCCACCTCTACCCCGCCCTGTAAAGGGACCCAGAAGCTGTGATGTAGCCTAACAGGGGGGATCTCACAAGAGGAAGGAGGAACAAGGGCATGAACTGGAAGGTCATGAGCAGGCCACGATTGTTCCTCTGTGTTCCTGCCTCTGGTTTCCTCAGTCCCAAGTGGGAAGGCATCTTCTCTTCCACGGGAATGTCCCAGTATGGGGATGGTGTTACCATAAGGATCCTTTTCCTCAACCACAGGAGGCAATGTTTTCTGGGACAGGTGCTTATTCTCTCAGCAGAGATGTGGAGATAATGAATGGTTAGACATTTCAGAGCTCATCAATTCAGTTGTCTTAAAAGACATCCCCAGACTAGGGTATGCATACTTTTGTATACTTTTCTTGCATATACTTATCTGTGTGGGGCTCTTCTGTGCATGTCTCCATATAGTCTGTACCTTTTTGTGTAAACAAATTCCCTGGGTGTGAGTGTGCGTCTATGTGTGCCTGGTCCTCCATTTATCTTTGTGTGTGTGTGACTGTGAGCTTGTGTGTGTTTTAAATTGAGTACAGGATTTATGTCATCAATTGAAAAATAACATTCCCAAGAGTCCCCAAGTCCCATCCCATCTTTAGGAAAGCAGGTTCTATTATTCTCCAGTGTTTTCTGACCTAGACAGGCCAGGATTCCAAATGAAGTTCGTCCTCTATTTGCCCAGACTGAGCAGCTCCTAGAAACAAAGGTCAGCATTAGCTGCTGAAGGGGGATGAGAAAAAGATTCCAAGAACTGCTCCAGTCTTGGGATGGTGAGGTTTGTGCTGGGAGTGTAACTCCATACAATAGCCAATGGGAGTCACACAGGGAAGAGGGGCTTTGGGGGTGTGGTTTATTTAAAGTCCATTTTCCCAAGATGAGAAGGAAATGCTGAGCTGTTGTCTGGGAAAGCAAAGCAGGTGTCTATGGAGGCAAGGATGAAATGTAGAAGTCTCTCCTTCAATTCAGTTTAACAAGCATTTTATTAAAACCTCTGTATGCACAAAACAGTATGTGCCAGCACTAGTTATACAAAAACAGAAGCAAAAGAGTGTCTATTCGGGGCGGCTAGGTGGCGCAGTGAATAGAGCGCCGGCCCTGGAATCAGAAGGACCTGAGTTCGGAGCCGGCCTCCGACACTTAATCCATACAAACAAAAAAAACCCTAGCCGTGTAACCTTGGGCCAGTTACTTAACCCCAATTGCCCTAAAGGGGAGGCTAGGTGGCGCAGTGAGTAAGAGCGCCGGCCTCGGAGTTGGGATGACCCGAGATCAGATCCGGCCTCAGAAAATGAGCACCCACGCATAAATAATGACTAGCCGTGTAACCTTGAGCAAGTTACTTAACCCCAATTGCTTTAAAAAAAATTAAAAAAAAAATAAAAAAGAGTGTCTATTCTAAAGGAGCTTTCATTGGAGGAAGAGGGGAGAGGGGATACAATCTAGACATAGATAACTAAATGTCAAATATATGCAAAGAGGATACAAAATAATTTCAAGGGTGGAATGAGGTAGGGTGAGAGTATTAAAAATTAAGGGAATCAGGGAAGGCTTCTTATAGGAGGCAGAATTTGACCTTGGGGGAGGGGGATGTCTAAAAGACTTAGGTGAGGAAAAAGAGCATTCCAGGCATAGGGAGCAGCCCATACACAGTCATGGGGGTGCAAAGTCATAGGGGTGGGAAATGGAATGTTTAATTCGGGGAACAACAGATAGGCCAATTGGGGTAGGTCATGGAGCATGAGGGGGAGTAAGTAATATGTAATCCAGGTCATGGCAGGGAGAGAATTCATACTCTATCCCAGAAGCATTAGGGAGCTACTGAAGCTTCTTGAGCAGGATAATGGCTTGATTACACCCCTCAACTACAAGCCCGTGTCTTTTTTGCTGGAGACCAAAAATAGCAAATAACTCATTGGAAAATCAAAATTGGGCCCCAACTGGAGCTAAATGCAACATCTTGGGATGGTTACAGTTTTCACGTAGGTGGACAAACCCCTGCCAGAGCCACATACTCTGAACTATGACAAAGTATATTATTGTGGAAGGAGGTAGGAGAGAGTCCCTTGGTTGGAAATTTCCAAGAATAAGGCTATCTGCCTGGAGTCAGGGAATGGAAATTCTTAACCTAGGGTTTGAGAGAGAAGACAGGGAGAGAGAAAAGAGAGAGGGAGAAAGAGTGAGTGAAAAGAGAGAGAAGGAAAGAAAAGAGAGAGGGGAAGAGAGAAAGGGTGAAAAAGTCAGGATAGAGAGAGGAAGGGGGATGTATTTAAATATAATAGCTATTTTTTGAATCCTATATATTTGATTTTATGCATTTAAAACCATTCTTCTCAGAAAAGGCCCATAGGCTTCACCAGACTTCTGCATGGGGTCTGCAATTCAAAAAAGGGTAAGAAGCCCTGTGTTGTAATTTAGGTGTTCTGTCCTACGCCAGAGATTTGTTATTTTGGGTCACTCTTTTTTACTTGCTGATCTCAAAGCATGGTCACAATCTGTGAATTTCTACCAGGATTTTCCAGAGAGGAGCCTACCTCTAGTTCTAATCATGGGGGTTGTTTGGTGAATCAGTGGCTGACACTTTAAGTCAGTAGTGCCTGGGGCAATGTGGTAAGAAGACCTAGGGAATGTGGTACAGTAGGAAGAGGGCAGACTCTAATGTCAGAGGACCTGAGTTCAAATCCTGGACCTATCACTTCTGCCTATCTAACCGTGAACAAGTTATTTAATTTCTCTGGTCTTTAAACTAAAGGGATTGGGCCAGATGAGCTCTAAAGGATCAGATCTTATAGGGGGCTGAAGGAATAAAAGACCAGGCCCTGAGTTCTGCCTCCTACAAGAAGCTTTTCCTGATTCCCTCGACTTTTAGTACTCTCATCCTCGAAATTATTTGCATATATTTGACATTTAGTCATCTATGTATAGGTTGTGTCCCTTCTCTCCCCTCCCCGCAATGAAATCTAGTGCCCAGCTAGCAAGTATCCAGCAAATGCCCCAGGCCTAGTGTAGTAGATAAGAGGGAAAAATCCATGAGCAAAAACAGCTGGAGAAGCAAGTAGTCACCCCACAGCAGGAGCCACTGATCCTGGAGTTCCTGGGGCAGGTCCTACCATCCACCCCATCCATAAATACCAATTCTCCCACTGAATTCAGTTTGGCAAATGTTTATTAAGCATTGGGAATTCCATCCGCTCTCTCTTGTGCTTTTCACTTCGGGCTTTAGGAAGGCATATAGAAGCATCTTACATGCATCCCCATTTAGGAGGGACTGTGCTATCATGCCCAGCTCTAGACCTTGTTTAGTTATGTGAATGGTCGAGTGGGTTAGGTGGTGCTGCAAAGGTAATAATCCACACCTAGATTATTCCCCTCCTTTTTCAGCATAAAGAAAAACAGGTTATTGATTCCTTCCTCCCTTCCTTCTCTTCCCTTCCTTCCTTCCCTCCCCAACTAGGAAATATAGTGCATAATTTGGCCAACAAATGATGATACCCTCAAGCCTAGTCCAGGGGGTTTCATCAGAGGGTACTCCGTGCCCATGGGCCAGCTTTCCCAAGAGCTATAGCATCCTTACTGCTCACCAGGAGGTGCTCAGAGGCTACCTGCTCCACTGAGAGCTCCTAGGTTCAGAAGCCTCCTAGCTCCTGGCTACCTGGAAAGAATGGCATGAAAAAGCTCCAAAGTTTATTTCCAAGAAGCCCATAAAAGAATAAAGGGGGTAGGACTGAACTGCGTACCCCCACACAGAAGCTTTTCTCTCTCCAAACTTCTCATACAGCTCCAGCTTGAATTCATGCTCAGCTGGTCCCACTTTTAGCTTTAGTTTCCCCTGTTGAAGCCCTCCAGCCCTACCCATCCCCTCCACATCCAAACCAATCATCTGTGTAATGTATATTTCAAGAAAGAATGTAAACTCTCTGAGGTAGCTAGGAGGCACAATGTATAGAGTGTTGGGCTGGGAATCAAGAAAACCTGAGTTCAAATCCAGCCTCAGATCTGTCTGGGGGTGTCTAGGTGGCGCAGTGATTAGAGCACCGACCCTGGAATCAGGAGGACCTGAGTTCAAATCTGGCCTCAGACACTTAACACTTACTAGCCATGTGACCTTAGGCAAGTCACTTAACCCCAATTGCCCCTCCAAAAAAAAAGCAAAGAAAAAAAAAGTTATATTATTTTCGGTGCAGTGAGTAAGAGCGCCAGCCCCGGAGTCAGGAGGACCCAGGATCGGTCCAGCCTCAGAAAATTAGCACTCACACATAAATAACTAGCCGTGTAACCTTGAGCAAGTTACTTAACCCCAATTGCTTTAAAAAAAAAAACCCTCTGTCTCCTCAGTTTACCTCAACTGTACAATGGGGCTCATAATAACATCTACCTTACAGAATTGTTGTAGGGACCGAATAGGGTAATATTTACAAACCTGAAATCTCTCTATAAATGCTAGCTATCACTGAGGACATAACATATTTGAGTTTTGTCCTAGTATAGTTTAATATAGTACAGTCATAGGCACTTAATAACTGATTTTTATTTTAATTGAAGTGAATCTCTGAGTGTCCAGAAAGACAGCAAGAACCAGGTCACTATGAGGCAGCCAGGTGTAAGTAGGGTGGCACTGACTGACATGACCAGGGCATCAGCTTGCTTGTTTTCCTTGCATAATTATGTGTTAGGAGGGAAGTCTTGTGGAGAGCAGGTGGGGAGAAGTTGGTGGGTAGTGATATGTGCAAAATAAGAGAGAATGTCAAGGATGCATTTTTTAAAAAGTGACCAGGAAGCAGTTCAGAAGGGCAAACAGACAAGCAGGACAATTTTGTTACTACTGTGTGCAATTTAATGTGCACAAGTGAAAATGTAAGCTATATATAATAAAAACAGAGTTTCATACTCGATTCACTTTTTGTTCTTTGTATACCGAAAAGTTTGTGTTTCTGTTAGATTTCTTAAGGGGAAAGTTTATAAAAGAAATACACTAGACCTGGAGTTCAAGTTTGAATCCTGACCCCTGACATTTATGATCTGTGAGACCTTGGTCAAGTCACTTTTCTCTGATGTCTCCATGTCCTCATCTTAGGAAGTCAGTAGTGATACTTAGACTGCCTTCCTTACAGAACTATTATGAATCATAAGATCATCGGACCTTAGAAGTTATCAAATTCAACCCCTTATTTTATTAATGAAGAAACACACCCAAAAGCTTTGGTTGTTTCTTGTCTAAGGTATCATCCATAGCTTATAAATAGTAGTGCTAGAATTGGAATCCAGATCCTCTGATTTTACATTTTCTTTCTACTATATAATTCCACCATCTACAAAGTGCTCTGTGTAGTGTAAACGTGAATTTACATCTTAGCACATCAGGGCTAGAAATGCCAGCTCTGGTCACAAACTTCAACAAGGCTTGAGCCAGAGGAATACTAGAGCCAGTTATACCAAGGGGAGAGACATACATCTTATAAATCAGCAGACACCACAAATCAATGCCTCACTTACTGTTTTGTTGATTGTGTAGAGACTTGAAAATATTAATAATACAGATTAAACTAAAGCTTTTCATACCTACAGTGTTTTGGGGTTTTTTTGGAAAGCCAGTTGTTAAACACTTATTTAACACACTGCTGGCCTGACTCCTCAACAACCTGACCTATAGTCCCTAAGGTGAGGCACTAGCTGGCTAGTCAGGGCCCACACCTGCCTCCCTCTCTAGGGCATCACTTCTGAGTCTCTCTACTTCTCAGACCTTCACATCCAGGCCAGAGACCAGGCAGACTGTTGCAGCACTGAATACAGACCAGGAGGTCTCCTCTAAGGAGAGCTATTCTCTCTCATCTCCCTCAGACCACAAGTCCACCTTTCATAACCCGACCCATCAGGCACCAGGCCCACCAGTGGGACATTTCCTGTAATCCTCTTAAAAAACAAACAAACAAACAAATACACTTTCCCAGCCACCACACCCTTCTTGAGGTCAAGCTTGCTTATGGATTTCCTCTTAATTTTTTTTTGATCAGCCTCTGCAGCGAAAAGAAAATTGTATTTTTCAGTTCTCTTTATTTTCCAATAAAGTACAAGTAATAAAACACATTGCCAGCATCCATTTATGAACCCTCCACAGCACCACACTGCATAAAGCAATTCACTTACAAGAAATGGGCCTGCCAGGGTCTCTGGCATGGCAGGGTCGGAGATTGGGGGGATGGGGATGTGGTCAGCTTGCAAAGCCCGCTGGCTCCCAAAGGCCCAGGGTGATCCATGGCTGCGCATTCCAGTGGCACCCAGACACTCTTTGGGTTTTCTCATATTAATAGCATTGTTCTCTCCATTAGTATGCAAATGGATACCATCCAGCAAGGCCTGGTTCCTTCCAGGAGCAGCTCTGTGGTGAAGGCCTTATGAATTTCATTATGAGACGAGATTATTATCAAGTACAGGAGGGGGAGGGCGATGGGGAAGTTATAATCTCTCCTTTTAATAATGAATCCCATTTCCTTTTGCAGTTTGTTTTCTTGCAACAGATGCTGTTGCCAGAAAACTGAACACAATGAAAAAGATAAAAAGGCGAGTAATTAACTCGGCAGTGTAACCTTCCCAGCAGATGTCAGGAGCTTGGAGACAGGGTCCCGAACCTCTCCCGCCTCATTCACGCTTTGTGCCACAGCCGGGCTGCTCATGCAGCCACCCATATGTCTGGATGATTCATGGCAAGGCAATGTGTCAAGAAATCGGAAAGCAGAATTCCCTGCTGTTCGATAACTGATGACCATTTTTTCTCCAATTAAACTGAAATTGAAGGATCCTCAGACTAAGGAGCACAAGTAAAATAATTAGTGCTTAAAATTGTAATTGCGCTCAGATGTGTTGACGCCCGTGGAAGTTAGCTACAAGTGAACACATATTTAATCCATTAGGGAGGAGCAGTTGCAAATGAAAACATTCTCCCCATCCAGTCCATTCTGAGAAGAGGAGAAGCCGTTTCACCAAGACCCTACTCATGCCTGAGAATCAGACCACCCACAGAGTCCAACTAGTGTTGGAAGGGATTGGGGACGTTTGTAATGCCGGTAGTCTTCAGGAATGTGCCTTGTCTTGGACCCACCAGGGGAGAATAGAGTCCCAGAATACCCCAAGGTTTGCTTAGGAGATAACACCTGACTTAACCCTCTTTCCTCTGTCTTAATGCCCAGTATGATGCCACCCAACTCTTCTAATACCAGTGGCTTGACTGGCATCCAGTATAATGCTCAAGTCTCCCTATACTCTTAGGGTATAATGAGTATCTAGTCCCCAAGAATTTTCACCAAGATTAGGAGCAGAGTTGGAAGTTTAGGGGTGTCCATATTTTTATTATGGACAGCAGGAGGTCTCCATTGCTTCCGTATTCCAGTAGAGGAATGATGCTAGCTCCACCCTGCACTCTGGCCCTGGAATGGAATCTTTTGGCTCATCTGCAGCAGCCATAATTCAGAAAGCTTCAGCATCCTGCTGTTTATCACTTTGACAAATGCAGGGAAAAGTTTGTTATTCTCTGCAAAGATAACACACTTAAACTGAGATTATTCTGCATACCCTATCGAGATGACCTTGGAATCATTTGTATTCCATGGTGCTCTGTGGCCTCCCCATGTGATACATCCTCTGACTTCAGCTGCCCCCAAAATGATGTTACCTGATTTTGAAATCAGGGAGTGGCTAGAGGGCTGTACGTGAAATCAAGAAGTCCGTTGTTCAAATCCTGCTTTAAACAGTACTAGGAGCTGTGTGCACTGCTACTGGACTCCATTATCTCCTGGTGGGGCCAAGGCAAGACACATTCCTGAAGACTGTTGTCATTGTGAATGTCCAAGGTTCCTCCCAGCACTAAGATTCTATGCTCCTATGACAAGTGTGGTGCCCAAACTGTTGCTGTATCCCTTTGTTCTATTCCTAGTTAAGGAAATGTTGACTAGGGGCTCTTTTTGAAGCTGGGATGGTTGGATTAGGACGGTTACAATTAAAAGCTCATTGTCTTAAGGCAGAACATTTCATTACTTAAAGAACACTTCCCATTCTCCAAATATATTTTACTAGTTTGGGTGTTAAATTAGGTGATAAAAGGTTACTTTTGTCTCAGGGGCTGAAATATGCCACCATTATTTCTTATCTGCCTCGAGTTAGGAAGGCTTCAATATCATATATTTTAAAGGACTTGTTATCAAAATCCACCAGACTCCATCAAACAACAGAACACTTGGCTCTTTCACCCAAGTTTGATCCAAGATGGGCGATTTATTTTGTTTTCTGACAAGGAAGATTTCTTTCGGCCTCTGACAGAAGAGATACGATATCTTTTTGTTTTCAAAGTGCACGGAGCTGGGCTTAGAGACCTAGCCATTTCTTTCTGGGGTGTGTGAGAACCAGATACATCTGTCATAGTGACACATTGTGGGAAGGGGTTGGGATGGGTCTGCTAGCGAGAGGCAGCTAGGGGAAAGAGAGTTCCCAATATAATGGAACTTCCTTGAGGGCAGGACCTACTATTTTCTTTATATACTAGTGCTTGGCACATAGTAGACATTTAATAAATGTTTGTTAAATGGAATTCTTTGATTTAAAACCATGATTCAGAGAGAGAAAAACTACCCACAGTTGGAACATCAGAAGTGTAAGAACCAGCCTTGGTTTTTCTCTTTCTCTCCTGCTCCCTCCAGCATTTCTGGATTTTTGTCTAAAGTAGAAGTCTCACTCTCCTTCTGCCTTTGCCTTTCTCCAATCCCCCCTCCAGCATATAGCTCACTGGAACTCCCAGATTCAGCACTGGGTGATCAGAGTGGCATCCTTTCCACTGAGCAGTGCCTTCCCAGCCCATGAATCAGGAGTATACTCTTTATGTCTGGATACTCTCTATGTCTGGACTGTCCCTGAGGCTGCCCCAGCAGAGTGAGATTGATGAAACCCTGCCATCAAAGTGGCTGATTCATGCAGCATTCACAGGGCACTGTCCTGAGGTTTGGAAGGAAATGAGACCCCAGTGCCCATCCCTAACCCCTCCTGCTCACCTTCTCTTTCATCCTTTCCCCATCAGATCAACCAGCATTAGTAATGGAGAAGAGAAAACCCAGCCAAACACTCTTTGGAGGCCAGAGTCATTCATATTCTTAGAAACCTGGGATCTCTCTGCCCTGTTTATCACGTACAAAGTGCAGGAGAGAGATCGTTAAGAGTCCAGAGAGACAGTTTGCTTAGAAGAGATTATTAGTCTGTTTGGAATCTCCGGTCTGAAGGAAGTCTGTCTCTGTACTTTGTGAGCTTCAGGGTAATAAGATGTCACAAGATCCATGTAACACTTCAGTCTTCTATTAACTCCTACCCATTTGCCATTCTGCCTGAGCAGGGGTGGAGCCACCTGCCATGTACCTGGTGTCTGCTCAGGACATAGGTGAGTGGGAAGAAAGTGTGTGCAGGCTTCTTTTGCTCTGTGAGGGAGCTCATTTTTACAGAACACACTGACTTGAGCCAGCTTTCACGATGGACTTCCCTGGGCCTGTTTTCCTCCATCAGTTTGCCAAATAATAGACTTGAGCATGTCTAGTTACTCCTTATATCTTTAATGGAAGATATGATGAATTGGCCTGGCCTACACTCTCTTTGTAAAGTATCCGGGTGGCGGGGAGTATAAATTGGGTGTCAGGTCAAATTTATGTTGGGGTGATAGAGAATTGCCTGGCTTAACCTGGCTAGTTTGTGTCCTCCATCACATGTTTTCCTCTCTGATGCCCACCCTGAGAAGATGATTGGGAGGGTTTGGGTTTGGTGCTGTTAACTAGGTTATTGAGAGAGTCATCATGTGTAAAACGAGGAAGTTGGGTTAGAAGACCTCTGAGATCCTACCTCTAGGTCTGTGGTCCTCTGACCTCCTGATTAGATGTGGATAAAGCATCCCGAACCAGTCAGGTATCTCCAATCGTTCTTGATTGCACAGGGCTAAGGCATAAGATTTTTCAATAAATCAATAGCTAAAGCCTTAAAAACTGGAAGGAATAGAGTCAAAATAGCTTGAGTTAATGACAATTTGGACCTTGGAAGGATGGGAGGACTCCCTCAGTGCTCCTAATGGCCAAGATCTTACAATATTACCCACTGACTGGCTGGGGATGGGGAAGGAAATGAGTTATACAAGACTAGTAAATTTTAAAAGAACATCAAGAATGCTCTGAGTCTTTCTTATGCACTTTTAACTCCTGGTATTCTTTAATGTTATTTCTAGATTGACTCTTTCCTCATATAAATATACACTGAGACAGCAATGAGTCCGTTTCCTTTGGCAAGGCATATACATTCTTCAGTGGTGCAGACCATGACCCTTCCATGCCTTTTCATTCTGGGATTTTTGTCTATATCCTCCCATAAAAACTGCCACAGAGGATCTACCCAAGGTCCTTACAGCCTCGAGTCCCTTATAAATAAAGCCTGAAAATTGCTCCACTTGAATTCATAGATGTGCTGAGGGGAAGGAAAAGAGGGGAATGACTGCTTGGCCTTCTATTTTCCCTGGGCCGGTTCTGGAGAGTGAGCTGGCTCCCCCAGTACTGTAGGTCTTTGACCTCATTTTTTTCCAGAGATGTGATTTTTTCAGAGGCCCCAGCCTTACTCCCTGATTCAGTGTGAGAAGCTGGTTTCCACTGTGCTAGTTGGGTTACTTTTGAATGGCAGTCTAGAGTTATCCACTGAAGTCAGGTTGGCAACTCCCTTGGGAGACTGAGATTATAATCCCATGAGAGTTCATGTTGTCAAGATCATAGATTTGCAGTTGGAAAAGACCAGAGGCCATATAATCCAAACCCCTCATTTTAAAGGAAGGAAGCAAGCATCTATTAAGAGCCTATTAGGCACTAGGCTCTATGCCTCTACAAAGGTCTCATCTGATTCTCACAAGTGACAACAACCTTTGTCACTTAGTGTCACTTAGTGACTTAGTGTCACTTAGTGTCCCCATTTTAAAGTTGGGGAAACTGAGGCAGACAGAGGTGTAACAACTTGCCCTGGATTATCCAGTTAGTAAATACCTGAGGCCATATTTAGACTCGGTCTTCCTGACTCCAGGCCTGGGGCTCTGTCCACTGCCCCACTGAACTGCTGAGGTGAAGAGATCAAGCAATGTCCCTAAATCATTAGCGGCAGCTTGGTATTGCAGATAGTGCTGGACCTAGAGTCAGGAAGCATTAGATGTGGGATTTAAGGTTCTCTGTCTCCAGAGGCAGTGGTCTTTCCACTGAGTCAAAGAGACAAAGGATCAGCTTCCCTGGTTTAAGACCTCTCCGGGTCAGAAGTCAGGCCATGTTCCCTGTGACCTGATGGCTAGCAGAACCCAGGAGTGGTTCAGCTCCCCATTGACTGGGTCTTTGGTATTTGTTCAATCCAACAAACATTGAAAGTCCTACTGTGTGCAAAGCGGTGGGCTTTGTTGGTGGCCAAGGACCAGCATTAGCAACAATAGCTGAGCATTTCCATCACTTCAAGGTTTACGGGGTGCCTTTCCTCCTTTGCTTCATTTGATCTTGTGAGGTAGGCACTATTGTCCCCATTCGACAGGTGAGGACTTTGAAGCTGAAAGAAGTTGTGACTTGCCCAGGGTCACACCACCTAGAAATTACTGACTTTCAATCTCACACTCACTACCCATCATGCCAGCCTGCTTCTCAATGATGAGATACTAATTCCATCCCACTTGTTTCTAAGGCCTTCAGCTGAGCAGAGATCATTGCACCACATCATTCACCTGGCCTTGATCATGGGACACACTGCGGATTCATAAGACGGGGAGGTGCCCTTGGGCAGAAGATTTAAAAGCACAGAAGTTTAATGCTAGTCCTCCTTAGTAACAGAGGGGACGAGGCTCCCATGTTGAACCAGCAGCAGAAGATTCAGCTTATGCACAAGTGGGGAAACAGTGAGCTGCTGCAACCTGGTCCCTCTGTCTCTGCCCTAGAAAGAAATCCCCAACCTGCCCTGCCCCCTCCCTTCCCTGGGACTTCCCCATCCCTCTCTCCTTTCCAGAAGACTGTTATCTTGGTCACTCTCGCTGGTGTATACAACAACATTTCTCTCTTCTAGGGCCAGTAAACAATCTCTGTGCTCCCTTCCCTCCCACAGGCTGAGCCAGAGGAAGCCTCAAGGAGTCCTCTACAATTCAGAAAAAAGAGCATGGGACCCTAAGTGCTATGTGTTAGACTAGATGACTTCCCTGGGCCCTTCCGATTCTCTGAGTCTTCCCCACCAATCCAGTATAGCAACTAATGTTCCCTTTCATTCGACTGAATTTGTCTTAATTACCTCAGTATTAAACACCTCATATCATGTGTTACAACGTTGTTTGAGGGACACATTTCCTAGTACTTGTCCTGTCTGACTCTTCATGACCCCATTCGGGGTTTTCTTTGCAAGGATACTAGAGTGGTTTGCCATCTCCTTCTCCAGCTCATTTTTAGATGAGAAAACTGAGGCAAACAGTTAAGTGATTTGCCCAGGGTCACACAGCTAATAAGTGTCTAAGGCCAGATTTGAACTCAGGAAGGTGAGTCTCCCTGACACATGTCCTGGTACGATCACTTCGCCCTCTAACTACTATCATTTGCCCTGCTTGTTACTGCTTGCCTCTATGGTAGTCTCCCCAGATACTGAAACTGCCAGTTACAGCTTTGAAAGCCATCTCCCCTGCCAGCAGGGCAAGGGAAGGCATCCATATCGTAGTGAAGGGTTCAGGAGGATAGTTCCTGCTAACACAAGGAGGTATTCTCCCCCAAACCAAGAGCCAAATAGGACAGTCAGAGCTGCAAGGGACTTTTGCAGGAGAGAAAGGGGAAGTAAACCTGTGATTTTGCTAGTTTAGCGAACTCCTAATAAAGCAATTCCCTCTACCAATTCAGATAGATACAACTTAAATAATCTTAGAGAATTTCCTTAGTGATCCTGAGAAGTGACTTGTCCAGGAGCCACACTACCTGTATATGTCAGAGGCAGGATTCAAATCCAAGTCTTTCTGACTCTGCAGCCAGCTCTCTATCCATTGCCACATTTACCTCTCAGGGACCCTAATGGTCAGCCAGTTTAACTTCACATTTTGCAGATGAGGAAACGGAGACAGGAAACAACTTCCCCAAGGTCACATAGCTAACCATCGGGGACGCTGGGCTGAGAAACCAGGCCCCCAGGCCAAGGTTTGGTGTGCTCACTGGGCCAGCCTCCCAGCCTCTCTCACTCTTTCCTAAACCAATACATCAGACAGCAGGAATCTCCCACCAACACCCCATGGTGCCGCTGCTGGTCTATGATAGGGCAGCCCCTTATCCTTTAACCAGCTCTAGAGCAGAAAATATGCTAATCTCTGTTGTAAACATCCTCAACATGATTTATAACCACCGTGCAATGTTGTATTTGGAGTCACACAGCCAAGGCAGTAAATCAGGTCGTTAAAAGGAATGACATTCTACCCAGCCTAGGATACACTTGAGCTGCGGGGCTTTCCTGATCTCCTGTGCAAGAGAACCTGTCCCTGGCCAAGTCCTGACACCTTCCCCATGCCCACCCCCAAATCCCCATCTCCAAGAACTGAGGCTATTCTTTCATGCTCAGAACCAGTGGTAAACAGAGCTGGATGGGTTAGGACAGCCCATCAGGTTTGGATGGAGGAATCAATCATTCAAACAAGAATTTATTAATTTTTACAGTGCTTTGCATGTAGTTACTACTTAATCTAGTTTTAAATTAATTCATTAAGTGTTCAACTATGTGCCAGGCACTGTGTTTAGTTCTGGTGATATAAGGAAAAAGCAAAAACAGCCCTTGCCCTCGAGAAGCTTACATTCTAATGGGGATAAGACAGCATGAATGTGAATATATATGAAAGATATACTCAGAATTGATATAGGGTAACCTTAGAAGGGAAGGCACTTTGACAGGGGTGGGGAACCTTTGACCTTGAGGTCACCCATGGCCTTCTAGGTCCTCAGGTGTGGCCTTTGGACCGAGTCCAGGTTTTACAGGACCATAGCCCCTGGACCATAATCCTTAAACTCTGACCCCTTTACTAGGGCTCCTCCATTAGGGCTTGATTCCTCCATCATATTGAGCTCCTTGAGGGCAGGGACTGTCTGTGGTCTTTCTCTGTGTTCCTAGCCCTTAGCACAGTGCTTGGCACATAGGGAGTGCTTAATTAATAGATGATTATTGACTGACTAGCTGATGGGCACCTTTTCTTTATGGTTCAGGAACAATGATCTTTCCACTGTGACTCCTGGACTCTGGCCCTTTCTTTGTGGCTCTTGGACTGTGTCCTCTGGATCATGGCTCCTGGCCATGTCATTGTGTCTCCTGGATTATGATATTTCCTTTGTGGCTCCTGGACTGTGATCCTTCCCCTGTGGCTCGGCCTCTTCTTTGTGGATCTTAGACTCTACCTTTTGCATCAGGGCTCCTGGACTGAGGTCACTTCACTAGGCCTGCCGGACTGTAGGACTGTGACCTCTGAATTATTTTGCTGCTATCTGTGCAATAGGAGCTTGCACAATCTTTGCAAAGAGAGCAAAATGAGACAAAGCTACGGGAAAGTTTGTCCCAAGCTCTCTCCTTGAGCACAGGTGGGGACCAAGTAAGGAAAGTGCTCCCACACAAGAAGAAAGGCATCTGACATGTGTATCTGAAGCTGTGTCTGTAGAGCATTTACACCTAGATCACAGTCTCAGGAATTGCAAGGGCCCTCTGATGGTCCCAGCCACACCTGGACCCAGCTCCCCTCCACAGAATTCCCTCTGCCACAGCCAGCCACTGTGGCCTGAGCCCAGCCATTCCACTGTGGGATAGCTCTGATTGATAGGAAGTTTTTCATAACCTGAAGCCTAAATCTACCTCTCTGGCACCTTTCATAGACTGTCCTTGTTGTGCCTTCTGGGGTCAACGTGGACAAGTCAAATCCCTTTTCCACAAGACAGTGTTTTACATACTGGAAGATGACTATTCTAAGATGTTTACCTCATCCTCATTCCTTGTCCCCAGACGCTCTCCTTCTAACAGGAATCAGGATTTCCTCTGATCCTCACAACAGCCCCAACGGGCATCCAGGACAGGGATTATTATTTCACTTTTACAGATGAGGACAGTGAGGTTTATATGAGAAAAGTGACCTGTCTAGTTAGTGACAGAGCTGGCACTGGGGCCCCTGACCCCAGCCTCAACCTCTTTTCACTGGATCATGATGCCTTTCATAGGCACAGGAAATAACCTAAAAGGGTGGTGAGAAAAGGGCTGACTCCTGCATTTATTGTATTCCAGAAGGACAGCATTAGGACACAATCTGAATCCACAGGACAATTGAAAACATGCCAAGTGGCATTTCCAGTGTTTAATTCTGGTTAACATTTCCCTGCCTAACATTAATAAGAGAATTGAGATGTAGTAATATGAAGTCACTGGTTCCTTGGGATGTTGGAGGTGAGTCAGGTTTGTCTGAGGCCTTCATTCCAGGGAGTCAAAGGGCCAAGATGCTCTCCTTGTGGTGACAGGTGACTCCCAGCTTAATTCTGAGGAGCTATGTGACATCAGATCGTTTTCCCTCTGGGCCTCAACTTCTTCCTAGGGAAAATGGAGAAAACCCATCCCTCCTTTTCCTTCATCCTAGGAGCATGTAGGACTCAGAGCATGCCCAGGAGGTAGGGGAGATGGAGCAGGGGTGAATCTGGGGCTTTAGAGAAGCTGACAGCAGCAGAAGGGCTCATCATTCACCCCTGTGGGGGAGCATACTATGCCAGGCCAATCTAGAGGAAGGAAGAGACTTTATAGGGCCTTAGAAATAATACTGGATGAGGCTTAAGGAGCTTTGTCACTGATTAGCTGTGTGACTGTGGGGAATCTAATCTAATTGTCCAACCTACAAAAAAAGAGACTGAGGCAGAGCTCTGAGCCAGTGAAATTTTATTAAGGTCCATGGTCCCCTCTAAAGAAGTAGACCTCAGATATTCCTCACGATCTGAGATGCCACCTTCTTCCAGGACCTTATTTTTATAGGGTTTGATACCCAAATATGCAAAAGAAGCCTGGCAAAATACAGGTTGATAGTCCTTGCTCTTGAGAGCCAAAAATGCCATAACAGCAGGTCATAGGTTGGGTGAAGCATGAGGCATCTCCACTGACTAAGTGGTCACAAGGTGGTCATAAGATGGTCACTGCTGATATTGGACAGGAGAGAATGGTCCAAAGGTACAAAAGTAAATTGGGGGACTTTGTAAAGCATCAAGGCATCCTGCCCATGCTGGGTTTGGACATGGAATTTGAGCAAAACAGGATGGAGAGAGCTCTGTCAACGTTCTTGTGGTTGCATAAGTGGGCCTCATAACTTGGTGAACAAGTAGTAAACATTACATTAAGTTTGAGGGTCACTATAAAAATTTATCTATCCCCAGATGTATAAAATATCGAATGGATTGATACTTGTTGGAATCAAGCAGAGGTCCTAGTGGAGTATTTTTCACATGACTGTGGACTTCCCTTCTCTGAGCCTCTGTTTCCTCATCCGTATTTCATGTCTCCTAAGGAGACTTCAAGGGGTCCATGAAGAGGCTCCTTAGGGAATTAAGAGTATTGTGAAACAGACAGAACCTGTAAAAACATCCACAATCGAAGTGTGTGGCAACTCCAGGCACAGAGAGGTTTGAGGAAAGAAAGAAAGACAATAGTAAAAGCCTTAGTCCTGAACCGGCTCTCAACCCTGGGCCTCAGCCTAAGCCAGCCCCTCTTGAGCTTGACCTAGTCCTTAGCCATAAACTATTCCACTGGATACCCCCCAGAAGGTGCCCTGAGTCAAACACAGGAAATGCAGTCTCCCAGTATGTGCTAGGCAGGTGCCCCACATGAGTGGAGTATGAACTTGCAAGTTGTTGTTTCCCTAAAAGTATAACTACTGTTAGCCTTGAAAAAGACTCGGGGTCAAATTCACCTTTGGCAGCCAAGTTTGAGAGAATACATAAAATAAAGTTTCTCCTCCCTGAAAGTTAGATTGAAGAAGGGTCCCCTAATGCTGTGAGCCCCTCATGTTGTCTCCTTGGGCAGCGCCCATGTGCAGGCTGGCCCAGAGAACTCTCTTATCCTGGGATTCCACTTTTGATGTCACACAGTCGGTGTCCCAGGGCCAGTCAACAGCCTTCCTGTCATCCTGCCCTCCTCTCCTTCTGGCCCATGTGACTAGTCCACTCAGCGTGTGATGTGGCAAGATGTGGGAAAGTGGAAAGACAGCTGAACTTGGAAACAGCAAACCTGAGGTGAAGGTGCTGCTCTGACATTTACTAGTCATATGACACAGGCCAGATACTTCACGCCTAGAGCCTCAGTTTCCCCATATGAAAAACGGTGTATGAGGAGTATTCTGTATACTCACCCCAATAATTATAGAGGGTCTGGGCTTTTCAATGGAATAAAGCAATAAATCAAAGTTATGAACTAGATGTTTTTATTGAATCAATCAATCAAAGCCATAAACCAGGAACAAGCAATCAGTCAAAGGAGGAGTGAAATGCTTTCGAGCCATTGGATAAAAGGGAATTATGTCACATAGGAATTGGGGTTTGCTGGGGAGATTCACTCAGGCCCAGTGAGGCTTGGGTAAAAGCAGCAAGCCGGCTTGGAATCCAAGGTATTATGGTAGCAGACCAGCCTGGTGTGGAACGGCTCTGAGAAGGAACCACTTAGGTGATGTGGGAGACTCAGTCTCCATGCCGCTCCTCTCTACCTCCCTGCCTTGGCCAGAAGATGATCTTGGAAATCCTGCAATATTAAGAGATTTGGACTACCCATTGGTGACCCCAAAACACCAGCATCTTCATGTGGAGCCGATAACAGACTGGATACTATGGAAAGGCATCTTTAGGACTCTATGAGGAGCCCAGCAGAAAGCTATGTCTAAGGGGAGTTTTATGAGCACCTAAAGGGAGAAATGGACTTCTGTCCACCTGGGAGCCAAGGGTTACCCCTCTGCCATATCATTAAACTTGAACTTACTTTCCCTGGGACTCTGTATGTACTTATGTCCTCTGGGGCCCCGATGTTTTTTGGGGTATGGTTTCTTTAGTGCAGTTGTTTTTCAGTCATGTCTAATTCTTTGTGACCCCATTTGGGGTTTTCTTGGCAAAGCTCCAGAGTGGTTTGCCATTTCCTTCTTCAGCTCATTTTATAGATGAGGAAACTGAGGCAAACAGGATTAAGTGACTTGAGCAGAGTCACACAGGTAGGAAGTGTCTGAGACTAGATTTGAACTCAGGAGGATGAATCCTCCTGACTCCAGGCCTGGCGCTTTACCTACTGTGCCACCTAGCTGCCCTACCAACTATTTATACTATACCACCCTAGTGTCTACCTATTTCTAAATATTGACTCAGGCTAATATCAACCAATACTCTATGGGGAGTTACACCAGTGGGTGCTCAGGAGCAATACCATTAAATGTATCTTTCCTTTGAGGGGTACCCCTAGAAACCCGAGGGGAGAAATAATAGCCCCCCTCAGGGGCCCAACCTACTAGTCCAGGGCTAATTGTTAAGAGTGAGCCAAGAGCCCTCGCTGTAACAGCAATATAATATTTGCACTACCTACTTCATAAGATTATGGCAAAGAAAAATCTGTGTCCTGTGATAGAACTAAAACTCTTAGAGGGCAAGGACTATTTCATTTTTTGTCTTTGAATCTCTATAACCTGTCACCATATCTGACCCCATGGTAAGAGTTTAATAAATGTTTATTGATTACTTGATTGATTGAACCTTTAAGCACTATATAAATAGGAGTTGTTTTTATAATGAAGCCTGCCTAGCCAGATTGTCTGTGGGACCCCTCCTGGGGGAAAGGTGGAGGGATGGCAGCCTGTACCCTTCTCCTGTGACTAAAGTATCAGCCGGTGTGAGAGATCATGCAGAGGCCCCAGGGTGCCTGCACAAGACGTTCCCAAGCAACCAGTTCTTGCCTTTTGTTTTTGTTTGTGCATAACAAGCCAGCTTGTTGGTGGAAAATAAAACAGATCGGGTAGCAAACCCGAGAAGATATGAACTTGACTGTGAAAAACAGTTTCTTTAGCCCAGAGAACACAATCTTTGGGCACCAGGCTAGGGGGCATCAGTAACATTCCACATCATGTTTACCCTGGCTTTGTGGGTGTGAGTGTGTAGGGGGTGTGTGTGTATGTTGTGATCTGTGAAGTGTGTGTGTGTGCCACTTAGTGTAGGTGGATGGTGGATATGGTATATGTCTGCACTGTTGGTGTGTATGTGGATATAAATGTGCACACACATACATACACACATGTGTGCACCTATGTATTACTGTGACATGTGTGAATGTGTATATATGCATCTATACACATGTATAGCTACATATATGTACATGCTCATACATATATGTATGTGATTATATATACATCTATGTATTATTTGGGTACTGATTTTATGTGCTTGTGTCTGCCTTGTATCAGTACATATGTCTTTGTGTGTGTGCGTATTATACCCTGTGTGGATGCTTTCTGTGGGTACATTGTCTTGTATATGTGCTGTGGTGCTATATGCATATGTCTGTGTGTATTATGGTACCAATGATATGTGTGCCCATGTTATCTGTGTGTCCATACACATGTGTGCATATGGAATGTGCCTTGTGTGCCTGTGTATGCTTGAGAGCATGTGTTTATGTCTGTGAGTGTTTTTGTGCCTGTGTGAGTACACATCTGTGCTTGTGCACCTGTGTATCAGAATACATATCTATGTAGTTCCTTCAGGCTGATTTCACACTTTGACGTTTTCTTCCAGGGCATGTATTGTAATTTTTACCTCTGCCTATCAGCAAATCTCTGAGTTGGGTTTTGTCCTTGAGTATGGGGACACCCTTTCCTCCACCCTCCCCCATCTCCTCAGCTTCTGACAATCATTCCCACAGCTCCATGTGTCAATATTTGGAGAAGGTAAATCTGAATGAAGATAGTGAATCAGCTGTGACCACGACAGTCCACATAATCTAAGAGCTAATATGCCATTTAGAAAGCAGTGGGAACCTCAGAGAGGCCCTTATCCCTAGTTCGTCTCTGGACTCGGCCACACTGAGCAGACCTTTAAACAGATCACTTCCCCTCATTGGGTCTCAGTTTCCCCCTCTGCAAAAGGGGGATGATAAGCCCCATCCTGCCTCCCTTCCAACCAGAGATGTTGTGAGGATCAGATGGGAAAGTCCACATAAATATATTTTTAAACACAGTAGGATAGAAATGGGAGCTATTGCTGTTACTGCCTATGAACTAACAATATATAATAACAAAAGAATATCTTTTGATGCCTAGGATGGAAGTTGCTCCCCTCTGCTTCACTCTCCTTATGCCCCATAATAGACTCTAAAACCCCATCTGCCTATATTCTTCTCTGATTGCTGCAGGTTCTGCAACCATGGTAGAAAGTAGGTATGGTTGCTATAGAAAAGGCAGGCACCAAGGCTCTAGGAGAGGTGGGCACTGGGGTTGAGAGGCAGGTATGGCTATTGAAGGAGGATGGGCAATTAATGGTAGGTGTGAGGTGCTGGGCCTCCAAGAGAAGTGGGCACTGGAGTTACAGAAGAGGTGAGTACTGGGGCTATGGCAGAAATAGGGTCTAGACATCAGGAGTTCTTATCTCATGGTGAAGTCTAGGCACTCTTTCTAAGAATAATGTTTTTAAACACATTAAACAAAATACATAGAATTATAAAGGAAATCAATGACATTGAAATCCAAGGCAACAAATTAAAAAAACAAAAACAAATTCACAGACCCTAGGTTAAGAGCCACCACTCTAGGGGCTTTAGAGGGCATGGGTGCCAAGGCTATTGAAGGAGGATGCAGACAAAAGGATAGATAGACTCCATCTTGTAATAAAGTCTCTCTGAATGGTTAGCTCTCTAGACATATTTATCCATGACTATCCCTCCCTCTCTCCCTACTTCCCTGTCACCTTTACCTGTCTTCATCTAGTCCTATTCCCCTTGGTGATTTTAGCTTCTCTAGGACCAGCTAGCTAAGAAGGGGCCTCCAAGTAAAGGGACAGCTAAGTGGTGCCATAGTGCATAGGGTGCAGGACTTGAAGACTCATATTCTTGAGTTCAAATCTGGCCTCAGACACTTACTAGTTGTGTGACCTGGGCAAGTTATTTAATCCTCATCTGTAAAATGAGCCAGAGAAGGAAATGACAAACTACTCCAGTATCTTTGTCAAGAAAACTCCAAATGGAGGTAGTTAGGTGGTGCAGTGAATAGAGCACCAGCCCTGGAGTCAGGAGGACCTGAGTTTAAATCCAGCCTCAGACATTTAACATGTATCTGCTGTGTGACCTTGGGCAAGTCACTTATCCCCAATTGCCCTGCCTTCCCTCCTCCAAAAAGCAAAAAAACAAAAAACAAATAAACCAAAAAAAAAAAACAAAACAAAACAAAATAAACTCCAAATGGGGTCAAGAAGAATTGGACATGACTGAAACAACTGAACAACAACAACAAAGTTCCCCGGTCTCTAATCTGGGGTCCCCCAAAAATGGCCTAAACCATTCTATATTTGTTATAAACATTGTTGAACCCTGGCACTACCTGACCGTTGCACTGACTGCCTCATCCCCTTCCACTGGCAAGAGGGAAATGGGTTTTTAATAGCATTCTTTTTCCTCTCTTCTATTTCACGAAAAGCCAGGCAGCAAAGAATGATTCTGGTCAGGCCCAGCTCCCCAAATTCCCCTTCATACCCTAGAAGAGTCTGAAATGAAGGCAGCTCTGGCTGTTTTTCTATCTATATAATTCACAGGCTTAGACTTTTCTTTCACATCCCACAAAGTGATTCAGGCTGCAGAAAGACCTGAGTGGATGTGAAAACTGGTTTTTACTTTCTCCCTGGAATGAGATTTTGGTAACCCAGTGTTTTGTATGCATTTAATGGTGAAATCCAGTCCCATAACCACTGCCCTTTCATTCTTGATCCTATTTCAGGGCTCTTGATCCCTAATGAGCATCAGGGTTCATTGTGAAGACTTTGAGAAACCCTCCTTTGATAATCAGTTTATGGCATTGTGTGACCCCATCCCCCATCAGTGTGTGAATGCCCATGGGGAGGGTACTCTCAGTGGCTTGGGTGGTGTTTGGAGAGAATAATTATGGATGGCCTTGCACTGTTGTGATTTAATGGCATTTCGATCGGGAAAGATGAACAAGCGTTGTCAAAGCTGGACAGGGCTGTACTAACCCAGCTCCCACGCACAGACACTAGGAAGATGACAAACTCCCCGGGAAGTTAGAAGAATAGTTAAAGTCAATGATGCACGGAATGGTCGACTGATATATCAAAGATGGGATGCTGCCTTAGGACCCTGCTTGAGTTTATCAAAGGTACAGATGGGATTTCTGACAAAATGAGTGAGAAATAAAGCTTTAGCACAGCTGTAATCGGATGGTACCATCAGGAGGCCTCTTAGCTCTCTGCCCCCAGCCCCCTCCTCCTCACTGATGCCACCAGCCTCTATTGAAAGGATGACTGGCCAGGGATGGTGACAGCTTAGGAGCTGACCACAGGGAGGCAGGCTAGGGTCCCCACCTGTAGCAGAGGGGGTTCCGGAGGCATGAGCTTGAGAGGGTTTCAGGGAAGTAGTCCAGGAAGAATATATGCCTGAGTACATCTGGACCCCGGCTATAGAATGGAAATTGTCTCTCTGAGAAAGGTTGCTGCCAGAAGGCATACATGGAGGAAGGGATGAGAGAGGTCCCCAGAGAGCCAGAATAACTTATCTAAGGCACTGAGGAGAGAACTCAATTCAATTTGTCACCAAGTGTTTGAAAGCCAGTATGTTAGAGAAGAGCTTTGGACTTTTTATCAGGAGAGACTTGGTCTCTAATAATTGATTAACGATGTGACCCTGGGCAGGTGACTTCTTTGGGGCCTCAGTTTTGTCCTCTATAAAATGGGGATAATTATTGTTATTAACACCTCTACCAAGCACTACATGCCCAGCCCCATGCTCAGCTGTGTTGTGGGAAGAAAGAAGAGACATATCCCTGCCCTCAGGGATTTCAGGGAGATAAGATTCTGCTATATAAAAAACACGAAAATTGGACAACTCCATAGGGTAACATGCTGTATAATCAAGGGCTGACAAGTGTTCAGAGATACCAGTATTGGAAGCCAAGAGGGCCCTTCCATGACTGAATATTCCTGAGCTCTTTAGAGTGAACTGAATCTTTGGCTGAGTGGGTAGGAGAGAAAGAAAGTGAAACTCCCCTGAGAAAAGTGAGTGACTCTTTTGGGGATAAATGGAACCAAAGAGGAAAACCACTGAGAAACTACCTGAGGGCAGAGCACACCTGAAATCCATGCTTTTGGCCAGAGATGGGGGTCCACAGGTAGATGTTCAACACTCTTTAGGGTCTATATCTGTGGGGAGAGACATACTTGATATGCGCTGGAACCCATGTTCTTTAGCAGAGAGGTTGGATCCATGTCAAGGATGAGAGAGCTGTTTTAAGGTCTGTGTCCTTGGCTAGAGCCATCCTTGGGGTCCATCCATTCCCTTCCAGGGCTTTTTAGGGAATGGCTTATCACACATTGGGGCCAGGAGTAATTGACACCATAACTGGGCACTGGTGAATGGAGAGTCAGTCATCTGGGCCAGACTCCGAGTACTGCAGTGTGGAACAACGTGGAGAGATCATTCTCCTGCTGCAATGCCAGAATCCTGTAATGAGGACTCATGCTGGTTGGCTCCTAATCCTCGATTGCTGGAACATTTCTGTCCCATTAAAAGATGACACATTGCCTGAAGATAGTTTGATAAACAGCCATCAGAGCTGTGCTTAGTGGGGTGTGGAGTTATACTTCATTGGCTATATTCCTGCCAAGAAGTAATGTGTCCATAATGAGTGTGTGGTAGACGTAGCCAGGGCAAAGCTGCACCGATCTTGATACCCCAGTGCCATCCTCCCATGCAGGGCCCATTTGTATTTCCTCATCACTTGTCACTAAATTGTAGGACTGGGCAGTTATCTCCTGCAGAGATGCAGCAGGTAAAGGGAGCCAAGGAGGGAGGGAAGGAGTGGGAAGCAGGTATTCCGAAGGAGGGTAAATGTGTCAGTTAATAGCATTAGTCATGCAACATTCATTGCCACTTAGCACAAGGAGGATAGCTTCTGTGATGCTGTCGTGCTTCCTGACACAGTGACCAGACATGATGGGTTTAGCATGTGACACGATGGGTAAAAAGGCTGGGGTTCTACTCCAAACTCAGTCATTAGCTTTCTGGAGATTTTGGTAAGTCCATCTCTGGGCCTGCTCCTCCCCCTCCCCCACTAAATGGAGATGCTATCCTCCCCCTCTCACCTCACCAGTATATTAGGAAAAACAAATGGGAACATGAGCCTTTGGAAGGCCAAAGCACAACTGCCTTCCTTTCCTTGGAGAGGTGGGGCTCTATGAATGCACAATGTTGATCATCTGGTTTTGCTTAAAATTTTATTTGTCAAAAGGAATTGCTTGGTAGGGGAGGGAGACATGGCAGGAAGAAGGTATTCTGAAAATGAGGATGGGGGATAGGGACTAGACCTGTGATTTTATTATCACCAGGAACTCCCGGGTAAGGAAACTCCCTCTGCAAATACAAATCACCTTCTCTGCAACTTATAAATCTTACAGATTTCATAGAACACTGAAAGGGGTAGTGACTTATCCAAGGTCACCTGGACAGTATATGTCAAAGGCAACACTTGAACCCAGGTCTTCCTGGCTTTGCAGCTGACTTACTAGTTACTATGTCACACTGCCTATACATGGGAAGCACTTAAATATGAAAAACCAAAAGGCATGTGTCTGAAAATGAGTATGGTAAAAATGGAAGATATGGAGGGAGGAAAGGAAGGGGAAGGGAAGGGAAGAGAAAAGAAAGGTAGGAAAGGGGGCAATCAGGGGATCTGCAGAGTCTTCCTCATGCGCTCTTTGCTGCTCCTACCTTCTCCCTAAGACTAATAGCTTTCTGGCCAGAGGTATTTTGAAGCATGTCTTGTGTGGTCAGGAAGCCACAATGGAGAAAGAACTGTGGTTTACTGGCCTGGCTCATTACCTGTCAGGAATCAACCTGTGTACAATTTTCTGAATGCCTCTAGATTTTCCTGGTTTTGCTACCCCGTCCCCCCTCCCCCCCATCCAGGATCTCACCAGCTGTACCCACTCAGGAAATAAAATCAGAAGGGTCCCATCCCCCTCCTCCTTTGTCTCTGCGGTGACAAGACGAGGGACCCCCAGCTGGGTGTGGCCTGACCATGTAGCATGATATAGGAGAAAGTTCAGCTTGCATCATCTCTGCCCTCTCATAAACTCATAGACTCCTTATTATACTACATACGTACAGACACAGTTATACAGTATCTGTGACATAGTTCATTTTCAGCCCAGGAATCATTCCCTTGGTGTGGATATATTTTAAAATGACTATGCCACAACTCTGTATAACTCATAGTATATATAGCATATGAAACACAACACCTAACAAAATAGAGATCATGACATGGACACTATTATAAGCACACAGCATGTAACATGTGCCATGTGAAAATGAGCTAACAATAGCTAACACTTACATAGCACCTACTATGTGCCAGGCAATGTGCTAAGGAGTTTACAAATATTATCTCATTTGAACCTTGCACAACCTTGGGAGCAATCCACATTTAGTATGATCCCCATTTTACAGTTGAAGAAACTGAGGCCAAACAGTGGTTAAGTAACTTGCCCAAGGTCACACAACTAGCACATATCTGAGGCTAGATTTGAACTTAAGGCCTTTCTGACTCCAGGCCCAACACTCTATCTACTGCATCACCTTGCTGACAAATAGCACACTGTACAACCTAGGCAAGAGTAAGTAGATTGCTTATAAGAACTCTTCCTCATAAATAGATAGGGGATCCTGCAGCAATAAGTTTGCAAGTCCTAACTTTGTGCAAGATGGGATACCAATGGCAGAGGTGAGCGTACCCTGCCCTCTTTTCCTGCCAAGCTCAGTAAGGCCCCTATCCTGAGTGCAGCAGGGAACATGAGAGCCTCTGCCACATTCAGTGGGACATGCACCACTGAGGCTGGTATCATTCGCATCCAAGTTGCTTGGTTAAGCTGTTTATGGCCAGAAGGACCCATGAAAGCAGCCCCATGACCCAGCATAGGATGGACCTCATAGAGGAGTGGGTTGATGATATGCCTGGAGGAATGAACGATTAATTGATTGACTAATAGGTTGATAGTAGACCAGATCACCAACTGGCTGCCCAGACCAATAGCCAACTAGTTGAACAGGGCAGCTGATCACATATAGAAGTCAGAGGACATATTCAGCCAGGCTAGTCTCAAAGGCCACACTACTGAGAAACAAAATCCATTGTAATCATTATTTCTAATTACTGAGGTGAGAGACTTGCTAAATACGCGCGCCCACATATACACATGAATGATTCCCCACAGTCAGGAGGGATTGTCCCTGAAGTGGGAAGGTGCCAGTTGCCACCAAGCCCTCAATTACCTCCACCTCCACCTCCACCCCTTTCCCTTGGGGAGAACAGGCTCAAGAACCAGATCCCACTGAACCAATCCCAGAGAGGATGTTGTAAAGATTTTAAATTATTGTAAAAATAAGCCAAGCCAATGGAAGTTCCTCGACCATGAACAAAACCTCCTCTGTCCTTGGTGCAGAACTTTTCTGTCATTGAGGGGAAGTTCATGTGGCCCCTTCTTGGGCACCCACTATCTGAACTAAATAACTTGCCCTCTGTTTATACAGAGGCAGTACCTGTCACACAATTGCACTCTTCTAGACTCTACCTCCCAACCCCTCATCAGGAAGCAGGGATTCAAAGCTGTGGCTTCCTGTTATAGGCATGGGCTATACTGAGATGGCCATATTCTCAGGCCCCTGTGGGATACATATATTTGTAAGACAATCGACTGGGTTAGGCCTCCATTAGGGAACAGAGGCAATACTCAGATTGTAGTTCAGGTTGGGGTTAGGACTCAGAATTAGCCTGGGGTTAAGATTCAAACTTAGTTGAGGATTAGGGATGAATCTATCCCTAGGGCCTAGAGGTGCTTTGTGTAAAGCTAACTAGACTTGTTCAAATCTCCACCCACCCCACCCACCCCTAGCTCACCTTGTGTGTTAAAACCATTAGGTTAACCCAGAGACTCCCCTAGGAGCACAGAGTTAACTCAAAACAGTCTCCTCTGGCCTTGAGTGATAATACTAGAAATTCCTTTATGGCATTCCTAATGTGTCACAAATGCATGCTCAAGTCATCATGGTGTGGGAATGAGTCTTCAAGACAGTGTCACTGGGAGATAACCTTGACCCCTGTCTGCTAACCTGTCATTCCCTGTGCCATATACCTGGTGTATTCTAGGCTCTAGGATCCTCCAAACCTGTAAATTACGCCTATCCATGCAAGGCCACCGCCCCAGTGCCAATTGTCAGCTCATAGTACCATAGGACAAGCAAAGTCATTGGGAGAAATTCAACCTCCTGCCCAAGGACCCTCCCTCTTTTTCTATGGCTCTGTGCCTCAGCAAGGTAAAGAGAATTAAGCATTAATTAAGCACCAGTAATTAAGCATTTGCCAGAATTATAAACACTGAGACTTGAGTAGCCTGACTGTTGAGATCTTTGTGGAACCTTGAGCTGGGACACAGCAAGTAGCAAGGCCTCTGCCCATGAGAATCCCAGGGCTGACCTGGACCAGCACATACAGCTTCTGTTTCATTGAGTTTTGGTGACAAGAGCTAGGTTCTAAAAGGCCAGCAGAACCAAAAGATAGAGTCAGTCTTATTCAAGACTTACTCAAAAACTACGAAGAGTGGAATGATTCCTGCATCTGGAAGGAGCTGCCTGAAAGAATGAGCTGTCCATCATGGTTGGCAGCATGTAGGGTCATGGCAAAATCTTTGAACTGAGTCAGGAGACTTCAGTTTGAGTTTCAGCTCCATCACTGATGAGTGCTGTGGTCATGGGCAAGTGGCCTCCACCCTCTGGGCCTCTGTGGTCTCTGAGGTCCCTCTCCAGCTCAGACATTCCATTGTTCTATGATTCCACGTTTCTATGACACTAGATGACAGTAGGTGTTTTGGAAAGCTCATTGTTTCTCTGACTTCCTGCAGAATCCATCGAAGCCTTGGGGATCTCTCAGCTGTCCTCCCCTTCTAAACATCTTAACACAGCAAAGGATTATTGGGATTCATTAAATGATAAAGTGTGGATGGTCAGGCTATAACTCTTATAAGGTCACAACTGGAAAATGTCACATTTGAATTAAGATGAAGGCTAACATTACACGTCTGTCCAGATTAAGCATGTGAAACTATGAGGACAGCAGTGAGACCACCCATAGCAAATCAGACACTTCCATGAACATGTGGGAAACTCGCTGTTCCCGAAAGCGAAATGTCAGGGCTGGGAGGAGTAGTGAAAACAACCTCGGTCCGTCGGACACTGCTCTTCTGGAAAGGGGGAGATACGGTCCTCGGAAACGAAGTGGTGGGGCTGGGATCCGAAATGAGAACACACGTAGTCGATCAGACAGTTTCTTGAAGGAAAGAGGGAAATGCTCCCCCCGTAAGAGGAGTGGCAAGTTTGAGGCCAACATTGAGAAGACCCACTACCGACTAGATGCTGTTGTATAAGAACGGGGAAGGGGAAATCCCCAGAAGCAGTGTAGCAGAACAAGGGTCATCAGTGAAAACCTCCGCTATGGCCAGTTGGACCCTGCTTTGCTGGAACGGGGAAGGCGCTGTACCCACAAACGCAGTGGCAGGGCTGGGGCCAGTAGTGAGAATATACACATCCAACCAGATGACCCTGCTCTGCCAGAACGAGGGAGACACCATCTGCGAAAGAGAAGCAGTCGAACAGGGGCCAGCAGTGAGAACACCCAGAGGCCAGAGGCTGTTGTGCAGGAGCGGGGAAGGTGTGGTCCCCGAAAACGCAGTGGTAGAACCAGGAGCAGCAAGGAAAATACTCTTAGCCCACCCTTTACTCCTGTGAAGGAACGGGGGAGATGTGCTTCTCAGAAACAGAGCAGCTGGACTGGGATCAGCAGGGACAACCCCCACAGTCAGTCTTTTTCCTCTTTGCGAGAGTGGGGGAGATGTTCCCAGAAGCAGAGAGCAAGGGCTGGGATCAGTGGGGAAAACATCTGCCTGGAATCCCCCATAAAAGAAAGAGGAAGACGCTCACAGAAACGAAGGAGCAGGCCTGCCACTAGCAGTGAGAACACACATTTTTGGCCAAATGTTCCCATAAAGGAATGTAGCAAGGGCTATTCCCAGAAATTCAGCAGCAGATCTGGAGGCAGTGGTGAGAACTTGCAGACCCAGTTAGGCATCCCCACAAAAGAACGGGGGAGAGGCCGTCCTCGGAAATGGAGAGACAGAGACGGGGCCCACAGTGAAAACAGGCAACCCCAAACAGAGGTCGATATGAAAGAATGGGAGATGTCTAACCACTGGAGGCAGGGTAGCAGAAGCATTAGGTCAGGGAGTGTGAACACCCAGAGCTGGGCCAGCATGACTAGGCAGGAACGGGGGAGACATTGTTCCCATAAACAGAGAAGCAGGGCTGGGACAGGTCATGAGAATACCCACAGTAGGTCATTCATACCCCCACAGGAATGGGGGAGAGGCTATTTCCATAAGCGGAGTGCCAGGACTAGGGCCAGCAGTGAGAATACCCACAGCTGGTCTGATAGACTCATGCAGGAACCAAAAAAGCTCCATCCCCAAAAGCAGAGTAGCAGGACTAAGATCAGAAGTGAGAAAATGCACAGCTGGTCAGATGGAGTCCTGGTGCAGGAACAAGGGAAACATTCTTCCCGAAAACCAAGAAGCAGGGCTAGAGCGAATGGTGGGAACACCCGCATCCAACCAGATGTCATTGGGCAGGAGATGAGGAATTCCTCTTCTCAGAAATGGAGTGGCAAGCCAAAGGCCAACAGGGAATATACCCGTAGCCAGTCAGACCCTGTTATGCGTAAGATGGGGAGATGCTGTTCCCATAGGTCAAATACCCGAGATGGGGCAAGCAATGAAAACATACACAGTCAACTAACCACCACCCTCACACATGAGCAAAGGAGACATGGTTCCCGGAAGCCAAACAGAAGGCTTGGATTGAGGGATGAGAACACGCAAAGCCAATCAGAAATCTCCGTGCCCAAACGGGGGAGACACTCCTCCCGAAAACAGAGAGGCAGGCCTAGGCCAGGCAGTGACAATACATGCAGTTGGTCAGACAGCTCTTTGCATGAGAGGAGAAAATTTTTTCCTCAAAAGCCAAACAAGAGAGCTATGAGTGTTGAGAATGCATACCTCCAGCCAGATGCAGCAGTGTACAATCAGTGGAAACTCTGTCCCCAGAAGCCAGTCATCAGAGTTAACAGTGAGCACAGACACAGTCACCCGGACGGCACCATCTACGATCAATGGAGACTCTGTCCCCAGAAACAAAGCCTCAAGCCTACCTCAAGAGGTGAGACCTCACAGAACCAGTCAGATAGCCTCAGGTCTGAGCAGAGGAAACTCAATCCTCACAAGTCAAGCATAAAAAGTAGGGTTAATAGTGAGACCGCAAGTCAGTCAGACACCCTAATCATTGAACAAGAGAAATCCATTCCCACAAAGCTGAGCACCAAGACTGGGGGAAGTGGTGAAAATGGACCCCTCCACCCAGGAACCTTCAAGCAGGAGTTGGGGAAATTCTGTCCCTCAGAGCCAAACAGCAGATATGCAGCAAGTGGGGAGAACACACACAGTCACTCAGATACCACCCTGCAGGAGCAGAGCACTCACTGTTTCCAGAAATCAAGTTACCGGGGTGGGGTGAGCAATGAAAATGCACACAGTTGGTCAGACTCAGCTGTGCATGAGTGGGGGAGGGCGGCTACTTGGAAGTCCACCAGTAGGACTGGGAGGACTGGTGAGAACTCGCAGAGCTGGTCGGAAGCCTTCATGCATGAATGGAGGAGGCATTGTCCCTTGGGGAGAAAACTCAGAGTCCCGCTCTCCCCTCTCCAACCAAAGGAGCCATCATCTCCTCAGCACCCTACAGTCTCCACAAGGCCCTGATGGCTCTGATAGGAGGAGCTCTGGGTCTTTCCTACCTTTGGCCTCATTCGGTTGGCATATCCACACCTACCAAAAGGTGGTAATGTGTTGGTTGACTCTTCCAATCTGCTCAGACAGCTCAAGTGGGTAAGGACAGGGGAAACAAAGGCACGTTTTTGAGGTGCTATTATGAGGCCTGACCAGAGAATTTAATAAGATGAATTTTCCTATAAACACAATTGAGAATTTAATGAGATTTCTTCCGTTTGAATTATAAGTCCCTAATATGAGCCAGTCTCTAATTGCCTGAGTGTGTCTGAGGATGACAGCGTGTTTAAGCTTCAGTTTCGCATCTAATCTAAATAAATTAGCAAACAGCCCCAAATCTGGGCCATGACTCATTGATGTGATATCGCAGTTCGGTCTGTAAGCAGCCACCGTGGGGTTGTCAGCTATGACCAACAAGAGGTCAGCCTGGGTTTCTTCCTCTTCTCTAATGTATAGCCATATCTCTTCACCAACTCATTTCCCCTACACAGGGTCAGGGGGACAGCACAGCAGGAAGCTTTTCTTGGAAAGGGATGTGCCTCCAGAAGGTGTTTGAGTCCCTTCCAATTCCTAACATCCTTATGGGGGATGGAGGAGGGGTTTCTACTTCCTAACACCGTTCTCTTTCCTGAGCCTATGAATATTTACATGGTCCTAGATCACAGGTCATGGGTTTAGAGCTAAAAGGAATCTCAAAGGCCGGCCAGTCTAACCACCTCCTTTTACAGATGAGTAAACTGAGGCCCATGAAGTGACTCTCCCAAGGAAACAGAAGTAGTTAGTGTCAGAGATGGGATTTGAACTTAGGTCCTCTGACTCAAAAGCCAGAACTCTCTCTCCACTATTTGTTGTGCTGGGATCTGGGTGCCATTCAAACCCCTTTCCTCTCAGTGTGAGGTTGCAGTTTTGCTAGGTAGGAACATGCTCCCAAAGCATCCTTGCTTCCTCTTCTTTGGATATGTGGCATTTGAGACTTTGGGGGCACTGGGCAAGTATTAAATTATGGTTAGGAGTCAACAATCTACCAGGAAAGAAAAGGGTATGGGGGAGCAGAATGGCCCCAGACTGAGAATCTGAAAATCTGCATTTTAATTTTGGCTTTGCCACTATCTTCCTTGTGACTTTGGACATTCCTCTCTCTGAGCCTCAGTTTCCTCATCTGGAAAATGAAAATGATGGTGTTTGCCTTGCCTGCCTCACCAAATCAGATGAGCTAATGTGTATAAGATGTTATCATTGAGGTCAGAAGGTGAGGGCCAGAGTTATATTGTAGAACTGGTACCAGAAGGAAAAGTAACATGGTCCAATGCAGAGTGCCCTGATCTGGAACTGGAAGGTCTGTGTCTGAACACCAATTCTTCCCCTCCTACCTGGGTAACTTTAGGCAAGTGACTAAACCTCTCTGATCTTCTGTCTTCATCTGTAAAATGAAGCAGTTGAATTAGATGAGGCCTCTAAGGTCCCTTTCAGCCCGAATTCAGGATTGATCCTTGTATCTTCATCTACAGATCAGTGTCTTAGCTACTCACAGAGCAAACATTTCCATCATGTGTTCCTCCGTAGAAATCCAACTTTACTGTCCATTTCAGGAAAATCCCTACATTTGAAGCTGGTCACTCTCCTTAACCCATCCATCAAAAGTGTATGGGCCTAAAGAGAAATGTTCCTTCCATTTATTCAACAGGCACTTAAGCCCCAGCTCTATTAGCAAGACACTGTGGGATACAAAGGGGAAGAAAAATCAGCCCCTGAGCCTAAGGAATTTATTTATTCCCTTGGGTGCAGCTCCATGCACCAGCTCACCTTCATCAAAAAAGATCCCTAGCTCCTAAGTCTGTCTGTGCACACAGCCCCAGGAGCCCAGAACCTGGCCTCAAAAACCTCAAACTGTACCTAGACAGTCTCAGAGAGATGCCAAGGCATAGCTGAGGAGGGGCAGAGAAGAGACCAGACGATCAATGGGGAGACCTCAAGAAGGTGCCAGAAAGACTGTGGGGAGATTGAGGTAAGAGGCCAGGGAGTCCCATCAGGCAGGCAGGCAGGTACCAGGAAGACAACTCCGGAAACCAAGGATACAAAGAATCTAGGGGATGTGGCAGGGCTTTGCTTTTACACTCATTGACTACTCTCCAGATCTTTAGGTGTTCTATACGTGCAAATCTGGTTTCCCCAAACAGACTGTGAGCTCCAAGAGAGCAAGGGCCCATGTCACAGAATCACAGGAAAGGAACTTGCAAGACCATTTAATTCAAGCTACATTTTGTAGAATTCTCTCCACAACATTGTGGATAAATAGTGAGCCAGGCTCTACTTGAAAATCTTTGAATGGTAAACCCACTTCCTCCTGATAGAGCCCATTCCACGTCTGGAAAACTCTAACTAGGAGGATGGCTACTGGGGTACTTTCTCTCAATGTGGGGTCCCCAGGATACTGACCCCAGTGTTCAAAGTGGTCACCTGCTCAAAACCATAGCACATAATCCCCTAACTCCAGATGTTTGTTTTTCTTTTCTGGCTAGTCAGGATACATAGTTCAAAGCCAAGACAATTAGGTAGCATGGGAGGAAAAGCAGTAATAGAATATTCTTCCCCATAAGCCTGGAGCATACATTCCCACCAACACACTTACCCTTGGTGGACAGAGTAGGTACACATAGGTATTATACATGAGGGCTACACAGGTAGACAATGCATGTGGTCCCATGGCACACATCTAGAGGGGAATTTCATGCCTCCAGGGATATAGGACCACTGTTCTCTTCCAGTGATACAGTTAGCATTTCTGTGATGCTGTAAGACTCGAAAAGCACTTCACAAATATGATCTTGTTTTCTCTACAAAACAACCCTGTGAGATAGGTATTGTCCTCATTTCCTCATCCCCCAGGATGAAGAAACTGAGGCAGACAGAAGTAGTGATTTGCCCTGGGTCATAAAGCTAGTAAGTGTCAGAGAATGGATTTAGACTCAGTTCTTATTGATTGCGTTTTAGCCCTCTTATCTACTGTGCTGCCCAGTGCCACTCTCAGGAGAGCATTTGGAGTGATGTCTCTACTGGGGACTTTTTTCATATTAGTTTCTGCTACTCATTGCTCTACTAGCCTTTAGTAGTTTCATGGTGACATAGCTTCTAGTTGGTGTTACTCCCTACTGTCTAGAAATTTCTCGGATGCATCTCTTCAGCCCCTTCTCAGCTGTAGTCTGTTAGAGTATTGTGTCATTTTTTTCCCCCGCTTCTTTGGAGGGGCAAGGGAAGGGCAATTGGGGTTAAGTGACTTGCCCAAGGTCACACGGCTACTTTTGTGTTAAGTGTCTGAAGCTGGATTTGAACTCAGGTCCTCCTGACTCCAGGGCCAGTGCTCTATTCACTGCACCACCTAGCCACCCCTGTTAGAGTATTGTGATCAAAAATTTTTCCCCATCAGGGCAGATGACAGCTGTCTAGTCATAACAGTGTTCAGGAAGGACCAATGCCTCTGGTGTGAGGGTTTGCTGAGCCCTTTTCAGGACTACTCACCCCAACATTGGTGTCCACTCTTCAATCAGCTGTTACCTGTGGCTCCAAGAAGTTGTAGCATGTGCAGTGGATATACCCCAGGAAAATTGTCTTGGCAGATGTTGAGGGTAACCAACAGGCCTCAAACCTGTTGGTAAGTTAGGGAGATGTCTACCCCAAGCATGTGAATACTTCCCCTGGTGGAATGGACACACCAGAACGGTTTGTTCCAATAGACATGGAGGCAGCTGACACAGGTGCTGTGGAACACTTAGAGCTTGGTCACACATCCCAGACGCCAAGGTCATGCATTGCATCCCAGACCATTGCCCATGGTCCTGACTTTTATCTTGCCACTGGATTCCCATGGCTCTGGAAGAGAGTGGAGTTGATGACTTTGCACACACTCCCTCACTCAAATCCAGTTCAGTCACAAATCAAGACCCTGTAAATGGCATTGGTTCTCTTTGAAAATGAAAGAGGAAACAACACTTATGTGAAGCTAACAAAAGCCAGATAAACTATGTAAATCTTCTTTCTTTAACCTGTGTCTTGGCCTGAGTCCTTTGTCTTAGATGACTATACATAGCTCAGGGTTAAAAATTCCTGAGATGGGGGTGGGGTGAGGCTAGGTATCGCAGTACACTGGCCCTGGAGTCAGGAGGACCTGAGTTCAAATATGGCCTCAGACACTTAACATGTTACATGTTAACTGTGACCTTGGGTAAGTCACAACCCCAATTGCCCTGCCATCACCCTTCCAAAAAGCAAAAAAAAAAAAAAATTCCTGAGATCCTTCCAAAGTTTTGAGTCAGAACAAAAGAGGCAAGATCGTTTTCCACCCAGCAAAGCACCCACTGTGCCTAGTTGTGCTTTTCTGAGACCAAGTCATACAAAGTCTAACCCTTCTTCCAGGCAACAGTCCTTTAAATACGTATCTCCCCCACAGCATAGCCAAGCACAGATCTGGGAATATGGTGAGGAGAAGAAAGAGGTTAGTAATCATTTGACTTGAAGTCTAAACTGCTTGTGTGAGCCAAGGAGATCCAGGCAGATTGGCCTGGAATATCTACCACCCTCCTCCTGCCAATCTCAAGCAGTACAGATGTAACCTGCCCCTCAGGCTCCAGCCTAACTTCCTTTACAAACTTCCCCTGGCTATCCCATCCCACATCCATCTCTTCTTTCTCTTATTATCTATGACAAACAACCCATTACCTGCTACAGCACACTGCCTGGTGTTGAGTTCATTTTTCCTGTGTGTGAGTCCTATATCCCCTAACAGACTCTGGGCTCCCAAAGGTAAGAGCTCTGTCTTGTTCATCTCTATACATGCCTCAGATTTGGTGCAATACTGGATATATGGCGTGAACTTTGGGATTGGTTAGGATCCCCAGGTTTTTTTGTGAGGATTGACCAATCAAACAAATATATTAAATTCCTACTACATACCAAGTACTACATTAAATGGTTTTGGTCTACAAAGAGCTCACATTCTATAGGAGGAGAAAATGTTTGTGTGTATAATGTGTATATATGCATATGCAGGTAGGTTTTCCCAGGTGACACTTGAGAAGCTGAAGACCAGGCTCAGGAAACAGGGTACCACATAAATGAATTGATTAACCAGTGATGGAGGACACGGAAAAAGCCCTTACTGACTCAGGTTCTGAATTCTGAAAGTTTATATAATGTATGTGTGTGTGTATATATGTATATATGTATGTGTATATATATATATATGTGAGAGTATTATACATACATATATATATATATATAACATTCATATATTCAGAGCTAGAAATGACTTTGGAAGTCCAACCTTATTTAACAGAATAAACTAAGACAGTGATTAAGCAACATACTCGGAATCACATAGCTGGTAAGTGTCTGAGGTCAAATTTGAACTCAGTTCTCATTCACTCCAAGTCCAGTTCTTTATCTAAAAAAGATATTAGATGATTTGGGAAGAAAGGGCATGAGCAACTAAGGGAAGTCAGTGAGAATGTAGAGGTCAAAGTGCTCAAGAAAATTTTCTCCTCTCCCTAGAGCCCCCTTTGATCTCATGTGCCCTTCCATAGGCTCCTATATTTCTGGCACCTTCAGTTTCTCCTGAATTCTAAGAGTGACCCCAGCTCCCTATTCAAAGGAAGTAGAAAATCTGAACATAAACCCAGAGTTGGAAGAGACCTTAAGAGGTCACCAACCTCCTCCTTTTACAAATGAGGAAACTGAGGCAGAGAGCAGCTGAGTACACAGGGTCACATAGCAAGTTATTATATGAGGTGGGTTTTGAACTCAGAACTTTCTGTTTCCAGGTCCAGATCTCTGTCCATTACATTTAACCCACCCACTTTCGGTTTTTGGAGCTCCAAAGTAATTTGCCTGAATTCTCTATGTGTATTAGTAGAAGATCCTTGCTTATGGCTTTCCCACCCCCCCCCCATGGGGGTGTCCTCTTAAATCTTCCTCTTGACCTGGCATCCCCAAGGAATCTCCCCAGTGAAATCGAAAATGAAAACAGTCCATGCCTTCAAGGAGCTTGCAATCTAGATAAACAGGATCTATCTAGGTAAATAAATATAAAGGAAATACAAAATGCTGATAATTACCTGAGGAGATCAGGAAAGTCCTTGTGAAGGAAGTGAGCCTGAGCTGAGCTTTGAAGGCCACTAGGGATTCCAGGAAGTGAAGGTGAGGAGGGAGAGCATTCTCATCTGGGGATCTACAAAAGGTCATGGAGTGACTGTCATGATGGAGAATTAATCAGTTAAGCCACTAAGGAAACCTTGGGCAGCAACCTGAATAGAATGCCAGGCCTGGAGTCAGGAAGACTTATCCTCCCGAGTTCAGATCCAGCCTCAGACACTTACTGACTGTGTGATCTTGGGCAAGTCACTTAGCCCTCGTTGCCTCATTTCCCTCATCTATAAAATGATCTGGAGAAGGAAATGCCAAACTGCTCCAGTATTTTTGACCAGAAAATCACAAAGGTCACGAAGAATTGGACACAACTGAACATAAGAAGAAATCTTTATGGTTTAGCTGGATCCTTGAGTTCTGCTTGTGGAATTGGATTTGTCTCTGCAATCTTTCCAGGATGGTTGTGTGTGGCCTTGGTTCCTCCAGTCCTCTGGCCCCCAGTCTTTTCTCTCAAGCTTTCACATCCATAGGCTGGGCTGGACTTTCATTTCCCCTCCTCCTGACTGTGATCGAGTGTACCGTGTGTACCGTCCTTGTCAAAGTCAGCTGGCAAAGTCTGCTTTATGCAAATGCTAAATGTGACAATGGAGAATAATTGAAAGGTGTTAAGTAGAAATTGCAAGTAACTGCTGACAGTGCCTGAAAGGTAATGATGCTAATTAAGGTATTCCCAGGGATGGGGCCAGGAAGAAGCTGGATCTGTGGCTTGGAGCTGGCTCCTGCTTGGGGTGCAGTTCTTAGGGAATGTAAATGAGGTGCAGGAAATGTCACTCTCTAATGAGGACGCCCAAACAGCTCCGAGGAGACACCAGGGATGAGTGTAAAATCGGCTGATAGACCAACTGCTGCATTCTGCGTGGGACTTTCCCAGAGCTCCCTCTTCTGTGTTCTCTGAGCTCCCCCCACAAGCATTCTGGACTTCCTCTCTCCAGCCTGATGCTGCTTTCCCCTGGGTGGGTGGAGAGGGTGGTGTGACCTGCTGGCTACTTGGAGGGACAGGGGCTCTGGCAGCCTTGACACTGCTGCGTGAGGGTTGATGTAGAACCAGCCACTGGGCTGGGAGAGGGATGCCATTGCTCCCAGACAATGATGAGGGTAATCCTCTAGTGTAAACTTGAGCTGATAAAACCAAATATTCCAGACTTAGAAAGACTTAAACCATTCTCAGCCACCATACCCACAAGGCCACCTACACTGCTGAGCTCCACGAGAGTGGGATACACACACAAAGCAGTCATGGTCACTTGGGTCAGCTCAGGGAGAGAGCTAAAGGACTGATATAAGGGATAACAGGAAAGGAAGAGAGACGTGGTAGGAAGGTTAGCATGCCCTGTGGGTGAGCTCTGAAGAGGGGAGTGGTCAAAAGGAGGCAGCATCCTTTCCAAAAGCATTTTGAGAAAACCCTGACTTTACATCTGAAGTCCAAGAGTAGTGCAAAGCCTGCACAGTCACTTATGGCTGTTGGGCGCCTGAGGGACAGTGTGGTCTGAGAGATAGTGCGGCCTAACAGCTGGCAGAGCCATACTAGGGCCTGAAGGCCAGTGATGCACTCTACTCATGCGGGAAGAAGTCATGTGTTCACTTCCTGTTTGTTCTTCATCATCCTGTCCCTTCCTCCTGGGATCATCCTTCGATGCGTCTTCCTCCTCTTTACTTTCCTTTTGTATTTCTTTCTCTTCCCCTTCTCTTTTCTTCTCTTCCTATTCCTTTCCTTCCTTTCCTTCTAGCATGTTCAGACCGCTTTCTGCTTTCTCACCCTACCCAATCCCAGAGCATCTCTGAGTTGTTTCCACCTCCAGTCTTGCTCTTAAGGAAGCTCAGAGCTCTCCTTGGCCCCCAGCCTACCCTGAGAGCAGTGCTGCCTGGTGCCCCCAGACTGCTCTGCACCCGAACAGAGCCGGGTCACCAGGACAGGATTTTGGAACATGCCTATTGGCAGGATTACTGCTGATGTCCCTCCCTGGAAAGAAGGCAATGTCTCAGAGAGGCACATTAACCTTTTCCAAGTTGGACAGTGGGTACAAGTAGGTTTTCCCAGTGACACTTGAGGTGCTGTATACTAGGCTCAGGAAACAGGGTACCACACTAATGAATAAATTAACCAGAAAAGAAAGACAGGAAAAAAGCCCTCACTGGCTTAGGTTCTAAATTCCAAAAGTATGTCAGTACAATATTGTTCTGAACTTCTGAAAAACTATAAAACAGTCTTTGTGACTAAAACACAAAGACTTGCTTCTGTGGGATATACTTTTCTCAATCACAATCTGATGTGATTATATTATTATACAATCTACTTTGTAAAGCTACATGGTTTGTTAAGCATAGCAAATCCATAAGAACTTCAAGTGCTCTCCTGGTTTATGTAGATACCCCAAACCTCCAAGCTTTTACTCATCCCACACCCTCAAAAGTCTTGGGCAAGGTCAGGGCAAAAACTTGTGTTTCTGGGACCTGCAATGGGCTCATTATTCAAGTCAGGAAGAAAGGGGGCAGGGCAGGGAAGCTCCAGAGGTGGGTGGTCTTGCAGCCTTCCCACCAACTGCTGAGATTTCATGGCAGCTGCTAATCCAGTCCTACTCTGACACCATCCTTGCCATGTCACTTTAGTCCCTGGCAGTCTAATGCAACATGGAAAATCAGGAATCCCTGTCACTGGTCTTGGCTAAAGCGTCTAGAGTCTTGGGATCATAGATGCAGAGCTGGAAAGGTCCTCTGAGGTTATCTAGTACAGATAAGGAAACAGGCCCAAGAAGATGAAGCAACTTGCTTGAAGTCACCCAGGTGTGAGTATCAGAGCATCTGGGGTACCACAGCGACAGCAGCAGTGTCTTTATGGCCCCTGGCTAGTGTCTGCTCCTGGCCACCACCTGAATGCTGAGCTAAAAAAGGAAGGGTTTGAATCTCAAGGGCAGAGAGTAAGAAGAAAAATGAACAATCTAGTCCACCTATATACTAGATTCTTCATGTCCTCAGACCTTTCCTGAGGTCTCTGGACCATCTTGAGTCCACACTCATATCTCCTGACTCTCCACCCCCTCCAGCCATAGCTTGGGACACATCTGGTTGATAGAAAGATGGGGAAATGGCCACAGAGATAGAACTCCCAAAGGGAGGGGCAGTTCTCAGGAACCATATCACTCCTCACTCTCTTTAGGTCATTATTTACCTGTACCCAGGGGGGACATAATGATAATTTAAATACACAAGAGGGCAATGAATGGGCACTGGTAACATAGATTTTTAGGCTAATTTAATCTGGAATTAGCTATAATACATGACTCAGCCAAAAATTCAATTCAAGCCAATGCAGAAATTCAGACTGCTTCCCCCACCCTGCCTCTAGCAACTCATTTACTCCTAGGACAAGTGGAACTCAGGTGCAGAAGGTGAGTGAGGGGCATATGGAGAGTGCATTTATCAAGATGGAGCCCCCATGTCTCCCCACAAGCCCAGGTATTCCCAAAGCATAATGATTTTCTTTTTGAAATTCCAAGCCATCCCAGAGTGGCTTCCCCCTTCTCTCACTTGATGTACGTCCACAGTATGATTTCCCTATTCCAGGTAAAACTCACTCTAAAGTCCTTCTCTAGGCCTTCTCCCCACCACCTCTACCCCAGCATAGAGAAAATGGGGCCTTCCCTTGCATCCCTAAAATCCAGAAGGCATCGCAGCCCCCCTCCCTGTTGATAAATAGGAAACGTTTAAATAACACACGGTGAAGAAAAACAGCGATAGATGAAAACTACAGAACATGAAATACACTTTGGCAGCCCTGATAATTCACGTCGTATTTATTATCATTGGCACACACCCATCTCCTCCTGCTTGTGAATCTGCTTTGCTATTAATGTAGTCTATCCAAAAAGAGAAAATGGCTGTTTATTTCTTAATGTGTAGGGGGCAGGGTGGGAATAAAGAATTCCCTTGTGGATTTTTAAGGAGTTATGTTGAGAAGACCCAGCAAACTGTGGGGAAAGAAAATGCAGGTGATCCAGGGAGTGCCTATGAGGGCACACTGCTGCCATTAGATCATGGCTGCTTCTTGCATGCCTGGATATCTCACCTCTCCCCAGTCATTCCTTCCTCCCCACAAAGGCTCAACCTGCTGTGACTTAGTCCAGAACTTCCTAGTGAAGAGGAGCCAAGTTCACAACAGGCCCTAGAGTCCAGCCTCTAGGGAGCTTTCCATGGTACCATTCCAAGAGAAACTGTCACTCTCTTCTAATTGCACTCGTGTGTTAATTTTCTTCATAAAATGTAGCACCTAGAACTTAATACAATATCCTAGATGTGGTCCAGCCAAAGATCTGAGCGTCACCTCCATGCAGATGATTGCCACATCTACATATCAAGCCTTCCTCTCTCTTCAATCACATCATCAGTTGCCTGTATGTACCACAGGCATCTATCTCAGTATGTCCAAAACAGAAGTCCATAAAAGCCATCTGTCCTTCTGACTTCCCTAATTCCATTATGGACACCACCTAGCTTTGAAACCTCATAGTCATCCTCAAGTTTGCACTATCACTTTCCCATTTGCCATTAAGTTCCCAGGTCTTGTCAATTCTGTCTATATAAAATTGCTGACATCTGTTCCTTTCTCTCCATTCAAACAGCAACCACCCTAATTCAGTACCTCATCACCTCTTTCTTAGACCATTATTAGAGCCCACTAATTGATCTCCCTGTTTCCAGTCTCTCCCTTCTCCAATCCGTCCTCCATTTAATTGGTAAATATATATTCCTAAAGCACAGATCTATCCATGTCATTCACTGTACAAGAAGTTTCATTGGTTCCCTATTGCCTTTAGGTCAGAATACAAACTCCTCTTTTGGGCAGTTAGAATCCTTCATGATCTGCATCCAACCTATTTTTTTCTGAACTAATTTCACCCTATTCCCCCTCATGCATTTGACGTTGCAGCCAGACTGGCCTATTTACAGTTTTCCCTTAACAAGACATTTCATCTCCCGCCTTCATGCCTTTGCATGGGCAATCTCCATGCCAGGAACCCCCTTCCTCCTTACCTGCCTTTAAGGCTCCACTCAAATGCCATCTCTTAAAAGGAGCTTTTCCTCATCTCCCAAGTTATTACTATTCTTCCCCTGCAAAGTATTTTGCATTTATTTTGAAGATCTTTTGTATTTACTTATCTGTGCACATGTTGTTTTCCCTCAGTTGAATATAAATTCATTTTTGTCATTTTATCTCCAGGACCTAGCACAGTTCCTGGAACACAGTAGATACTTAATAAATACTTGTTGATTGGACTTGGATTAGAGATCACTTTGCTTTTATAATTCAGCCTATGCTTTTTTTTTTTTTTTTTTGGCTGCTATATCACCATTAACTTTTGCTGAGTTTGCAGTCTCTAAACCTTCCAGATATTTTATACATAGGATTTTTATTTGGCCTGGTCATACCTCCATCCACATGCAACTGATTTTTTAAATCCAAGATTTATCTCTGTATTCTCAGCAATGTTCTTACACAGTAGAAATTTGGTGAATGACTGGAACAATTGTTTAAATAATGCTCTAGGTTTATTTCTTGGCCAATTGAATAGGATTCCCAACACCACCAATCAGTAGACATTTAGTGTGCCCCAGGTTAAGTATATGAGGATTACAGGAGTAATTACAGTTGTTCCTTAGAGTTTTCCCTTGAAAACTTAAGGAATAGTTAGAGAAACAAATTAGAGGTGCACAAAGCAATCAAAGCTGGCTTCCTTAAGGTGGTAGGACCTGAACTCATCCCCCAAAGAAGCATAGCATTTGAAGACAGAGAGCAGCAGCCAGGTGGTACAGTGGATTGAGTACTGGCTCTGGAGTCAGGAGGAACTGAGTTCACATCTAACTTCAGATACCAAGTTGTGTGATCCTAAGCAAGTCATCTGACCCTGATTGCCTCAAAAAAATTTTGAAAGAAAGAAAAGATCAAGAGGCTAGGGGAATCTCATCCTTACACAAAAGATTCCTATAGATATGTTACCCTCCCTGCTTTTTCCCATTATTCACACAAGTTTCAATCATGCATGTTTTCATTTCCTGGTAGCTATGGGTCCTGACCCTCAGGTCAGTAAGGGGAAAGTATTCTGTGTCCTTATTTCAGACCTGCCAGGTTGAAGAAAAATGGTAGATCATTCAATATGTACCTTACTGAATGTAATCCTTTAATGAACTGGGGCAGAGATAATTTACATTCTCTTAAACTATGCTTAGGGCTGTAAAGTTTAGTTATTAATAAGGTTTTGGTTATTAGTTCCTGCAGGGTTTGATTATTAGCAGTCCTCTGCCCTGTATCATATTGAGGAGATTGAGGACATTCTGCTATGGTTCACTCACATGAAAAACACGTTATGAGGCCTACTGGGATGGGAGAAATAGTGGTGTGGTAATAAATGCTGGTAGTGATAGATGGGCAGCTAGATGGCATAGCGCCAAGCCTGGAGTCAAGAAGACCTACATTCAAATCTTATCTCAGAAACTTACTAGTTGTCTGATCCTGGGCAAATCACTTAACCCTGTTTTGCCTCGGTTTCCTCATCTGTAAAATGAACTGGAGAAGGAAATGTATCTTTGCCAAGAAAACCCTAACTGGGGTCATGAAGAGTCAAATACAACTGAAATGATGAACAACAACTACAAAAGTGACAAATAGTGGTGGTGCTGGTGACTGACTGTTGTGAAGGTGACGGTGCTGATTTTGATGGTGGTGATAGTGATAACGGTGGTCATAGGTGACCCCAGTGATGATGTCAGGTGGTGGTGAGAATGGTAGTAGCCATGATAACTACTTGTAATGATGGTGATGGTGCTGATAGCAAAAGTGACAATGGAGATGATTCGATAGTAGTGGTGGTAATGGCACCATTGTTGATTCCTTGGTTTTTGGAGATAGACCAGCGCCCCCTCCCTGGACAAGGCTGGAAGTAGAACATCCACTCCTAGGTCCAGGCCAATGCTGACTGGCACAGAGGCCTTCTTCTGATCCACTTTGCTGCTATGCACCATTCTGCCCTTTCTTGGGGAGCCTGGTGGCTCTCCATTAGCGGGGCTCAGTGGTGCTGATAATCTTGACTGATGTTTGGGATGTTTGTCCAAGGGTCATCTCTTTTTCTTCCCTGACATACAAACTGGTACAACTACCATATAACCATCCAGTCTCGAACCCCACCTACAGGGCAATCCACACTGTGGGTCCTGAGATCAGTCTATTCCCCAAAGCCAGGCAATCATTGGACAGACCCAGCACAATTGACTTGACCCCAGGATACACGTAGATTACAACTTTTATCTCTCAGGGGATCTCAGTATTGTAACACTTATCCAAATTACTCACAGAAAAGCAGTTTCCTCTGGGGAAAATATCTTGGAATATTGGATATGGTGCTAAGAGTTGTCTCTACTCAAAGACAGATATAGTGCCTCTGACCTGTTTTAATCTAACTATTTAGTTTCATTTGGTTTCTTTATGAGAAGGCTCACAGTTCCTAAGCTCACTTGCCTTTTTTTCCAATGAACTCTCATTTCCCAGCAAACTATCTCACTGAGTCTAAGGAAGTGAGATTCAGTAAGCTGAGGCTCCAGGTAAATTCCTTACTGGGTTTTTCCCAAGGGAAGAGTTTTCTTTCTCAAAGGAGCAATTGTGACCGTGGCCCTTCTGCAAACCATTATGACCCAGCTGAGTTACCACATGAAAATGAACTTCACTTCCTGGAAATAACAAGGAGTGTGATCCTGAAGTCCTAAGTGGTAAAGCTTTTGTGTCCTCTATAGTCCAAATGTTTCAAATATGGCCTCCTCTACCTGCTCTTCCCGAAAATTGCATTACCAGAAGAAACAGGGATGGTTGTTCTGTAAATAAGTGAGCTAGGAGAGATAAGGGGTCTCACTCGAGGTTGCACAACAAATCACAAATAAAGCCCAGATGAAAACTCTGGATCTCTTGCCTCTCAGCCAATGGCTTTCTTTCTTCCATAACCTATCTTTCCATTCCTCCAATTCTTTCTCATTCTGCCAAAGCATCCACCTTGGAAGCTTCTTTTGATCAGATCTCCAAGGCTTTAGTCTTCTCAGAAGGGAGATTTCTAAATCAGAACACCTGTATGATGCCTTTATTCACTGTATTTAAGCAGTGCAGATTGATACAGGGATATCACAGACAGAGCATGCATTTATCTCACTTCACTCCCCTTTGTTCACTCCCCATTCCAGCCAAATTGACCTGCTAGCTGTTCCTAATTTCTAACATTCCATGTACAAGTGGTCCCCCAGGTCTGTAATGAACTCTCTTATCTCTGCCTTCTAGAATCCCTAATTCCCTTCAGATACCACAGATCAGGTTCCATCTCCTAATCTCTCCAATTATAAGTGTTCTCTCCCTTTTTGAAATTGTTTTGCATATACTCAGATGTGTACATTTCATCTCCTTCATCAAAAGTGTAAGCTCCTTGTGGATTGTTTCTTTTTTTTCCCTCTTAATATCTCCAGGTTCTAGCTAGGTATCTTGCATATGATAAGTATCTAATAGATGTTTGGTGAATTGAATTGAGGTGACATTTGTCTGATTAATGAGAAGCTGGAGAGAAAGGTTACTCAAAAGTGACAAAAAAGTTACACAGAGTGACAAAGTTGGGTCATTTGGAAGTTTCAGTTTTTCATAAAAAAGTAGATTTCTCAACCCCACTCCTGGCTCAATTCGGTATAACTAGTTTGCTCTGGGATGAATATGTAAATATGCAAATTGTCATCTCTACATGTTGACAAAATTGACAGCCAAAGCAAATCTCTGGATCTGTGACACTGCTTAGGAGAAATGATTTAACAACTGCAGTCTCCAGAAGGAAATATGATGGAGTGAGCCCATGACTCTAGTTGCAATCAGAGCTGTAAAACAAGGACTTTAGCTAAAGGCATCTGTAATTACGCTGTTACTAGAAGACACACCACAGGCATGGGAGTCATTATGCAAGAGGAGCCCACAATAGCAAGCTTGCAAGGGATGGTAACAGTGGTAAAGGGGCTGGTGCTATAGATGGTGATACAGATGGTGATAATGGAGATGGTATCGATGGTGTTGACGATGCTGCTGATGGTAGAGGGTATGTTTGCCATATTCTGAGATTGAGAAATTATTCCTATATAAAACCAAGTCGGGAGATCTGACTTTTGTAAATGAGTGCCCCCCTCTCAGACTGCAGCATGGTATCATGGGAAAACAGCAACAACACTAGATTTGGAACTGGAAGACCTGAGTTTGAATTCCAGTTCTATCACTTATTTCCTGGGTTATCTTGAGAAAGTCAGTTTCCCACTCTGGGCCATAATTTCCCCATTTGTAATGTAAGGGAATTGGACCAGAGGATCTCAAAGGCTTCTTCCAGCTCTATGTTCTATGCTCCCATAAATCTTCCTCTTCTCTTTCATGTAGTAGCATCCCTTTGTCCTTGTCCCCCTGAATCTCCCTCCAAAAGCCAACCACATATGATGTGTGGGAGATGCCCCTGCATTTCAGTTTTAGTTCCAGTGGATGCTAAGGTAGAATCTGGGTATATAAAGGTGCTTCTTGTGTCCAGAGCACCAAAGAGGAACCACAGTAAGGGAGCAGGGAGAATGGTTCTGAAACCCAGGAGCTGCTTAGTCCTTCCCTCCCTCAGTCAAGAAGCTTTTTGGGGGGGCCTATTGTGCTAAAGGTACCTGTGGGGATACAGACAGTCCCTGCTCTCATGGTACTCCTGGCTTAGTTGGAAAAGCAAGTCAGCCATGCTTACATGAAAAGGTAAACATAATAAAGGCTGAAGGTCAAAGGAGGGAGAAATGACTGTGCATTGAAGTAGTCAGGGAGGGGGTCACACTTGAGCTGCACCTTAAAGAATGCCTAGAGTTTGGATGGACAGGGAAGAGAAGGTGGGGAGGGTATGCCCAGTAGGGTAAAGAGCAAAACTGGAAATTCTAATAAACCCAATGGGGTGGGGGTGAAAGGTGAAGGTCAAGGAGGCTGGTCCAGATGAGCAGGAAAAAAGAACTATGGAAGTAAGGTTGGACAGAGGGGAAAGGCAGCTGCTTCTCATGGATCTGTTCTATCCAGCCATAGATCTGGAAGCTTTGAGGTCCCTTCTTGTGCTACAGAGGGGGTAAGTACAGGAGCATAGTTTGTATTGTGGGACTTGGGAGAGGATGAAAACCATTTAAGCCTTTATGGTCTTTTAAGGTAATGTCAATAATCATGTAAGATACAAATGGCTTAAGTCATGTGAATATAAAAATTGCTTACATGGGGCATCAAGAGTTATGACTAGAAGTCTGATCCCATCCCTTAATAAATATTAGTAATAGGTTAGATATCTACAGTGTTCTGGGTTTTACAAAGCACTTCCCATCATAACAACCCTGAAAAGGAAGGAGTATTCGGTTTATTATCCCCATCTTACAGATGAGTAAACTGAGGCTCAGAGATCTCACTTCAGTAAGTTGTATAGCTAATAATTGTCAGAGCTGGGGCTCAAACTCTGGGATTAGTGGTCTTCCACTATGCCATATGCCATCTGAAGACAGGAAAAAATACAACTCAAAAGTATTATTTAGCACAAATACCCACTTAGATCCCCCTTGATTATAGGCCCAGTTTTTCTTCCCTTTGGAAGCAGAAGAGACTATGGGAGTATGCCTGGCAGCTTTACCTGGCATGGGGAGACCCATGGCTGCCCCTTCCTATGTGGCTGGCTTGGTGCCAGGCCCTTGTCACTACAGCCATTTATTAAGCAGACTTTCTTGGATGTGGGCAGAAACGAAGCGCGTTTGCTTGTGGCCAGTGCATGTGCACCCTCATGCACACTCGAGGCTAGTAGGTAAAGATGGCCTAATAACCGTGTTCTTTTCTTTGTTTTCTTTCCAGGAGTGAAATACAATGCTCAGCGACACCGAAACGTAAGTTTTGCTGCTGCCAAGGGAAAGTAGCTAGGCCCTTTCTAAACCATGAATTTCGACTTTCCTCATGCACTGGGTCCTGCTAATAGAGGCTGTCAATCTTAGGTGGGTGGAGAACCCCAGGAAACTGCAGTAGGTAAGGAGAACTGGTGGGATCCTAGTGAGACTCCTCCACCTAGTGGCCCCCTTGATTATTGCAGCCACTAGCAGAGCCCATTCTAATACAGACACCCACAGGGTCCTGGGCAGGGACCCTTGGGGGCCTCAGGTGGAGGGTCCCCTCAACCAGTCCACTTACCCACATAAAAATTCATCTCACTGTCTTCCCAAAAGACAGTGAAAACAGGTTTTTGGTAACATCCTTCTCAATTTGTGGCACATTTTTATGATAAACCATTAAAAAATTCAAAATTATAAAAAACAAAACAAAAAAAGCATATTAGCATCAGAGACAAGAAGCAAGATGTTAATCCAAGTCCTGGCCCCAATAATCCAGATAAACATACAGAATTGTCATTTGCCTTTAGATGCTTCGGTTTCCTCTTATATAAAATGAAAGTTGTCATTTCTCCCTGCTCCCAAAAGGAGAAACAGACTCGAGGAAGGATGTTAATTTGGCTTAGCAGAAAGAGCACCAATTTCATTCAGAAGCCTAGATTAAAATCCCAACTCTGCTTCTGAGTTCAGATGCTAGGTACATAGTATACCTACAGGTTATGTACATAGTGACCTTGGGAAGGTCACTTCAATCAAATCAATCAAGCAATCTGCTAGCACTTACTGGGACCAGGAATTATGCTAAGGGCTAGAGATATGGAAAAGGGAAAAAACACAGTTGTTGCCCCTCAAGAGGCTCACATTCAAATGAAGGAAACAACATACAAAAAATAAATTGTACATACAAGATATGTACAGAGTAAATGGGAGTTATTAATAGAGGAAAGGCAATAAGGGGTGGGTGGGGCAGGAAGGGGCAGAGTTACCAAGAAAGGTCTCCTGCTGGACATGAGACTGAGTCCTGAAGGAAGGCAGGGAAGCCAGGAGGTAAAGAAAGTTATTATTCTGGGCATGGGGAAAAGTCTTTGAGAAGGTGTGGGCTCTGGAGATGGAGTAGAGAGATGTGTTCAGTAGACAGCTGTGAGACGTAGTGGGCACTGGACTTGGAGTCAGGATAGTCTTCAGTTCAAAGCCATTCAAAGACACTTACTAGGTGTGTGACCCTGGACAAGTCACTCTGCCTACCTTACTTCCCCCTCAGTAAGTGGAAGTAACAATAGTACCTACTTCCTGGGAAGTTGTTAGGATAAAACAAGATAATATTTATAAAGTGCTTTAAGTTTACATAGTGTTATGTATATGTATATATGGTATATAAATTTTATATAAATGTATAAAGTGCTATATAAATGCTTGCTATTGTTTTTTAAATTTTTATGAACAGTAAAACCAGAGTATGTGAAGGTGACTAAGGTTAATGTAAGAAGACTAGAAAGCTAGGAAAGAGCCAGGCTCATCTGCAGAATAAGCAGGCTGGGCCAGATCAGGGCTAGGGAACCTGCAACCTCAAGGCCTTCTAGGTGGCCTTCTAGGTCCTTGGGTGCGGCCTTTGGACTGAGTCCAGGTTTTACAGAACAAATCCTTTTATTAAGGGGATTTGTTCAGTGAAGTTTGGATTCAGTCAAAGGGCCACACTTGAAGATCTAGAGGGCCACATGTGGCCTCAAGGCCACAGGTTCCCCAACCCTGAGCTAGATAATTTCTTAAGTATGTTATTGATTTAGTATCTATGATCCTAAAATTAATAATTCCCATTCCCATTCTGCTTTAAGCTTTCCAAAATTTCCCTGACAATCATTTCATGAAATAGGTAATACGTATATCATTATCCTCTTTGGCAGAGAAAATTGAGACTTGTCCAGAGTCACACAGCTAGTAAGGATCAGGCCCTCAAACCCAAGCCCTCTATCCCTAAGTCTAGCACTCACTAGAAACACATAGCTCAGTGATGTGGACTGAGGCCGCCATGATGTTCTGGGATATCTGCAAAGTCTACCTGCTATCTCTGTTCTGTCCTCCTGCTCTGAAAGATCAATAAGGGTAAAGTAATGGATGTGAGGCCTTGTGACTACTCATCTTAGCAGGCAGGATGGTCCTTGTAGGGTGCTTTGTTATTGGTTACTAAGGCCCAGTGGCCCTTTTAACCCCTTTTATCTCTTCTTCCTCCCCCCAGGACTGTCCACCAGGAGGCAGCCAGGATGGGAGAGTGACAGGTCATAAAGCAGGAGCCTTGGCAAAGGTCACCCCCCAGGGCTCCCCAGGTCCGGGGGCACGGAGCCAGGAGCAACAGCTGAACGGCCTGGTGGTTCTGGTGAGAGACCAGGCGAAACCTGGACCGGAGGGTGGCCGAGTCCAGCCCCGGCAGCGCCGGAGGAGGCTTCTCATCAAGAAGACGCCAATCGTCATTGCTTTGAACAGCTCCACTGTCACTCTGGCTCAGCTGGGCCCCCAGGAGGCTGGAGTCTCTGAGGGTCACTGGCAACGTCTCTACCAGGTGCAACGTGAACGGAAGAAGATCATGCGGGACACGTGTGCCAAATACAAGAGCAACAGTCGCAGGGTCATCACGCCCTACCACGTGTCTCGCATCTTTGTGGAGGACAAGTACCGTGTCCTGTACTGTGAGGTCCCGAAGGCCGGCTGCTCCAACTGGAAGCGGGTCCTCATGGTCCTCAGTGGGCTGGCCTCCTCCACCAGGGACATCCAACACAACACTGTGCACTACGGTAATACCCTGAAGAGACTGGACGGCTTTGACCGCCAGGGCATCTCTTATCGTCTTAACACCTACACCAAGATGCTATTCATTCGGGAGCCCTTTGAGAGGCTGGTCTCTGCTTTCCGAGACAAATTTGAGCACCCCAATAGCTACTATCACCCGGTTTTTGGCAAGGCCATTCTTGCCAGGTATCGTGTGAATGCCACAAGGGAGGCTCTAAGGACAGGCTCAGGTGTGAAATTCTCTGAGTTCATCCAGTACCTGCTGGATGTGCACCGGCCAGTGGGCATGGACATTCACTGGGACCATGTAAACAGACTGTGCAGCCCTTGTCTTATTGACTATGATTTTGTGGGCAAGTTTGAGAGCATGGAGGAAGATGCCAACTTCTTCCTGCGCCTCATCGGTGCTCCCCAGAATCTGACCTTCCCCAGGTTCAAAGATAGGCACTCAAATGATGAGCGGACAACCACAAGGATTGCCCATCACTACTTTACCCAGCTGTCCCCCCTGCAGAGACAGCGCACCTATGACTTTTACTACATGGATTACTTGATGTTCAATTACTCCAAGCCCTTTGATGACCTGTATTGACAGCTAGGGTGGAAGAGCAAAGGGACTGGGTGTTGGGCCAGCTTCAGGGACAAGGTCTGGGTCTGATTCAGGGCCCAATCTGGAAGGATGGCATTTCTTCAGTCTGGGAGCTGGCATTCCTAGAAACACTCCTTGTATTTCCTTAGTCTGGGAGCTGGCCTTCCCAGAAAACCTGCCCTTTCCCAGAAAGACATGTCAGTTGAGACTATGACCAAGACAGCAAGATTGTGGGGGTTCTGGCTCCCCTTAAGAAATCAGTGCCATGGCTATACTCAGCTGTGAGCTGAGGGATGGCCTCAGGAGGTTTGAAAGGCATTTCAGGGAGCCATGCAGGGCAGGGAGCTTAGCCCTTGTATCTGTGTAATGCCTCCTTCATTCTAAGGCTAAGAGGAAGTCCCCAGAATGCATTTGGGGTTTGGGGTAGCCATTGTAAAGGTGTCTCAAGCAGGTAGGTACATAGAAAGCCAAAAAGCATGAGCTAGAGAAGTCTGAGGCCAGAAAATTGGAGGCTGAGGCTCAGCAGAGGGGAGGGAATTCTCAGACCCCATATTCCTCTTTCCTATGGCTCTGCAGGCAGAGATCCCTGTGGAATTGGGTTCCTAATAAAGCACATGTTTTCTAAGTAGTAGTTTTTGTCCAGCCTTTCCCTCCACCTCAGATAGTCTTTCCATTTCAGGCCTCTCAGATCTCTCTTATCTAGTGGGGCCTATCCCAAACTCAAACTCATACCCCAACCCATTAGCATCTGTATGATACTTAGGCACTAGGTCAGGCTGTGGTATCTTGCACTTGGCATTGGGTCCCCTACCTCCTAATTTACCCTGTGGCACATGCATACAGGGGGATGGAATTAGTGTCCCATGTCACCATCCCAATCCATCACATTCCTTTTCATCCTTTGCAGACACTTGGTTTCCTGGATCCCTGTGCAGTCCCCTAAAAGGCCCATCATTTTCTCAGACAAAGATGGTTGGTCCAGCTGAATGGAGGGAGGTTTACAAATGTGAGCTGGAGCTCTAGATTGTGACTATGTGAGAGTATAGCTGTGTCACTGTGTGATGGTATAGCTGTGTGTACTGATGTAAGGATACCACTGTAGGGATGTCATGTGTGGCTGTATATCTCTAGGTGTATTGCTTAAGGTTGTCTGTTGTCCTGGAGACTGAGCCACTGACATAGACATGGTCTTAGCTAATTTGCTTTACAGGTAGTTATTGGGCTTTTTAAGCCAGTTTTTATGAGTTCTTCCCCAAACCACCTGAGCTGGGAGAAATAAGCCCTACAGCATTGACCCTTCCATCCTCCTCTTATCACCAGGCCTTATCAACATGCATAAGCACCATCGATCACACATAATACCCCCTACACAGAAGGTACACATTGGTACCCACAGAACCAATAATTACACACACATCAGGCTATATACAAGAACCATCAACAATGCACCAAACACCCGCTAAACGTGATCACAAACAAAAATCCTACCTATTTCAGAAAATCCTCATCAACCATTTGGACACAAAAGCACTGTTAGTCTTCCAGAAAACAGTTCATAATCACCTAGATACAACAAAAGAATCCTGAAGACAGCTTGTGTAATGGGGAGCTTTCAATCAAACATAACCACTCAGCTTTCAGAGATAACCTCCTTTCCTGGGCAGTTAAAATGATAGTCCTGAGATGTGAAGTTTCAGTCAAAAGAATGGGAACAAGAGGGGTTTTGAGAAACTAGACCCTAGAGTGAGAGGCTTCATATAGCCCCCAGCAGCCACACGTCCCAGGAGTCACTCACCCACAGGCTCACCCTAGCACTTAATAAGGTGCCTGGTCTGTGGAATGTCCTTAATAAATGCTTATTGGCTGACTGACCAACTTGATAGAGCATCCAGTTACAGGACCCACACCTTTAGGGACTTCTGGGGAAGGGGGAGGGGGAGGGAAAATATTTGTGCTGATAACGGGACAAAGGAGGGGAGGAGAGAAGAGAGTAAGGAAAAGGACAGATTATCTGTGGTGGGGACTAAATCATGTTGGAGTCTAACTGGAGTTCAAAATTTGTGGGAGTTGAGGTGGAGACGAAAGGCTAGGCCAAGTTCTGATCAGTGCTTATTCTATTTTTATTAGTAATATTCATGACCAGTAGCTTATTTATGTACAGATCAGGGAAAATGGTGGAGGGAAGGGGAAATGAGGAGGGAAGATGGAGACACATCATGGTCAGAGGGCACATCTATAGGATGGTAAGCACAGACCTAGAGGATGCCAAGTCGTTATTGAAGGCAAATCTCAATTTGTTTTCAGTTGACAACTACAGGAGTGGGGAATCCTAGTCCATGAGATGTCTAGAACCAAGTTCTCTGCAAGCAACTCTGATTGGAAACTTGGTCTCAAACTTAACCCTGGCCTGAAACCTAGAATAGTTCTAACCTTAACCCTCACCTTAAACCTGACTTTAACCCTAACCTGAACATCAACTTCAACCTTAGCTAGCCAGGCAACCAGGCAAGTAGAATGACAGAGCTGCAGATCAACAAGGAGATATAAGGGTGGGTGGACACATCTAACTAGATAATTGGACTTCTTCCTTGTGTATTGGTTTCTGTTTGCTTCTCAGAACTTGGGCATGGCAGTAGTGGGGTAATTGCCAATGAATGGGAGCTGAACAGATAGAATATCCTTTTCAAGAAAGAAGGAAGTCAGCCCTAAAAAAATTAAACTTCTCTCAGGAGTTCAATGTGACTGAACCACCAGGGTAGCAAATAAGTATAACAATTAAGTACCAGGTTTAGTCAAAAGAGCTACCAAAAAGAAGTCAGAGGGCTGGAGGTCTGTCTTCAGGAAAGTATAGAAGGTAAGAATTTTTTAGAATCTGAAGAAAACGTGCTGTATTTATGTTTCCACTATACCAAGTGACAGCTAAGGATGCACATAGTACAAGCTGATCTCTTTCCCAGAGAAGATGGTGAAAGGGCTGGAAGAACATAGCTCTCCTCTTCAAGTTATCAGGGATAATGAAGTGTTCCTGAGGGGAATTCCATCTAGTATCAGGAAGTCAGAGAGTGGAATAGCAAGACAGGAAAGGAAGGAAAAACAGCTGAACCTTTGGAGCTCATTAGGTGTGAGGCTCTTTCTGTGAAGGACGGAAATAGATCATCTCAGGAAGAAGTCACTACTTTGGCTGCCAGGAATGATGGCATCGATCCACAAGCACTATCAGGTGAGAGTGTCCAGTAATGGTCAGAGAAAGAACAAGTGAGGTCCCCTACTAAAGGCCACTTGAGGCAGGGATTTGTTGACCTGATAGGAATGATAAGGGAGTTTATTATCCTCTTGGGGACAGTATCCAGGATGTGAAGGGTAGCCTCCTGACAACCACTGTCCTGATGATTTACATGGGGTTAAGTGATATCACCAGAAGTAATCAAGAGATTATGGCTAAGGATTGTGAAGTGTCAGATGAGAAAATGAAGATTTTGGGGCAGGAGTCTTATCAAGTTTGTGTCATGAAACTGAAGATTTTAGGGCAGGAGTCTTATCAAGTTTGTGTCATGAAACTGAAGATTTTGGGGCAGGAGTCTTATCAAATTTGTGTCATGCTCCCTTTTGGCAATCTGGTGAAGCCTATGAACTCCTCAGAATAATTTTTTTTTTTTTTTGCTTTTTGGAGGGCAATTGGGGTTAAGTAACTTGCCCAAGGTCACACGGCTAGGTTTTGTTTGTGTGTGTTCAGTGTCTGAGGCCAGATCCAAACTCAAGTCCTTCTGACTCCAGGGCCAGCACTCTACTCACTGCATCACCTAGCCGCCCCCAAGAATAATATTTTTAAATGCCTAAAATGAAATATATAGGATCACAAAAGAAACCAATTTGTACTGAAATACAGTTATCAATATATTTTTTTAAACACAAGTTCAGGGACCTGAAGAAGAAGATCCCTATTTAGAGGCACAGAAGGAATTTTTTTTTTTGCCTTTTGGAGGGCAATTGGGGTTAAGTGACTTGCCCAAGGTCACACGGCTAATTTTGGTGTTGTGTCTGAGGCCAGATTTTGAACTCGGGTCCTCCTGATTTCAGGGTCAGTTGCTCTATTCACTGTGCCACCTAGCTGCCCCCACAGAAGGGATTTTCAACCAAACAGTACTGCCAGTTGAAGATCAGGGATTCAGAAAATAAAGGAATAGTTGGAACAGCTGGCTAAAAGATGATGTATGAGAATGAGATATAGATTTCTTGGACCACATTAAAATATGGGAATAACAAGCTTCTGGCCAAGAGTGGAATACTCTGGAAAAGGGCTGGTAAAAGCATATTTTCCTGGCGTTTTACAGATCTGATCAGGAGGGCTTTAAGATAAAAGGGATTGGTAGGGAGGAAACTGCCCACAAAGAACCTAGTATTGAGAAGAGTAGCCAATACACCATGAAAAGTAAAATAGAAGAAAGGCCCTGACTAATTCCCAGAAGCCAACATCCAAAAAGAGAGCCAGCAATAAATTGCCTCAGACATCTATATTCAAATGCACAGGATCTGGAAGGATATACCTTACTTAAAGGAACAATATATGAGTCGAATGGCTGGATGATAAAGTTCCATTGTAAATTAGGAAGGTAACCTCAGGTGAGGAAATCCAGGAACCCAAAGTAGGGAGGGGAGAACATGGTGGAGAGTGTATATGGATGAAGAGGAGAAAGAGAAATGATATTGTCATGATGGTATTCCACAGGCCACCTGGATGGAAGCAATTAGACCAGGGAGGAGATCAGTAAAGTAGTATTAAGGGGTGACATTGGAGGAATTCAGCATTACAATGATCTAAACATCTACTGATGCTCAGAAGTCACTAAAAAGTAACCTACTCAAAGGTAGAGTAGGTGAGAAATGTGACTTTTGCCTTACTAATAATCTCATTCTTCAAAGGGTGGAGGAAGCAACAAAAGGAACCATTATTACAGACTTAGACCTGGCCGACAAATAACGAATTGTTAATAATTTATAAGACAAGCAGTGAAGTAGGTGGGGGGCATAAGGTCACCAAAAGTGTTTGCAGGGGCAGCTAGGTGGCGAAGTGAATCTGAGTACTGGCCCTGGAGTCAGGAGGACCTGAGTTCAAAATCTGGCCTCAGACACAACACAAAAATTAGCCGTGTGACCTTGGGCAAGTCACTTAACCCCAATTGCCCTCCAAAAAGCCAAAAAAAAAAAAAAGTGTTTGCAGTTGTCATGGAGAATGGGGGGGAGGTGCTGTGGCAGTAGAATGAGTTCTAAACTTGGAATCAGGGACTGAATTTGAATCCTAATTTTGTTGTTTATCACCTGCTTGCTTGTATTATCTTGGGCAAGTCACTTCTCTGGGCCTTAATGACTTCATCTATAAAATGAGGCAGTTGGATTCAAAGGCCTCTAAGGTCTTTCTTAGCTCTAAATTTGGTATCCTATAATCTCACAACTTGGGCAAAAATCAAATGGAAAAGGGAAAAATGCTCCTATTTGCAGAAGCTATTGTGTCAATCCCATTAATCCCTCATATGATGTAGAGTCTCCTAAATGAGATCCATAATCACTAAAAAGAAAAAGTTCAGTCAAATTACCCACAAAGGAAAAAATAAGAGGAAGACGAGTGTTTCTTGTCTAGACTATGATAGTGCAGTTAGATGAACCACATCCAGCTGGTCACTGGCAGCTGAAGTGGTTGCTAAGCCGAAAGTGACAGGAACTTTGGAGGTTAGTTCATAATAGGAGGGAGAAAAGCCAGGAATAATCTTACATAAACCCAAGACTGGAGGAAAATGAATTTTGAAGAATTCAAAGAAAAGCTAGGTAGGACCCAATGGACTAATAGTCTGCAGAAATCAAGCCAAGGGGATTGGAAAGCACTTTAAAAATGAAATTCTGAAGACACAAGCATGACTGATTCTGATAAGGAGGAGAATTGGAAGTTGTCTAAAGAGATTAATGTGACTGCACAAAGAACTCACCGAACAACTCAGATTTTTAAAAATACATGTTTAATGGATGGAAACAAGGGCAAATAACTAAGGATGGTACAAAAAAGTAGCACTGTCCTCTTAGAACAGCATCAGAAGAACCTAGAATGAACTGAGGCTGCTGATAAATGTTAAGTTAAACAAAAAAAGTGGTTCTTAGTTATGCTGGAGGCGAGGGGAGAATGATGGGACAGAGGAGGAAAAATAGGCATTTATTAAGTACCTACTGTCTACCAGGCATTTGCCAAGAACCTTACAGATGTCTCATTTGATTCTCCCAACATTATGAGGTAGGTGCTATTATTATTCCCATTTACATATAAAGAAACCGAGGCAGAGAGAAGTTAAATGACTTGTCCAGGGTCACACAACTAGTAAGTGTCTGAGCTCAGATCTGAACTCAGGTTTTCCTGATTTCACACCCAGGACTCTATCCATCAAGCCACCTAGATGAAGAGAGGGGGCTCCTGCTTGATGCAGATGGGATAATGATAAATGACAAGAGTGATAAACCACTCAACTATTGTTTTCCCTCTGTTCTTTTTCTTTGGAGAATGATTTTTGGACTAGAAATGAATAAATTCATGGAATAACGTTTATTAGACACTGGTGATATGCTGGGAACTGTGCTAAGCACAGGATATAAATACAAAGAGAGTCCCTGACCTCAAAGAGCTCAGATTCTAGCAGGGGAAGATAAGACATCTGGGCTAGGGGTGGCCAAAGGAGAGTTTTGGCCTGGGGAGTCACAGGGATGGGGAGTTCACGTATAAGGCCCTTTCCAGAAGCAGTGTTATCATTGCAATGCTTTGCTTACTGTGCCCAGAGCAAGAAGTGGAAGAGGGAGGAAGATATGTTTGTCAGCAGGCAGATGGTGAGATGCCGTGGGTGAGTAGCTAGCTGGGTTGGATGTGAGAGTGAAGCATAGTTTAGGGTATAGGGTCTGGGGTCTGAGGCCAGCTATGTATGTTAGAGTGGTTTGTACTTAGTCACCAACCCAGACAACTGGTTCCACAGTGGGAGTTCCAAAGATTCACTTTCTCCAGGGATATAGGGGTAGAGAGGTCCAGGGTGCCAAAGTCCAGGTCTGTGTGAAGGATGCTGTTCTAAGTGGGGCACTGGCAGAGGGCAAATGGTCAGATGGCCTGGATAGATGGCTAAAGGAATGGAAAGAAAAGAAAAATAAATAAGGAGTTAAATCTAAAGATAAATAAGGAGTTGATAAGAGATCACCTATCTGCCCACAGTGAGTTCAAGACACCAGGCCCAGACAAAATGCATCCTATGGTACTAAAAGAGCTGACAGATGTGATTGTTGAACTGTTGTTTACTCTGAATGACCTATGAAAGATCTTGGAGAATGGGAGACTGGAGGAAGATGAGTGTCCCAAAATACAAAAAAGAAAAGGTGAGGAAGAAGCATCTGTGAACTATATTAGATAATGACATTTTCTTTTCATTACAAATTAGAAAAAGAGTATCAGAAGAATGGTTTGTGAGCTTGTAGAAAGGGAAGCCTCAATCAAAGGGAGCACAGCTCGATAATGGGAGATGGGCTAGAATAGAAGTGGTATATACACAGTGGTATAATGGAGGGAGGGCAGGATGTAGTTGGAGGATTCAAAGTCAATACATTCCAATAATGGCCCTGCCATTTACTCCTGTGTGACCTGCGTCACTTTGGAGGCAGCTTGGTACAATGGACAGAGCGCTAGATTTGGAGCCAGAAAACCCAGGTTCTGATTCTGGCTCTACTGCTTACCATCTGTGTAACCTCATTGAGTTTAGGGTAACTAGTGAATAGAGCACTGGGCTTGGAGGCAGGAAGACATGAGTTCAAATGCTGCCTCACACACTTACTATGTGACCCTGGGCAAGTCATTTAACTTTTTTCAACCTCAGTTAATCCATCTATAAAATGATGGGTTTGGACTCAACCTCTAAGATCTCTTTGAGCTCTGAATATATATGATCCTATGATCAGGACCAGGGTAATACATACCAACCGCATTTCCCTTTTCAGTGAAGTGACTAGACTCGATCAGGGGGCTGGTATTTGTAGTAAGCCTATATGTCCACAAAACATTTGACACAGGTTCTGACACTAGTGTTGTGGATAATATTAAAAAATGTGGCTAGATGATAATACAGTTGGGAGGATTCAGGAGTGGTTGAATCGTTGATCCAAAAAAGTAAACAGTAAGGTGTCTAAGCAACTTGGAAGGAAGTTGCTAGTGGAGTGTCCCAGGGGTCTGTCCTAGTCCTTGTGTGGTATGACATTTTTATAATTTATTTCAATTCAGGCATAGATAGCATATGTATCAGATTTGAAGGTCTAATTTTATCCCTAGGAGGTAGGTGCTAGTGTTGTCTCCATTTTGCAGGAAAGGAAACTGAGGCATACAAATTAAGTGATTTGCCCAAGATCACATACCTAATAAATGTCTGAGGCTGGATTTGGACTCAAGTCTTCTTGACTTGGGTACAGTGGTCTATCTACCATGACACCTAGCTACCTCAAGTCTGAGAGAAATAATGTTGGGTAACCTAGACAGAACCTAAAAAGACAGTGAGCTAGAATAAGAGGGAAATCCTCTATGATGAAATTTAACAGGGATAAATGTAAGGTTGTCATTTGAAAAAATTAGCTTCACAAATACAGAAGAAAGTGTGGTTAGGCAATAGTTTCTGTGAAAAAGATGTGGGAGTGTTAATGGACTGCAAGCTTATTATTGAGTCAGAGATGTATAATCCAGGCACCTGTCAACCACTGGCCCCCCCTTTTTTTGGAGGGCAATTGGGGTTAAGTGACTTGCCCAAGGTCACACAACTATTTTTTGTTAAGTGTCTGAGGCCAGATTTGAACTCAGGTCCTCCTGACTCCAGGGCCAGTACACTATTCACTATGCCATCTAAGCACCCCAACCACTGCCCCCTTTAATGCTAGTCAAGGTTCAAGGTATACTTTGGTTTAGCATGCACTTAAAGCCACAGCTCACAAATCTCAACCAATGTTTCTTTTGTTAGACTAACCAGAAAACATTAGTAGAAAGCAAAAATCACTTAATCAAACAATGCAGCAAAACAGATGAAAGAAAAATCAAGAGTTATACTCCTCTCACAGGTTGCTACATGACCTCTGAGACCAGGAAGACAAACAGGAAAAACCTTCAGCTAGGGAACATGCATGGAACAATACATACATACATAGGGAACATGTGTTCACACATAGGGCAACTCATGCTCTTAAGGTGGCATTCCTGATGGAAAGTCCCTTTGCATTCTGATGCTATCACTTGCTTTCCTGCAGATCCATTGACATCCTCTGGTGATATTAGGAGGTGGTGAACCGTTTCTCTGCTAGCTCCATTGAGTTGCTTTCTGCTGTTCTTTGCTGCCACCTGCTGGTCTTGAACTGCTAGGCAACCTATTCTTCCATGGCAGAAGGGTCTATCATCTCTTTTAGCTCATAACCTCAGAGGTTATTTCAGCTCTTTGTGATTCAGACCTGGGACATTACCAGTCAGAGAAATATTTGGGCACTAAGTCTGTCTTTTTAAACTGAACTTTGCTATTGCCATTATTAGATTCTTTTAGTATAAAATTATATTTCAGCTGTGGTAAAAAAAAAAAGCCTTTTAAATTCCACCATAACCATGGTCACCAGCTTGGATCCTTATAAATCATTTCAGGAAAAATATTGAATGGGGTTAGGTGGAGTTATGGTGAAGAGATTACCTTCAAACTCTACCATGTTCCTGTTCATTGTCCTGAGTCAATGTAAAGCACCTCTGAAGTTTATGACCTTCACACTACATCATCCTTACACCGAGATCCTCAGAAACCAAATCTCTTCACATACATATTTATATATCTACATATATATGTATGTATGTATGTATAACAATTTAGAAACCTAAATTCACTACATAAATGTCAGCTATTATTGTTATCAATTTTCCCCAGCAATGAAACTACTTCATTCCTTTACAAGTGTAACATGGTAACCAAGAAAATTAAATCATTTCCTAGGTTACATTAAAAGAGGCGTACTGTCTGCAGCAGTAGTTCTCAAAGTATGGTCTAAAGACCCTTAGGAATCTCTGAGACCCATTCAGGGGGTCTGCAAAATAAAAACTATTTTCATAATAATACTAAGATGTTATTTGCCTGTCAAAATACTCCTTTTTCCAACTACATATCTGTGTCAGGCCAAATTTTCTTCATATACTTCAATCAAAACAACATATTGCAACAGATTGAATGCAGAAGTAGTTATGAGAATCCAGCTGTCTTCTATTAAGCCAGACATCAAAGAGGTTTGTGAAAATATGTAAAACAATGCTGCTCTTCTCACTAAACTTTTTGGTTTTGGAAAATATAGTTATTTTTCATAAAAATATGTTATTTATGTTAATGTGTAATGGGTATATTATTGTTGTTTTAAAATGAATTAATAAATATTTTTAAAATGTGTCTGTTTTAATTTCTAACATGTAAATAATGATAGATAGAACTAGGAACGTGTTGTTAAGTGTTTAACAAACTGGTCTCCAAAAAGCAAACAAACAAAAAACTACACACATAACCCATTTTTGAGTTTAGTCTGAATTATTAACATTTTCTCCATCATTTTTTAAAGTCTAGACAATCAACAAAACAGTACATCAATCCCTGGTTTGTAGCATTTGCTGGTTTCTGAGGTTTAAGTACTCATACTGAAAACTTGACAATTGATTTTTATGAGCCTGGACAAGCTGGCTCCAACACACCACTGGGTATAACCTAAATAAATAAAAAGTCTTTGGAGTCTTCAGTAATTTTTAAGAGTGCAAAGTGGTTCTAAGACCAAAAAACTTGAGAACCACTGATCTAGAATGAGGGATATGACAGTGATAGTGATGCCACACTCTGCCTAGTCAGGACACATTGGGAGTATTACGTTCAATTCAAGGCCCTGCATTTGAGGACGGACACAGACAAGCTGATGTGCCTTCAGAAGATAGTAAGCAGAAGACTGGTAGCATGTCCAGAAGCCTGGAGAGCATACTATATGAGGATCAGTTGAAGAAAGGGGATGTTTAGCCTAGAAAAGAGAAATCTTAGGGAGAATGTAATTGATGTCATAAAGTTTTGAAGTGCTGTCACATAAAAGATGACTGAGATTTGTTCTGATTGACCCCAAAGGGTGCAATGGAGGGCAATGGGGAAAAATAACAAGGAGACAATGCTATCTAAAAAGAAATGAACTGTCTCAGGAAGAAATGATTTCTAGAAGCAAATGACCACTTGGATGCTGTCACTGCATATACAGATTATTCTTCTGAAGATTTTATAAAGATGGGCACATAGGCATACAGGTCTTTAGTTATTAGTATTTTCTCCTTAGCTTTTTTGGTAACGAAGCATGTTATATTTCCCAATTGTCTGATATCCTTGGAATCAATGCCCTTAAAATTGTGTCACCTCTAGCACAGACCTCCTCTCTCCACGTGCACTTAATTTCCTCCAGCTATTGTCTTTGGGGCCATTTCTACCTCCTCACACAGAACATAGAGTACTGTGATCTTAAAGAGTCTCTCAGTGTGGTGACTCCACTGTCACTACTGGGAGCAGTGTAGTTTGGAAGTACTTGGTCAACCCACTCCTGGATAAAGAGCTTCTAAAAACAAGAAGGTGGTGGTAAACATGTGTATAGCACTTTACAGATATTATCTTATTTGCTTCTCCCAATAATCCCATGAAGGTGGTGCTGTTATTATCCCCATTTTACAGTTGAGGAAACTGAGGCAAACAAAGGTTAAGTGACTTGCCCAGAGTCACACAGCTAGTCAGTGTCTGAGGCTGGATTTGAACTTGGATCTTCCTCACTCCAGGCCTAATACTTTATCCATCATACCACCCAGCTTTCCCCAATTTATTAAGTGGAAGCATTTATTAAGTGCTTACTATGTGCCAGGAACTATATTAAATTCTAAGAATAAAAATACAAGCAAAAGAAAAATAATTCCTGCCCTCAAGGAGTTTATATTTTAATGGGGCAAGATAATACCAAAAAAAATGGGGGGAACTGAAAAGCAAGGGAATGGCAGGAGTGGAGCCAGGAGAGGAGTAGAGGAGTGAACATGGCTGGTCCGAACACTTCCTCAAAATGGAGATTCCAAAAGAAACTTACCAATTGAGGTTGGAGGCTTCAGGGGTAGAGGAAGCTTCCAGAGTGAGAAGGCTACTTGGACATGGTGAAGTCTGCAGAGTCAGGAGCAGATCTGGAAGAGGAGTAAAGGAGAAAAACTTGATATTTGGAAGGAATCCCTCCTACCCTCCATTTAAAAGCAAGTGACCAAAGCCAAATGCTCTGTCTGTGCTTACTTGATACCTCAAGAGTCTGAGCTTCATCCCCTGCTGGTACTGAATGGGGCAGAATGGTAGTGAGAAGATTAAATTTAAAGTTAATTTAACTCAACAAATTTATTAAGCATTTACTTCCTATTTGCAAGGCAGAGAGGCAGGAGGGGAGTAATAGACAGAGAGCTTGCTTCAGTGTAAGAGATCTGAGTTCAAGTCCCATGTCTACCACTTGTTATTCGGCCCTGAGTAAATCACTTAACTTTTCAGCCCCCTAGGCAACTCTCAAAGACTTGTAAATTATAGACCAGGTGCCAATCCTCACGGATAGAGAGAATTCCACCTTCAGACCCTTGCACTAATCCACCCACCCACCCCTCCACTAAATGTGCTAGGTGCTAGGGATGCAAAGATGAACATGAAAAATGGTCCCTACTCTGAGGAGGCTACACTCTATTGATGGACGAATCTCAGTAGAAAAGCAAATATAAGATAATTGATGAGAGAGAGAAAGCACCAAAAACTAGGAGGATCAGAATCCACCTCCTGTGGAATGAGCTGAGACTGGAAGGAAGTTACAGATTCTAAAGGGAATGAGGAGCGACTGTATCTACAAAGGCATGAGGGTGGGAGATGGAATTCTGAGTTCAAGGAACAGTTAGTAAGACGGTTTGGCCGGAATGTAGAGCACATGGAAGGGAATGATGTCTGGAGAACCAGGTTAAAGTATTATTGAGAAGAGTTTTAAATGGTGGGCTGAGGATTCTTTTTTTTTTTTTTAATCCCAGAGATAACATGGAGATACTGAAGATTTTTGAGCAGGGGAATTACATGATCAGAAATGTGCCAAGCAAGATTACTTTGGCAGTTTGTGGAGGATAGGGTGTGTGTGTGTGTGTGTGTGTGTGTGTGTGTGTGTGTGTGTGAAAACTAAAAGCAAGGAGGCCAATTAAGAGGTGGTTACAATAGTCCAGGCAAGAAGTGATCAAGGTCTGAATAAGTCTTTACTGACTGTGTGAATAAAGGGAAGGCAACAGATATGAGAGACTTTATTGAGGAAAAAATGACAAGACTTGGCAAAGAATTGACTATGGGAGGGGAAGGAAGAGAAGAGTCAAGGAGGACTCCAAGGTTCTGATATTGGGCTATTAGAAGAATTGAGAGAGACAGAGATAGAGAGAGACACAGAGACACAGAGAAAGACTGACAGAGAGAGACAGACAGATACAGAGAGAAAGGGACCCTTGGGGAACATCTATTGTTAATAGATAAAAGATGGATGATGATTCAGTAAAAGAGACAAGTAAAAAAGGTGAAACCAGGCAGGCAAAAGGAATGCCAGGAGAAAGTAATGACATGGAAGTCTAGAAAGGAAAGAAGGAAGGTTTTGTCAACAGTGTCAAAAGCTATTATATACATATATATGCATATATATATACACACACATATACACATACATACATGCACACACATATATACATATGTGTATATATAATGTGTGTGTACGTATGTAAAAAGAGGCCTAAGAACCTAAGCACCCTGGGGCCTTGACATCCACCCAGTTGCTGCCACCTTAGAACTTCTGGGACTTCCCTTGCACCATACTGCTGAACTTTCTTTTATGTGTTTTCTCCCGAAATTAGAATGTAAGTTCCTTGAGGGCAAGGACTGTCTTAATTTTTCTATTTGTATCTCCAACACAGCACAGTTCTTTGCACATATTAAGCACTTAATAAGTGCTTTTCCATTCATTCATTTAAAAGACCATCATATTTAGCAATGAAGAGATGTTTGGTAACCTTAGAAAGAACAGTTGTAGTGAGTGATATAATAAAAAACCAGACTGTAAAGAGTAAGCGAGAGGTGAAGAAATGGAAGCAAATGAGTCATCTAGGTGGCTTGTTCTGGGAGTTTTCCTGTGGCTCCACAAAGTCCTATACTAAGGTAACCCTGGGTTCTTGAAGGCCATACCAACAGAGCCCAAACTGTGATAATTTCTAATATCAGTAGCTAAAAGGCAAAACAGGCAGAGCACTAGACCTGGAGTTAGGAAGAACAGAGTTCAAATCTAGCCTCAGATACTTAATAATTGTGTGATCCTGGGCAAGTCACTTAACCTCTGTTTGCCTCAATTTCCTCAGCTGTAAAATGGGGATTATAACAACATCTGAGGTTGTAGTGAGGATTCATTGAGAAGATTTGTAAAGTGTTTTATGCTTATTGCTATTATGACTACTCTAGAAAGACTTCAAGCATAGTCTTTTCAATAGATTTTGTCTATTTTCCAAGGACTAAGTATGGAGAAGCTCATCACCAGTAGAATTAACCACTTAGTGATGAATGCTTTGGTCATGGCACCAAAGAAGTCAAAATACAAAATGCCTCTCTGACCCATACAGCCTCCTTCTGCTATGACAGTCATGACAGTGGCAGAGTGGTAAAAAAAAAAAACAACCTGGGGAGAGGATACTGAGAATGAAACACACACACACACACACACACACACACACACACACACACCACACACACACACTTTAGACTGTATAAACACTAACTTAGCTGTTGGTACTCTGTGACTCATCCAGTTGCCACGAAGTGGAAACACTATCACAAACTGAATCATATCAATCTTGACATTCTCACCATAAACAAAACCAGCAGTGAGAAGAAAGTTGCAGGGAAATGGAAAGGTGGCTCATAGATTCCCCTTGGACAGGCAAATGAAGGAATTGGCAAGGTTGATTTTATTGTGCATCCAAAGGCAACAAGAAACAATGATTCATGGGATATTTGGCCATCTCGAATTGCAGTGCTTGTAAAAAGACCACCATGGATATAATTGCAGCTTAAGTGCTGACGTTGCAGATAGAGAAATCTTATGAAGGCCTTGATAAAACCTTTCCTCAGTTAAGTCAATGCATACTTCGATAATTGGTGAATTCAACGCAAAGGTTAGAATAGGTGATATGGGTGTAATATGTTGGAAAATATGGTTCAAAAATAATGAATGGGAGAAGCCATAGACTTTTAAATTATAAAGAAGATTTTTGTCTATACATCATGAACATTTTCCTTTAAAAATAATCAGAAGGTCCAGGACATGGAAAACAAAATATTATATTTTAACAGAATAAAATGACTCCAGGAGCAGCTAGGTGGTGCAGTGAATAGAGCACCAGCCCTGGAGTCAGGAAGACTTGAGTTCAAATCTGGCCTCAGACACAAAAAAAAACTAGTTGTGTGACCTTGGGCAAGTCACTTAACCCCAATTGCCCTACCCTACCCCCTCCAAAAAGCAAAAAAAAAATTTTTTCTTAAATGACTCCTTACTGATATAGGAACATTTCTGAATCAGCTGTCTCTACACAGTCAGGTCATTGACTTAATAGAAGAGAAAGAAAAAATTAGTATATATCTGGCAGAATGAAAATGAGGAAAAAAAAGGCATATGTAATCAAAGCAACACCAGCCTGTACTATTTAGATGAGTTATTGATGCCAAAAATCAGAAAATGTATAGAGGAAAGGATACCAATACTAATAATTTCAGAAAGCACTTTTACCAATTTAGATAGATTGTTGTAATAAGGTGACAAAAGAACCTAAAAGGCACCTCAGTCAGTAAACATTTGACTTCTTGCCAAGGAGAGACCTAACAGTCAAGAAGAATACTGGTTTAGAATATAAACACACTTTTAAATTATTATAGGTGGAAGGGAAAGGACGGTGGAAGATTAATGAGCAAACATCTCATAAACAATGAAAGGCAAAGGAGTATAAAATAAGTTTACAGAAAGCTTGGCCAGAGACTCGACTAAGCAGTCATTCTGAGACCATAGAAGAAAGATGGAAAAGATCAGCAATGTTTTTTTTTGTTTTGTTTTGTTTTTTAACAAACTCTTTTTACCATGTGGAAAACAAACCCACAGAATACGGTGTACTTAGAGAGGAGATTCACTCCAGTCAGTCAATTAGCCTTTTTTAAACTACCTACCATGTGCCAGGCACATTGCTTAGTACTGTACAAAGAAAGCTAAAAAACAACAGACCCAACAACTAGTTCCTGCTCTCCAGGAGTCTAATGGTGGAGACGACATGCAAACATCTACATCCAAACAAGATACATACAGGATAAATTGGCCATAGGGAAGTATCTCCAAGGGAGGACACTAAGGACTCTAAGGACACTAAGGCTTCTTGTAGAAGGTAGGACTTGAAGGAAATCAGGAGGTAGAAATGAGGAATGAAAGGGTTCTAGGCAAGGGAAACAGACTGAGAAAGACTCTCTGAGTCAAGATATGGAATGTCTTGTTTGAGGAACAGCAAGATGACCAATGTCTCTAAGGCATAAGAAAATTGCAAAGATTTATCACCTTATCCTAATTCTCTCCTCCCCCCACTCCCCACCCCAGGACATTCTACCTCCATTATCAAGTAGTTCAGCACCTGGCTCAGTCTTTCTCTCCATCCCAAATCCTGCCCTTAATTCTTGGGAATTTAATTTACATGTTAAAGTCTCTTCAAATGCCCTTGTTAACCTGGACTATTGTCAAACACCTCGGCTCCTATAATCTGCAGTTTCCCTCCACCTCAACCTCACACAAAGATAGTCATATTCTTGGTTTAGCCATCATCCACTTCCACGATGCATAACTCTAAAGTTCCTGTATCACACTATAACATCTTGTCTTTCCAGCTCTCTCCATGCCTTACTTACCCTCTTTAAGCTCATCCTCCATCCTCAACAGAACCACTCCAGTAACTTCATCCATCCCTGATTTCTCAGGCCATCATTCCTGCCCTGTGCTCACTTTTCTCCCTTCAAAATATTGACCTTTTAATTAACCAGTTCAACTTTACATAGTCCTCAGGCCTTGCCCTGTTGTCCTATCTCAGCTCATTACTTTCCAAACTCCAACCCTGGATTACTCCTATTATCTCCTATCCCCACCCCATGCCCACCTGCTCTCATGGTGATTAATTCCTCCAGCTAATGAGATTAGCTGGAGGTCAAAAGAGAATGTAGAGAAAGAATAGGAGAGACCAGAACAGAGCTTTGAGGTACCCCCAGGAGCGTGCTGGTAAATGTTTAATAACCAGCTCTCCAAAACTACATGACACACTTGTAAGTTTAGTTCATATTACTGACATTTTCTCTACCACTTGGAGTCTAGACAATCAACAAAATAATAACTCAATCCCTAACTGGTAGCATTTGCCAATTTTTGAGATGCAAATACTCATACTGAAAATTTAAAATTTTTCTTTCAAGAGTTAGTTAAAATTGGTTCCTGCAGATTCCTTCACCCACACCTCAAAGGCGGGACGTGGATGACGAACCTTCAAAGCAGACCCAAAAGGACTGGTTTGACTGGTAAGAAGAGTGCCACGTGAAAGTAGTGTGAAACCCAGAGAGAAAGGTGAAACCACTAGAGGAAGTTCCATACCTCAGCTGACTAGATCTCATACAAATATATGTTTCCAGTCTCCGTTGGGTCCCCACTGCTACACATAAGCCTTACTCTTCTCTGATCAACCTTCTACCACACTCCCTACAGTAGCTATTCCAAACTTTCTCTTCTCAAACCCCCTGTACCACTATCATTCCCTGCCCACCCAGCCAGCAATGGACTTTGCCTTTCATCTCTGTAAAAATTGGGATCAGGTATTGTGATTTCCTTCTTCTACTCAATTCAAATCACCTCAGCTTCATAATGTATTCTCTCCTCATTAACCTCAGTCTAAGAGGCTGAGGCAACTCTTCTCTTTGCCAATTCCAGCCCATCTACTTGTGCCTTTCATTCTGTCCCTTCCCATCTTCTCCAGGAGATTTCCCTTTCAATCATCTCCTTTCCCCCTAATTTCCAACTTCTCTTTAACCATTGGTTCCCCCCACCACCTACAAAAGCATCTAGCTCTCCCCATCCTTTCACTTGACCCTACCAGCTATTCAGGTTATTCCCCCATCTCTCTCCTTTTCACAGACAAAGTCCTGGAAAAATATGTCTGTAGTCATGCTTCCACTTTCTCACCACACTGTCACTTCTCAGCCCCTTGCAAACTGACTTCCATTACTACCACTTGCCTGAAATGGATCTCCCCAAGATCACCAATGATCTCTGTGGATAAATCCAATGGCTTGTTCTCAGTTGTTTTCCTTCTTGACCTCTCTTCAACATTTGGCACCACTGACCAGTCCCCCCCTTCTATATTCTTTCTCCTTCCTGGGTTTTCATTACACAGCTCTGATGTGATTTTCTTCCTGTCTGTCAAAACAGTCCTTCTGCATCTTGTTTGCATGTGGATGTACCCTAATGCTTTGTCTGGGATTGTCTTGTCTCCTCTCTCTACTCATTTCTACTCTTCTACTACATCTCTACTTTTCTCACCATCGCTCTCTTGGTGATCTCATCAGCTCCCACGGATTAAACCATCATTTCTAAGCAGATGACTCCAAATCTTCATGTCCAGCCTTCATCTTTCTCCTGAGCTCCATTCCCATGTATACACTTAGATGATCCGTAGTCATCTCAAATTCAACATGTCCACAACAGCACTCATTCATTATCTTCTCATCTCCCCCAGCCTCTCATTCAAGCCTATTCCTCCTCCTAACTTCCCTATTTCTTCCAGTTACTCAGATTTATGGTCATGAGTCATCATTAATTCTTCACTCTTCTTTACCCCCATACATCTAATCTGTCATCTCTGGCATCTTGTGAACATCATAGCCCAATCCTGGGCACTTTTCACAAAGGTGGGGTGAACTACTCCCCTTTCTCCACTCCAACAAGTCATCCAGCTTGGATACTAGTACCACGTGACACACTTAGGATCAGGGAAGTACCAGGAGTGAAAATAGCTCGCCATCTGGTCCTCACATGTTAGACAAATGAATATGAGCTTGACTCAGTGCACGGTAGCAAGTTCCTAAAGATTTGTGAGCAAAGGGATAATACTTACAGCTAGCATTTATATGATGCTGTAAAGTTTATAAATATTATCTCATTTGATCTTTGGAGCCAAGTCCTATTATTATCCTCTATTTTACATATAAGGAAACTCAGATTGAAGAAAGTTAAGTGACTTGTCTAGGGTCACACAGTTGGTTAGTCTTCCTGACTCCAGGCCCATCACTCTCTCCACTGCATCACCGAGCTTCCACCAGGCATGATAAGACAATCTAGTTAATTCATAAGGAAGATTAGTCTGGCAGTGATATAAAGGATTGATTGAAATGGATGAAGGGTCATAGATGTACAGCTGAAAAAGACCTCAGAAGCCATCTAGCCTAATCCTCTCATATTATAGATGAGGAAATGGAGGTCCAGATGTCCTACAGCTTCTAAATAAAAGAAGCAGAATTTGAACCCAGTTTTTCTGATCACACATCTGAGACATTGTACTTCATTGCCCTTCCTTAGAAACTGATTGCCGTCACCTAGACAAGTAGCAATGAAGGTGTATTCTACAGTGATGTCCATGAGACTAGAGAAGAGGTGGGATTAACAGGACCTGCTAATCAGCTGGATATGAGAGGTCAGAGAATAATCAAGGACCAAATCCCAATCAAATAGGAAATTGAGCAAATTAGCCCTTTAAATGAGGTCCTAGGTTGTTTTGTGTGGTTGTCCTCCCCCCCCCCACCCCTTCACTAAGACACTTGTTATGTTTTACATGTTTACTGATATACCTGTCGACTCCTCCTAGTAGAATGTAAGCTCTTTGAGGGCAATTACTGTTTTATTTGTGTTTTTTTATCCCCAGCACCTAACATAGTGGCACATAGTATGCCCCTAATAAAAGAAAAAAGGAAAAGAAAATAACTCCCCATCAACAGCTGCAACCCCTCTCACCTACACATTAGCCTCCCACCCCCACATCCCCCCAAACTTCTTCCACTCTGTTCTCTGACACCCTTCTCCATTTTGGGAGAATGCAGATTGCTAAACAATTTAGAGGTTGTTGTTGAGTGTGTCCCACTATTTGGGACCCTGTGAATCATACTGTCCATAGGGTTTTCTTGGCAAAGATACTGGGGTGGTTTGCCATTTCTTCTCCAGAGGTTAAGTGACTTGCCCAGGGTCACACAGCTAGTAAGTGGCTGAGGCCATATTTGAACTCAAGTCTTCCTGACTCCAGGCCCAGTGCTGTATCCACTAAGCCACCTGACTGCCTCCTAATTTAGAGCTTGCTACTTGGATGAATTATCCAGAACCCACTTTTCTGCATCTCAGTTTTCTCATCTATAAAATGAGAGGTTGGACAAATCCCTTCCAACCTTACATCTATGATCCCACATCTCTTTTTCTGACATTTCTTCTACCTTTTAATGGTTAGTGAAACACAACTTCCTCCTAAAAACACTCTATTTCTTGGCACCCTTTCCAAAGCTGGCTTTTTTTTCTTTCACATCACACCTCTTGACATAACAGACCAGGAAAAAGCATCAGCATACTCCTTTCCCCCGTTACCAATTTCAGGCCTCCCTTCTACCATTCCCTCTAGCAATTACCTTCACCCTCTTCCACTGGTGGGGAACCTGTGTCCTCGAGGCCACATGTGGCCCTCTAGGCCCTCAAGTGTGGTCCTTTGACTGAATCCAAACTCCACAGAACAAATTCCCTTAATAAAAGGATTTGTTCGGTAAAACTTGGACTCAGTCAAAAGGTGGCACCCAAGGATCTAGACGGCCACAGATGGCCTCGAGGCTGCAGGTTCCCCATTCCTGCATCCTGTCCAGATTGATGCTCTTATATATAGTCCATTAGGTCACTCTCCTCCCCAATAAGTTCAATCTCTAGTTCAGAGTCTATTTCTCTGGGCCATCTCTTGCCTTCTTGAAACACTTTGACCTTAAGTCCCATTGACTTCTTCCTCCAATCTACCTCAACCACAGACAGAAGGTGTCATACCTTAGGATATCCTCCCCTACTGTACCCCCTCAGTTATAGCCAAGTTCAAACCCTAACTTGTTTTCAAGTGGTAGTCAATTTAACCCAAACCCTAAATAGCTCCAACCATCATCTCTACTGTAACTCTGACCTTAACTCTGAATCTAGGCTTTCAGAACTAGGGTCTTGGATCTATTTAAGGATGATGGTTGGGAAGGGGAGGTGATGATGCCTTTATAGAGAAATGGGGCTTATCTCTGACCTATATGGACCTTTGTGACAGGAAATCCATTTTTATATAGAGCTTGGACCCATAGGTAGCTGTAATTACCTGAAGTGCCCATTCCTCAGGCGCTATTGGATTGGGACCTGGAGCTACATGTAACATAAAATACTAATTTCCCAGTCTTGCTTTTTAAAAATTTTAGGAAAACAGATACAAGTTGCCTTGAGGCCTTGTAGCTCCAGTATTCTGGCATAGTGCTTTGCACACATTAGGCCCTTTAAAAGTGTTTTGAATTAGGGAATTAATGAAAATAAATGCTAGGGAAGGTGGCCTAACCATACCAGATTTTAATCTGTATTATAAAGCAGCAGTCATCAAAACTACTTGGTACTGGCTGACAAATATAATAGTGGATCAATGGAATAGATTGGGTACATGAGACTCAGCAGTCAATGACTATAGTAATCTACTGTTTGATAAACGCAAAGACCCCTGTTTTTTTGGGATAAGAACTCACTATTTGACAAAAACTGCTGGAAAAGCTGGAATATAGTATAGCAGAAACTGGGCATAGACCATTATCTAACACTCTATACCAAAATCAAGTCTAAATGGGGGCATGATCTAGGTAATATGAAGGCTGATACTGTAAGCAATCTGGAAAAGCAAGGAATAGTGTACCTATCAGACTTATGGAGAAGGGAGGACTTTATGACCAAATAAGAGTTAGAGAGCATTATAAAATGCAAAATGGATCATTTTGATTACATTAAATTGAAAAGTCAATGTAACCACGATTAAGAGGGAAGTAGGAAATTGGGAAAGAATTTCTACAACCAGTATCTCTGATAAAGGTCTCATTTCTAAAATATATAGAGAATTAAGTCAAATCTATAAGATTACAAGTCATTCCACAATTGATAAATGGTGAAAGGATATGAATAGGCAGTTTTCAGAGGAAGAAATTAAAGCTATCTATAATCATATGAAAAAATGCTCTAAATCACTAGCGATTAGAGAAATGCAAATCAAAACAACTCTGAGGTACCACATCTTACTGGTCAGACTGGCTAAGATGACAAAACAGGAAAATGACAAATGCTGGAGAAGATGTGGGAAAATTGGAACACTAATGCATTGTTGGTGGAGTTGTGAACTGATTCAACCATTTCAGAAAGCAATCTGGAACTATGCCCAAAGGGCTATAAATAATTGCATACCCTTTGACCCAGCAATATCACTTCTTGGGTTGTATCCCAAAGAGATCACAGAAGTGGGAGGAAGACCTGTATGTACAAAAATATTTTTAGCAACTCTTTTTGTAGTGGCAAAGAACTGGAAATTAAGGGGATGCCCATCAATTGGGGAATGGCTAAACAAGTTGTGGTATACGAATGTAATGGAATATTATTGTGCAATTAGAAATGAGATGCAGATGGACTTAATATTTACCTGGAGAAATTTATACAAACTGATGCTGAATGAGAAGAGCAGAACCAAGAGAAATTTGTACACAATTACAGACAAAACGTATGTGTAACGACCAACTTTGATAGATTGGACTCTTCTCATTAATGCAAGGTTATAAGACAACTCCATAAGACTCATGATGAAAATAGAGTCTACATTCAGAGAAAGAACTAAAGAGAACAGAGTCTGAATGCAGACTGAAGCAAACTACCTACTCTCTTTCTTTTTCTTATTTGGTTTTATTTCCTCTTTCCCATTGTTCATCCCATCAGTTACAATCCTTCTTCACAACCTGACTAATGTCTAATGTGGAAGTATTTGCAGATCCTATACTTGATGGCACGCCACCATGGGGGCGGGAGTAGTGGGAGGAAGAGAAAATTTGAAACTCAAGGGATTGTGGGACTGAATCTTGTAGACTAAAAGTCAACAAACAAATTAATAAAGACAAAAAATGTTTTGGATTGACTGACTAGAAGGTAAGATTCTTGAGGGCAATGATGACTGTTTTCTTTTTTGTCCATGTCTCTCTCTAGCACAGTGCCTGATACCTAGTAGGTGCTTGATAAATACTTGGTTGATGGATGGATGGAATTATTGAATTTAATTAAATGGAACTGAATTCAAAGGGTCAATGATCTGGTCTGAAATTTTGTTCCCACCCTTTTCTCCACTGAACCTCTCCAGATGTCTACCCTTCTCCAGCTTGAGGGCACACCCTCACTTTTATTCCAATAACCTTGTTTGTAATATTTCCCTCTCCTCCTCCTTGCCTACCTAAATTCTACCCTTCTTTGTACACAAGGCTCTACATTTCTTACAGAGAGTTTCCCCGACTATTCCAGCCTTAGCTGGATTCTCCTTTCTGAAGCCCTATGATGCTCACGGCCTACCCCACACAATTTAGTATTCTGTTAGCCTCTAATTGTTTCTTCTGTGTAGGTTGGGACCACCAGCCAAGCCACAACTTGAGATCAGAGACCATTCACACTCTCTTTGTCCTTACCTTGCCACCCCTTCTCAAGCATTGGGTCTTGAGGACCCATAAAGGCAGGTTGTATTGAATTGGTTTGTAGGGTTTGGCAGGGAGGAGGAAACCTACTCATATGCATGTCATGGAAAAGACAGAACAGCCTCTGTTGTAGATGCATCTCAGGAGGGACCAGCTCAATCAGAGGGGCTGAACTATGCCCTAGGAAGAACAGAAGCTGCTGGTCTAATTGCTTTTGTCCTAAAGTGCACTCATTTACTATTTGCCAACTTATCATGTCCCACAGGCAGATGGTTTATCTGGAGGGGATCAGTGGGAGCTCAGAGTCTCAGTTCAGTGAAGTGGTGGTTTGGGAATCCTGGCAAGGAAGAAGTATCAATGGCCATCCCAGGACAAAAGTTGGACTAGGGCCCATAATGACTTAATCTCAGTAGCTCCAGGCCTTGGAAGAAAGTATGGGCTGACTGGAAAGGAGCTCCAGAGCTTAACCCACCACTTTTTCCTCTTTCTGAGTCATAGATGACTCACCTTTATATAATCTAGGGCTGGACTTGGGGCTCAGTTTTGTCCAGACTTAGTCTGTGACCAGGGCTGGGATCAATCTCTAGCCTATATACAGACCTATACAGCCAAGGCAGAGTCACTAGGGTTCTCCCCAGAGTAAGAAATTTGGAAAGCACTTCAAATACTTTTGGGGGGCTTGCTTCCTTCCCTGACAATCTCACCATTATTGGTAAAGGCAGAGTTTTCTGACCTTGGAATGTACTTCTTCTCTTGCCCAGCCCCATAGCTGTGGCAGTGGCTGTTGGGGGGTGCTTCCTCTTTTCAGTGGTTACTATTTTCCTGCTGCCACTTGCCAAAGGCACAAAAAAAAATGCTATAGTTAAGGTGGTCTGGGTAATGGCCAAGTCAGAGTGAGAGTTGAATTTTGATAGCCTGGTCCCTGATTAACCCAACATCAGAGTTTAGTCTAGAACCAGAGTCAGGATCTTGGATCTTGGCCCAGGGTGACAGCCACCACATAAGTAGGGGAAGCTGTTACACCCTGTCTGTGGCCCTGTGAACTCCACTGGGCCTAAAAAGCTGAACAGGATCCAGAGTCAAGCCAGGAAGTGAAGTGGGGCACTTACCTTTGCCCCATAGGGGTCACAGCCTTTGAGGCTAAGTCTGGGAATGGAGACTTAACTGTAGAAGTTCAAACTAAATGGAAAATATTATTGCATCCACTGGAACAAAAGTACCAAAACTATTTCCTCCCAATAAGCCTCAGGAGTTCCCAGGGGGATTCAATGGGAATTGAATTTATTGTCTTTATTTTTCACACTGTTAGATTTTGGAGGCAAGTGCCTTTGGGATCCGGACATCTTTTTTTATTTTTTGCTTTTTTTGGAGGGCAGTTGGGGTTAAATAACTTGCCCAAGGTCACACGGCTAAGTTTTTTTTTGTTTGTGTGTGCGTTAAGTGTTTGAGGCCGGATCCGAACTCAGGTCCTTCTGACTCCAGGGCCGGCGCTCTACTCACTGCGCCACCTAGCCACCCCCGGACATCTTTTTAGACAGGGGGTCTGGCAGTCTGGAGCCTCAGCACACCCCACCATGGACAGTCTCAGGGCAGAAGGCCTTAGCATCTTAGGTCCAAGGGGCATCCATCTTCATTCAGGCAGACAGTGATGCTTCCTCATAATCACCATGAGGTGGCAGCAAATACACAATTTCAGGAACAAAGCTGCTCCTCCATGGTCTGAGAGGTTCACACTGTGGGGGAGGCTCAGAGAATAGGGAAAGCATAAGCTCTGTTCCCAGCCTGAGGTGTGACCCAGAATATTGGATCTTCTTCAGCTAACCACCGGTCTCTTTTCAGGCCCTGTCTTCCCCTCCTTCTTCTTCTTCTCCTTCTCCCCACCACTTCCTTCCCCTTGCCTTTGTCTTCCCAATCCCCATCTCATCCCTTTCTTCCTGCTTTTCCCCAGATACCCAGGCCTGAGATCCTATGAGAACCTAAGCTACCCACGAGACCTAGAAAACTGCTCCTAATAGACCTGAGAAGCTACGAGTATGCACCACCACTATCTACTTCTTCCCTCATAGTCAAGCATTTGAGGGGGGTAGGAGAGAAGGGGACAAACTATTATATACATAGTTGAGCGAGGTCTCTGGATCAGATGTTTTTGCTTATTCTATTTTGACACAATGGAGGGTTTAATGCATAGCAGCAAGAGAAATAACAATGATATGAAGACAAAAGGAATTCATTTTTTAAAACCATTTTGTTTATATTTTTATTGAGAATCCACTATTCCCATAATCCTGATCTTGAAGTCGAGGTCATATGATCACTTGAAGGGAGTGTTGTCCATGGAATTCCTGCTCAAGTACAAGGTGAATTGAAATGATACAGAAGGATTACAGTAGAAATAAATCATATTAAATAGTTATCAAAAAGTTTTTTTTAAAATAAGTTCAAAGATCCCAGGTTAAGAAACCCTGGGCTAGAATACAAGAATGCTATGGATTACTCTTTTCTTCCTCCAGGGCTTTTGCCTTTTATTGCCCATGGCTTTGGCTTCCTCATCAGCAATATGAAGGAACTGAATTAGATAACCTCTGAGGTTCCTTCCAACTCTAGATCAATGAGAACATGTGACCTTAGAAGATTGTCAGAAGATTCTCCCTGAATGGTGAAGCTCTGGTGGTAGGATTTCAGACACTACTACCCCTCCACTGGGTAAATGTCAAGTCCTATACTTAAGATAAAAAAAATCAATGACACAAACATGAGATGGGAGAGGCATGGCTAAAAACCAGCTTATGTGAAAAATATCTGGGGGTTTTCTTGGATGGCAAAGTCAACATGAGTCAAAAAGGCTAATGCGATTAGAGGCAGTATAGTTTAGAGAAAAGAACACTGGATTTGGAGTCAGGAAAGTCCAGTTTTCAAACCCTATCTCATTCACTTCCAAGCTGTGTAAAGTATTTAAATTCTCTTAATCTCAGTTTTTTTCACCTGCAAAATAGGTATAACACTCCCCATTTCACTGGGTTGTTAGGATGAAATGAGATAATTTACACAAAATTTACATAAGTCTGAGAGCACCATATCTATTTCAGCCATTGTTATCTTAGGCTCCACTAATAAAAGCAGTGTCTGGAACAAGGGATATGATGATTGGTTCAATAGAAGAAAAACTTCCTAACAAGTGGAGTTTGTTGGTAGAAGGAACAGGAAATAAGGGGTTGCCTGTTCACTGCAGGTCTTCAACTAGACATAGTCACCTACCAGACTTCATAGAGTTCACTGGACCAGCCCTTGGAAAACCCCTATTCCAACCTACTTATTTTGTAGACGATAAGACAGAGACTGGGAGAGAAGGAATAGTGTATGGTGGCTCCCACAGGTAGTGATGGAGCTTGGCTTTGAACCTGGCTCCTTCAGTCCAAGGAAAAGGCTTCTTTCCCTGTGCTGTCCACACTGCCTCTCTATACTGCCAAGGAAGACTCCTGAAGTCTCTGAGACACTGTGATTCTTGGAGATGGAGGGGAAAGAAAAGGGGAGAAAGCAGGACAGCTTAATAAGCAGTAACCAAGGAGGCACTGATTGAAAGCAGAATCCCAGGTTGGGATGCGGCATGACAGGACTGGGTTGGATAGCCCCACCCTACAGACTAACAGTGAAGAATTCATGGGAAAGGGTCTGTTCCAGGATTGTCCCCATTATAAGCAACAAAAGAGGGTAGGCTCTCCTTGAAATAGCTCCCTAAAGCCCCTGAGAAGAAGCCAAATAATCTGGTATGATCTGACACTTCCTGGGGTGGGGGAGAGGAAGTAGAACAATAAAGAAAAGCCTCCCTGTGGGATGCTGTGTGCTGGTTTGGTGGGGATGGATACAGGCTCTGAAAAGGATCTGACCTGGCCCATTCAAAGACTGTCCTTATAGTTCTAAAATATGCCAAGAGCCTCACACTTTAATCTTCTATCACCCCGTTTCTGCCTTGCTCCCACCAGACAGAGCACCGACCCCAAATACGTCTACCATCACAACTGCCACCAGGTCTAGGCCCCATCCCAGAAGCCTGTGAGGTTTGGAAAACATGGGGCCCCTATGGCACAGGCCAGTGGCTCAGAGATGCTCTATTAAATCCTTGGGGAAGTGAAATAAGCAGAGTTCACATCCCACAAGCGTCTGCTAACTGCAGTCAAATTCCCACAGCAATGAGGGCCACACAGAGAGAGACTGCCGAGGGTAGCCAAGTGGGAGGTTGTCTGCTGGCTTTTCTATTTCCCTGTCTGCATGTCTGCCTGCCTAAGCTGTCTGGTTTATCTTCCTGCCTGCTTTATGAAATTGTTCCTAGAAGATTCGAGAAGCTACAAGGATCTGCCCTCTTTAGTTCTCTCCTCACAGTACAGAGTTGCCAAGATTACCAAAGCAGAATACTATACAAACTATAAGACAATGTCCCTGAATCAGATGATTTTGCTTAATCCTTTTGTCATAAGGGAAGGTTTGTTCATGTGTCTATCTGTCAATCAGTCAATAACAAAGCATTTATTAAGTGCCTACTAAGTAAGCACTTAAGGCTTAGGTGCTAGAGATACAGATAAGCAAAAACCATCTCAACCCTCAAGGGGCTTATGGTCTAGCCCAGGGAGACAGCATGTACACATATAGGTATATAGCAAAGAAAATAAATGCAAAATAGATACAAAGTCATTTTTTTCAGGTTTGTATTTTATTTATTTTTAATTTTCAAAATGCATTTCCACAAGATTTTGAGTTACAAATTTTCTCCCCATCTCTCCCCTACCCCCCATCCCAAGATGGCAGGCATACTGATTACCCCTTCCCCCAGTCTACCTTCTGTTACATCCCTCCATCGTCCCCCCTTACTTTCTTGTGGGGCAAGACAGATTTCTATATCCCATTGCCTGTATATCTTATTTCCCAGTTGCATGCAAAAACACTTTTTTACCATTTGTTCTTAAAACTTACAAAGTGATTTTGAAGGAGGCATTAGCTCCTGGGGAAAGGCCTCATGTAGAAGGTGGTGCTTGAATTGAAGGACATTTCTCCTAAAGGAAACCAGGCATTCTGAAAGTTGAAGGGGAGGAAGGAGTATGTAGCAGGCCCAGGTGATGGTGAGTCCAAAGGCATGGCCCATGTACTGAGTGCTACTTGGTAGGAACAGTGAGAAGTTCATTTTGGCCACAGAGCAGTAGGCATGGCAGTGAACAATGTGGGATTGACTGGGGCCAGGGCCTGAAGGCCTCTCCTGTATATCTGCCTGTACTGGGTAGAGGGCTCCACTAGCCTGCCCCATAATGCCAGAGTTGGGATTTGTTGGAGTGAATTTTCCTTTGTTGTATGGGACTAGATGGCTGGTCAGGTCCCTTCCAACTCTCAAATTCTGTAATTCTATGCATGCTGCCCAGGAAGGGAAGGGACCAATGTTAACAGCTAAGAACATAGTTGTAATAATGCTAACAGGGCTGAGCTCTTCTCCCAGAATTGGTGTTGGCGGTGCCACAGAACTCCCCAGAAGAACAAGAGCCTTGCAAAGGACAGTCAAGGTGAACTCTGAAGAGGAGGAATACAAGGAGGAGTAGGGCAGGGTGAAACCAAGGAGTCTGGGCAGAAAAAGTGGGAACTGAGCTCCCTATCACTCTCTAAACTTTTATGCTGAATTTCAGTTTTCCTTTTATTTATTTCTTCTTTTTAAATCCTGTTTCTCTCCCTGGGGCATCTAATCTATTATTTAACATGGGATTGTGATATTGAAACTCCTGGACAAATTGAAAATTATTTGTGCTTGAGTTTTCAGGCGTGGAGCTGAGGCAGCTGGTTTCCAGGGAAGTCTTAGGGAAAGAGATGCTGTCATCAAGGAAATGGCAATTTGCCCTGAGTAGGAAGGCCCTGGGCCAGCTACCAGCCAGTGGGGATGTGCAACAGGCAACAGAGATTGGGGTGAAGTGGAAGGAAGTTCGAATCCAGGGCCATTTGGACAGGTGAGGGTAAGCCTCAGCCACAGGGAAGCTAAGCATTTCCTTCCCCCACCTCACAGTTCGGCCTGATGTACTGAGAGCATACAGAGGCTGGGGTCGTTAATTTCCAAATGGCATTTCACTTTGAAAACACAGTAAACATCTCACATGGGCCAGAGCCCTCTCACAAGGTATTTGCAGGTGTAATCAGTCACCCTGACCCCAGCGTCCATCCCTCCAGAAAGGCCTCGATCACAGGAGAATTAATGACATGGGAGAGGCTTCTCACTAACATTTTTCAGGGGCCAGGCTCTTGAACAAGTGGCAGCCAGCTTTACCCACTATAATGGACTTTACCTCATGTAATGTTGACAAACGATCAGATGGCTAAGAAGAGGACCAAAAGGACAGGGGATCAGAGAGTCAACCTCCCACTCAATGTGGACGTGACTGACAGAAGATAATCTAGAGCCCATAGCATAAATGTCAGGAAGGGAGCATCTCCATCCTGTGGGACCAGGGAACCATTTCTGATGGCAAGTGAGAGGCATGATCCCATAGACATGAATCCAAGGCACTTCGAACCCAAAATGTGTACATACATAGATGTGAAGAGCTCAAAGACACGGAAAGCCAAATTTAGGTGTGCACACACATCAGCTCTTATCACACCCAGATATACACAGTGTAGATGCACACCCTACACAGATGTGCATCCACGTGAGTGTTCAGTGCTCTCTATAGAGATATAATCTGGTGATAGGGTCACAGTCTTGTGACATGGACAGTATCTACCCTCTGCATTCAAAAGGATACCTGCAAGGAACCTGAGAGGACCAAGGGAGGGGGCCAAAATTAGGCAGAGGCCTTTGGGTTTGGGATAGGGGAAGGGGAAGAGTATAGGTATATTAGAAAGTAAGTAACAAAGAGATAAAGATGAGCCTGTTGTGAACTGGATCCTTGCCTCTGCTCCTGGTCACTCTCTGACCACAAACAAGTCTCCTAGGTAGGCTATGTTCCCACTCCCAGAAACCAAGAAGGTATCACCACTCTGAGCCAAGCCACTTGGTCTCCAAAAGCCTACACCCAGGCCTGAAGAATTGTGCCGTAGTAGCTGAGCTGAAAGAGGCTTGAGGATCAAGACACAGGGCATATCAGCACTAGAATAGACTAGTCAGAAAGACAGCCCCTTTAGTGATTTGCTCAGGAACATCCCATGTGTGTGAGTGACATAAGGTTAAAGCTATCCAAAAGGATCAAATGGCCTATCCATATTGGTAGAGCATCAGTGCAACAATTATTATTAAGTATCTACTGTGTGTGACGCAGAGACAGTGTAGCTTAATGGATACAGAGTTAGCCTGAAGTCCTGGGTTCATATCCTACCTCTGAAACAGATTTTTCTGTGTGACTACAAGCAAATCATTGTTATTCAGTTGCTCAAGGTATTTCTCTAAGATTACAAGTTGCAAAGCAGTTATATATCTACATTAGTGGAAATAGTTTCCTTCCTGGGAATTCCCTAAACTGCTGGTGAAATCACAGGTCTTACCAATGGCAGGCACTGAACTCACCGAAACACAAGTGTTTGTGAGAAGCACATTCTGCTGAATGAACACGAGGTCATAGGTCATGACTTATTTCAGAGTAGGAGATGAAAAGGACTGAACACGTTCTCTATTGTGCTTCCTGCCTGTTTCTTGCTGAACTGACTTTTTTCTCTTTTTTATTCTTTGTTACAAGAGATATCTTTCTGGAGAAGGGAAAAGGGACATGTTTAGAAATGTTCAGTTGTGTTTAACTCTTTGTTACCCCATTTAGGGTTTTCTTGGCAGAGATACTGGAGTGGATTGCCATTTCCTTCTCCAGCTCATTTTACAAAGGAGGAAACTGAGGCAGAGTTAAGTGACTTGCCCAGGGTCACACAGCTAGTAAGTGTCTGAGGCTGGATTTGAATCCATGAAGATGAATCTTCCTGACTCCAGGCCCAGAACTTTATCCCTGCACCACCTAGCTGCCCCATTTGGAAATGAGGGTAGTATAAAAACAAAAGGTGTCAATAAAAATTAAAAAGGGGAAAAATAATGTAAATTCCTCAAGGACAGAGACTGTTCATTCTTGTCTTTGTATGCACAGCTCCTAGCATGATAATGTGGGACTAAGCAGCCTTTTGGGGGCCAGAATTCCTACATTTCCATGAGGGAAATAGAAGTTCCTCTTGGTCTCAGCTAAGATATTATCCTACAAGATAATATGATTTATAATTAGAAGGGACCTTAGGAACCCCCTCATTCTACAGATCAAGAAACTGAGTCACAAAGAAATAAAATGGCTTTCCCCAGATCATATCAGTAGTAAGTATACACAATTGTAGTAGAAAATCCAGGCTTTCTAAATCCACTATGCCCTGCTGTCTGCCTCCACCCTGATGTACTCAGGCTTTCTCCTATTAGGTCAGCTCTGTCTTCAGTAACATCTGTAAATCTAGGAACTCAAGTCATATGTATCTAGTCTCAGGTGGGTGCTCTGGTACCAGTGTGCTTGGGCCTGTGGGCACTACCCAGGTCCATGAGACCTCCTGCAGGAGCATTCCTTTAGAGTTCTGGTTCTACTCACTTCTCTCTGAATCAGTTCATATAAGTTTTCCCATGTTTCTCTGCAACTGTTCCTTTCTTCATTTCTAACTGCAAATAGTATTTCACACATTCATACCATAATTTGTTCAGTCATTCCCCAAATGTTTAGCATTCCCTTAGTTTCCAGTTTTTTGCAACTATAAAAAATTGCTATACATGTTTTTGTACATATAGGTTATTTTCTTCTTTCTTTGATCTCCTTGGGTTATAAGCCTAGTAGTGGTATGGCTGGGTTGAGGCATGTACATTTTAGTAACTTTTGGGCATAGTTCCAAATTGCTTTCCAGAAAGACCTAACCAGTTCACAGCTCCAACAAAAGTATATCAACGTATCTATTTTCCTGAGGCCAAGTGAGGTGAACTTTCAAGTTTACATTCTACTGGGCGAACACAACATATACACAGGTAGGTAAATAAAATTCACATACAAATTAATAGTCAGTATGAATTTATTAAGCACTTATCATGTGTCAGACATTGTGCTAAGCACCAGGGATACAAGAAAAGGCAAACAGCCCCTGCCCTCAAGGAGCTTGCATTCTTTTTTTCCTCTTGTTTAATACTTTATTTTTTCCCAATTACAAGTAAAAACAATTTTAACATTATTTTCAAATTTTGAGTTTCAAATTCTCTCCCTCCCCACCCATTGAGAAAGCAAGCAATAGAGAAAGAAAGCAATTTGACATAGATTAAACATGTGTAATCATGAAAAACACATTTCCATGTAAGTCATTTTGTGAAAGAAAACACAGACAAACCTCCCTCCCCTAAGAAAACTAAAGTAAAGAAAAAGTATATTTGATCTGTATTCAGGTTCTACCAGTTCTTTCCCTAGAGATAGACATCTTTCATCATAAGTCCTACAAAATTGTCTTGGATCATTGTATTGCTGAGAATAGCTAAGTAGCATAGTAGATCATCATAAAATATTGCTATCACCATGTACGGTGTTCTTCTGATTCTGCTCATTTCACTTTGCATCATGAAAAGTCTTCCCAAGTTTCATGAAGGTCTTCCCATGTTTTTCTGAGAGCATCAAGCTCATCATTTCTTAAATCACAATAATATTCCATCACAATCATATATAACAACTCATTCAGCCATTCCCCATTTGGTGGACATCCCCTCAACTTCCAAATCTTTACCACAACTAAAAGAGCTGCTATAAATCTTTTGGTATACATAAATCCTTTCCCTTTTTGTTTATCTCTTTAGAATACAGATCTAGTAGTTGTATCACTTGGTCAAAGGGTATACATGGTTTTATAGCCATTTGGGCATAGTTCCAAATTGCTCTCAAAAATGGCTGAATTAGTATACAACTTTACCCATAGTACATAGTTTTAATTTTCCCACTCCTCTCCAACATTTGTCGTTTCCTTTTCTGTCATATTAGCCAATCTGACAGGTGTGAGGTAATAGCTCAGAGTTGCTCTAATTTGCATTTAGCTCATCAATAGTGATTTAGAGCACTTTTTTTCATATGACTATAGATAATTTCAATTGCTTTGTCTGAAAAGTGCCTTGGTTATAATCCTAGCTCTTTTACCTTCCAGAATATCATATCCCAAACCTTCTGATCCTTTAATGTAGAAGTTACTAAATCTTGTGTTATCCTTACTGCAGCTCCATGATATTTAAATTGCTTCTTTTTGATGCTTGCAGTATTTTTTCATTGATCTGGGAGACCTGGAATTTGGCTATAATATTGGGAGTTTTCATTTTGGGATCTCTTTCAGGAGGTAATCAGTGGATTCTTTTCATTTCTATTTTGTCCTCTGGTTCTAGAATATCAGGGCAGTTTTCCTTGATAATTTCATTAAAGATTATGTCTAAGCTCTTTTTTTATCATGGTTGTCAGGTACTCCAACAATTCTTAAATTATCCATCCTGGATCTATTTTCCAGATCAGTTGTTTTTGTAATGAGATATTTCACATTTTCTTCTATTTTTTTATTCTTTTTATTTTGATTGATTTTCTTTCTATCTCATAAAGTCATTAGTTTCCACTTGCCCAATTCTAGCTTTTTTTTTTTTAAAGCAATTGGGGTTAAGTAACTTGCTCAAGGTTACACGGCTAGTCATTTGATTTATGCGTGGGTGCTCATTTTCTGAGGCCAGATCTGATCTCGGGTCATCCAAACTCCGAGGCCAGTGCTCTTACTCACTGTGCCACCTAGCCGCCCCTTTAGGGCAATTGGGGTTAAGTAACTTGCTGTAATGGAAATGCAAATTTAAAGATCTTCCCTGCCCCTAGCTTAAGTGCACCTGGAGCCTGTGGTGGGAGGCTTGTTTTTCAGGAAAGCCCATACCTTGATACTTTGTGATTGGGCAGTGGGTCCAGAAGGTTGTTACATTCTCTGAGCCAAGAGAAGGCTATATAAGCCCAGAGGAGAGGCTTTGCTTTGGGGCTCACTTTGAGAAGTGTTGTGTGATTTGACCAGATGAGACTCTGGGAAGCCGTTGTTGAGAGCCCCTGGCTTTGAAAACCCAGATGTTGATGCTTCCCTCTCTGGTAACTGTGATTTGGTATTGATGCATGTAATGTTGGGACAGTTTGGAAGCCTGTCTGATCTGTAAATTCTGTAACTCTGAAGTTCGGGGTGCTGACCTTTTACCCCTGAACTAGGTAATGTATGTTTGTTTGATTAAAGTAAGCTTGTTAACTGATTTTGAGTTACTTTCCTTTTGAAAAGCAGATCTAAGAACCTGTGTTGGCAGCTACCCTGGGGATATTGGGGTGCTTGCCGCTAAAAATGGCGACGAGGATGGGATCTGCTGAGTAAAGGGAAAGTATGGGGGCTGGGATAATTGTTTGTTTCGCAGTTGTGGTAGCTGTGATTCTGTGGAGCCATGGAGCAGGAGAGAAAGACCTGCATGCTGACTTCACTGAGCTGAGAGCAGGAATGGTGAGCTGCCTGCATGGAGACCTGTGGAGAAGCCTGGAGCTGCTGCCTTCTGCTGGAGGAGAAGGAAGCCAGGAGTTTGGAGTTCAGCCACAGGACAAGATAAGGACTGTGTGGCAAAGCAGGGGCACTGAATGTGTTTCCTTGTTGCATCCCACAGTTTGGGACCCAGGGGGAGGATGGACTTGTGACTGGTGGGTGGGGTGAAGTGCCATGGACCCCAAGGACCCCACTTTGGTTTTGTTGCCCAGCTCCCTCTCTGGACTTGGAAGCAGGGGCTGGAGCAGGGAAGGACACCCCCCTCCTCCCAAGAGAACTTTATGTGATAATGCTTTGTATTTTGTGAATTGATGTGAAAATGCAATGTACTTTGTTTAAGACCCAGTGGCCACTTTGGTAACTTTAGATGTACCTGAAAATAAGACCTAAGAGATGTTTAGTGCTAATTCAAATGTAAATTGTATATGCTATGGGCATGAAAGGTCTTGGGGCCGAATGTAATGGAAATGCAAATTTAAAGATCTTCCCTGCCCCTAGCTTAAGTGCACCTGGAGCCTGTGGTGGGAGGCTTGTTTTTCAGGAAAGCCCATACCTTGATACTTTGTGATTGGGCAGTGGGTCCAGAAGGTTGTTACATTCTCTGAGCCAGGAGAAGGCTATATAAACTCTGATGAGAGGCTTTGCTTTGGGGCTCACTTTGAGAAGTGTTCTGTGATTTGACCAGATGAGACTCTGGGAAGCCGTTGTTGAGAGCCCCCCGGCTTTGAAAACCCAGATGTTGATGCTTCCCTCTCTGGTAACTGTGATTTGGTATTGATATAATGGTAGGACAGTTTGGAAGCCTGTCTGTTTGATCTGTAAGTTCTGTAACTCTGAAGTTCGGGGTGCTGACCTTTTACCCCTGAACTAGGTAATGTATGTTTGTTTGATTAAAGTAAGCTTGTTAACTGATTTTGAGTTACTTTCCTTTTGAAAAGCAGATCTAAGAACCTGTGTTGGCAGCTACCCTGGGGATATTGGGGTGCTTGCCGCTAAACTTGCCCAAGGTTACACGGCTAGGTTTTTGTTTGTGCGGATTAAGTGTCGGAGGCCGGCTCCGAACTCAGGTCCTTCTGATTCCAGGGCCGGCGCTCTATTCACTGCGCCACCTAGCCGCCCCCCCAATTCTAGCTTTTAAGGAATTATTTTCTTCAGTGAGCTTTTGTACTTCCCTTTCCATTTGGTTAATTCTACTTTTAAAGTTCTTCTCTTCTGTGAATTTTTGTATATCCTTTTCCATTTGACTAATTTTGCTTTTCAAGGCATTCTTCTCTTCATTGGATTTTTGTGTCTCTTTTATTCTATGGCCTATTTGTTTTTAAGGTATTTTCTTCAGTAGCTTTTTTTTTGCCTCTTATAGGAAATAGTACCTAAGCTGAATTGAAGGAAGATTGGCGAAGGTAAGAAGAGAGGGCATTCTAGACATGGGGCAATCACCTGGGTAAAGCCACCAAGACACAAGATGAGAGGTCATTTATGGAAGACACATAGTAAGTCAATTTGGCTAAAAAAGAGAACGTATAAAGAAAAAGTAGATGGAATTTGGATTATCAAGGTCCTTAAATGCTGTGCTAAGAATTTTCTATTTTTATCCTATGAGCAGTTAGGAGTCGTTAAAGATTTTGGAATGGAGGTAGAGACATGGTCAGAGCTGTGTTTTAATACTACCAGCTTGGCAACTGTGTGTAAAATGGCTTGGAAAAGGAGGGAATGGAAGTGGTAGACCAATTAGGAGATTATTATAATAGTCTAGGTGATAGGTGGTAAGGAACTAAACCAAGATGAAGGCTGGCTGAGTGATGAGAAGGGGGTAGATAGGAGAATATTATTGAGTTAGAAGGACCAAGACTTGGCAGTCAATTGGATATGGAAAACTGAGGGACAAGGCAATAAATATAGGTAATTCACAGCATGGTGGCACTTTTAACAAAAATGAGAATGCTTGGTAGAAAGAGAGGCTTGGATGGGGGAGGGGGGTACAATGAGTTTCATTATACAATGTGTTGTCTTTGAGATACCTAATGCACATCCAGACAGACATGTCCAGCAGATAGTTAGTGATAAGGAACTATTGATCAGGAGAGATATCGACACTGGATATACAGATCCAAGAGTCTGAATAAAGATGCTAATTGAACCCATGGGAGCTTATGACATCACCAAGGCACGGAGCATAGAGACAGGAGAGAAAAAAGGGCCCAGGACAGAGCTTTGGCAGGGGCTCACACTTGCAAGCCCAGGGGGTGAGGAATATCCAGGAGGAGGGTATAGTTAACAAGAGCAAAAGCTTGAGGCTTTAAAAATAGACTTCACAAGTATAAGAGAGGGAACGCTTGCTTAGACACCAGGAGTTTGAGTGGCCTGCAAACTCAATGTGAGTCAACAATATGATATAGAAATCAAAAATGCTAATATAATCTTTGGCTTTATTGAGAGATTTGCTCCCAAGAATAAGAACACAATAATCCCACTCTGCTCTGGTTAGATTGCACCTGGAGTATCTTGTTCAGTTCTAATCACTACATTTTTAGGAAGTACATTGATAACCTGAGAGCATCCTCCTTACCTGGAGGGTAGCTAAGATGATGAAAGCCCTAGAGTCCATGCTCCATGAAGATTGGTTGAAGGAACTTCTGTGGTTAGGCTAGAGAAGAAAAGATTCAGAGAGTACAAGATAAATGTGTTCAATTATTAGAGGGGCTACTATATGGAAGAGAGTTTTCATTTGATCTCCTCGGCCCTAGAAGACAGAGCCAGAAATAATGGGAGAAACTTGCAAAGAGATAAATTTAAATGTGATCACAAAAAGCACTTGTAAACATTAGAGTGGACTGTCTCCTTTGACCCAGCAATACCACTTCTAGGGCTATATCCTAAAGAGATTATAAAAATTGGAAAAGGACCCACATGCACAAAAATATTTATAGCAGCTCTTTTTGTGGTGGTAAAGAATTGGAAATTGAGGGGATGCCCATCAACTGGAGAACGGCAACAAGCTGTGGTATATGAATGTAATGGAATACTATTGTGCTATAATAAATGATGAGCAGGATGACTTCAGAAAAACCTGGAAAGACTTATATGAACTGATGCTGAGTGAGGGGAGCAGGAGAACATTGTACACAGTTATAGCCACATTGTGTGATGACTAACTTTAATAGATTTAGCTCTTCTCAGCAATGCAAGGTTCTAATTCACATGCAGAGAAAGAATTAGAGTCTGAATACAGATCAAAACATACTCTTTGCTCTTTTTGTTTTTTCTTTCTTATGGTTCATCCCATTGGTTCTAATTCTTTACAACACAACCAATGTGAAAACATGTTTAATATGAATGTATTTGTAGAGCCTATATCAAATTGCATGCCATCTTGGGGAGGGGAGGGAGACAGACAAAATTTGAAATTCAAAAACCTGTAGAACTGAATGTTGACAATAAAAATAAATAAATAAATAAAATTTTAAAAAAGAACAGACTATCTCAGGACCTCATCAGGGGTCTTCTAGCAAAGGTTAGGTGACTAGTTGTCTTATGTATTACAAAAGATTCATGTGTGAGTTGGAGTAGGTGGTTGATAAGGTCCCTGCCAACTCTGAGATGAGGTGATTCTCTGATTATGTGAAAAAAGAAAAAGAAAAAAAAACTAAGGTGGTTTCCAGTATGGCGAGGACAGAGAAAAGGCCACTAGAGTTTTCAGCCAGTGATTCATGACAACCTTGGAGACTGTACTTTTAGTAGAATCAGAAGACAGACTGCAAGAGATTAGTAAGTGTATAGGCAGTAAGGAAATGGAGGCAACATCTGAAAAAAGGGAGACAAGATATAGAACAATAGTTAAAAATGGATGACAAGGTCAAAGGAAAATTATTTTTCAAGGGAAGGGTGGAGAAATCTGGTTATGTTTGTAGGTTGCAGGGGAGGAGAAAGTGAATTTGGAGAGGGAAAATGAGACAGGAAATTATGGAGAGGAACAAGCTCCTGGAACAGTTAAGAGGATGGCCAGGCTTGATGAGGAGAAGGGCCCTTTCTTCATCAAATGCTGAAAGAGATTTAAGAGGATTTTGAGTAATGTAGCAGGGAGGAAGGGAGAAGAGTGAACTGTGGATGGATGGCCTTTTTGTCTTCTCAAATAGAAGGTGAGGTCCCCTGCTAGGACTGAGGGGTAAGAATGGTTAAGGAGTAGAGAAAAAAGAGTTTGGAAAAGCCACCTTGAAGAGCATGCTAGATGGTCAATCAGTGAACAATAAAATGGTTGTCATGTTACAATCAAGGCCCAATTGATGGTAAATAATAAATCTATAGGACACTTAGTCAATATGGTTGGGAAAGCCTCAGTCCTAAGAATCACTCTTAGGGAAACCTTGCTCTTTCGGAAATACCACTCCTTGTGAGATTTAAGTTCTGGGAAGATTCTCTTCCTAGAGACATATCAGAAAACCATGGACTCTCCAAGCTGAATGGATATCATTATCCTTCCTGCCCCCCAGATTTTCCACCTTAGTCTTCCTCAGCTTCTCATTCTCCATCAAATATATGAATAATCACTTCCCAAGTCTTATTGATTCCACCTTCACATCTGTCACATACACCTCTGTTATACGTGATTAAAAAAAAGCATATGATATGACTTGCATCCCTAAAGGAGTTTACATTCTAGTTGGGCAGATGTTACCTTTAAAGGTATCACATAGTGACAATATGGGGTGTGCCCTCCAATATGTATGTACATGTCATCAGACCATAACTTTTTTCTTTCTCTCTTTTCTTTCTCTGTTATTAAAGACCAAAGTGTGTATGCATTCAGAAGGATACTTTGTATACAAGACAAGCCAAAGGATTGGCACAGGTTGCAAGTGTAGGAAGGGACCACCATGGGCTGAAATGATCACAAAACGTTTTATGGTGGAGCCAGGACTCAGTTTGGGTTTTAAAGCTGGCTCAGGTTGGAGAAAGGGTATGGTGGAGGGAACTGTAGACACAAAGATATGAAATCTAAAAAAATGGGGCATGCACAACAAGTCTCTTTTAGGATTAGATGTCACAGCAAAACAACATTTTTACAAACTTGATTGTCTGAGGAAGCTTAATTATCCAGTTATCCAGAGAATTAATTGTTAAATGGGTGACAAAGTTCACATTAGCCTTTTAGGTGACCTCAGTCGTAAAGGATCTCCTTCAGAGAGTGATGGCTCATATGAGTTCAAAAGAAAAGCAGAGGCGAGGCAAATACATATCAACAAGGCATTTAGCCCTGCTTTTCTGACCTGGAAGAAGGCAGGAATTTAGAGGATTCTATGCCCTCATTCAACATAGTCTACAAAACGTAGTTTGGCCTTTTATACCTATCTCATTGACCTCTCTGAAAATGAGTCTGGCCCTCCCAGGTCAGAAGCTCACTGAGGGTAGGGCCCAGCTCTTCTTTCCCTCTGTCTGGTCTGTTCCTTTGCAGTCAGGATCCAGAATAATGAAATAAGTACTTTCCAAGTGGCCTATCCAAACAAGCAGAAGTTGGATTATGAATCTGTGCTTTGAAACAGGTCAGATATTCTAAGGTTGTTTTATTTGGGGCATGGGGGTGGAGAGAGGGGAAGCCCCTTCCTATAAGCAAAGGGACTGTCATTAGCACAGTTCAGAGTTCTGTACTTTTTTCCCGGGAGCCCTTAGTTAGCAGGCTTTTTCCTCAATTGCTTCATGTGCTCAGGGGGTAATGCAGACATACCCTCTAGTCTGGGGGCTGTCAGTAAGCATTACCACCTTGGCAGGGAAACACCAACAGAAAAACAACAGAAAACTTGGAGAGCCAAAGGATTATGGAAGAAGTAGCTGTATTGAGTGAAGGAGATAGATGATGGAGAAGACAGGACCAGAGAAAAAGATACTGATGTGACATATACCAACACATGGGTTTTCTTTATACAAGTCCAAAGTCTTTATACAAGTCCAAGTCTTTATACAAGTCCAAGAGTCAAAGGACCTGAATTTATAAGTCCAATTTTCCCCCATACCCACCTATATTAATTATCTTGGATAAGTAACCTCTTCTCTAGTGAAGCATAAAATGGGGATGCTGGGCCAGATAATCTTCCAGGTCCCTTCCAGATCTAAATGTATGATCTTCTTGTAACTCATACAAGCTTTGGACACCCTTATTCCAACTTGCACTCTCATTGATGAGTCTCAGCTACATCACTCTCTCAGGATTCTAAGGGTACTCCTGAGGAGTCAAGGTGATTCTTCAATGCCATTGGCTCAAGCCCCTGCCAATAGGTGTGCTTTTCCCACTGAGACTGTCCGTTGAGAATCAACAAACATTCTTAAATAGCTTTTAGAAAAGGAGTATTTACTAAGGTGATACAGTAAGAACAGTTGGCGTAAAACTCTCCTCTCCCTACCCAAAATTCTGGCATATTATCCCACCAGTACATAGAGTCCTAGGGAAAGTGGATTCAAGCTTAGAAAGCACATGATGCAAAGGAGGCATTCACAGCTCCTGGCTGCTGGAAGATCTTTTCTCCCATTCATAGAGCGCTCCAGCGTTTCCCATGAAGCATGGTGAATCTACCTTTATCCTCTCCTTGGTTACTGATGCCACCTGCTGTTATCCTAGGAAAACAGTAATAGAACATGGTAGAAAGATGAGCAACTTTCCAGACCCTTCTGAAGTTTAGATCCTCCTCTGAGAGAAGGAAAGAGACATAGGACAAGGTTAGAGGCTTTCCTGCCTCAAAAATTTAATTAGAGAGCCATGATAGCCCCAATTTCTTGAATTTTCCAATTCTAATTAAACTTGATGCTTTTATGTAGGACCCAGACAACATGATAAAATCTCTCAACTAATTGGAACAGACCCTGTATCGCATTGCCTCCCTTTATCAAATGGCTTTCAACAACCTTCCCCTTGAGGCCTATGATTGACATAGGGTAGGGTCACTTGATTAAGTAAATCAATGAACCCCATCCTACTCTGTGATACCAAGTAACAGTAACAATAACTCATATTCCCATAGGACTTTAAGGTTTACAAAGCACTTCTTCAAAATGGCCCCGTGAAGTAGTGCAGAAATTAGTATACTTTTCCACAGATAAGAATACACAGAAACAAAGGGGTAGATAAAGGTATTGCCTTCCCTCATCAGGCTCCCAGATTGACATAAACTCACTCTGATGGCTCAAGGAAGCTTAGGGAGATTTCTTTCTTTCTTTTTTTTTTTAATTTACATTTATTTATTTATTTTTAGTTTTCAACATTCATTTCCACAAGACTTTGAGTTACTATTTTTTCTCCCCATCTTTCCCCTATCTCCACCCCAAAATACCAAGCCTACTGAATATACCCCTTCTCCCAATCTGTTCTCTCTTATATCCTTCCCCATCACCCCCCTAACTTTCTAGTAGGGCAAAAGGGATTTCTATACCCCAGTGCCTGTATATCTTATTTTTTTAAATACACATTTGTTTTTAAAACTTTGAATTCCAGATTTTTTCCCTTATTCCCTCCTCACCCACCCCCACTAGGAAAATGAGCAATTCAATATAGGTTGTACATGTGTAGTTATGCAAAACATTTCCATAGTAGATATATTGTGAAAGACTAATTATATTTCCCTCTATCCTATCCCTACCCCCCACTTATTCTATTGTTTCCTTTGACCCTGTCCCTTTTCTAAAGTGTTTGCTTCTAACTACCCTTTCCCCTAATCTGCCCTCCCTTCTATCATCCCCCTTCTTATCCCCTTCCCCCCCTATTTTCCTATAGGGTAGGATACCCATTATTCCCTCCTTAAGCCAAATTCAATGAAAATAAGGTTGTCCCATTCCCTTTCACCTTCCTGCTCTTCCCCTCCATTATAACAGTTTTCTTTTACCTCTTTTATATGAGATAATTTACCCTAATCTATCTCTCCCTTTCTCCTCCAAATAAATTCCTCTCTCACCTCTAAATTTTATTTTTTAGATGTTATCCCTTCATATTCAACTCAGCCTTTGCTTTCTGTCTATGTATACATGAACATACATATGCCCACACTTACATATATATATATATTTATATACACCTACACCCTCCTATACATACATATATATGTATACATATATATTACCTTCAACTGTCCTCATACTGAGAAAAGTCTTATGAGTTACAATTATCATTTTTTCATGTAGGAATGTAAATAGTTCAACTTTAATAAGTTCCTTATGATTTCTTTTCCCTGTTTACCTTCTCATGCTTCTCTTGCTTCTTGTATTTGAAAGTCAAATTTTCTGTTCAACTCTAGTTTTTTCATCAAGAATTCTTGAAAATCCTCTATTTCATTGAATGATCATATTATACTCAGTTTTGCTGGGTAGGTGATTCTTGATTTCAATCCCAGCTCCTTTGACCTCCAGAATATCATATTCCAAGCCCTTCAATCTCTTAATGTAGAAGCTGCTAGGTCTTGTGTTATCCTGATTGTGTTTCCACAATGTTCAAATTGTTTCTTCCTTACTGCTTGCAGTATTTTCTCCTTGACCTGGGAACACTGGAATTTGGCTATAATATTCCTAGGAGTTTTCTTTTTGGGATCTTTTTCAAGAGGTGATGTGTGAATTCTTTCCATTTCTATTTTGTCCTCTGGTTCTAAAACATCAGGGCAATTTTGCTTGATAATTTCTCGAAAGATGGTGTCTAGGTTCCTTTTTTGATCATGGCTTTCAGGCAGGACAATAGTTTTAAAATTATCTCTCCTGGATCTATTTTCCAGGTCAGTGGTTTTTCCAATGAGTTATTTCACATTGCCTTCTATTTTTCATTTGTTTGGATCTGTTTTATAGTGTCTTGATTTCTCATAAAGTCATTAGCTTCCATTTGCTCCAATCTAATTTTGAAGGAATTATTCTCTTCAGTGAGTTTTGGAAATTCTTTTTTTCCATCTGGCAAATTCAGCTTTTTAAGGCATTCTTCTCCTCACTGGCTTTTTGAGCCTCTTTTGCCATTTGAGTTAGTCTGTTTTTTAAGGTGTTATTTTCTTCAGTCAGGCTGTTGACTCACTTTTCTTGATTTTCTTGCATAGTTCTCATTTCTCTTCCCAATTTTTCCTCCACTTCTCTTACCTGGTTTTCAAAATCCTTCTTGAGCTCCTCCATGGCCTGTGAGCAATTCATATTTTTCTTGGAAGCTTTTGATGCAGGAGTTCTGACTTCATTGCCCTCCTCCAGTTTCATGCTTTGATCCTTTTTGTTCCCAAAAAAGGATTGTATGGTCTGATTGTGCTTCCTCATCTTGCCAATTACTTGACTTTTGAGCTCTTTGCCACGGTGGAAATCTGCTTCCAGAATGGGGAGAGCTTTATCCTAAATCACTGGGGTTTCCACAGCTGCCAGAGCAATTAGGAGGGTACCCTCTCTGAAGCCCCCACAAGCTCTGACACCTGGCCTCACACCCCAGGACCACCACCCAAGAACAGCCAGATCCAAGAAGGTTAAAGCAAGAGTGATTACCCTCTGAACTGTCACTTGGTTCCCCTACACTCTGCAGGCCAGGAGCTCCTGAGGCAGCCACATGGCTGTGCCACCACACCTCAGCAGCTTCTTGCCTCAGGGGCAGGGGCTGGAGGATGCTCTTCTGTCCACCCCTGTTCCAACAGAGTTCCACACTGACTTTTTACTTTATCTTTGGTGTTTGTGGGTTGAGAAGTCTGGAAACTGTCACAGCTGCTGGTGCTTCACTCTCCTGAAGTCTGCTTCTGCCACTGCTGGTCGGGGCTGCCCTGGGGCAAGAACTGTGTGGCTCATGTGGGGATGCACTTGGCTCCCAGCACACTGTGATAGCACCTTCCTGCTGCCCTGCTGGGCTTCCTTCAGCAGGAGATGTTTTTCTCTCTGTCCCTTTGTGGGTTCTGTAGTTCTAAAGTTTGTTTAGTCATTTTTTTGCATATATTGGAGGAGTAGAAGTCAGAGCCTCGGGGAAGTCCTGTTTCTACTCTGCCATCTTGGCTCTGCCCCAGCTTGGGGAGATTTCTATAAGAAAGGTTAACTTCCCTCAAGATTATAAAAAAAAAAAAAGGAAAGACACCTCTGACCTAATAAGGAGGGAACTTTTAGCATGGTCAGACAAGCCAGAGAGAAATTGCAATTGAAATTATTTGTGGAATATGAGCACGGAGAAAGGGAACCTCACCCCTAGGTTTTCATTTTCGCAGGATCTTCGAAGTGAACCTAAAGTTGTTCTAGTCTAATCCCCCCATTTTATAGGTGAGAAAACTGTGGCCTGCAGAAGGACAATGACTGCCAGAGTCTCACAAATAGTAATTAGAAGAATCAGAATTTGAACCCAAGTCCTCTGAATCCAAATTCAATTTTCTTTCTGCTACATCACATCATTATCTTCATCTTTCCTGGAAAATGGGCAGAGCTACATCGACAACTGCCACCTAGGCTTGCAGATGAAAACCTGGAGGATTTGGAGAATAGGTTGAGGGATTTGTGCCAATGCTCAGTACCTGCTTTCAGAAGCCAGAAGGCAAAAGTCTCTACTCTGGGGAAGGAGTAACTGCGTAGATGATGCAATCCTAAATTGGACTTGGTTCTTTTTCCTTAAAAGAATACTGATTCTCAGACAGTTTTCTAACCAGAAACCATATAAAGTCAGAATAAGACTGATCGGGAATATCTGGAAACAAGAGCCCCTAGGAGGAAAAATTGGATGGGGCTTCTCAACGTTCTCCTTTTAGAACATTTCAGGAGAACTTTGAAATATATCTAAATTTGTACTTGAAAACTAAGAACTTCATTACTAACCAAATTTTGATGCTAACCCAGGTTGTCTTTGAATAGATACTCATATCAAATCCAGACCACAAGACTAGAGCAATGGAAAAAGATGTTCTTTTTCTGGAAATAGCACAGTTCAGAGTTCTGTACTTTTTCCCAGGAGCCCTTAGTAGCAGCCTTTTTCCTCAGTTGCTTCATGTTTTCAGGGTGTAATGCAGACACACCCTCTAAGGGGGTGGATTAGAGATAGAATGGAAAAAGATGTTCTTTCTACACTGACTGTATAACTTCAGTGTGGTCTCCATTCCTGATTATGTCTCCAATAAGATCTTCTGTCTGGCTGGACATTTGTACAATGACAATGACAAACAGTTTATCATAAGTAACATATAATAACTCAGTAGGAGATGTTCAATGTCTGGCCAGCCTCTTTAAAAGCACTAAAAGGTCAACTATACTCCAAACTACTTTCCTTTCTGGTATGTCTATGTTGAGGAAGAGGAGGCTAAGATTCTAAATTCTGGAAATTAAAGGCATAGCTTTAGTCAGGAAATTAATTGTCTTTAAATGGCTCTTCCCGTCTCTGTTCATTTCTCATACTTAACACTTTCCTTGGATACATGTGGATGAGTTGTGCTGGAAGTGAGATTTTGAAAACCGGCCATGTTGGAATTCAAAATAAAATTGAAGCTTTTGCTTTGGGGTCAGCAGCACCATAGTGAGGTTGTCGCTTAAACAATGACACTCAGTATCTCTGTAGTTCTATGAATACTTTTGAAGTGTCATATTAAAACCAATCTCTTGGCCTTGAGGCAAAGAGAAGCAATTAGTCTTGGAGTTGTGAATAAATAAAAATCCATTTATATACCCGTCCTTGACATGTACCTTGCAAATCTTAGAAACTTCATCTAGTGGGAAAAGAAATGTTAAATCGTGAATACCAATACTAATCATGCTGCAATGTTGCTTCCGAAAACTGTTTAGTTTATAGCAATCTTTTAAGTATTAATTCATATGTATATATTCATACATATTGAAACGCAAAAACAAAGCAGGCCTTCCTAGAAAAAAGAACCCAGTTGATGCATATGGAAGACACACCTTCTAATCTTGTGTGTGGATGGGAATATAGACAGAAAAATGAACAGTGTCCTTTCCCAGAAACCACAAACCATCAGATTAAGGTGTGTAAAATAAAATGGATTTTTAATAGATATAGAGTTTTAATCCTCAAACACCTGCCTTTGTACTGTTATCTTGATTCCTCTGAAAGAATTTGTGTCTGTTTTGTCCAGTACAGCTGGAAAGGGTTACAAGCAGTGCAAAGTCCCACTTCTCAGCATACAGTCCAGTCTAATGCCTTGATTTTAAGAATCATAACAATAGTTCACATTTACATAGTGTTCTACATTTACAAAGCACTTTATAAATTCATTATCTCATTTGATCTCACCTCGTCTCCCATTTCCTCTGGCCTCAGCTGTCTGAGAAGAACAGGCATCTCCTCCGGGGCTTTCAGGATTTCCGGCCACTTTAGCTGGGTCTACCCAGACAAAACAGAGTAGAGTGCTACAGCAATAATCGGGATAATTAAGGTCCCTGCCCACTTCTGCCTCCCTTATATGGTTAGTTCAGCTATGGTGGGCCAGAGGGTACCAGTTTATGTGAAGAACTTTTTTAAGTCTCCATTTGGTTTGTATACACAGACTTTGGCCCTGAAGGGGAATGGGAAAAGACGCTGCCCCATAAGGCTACCCTCTCTACCAGAATGATTGCTTTGACCCAAGAAGAACAGGAGAATACTGCCCACATCGCCTGCATTAGGCTTATCTCCCACCACACTCGCTGAGGAGAGAGCAAGGGAGGCAGAAAACCACCGAAGCCTTTTGTCCAGTCTCATGCAGGTGACAAGGAGCTGTTGTGGCCCCCAGAACTGGCTACAAATTAAATTGCCAACGACCCAAGAACCCTGACGGTAGGGATGAGCACAGGGCTGGAGGCCCAGGGCTTTGATGGTGCTTGGAAACCCAGCTGGCCTGGTGGGACCAGGCCAAGGCCAGGCCAGCCCAACCCGGTAAGGGGAGTGGGAGGGGGAGTGCATCCCCAGCTCTCCGCTGACCTAGTTCTCATTCCCCTTTTCATTTCAGAAGCTCAGCTAAAAATCCATAAATTAAGGAAATTAACTGATGGCGCCCCCGGCATCTTTGTAAGCTATTTAAATCTTTAAATTTACAACATCTTCTGCATATATCAAGTAATTGAACTAACTGCAGGGATGTAACTTTAATGAGAAAATTTCCCTCTTCTCCTGTAGTTTGTGCTTAAAAAAAAATAAAACCTACCCTTAGGAAAAAAGTTTCTGTTTATTCCTGCCATCTAGGAGAACTTTGAAAATGTCTCAGTTTGGGGGCCCACTCGTCACTCTGTCCTTGGATGGTCTCTGGGCCCCGTCAGCCACTTCCCTGACGGAAAGACACACCTCAGCCCCTGCACGTCGACTACGAGCCGGTCCTCAGAGTGCCGGCAGGCAGTCCAAAGGTGGTCCTGCTTTGAACCCTCAGGGGCGGCCGGACCTTGGCCAAGTCTCCGGCCACCAGTCGACGGCTTTGACTTAGCGCAGCCGCCAGGGGGCGTTGAAAGGAAGACTATCTTGAGTCCAGCTCGCCCTTTGCGCGGACTCGGGTTTTCGCCCCGCGTTGGGGGCGGGAGAGAGAGGAAGGTGGTGGGTCACTACTGTTTGCTTTGGTCAGGGGTGGGGACGGGTCTTAGACTGTCCCTGCCCCAGCCGGGGTGGGGATGACGAGATTGTAGTACTAAGTAGGAGGTAGGGATGGGGATGTGGAATAAGCTGGAGTGTTTTCCCCTAACCCGGGGGATAAGGGTGGGGTGATGGAGAAAAGCGCAAAGCTGGGGACCCAGAGGACTAAGAAAGAGCGGCCGTATGCAGGTGGACATAGCATTATTTGCTGTCAGATAAAGCCCCAGGAAGTGGGGGAGGAGTGGAGAGGGAAGGAATGGAGTTGGAAGCTCATTGGAAGGGTTGGTGATTTGGTTGTGGGGAGGGGAGAGCAGAAGGAAGGCGATGTGGAAGAGGGGGTGGTGAAGGCGGAGGGGGGGAATGCGAAGGGGCCTCGGCGGGCGCGCGGGGCGTGGGGGCGGGCGGAGCCGAGCTCCAGTGGAAGCAAGCCCGGTGGGTCTGGGAAGTCCTCGCCGCAGACATCTCCATCTCACCGTCACCGCGCGCTATAATTGAAATGGCGCGTTTGGCCTGGGGCGAGTAGCCAGGCACCCCCTCCTTCCTTCCCTCCCCCTCCCGCTATAGCTCCGCGTGTCCATAGACGTCATTTGGTTTTAATGGCTCCAGGAGAACCGGGCGCTTTACTAGGCGAGACATTAGCAAGAGAGGGTGAAAAGGCGGAGAGAAGGGAGATCAGAGGAAGGGAGGAGAGGAAGGCGGAAAGAGAGAAGGAAAGGGGTAAAGTAAGAAGGAAGAGGAGGCAAAAAGATGAGAATGGAAAAGAAGAGGTGAGGGGAAAGGTAGAGGCGAGGTGAGTGGAGGGCAAGAGAAGGATGAAAGGAGAGTAGGGGAGGCGAGTGATAGGAGGGGAAAGGAGATGAGAAGAGGGGAGAGATGAGAGGAAGAAAGGGAGAGGTGTGGAGAAGAGGCTAAAGGAGCAGATTAGAAGAAAGGGGAAAGATAAGATGAAGAGGGAGGAGGGATGATGGGGAGGGCGAAAGGAGGAAAACCCCTCCCCACCCCCACCCCCCAAATATCAGTGTTCTCCAGCCCCACGCTAACTTCCAGCCCAGTTTCTCAACAAGTTCCCCCCGTCACCCCCATGGCGGCGGCGGCTCCCTCCTTATAGCCGAGGAGTAGAGAAATGTGAGAAACGTGCCCTGTGTTACTTATTCGGGAGCCGAAAATTTATGCCCAGCTGAGAACGCCGGGGGAAATATGACATCAGACAAAATGACAGTGATTAAAATCAGCTTCGCCCCCCGCCCCTGCCCAGTCCCCTTGGCGGCCCCTTCCTCTCCCTGGGAGATTCTTGGAGGACTGGACGCGGGGGCCAGAGGCCCTGCACATTTCAAACCGTTATAGCCCCGTCTGGCTGGACTCGGGCGGGGGTGGGGGTGGCGGGAAGAGAAGGAAGCCAGAAACAGAGCCGGGTCCAGGGCCAGAGACAGGGCTGAGGACTGAGATAACAAACGAGATCGCGAAAGAAGCAAGAACAGACAGGGGGTAGGAGCAGGAGAGGGGCAAGGAAAGAAAGACAGGGACAGGAACAGAGAGCATCCTGTCATCAGTAGGGGGGATTTCTCGCGGGCACCAGGGAGAGAGGAGAAGAGGGAAGGAGGGAGGTTCTCCAATTGGGTTTATTTTTAAAGAGAGCGAAAGAGGTGAGGCTTCTCTGGTTTTCCCAGTAAAAAAGGGAAAATACCACATTTTTATCGAGAAATTAGCCGGGGCGGGCGCAGGGCTGAGCTAATTGTAGCTCTAATCCTCTGCCCGAAGGCGCCTGCCAAGCCCGGAGGTAGAAGTCGCCTGTGTGTGTGTGTGTGTGTGTGTGTGTGTGTGTGTGTGTGTGAGTGTGTGTGTGTGTGTGTGTGCGCGCGCGTGTGTTTCACTCCTGTATTTAGAGACGGATTACTGCCCTTTCTCTTCAGAGCACAGTCTCAGCGGGTTTCGATTTTAAAGGATTTTGTTTTGGGGGGTTTTCCCCCTTCTTCAATAGCAATCAGAGAGAGAGACGGAGAGGGAGACGGGGAGCGAGGGGAAAGAAGCTGGGGAGCAAGGGGGAGAGACTGAGGGGGAGGGAAGAGGAAGAGAAGGAAGAGGGGGAGGAGGCAGGCGAGGAGGAGGAGGAGGCCGGGGAAGAAGAGGAGGAGGAGGGAGAGGAAGAAGAGGAAGGGGAGGGGGAGGAAGGGGAGGGGGGGCAGAGCCCTGCCTGGCTCGGCGAGGGACAGCGCAGAGAGGGGCCGGGGGAGGGAGGGAGGGGTGGGGGGAGGGTGGGGGGGACTCGGGAGAAAGTAACTACAGGACGAGACCGAACCGACCCGAGGAGCCAAAAACCAGAGAAAAGAAGCGCGCCCAAGCGGCCCGGACACACGAGACCCCGAGCCGCGAGCGGGAGGAGGCGGGCGGGGGCCAGGGCCGGGGGGCCCGTGACCGCGCCGCCGCCGCCGCTGCAGCCGCGTCTCCCATGTCCAAGGTAAGGATCAGGGCGCGGAGGTTCCGCGCGGAGCTGGGGTCTGTGCGCCCTCTTTTCGGAGAGTGCCTTCCCCAACTCGGACAAAGTCGCTTCGGAGACTAAGGGACAGGCGGGGGTGGAGGGGGGGCGTTAAAGGCGCCGAGGCCCCAGCTACAGATCCCGGGCCCCCTCTCCAACCCTGGCCGGCAGGGCCGGACACTTGGTCGCCCCTCCCGCCCGATCCGTGGCCCCTTTCCTGGCCGCGCCCAGGGGAGGGCGGGAGGCTCTGAGTGAGGCCGGCTAGCGTGGGGGTTGCTGCGCGCTGTGGGGCCGAGGAAGGCCGGGGGCCGCCGAGCCACGGAAAGGACTCCCCGCGGTGAGTGGATCCGGGAAAGGGCAGGGGGCGCCAGGCGCTGAGACGGCCCTGGGCTTGGGGAGGGCAGGGGCACGCGATCCGCCGCTTTTGTCCGGACCAGCGGGAGACGGTGGAGAAGGCTAGGGGATCCAAGGGTCTGGGGTCCTCCCCAGGGGGCGGAGACATGGCGACGGCCACTTGGAGGCTAATGCTTGTGCCCCTCTTCCCAAGAGGCTTGAGCGCGCCGGAGTCCTACGCGGGGCACCCTCCGGTGGTGTGGGTCCTGCGGCCGCACAAAGGGGGTGGGTGCTGCCTCTGATGGGGAGGCATTGAGCGCGGCCGAGCCCCTTGGCACCCACTTGGGTTCCCACACCAGCCCGCACGCTATGCGGGATCTAGGAGTACGTTAATCCTGCCTTCTGGGACCCACGGCACAATTGGATTGACTGTAGCCACTGGGGCGATGGGGGGAAAGGGGAGGAAGAACTGGCCTTTAGTGGAGCCAGAAAGGACGTACCCACGTGGGGCTGAACTCAGGGGCGCCTAGGTGGTTGAAGTCTCCTGGGGGCACTCAGGAGTTTGATATATCCAACTGCACTTCCCCCTCCCCCTCCAAAAAGTTCCCGGCAGTCGGGGGCCGATGCAAGCCGGCAGTCGGGAGTGACCACACGCAGGGCCCAGCTCAGAGCGGACACACTTGGCATGCATTTGGCGCCCAAACTGATGCGGGAAGGATTAAAAGTAAAGTCTGTGCCTTTGCCGGGACAAATCCCGCCCCACACCCCCAGCCTCTTGGTGGAAATGGGGTAGCCAGAGAAGTCGGGAAGAGAGCCCCTGGAGACAGGGTCATTTCTCCTTACGTTTTAGGGACGAGGGACCGGAAAACTGGAGAGCAGAGGTCTGACCCTACCAAGGACAAGGACACAGACAGATCCCACAAGCACGAGCACCCCAGGCTCAGGGACACTTACAAAACTTGGACACAGGGTCACTGATATTTAGACACAGGTACACTTGAATGCCCCCACAGAAACAAGTAGGCACAGATGCATATCCGTGCACTGGCACATGCACACGTGCACAGATGTGTACACAGACATGTGTACTGGCATATGTATACATGGGCAAGTACATGCATGCACACAGGCGGAGGCTGCCCAGCCAGAGGTACCCTTCCCCCACCCATCCTCTAGGGCTGGGGAGGCGGATCCTGAAACCTGCAGTTTTCTTTATGTCTTAAATGCGCATGAAGGAATTAAACTGCACGAGTGAATAACAGCATTAGTTTCAATTAATTTTTTTATCCTGGCAACAATAAACTTTGGGAACAAAGCGCTTTTACATCCTTAATTAGGAGAGTTTCCCATCTGCAGCCTCTCTAAGTGTCTGCTCCTTGATTTAACTTTGTCTCTTCCTCCCCCTTCCACTCCACTCCACTCCACTCTTCCAGTGCCCTCCCCCCACCTTTCTCGTTTCTTCTTTTGACACCTTTAACCCTTCCCTGGGCCAGGACCTGGGCTTCTGTCTCTTTCTCTGGCTGGGCCCTGGGCCTTTTTATTTCTCCCTCCCTTCTTTTTTGCTCTCCCTGCTGGGCCTTGAGCCTCTCCCTTTGCCGGGCCTGCTCTAGTTTGGGCCCCAGGCTGGCTGTGTCTCCTTGTTGCCCCAACAGCAACTGGGAGTGGTTCCCATAGCCCTGGGCTGTGAGCCCAGGTGAAACCTGCATCTCCCCAAAGTTCTGAGACTTTGAAAGCCTTGCTGTGAGTGGGATCTGAGCAGTATCTGTGGAGTATGCATTAAAGGAGCCGGGTTGCTGCAAGCCTGGAGCAGGAGCCCACACCCTGGAAAATTCTGCAGTCTTTCAGCATTCCCGCCCAAGGCGCCTAGCCCTGGGCTCTGAGTGAGCAAGCCAGCCAGCGAGCTCAATGGCGCTCTTACAACTGCCTTCTGTTTACCTTTTATGGTTAAAATAACAGCTTCGCAAAGAAGCAACTTCACGGAGAAACGATTCAGTGAAATCATCTCAAGCTGGAGCCGCACAGCGAGTTTAATCACCCCTAGAGAGCTGAACAACTGTGAACACAATGGGACACAAACTCATTTTGTGTGTAAATGAGCGTGGCATTCTGATTATTTCCCTTTGCATGGGCAAATCGCTTTTACAAGCAGTACTTAGGCAGCCGGCTTGGAAAGGCAAGAAGAGAAGCTGGGGCAGAAGATCTTGGTGTGCAATGATGGTGGTGTTTGGGATGTACAATAATGGCATGTGGAGTGATTGGAGTGTGCAGTGATGGTGGATTGGAGTGGTGGGGTGGGGGATGATGGTGTAAGTCAATCCCTGTGTGGTGACCAGGTGTATAATGATTGTCATAAAGAGTGACTGCACACAGCCATCATTACATGCCCAATGGTGGGGCATGGAGTGGCCAGGTGTGCAGTGATTAGGTGTTTGCTTGAGGTTGGGAAAAGGAAAAGGCAGAGGCTAGGGAAATTAGACCCTGCAGAGTTTGCCTGCTGTGGGCAGGGCCTGTTTCTGTTAAGACTTGCTGCCTCATCCTCTGGGGCGGGATGGTGTTGCTGCTGGGACTAGGGTAGGCCTGTGGGCAGTGCCTGTTTCTAAGCTTTTGTCTTTTGGGCACCTACTTTCAATCTTTTGAATTTGAGGTGGGTCTTAGAGACTAGGAGGTCTTAAACCCTCATGCAAGAGGGAGTTCTGTTAATTTCTGGGTTATGCATAAAGGTCCAGTTTAACAGCAACTAGGGAATTGTGTGTGAGTTGTAAACGAGTGAGTGAAAATTGGGTTTAAAGAAGTTTTGTGATGTGAGGGCTGTCATATTTAAATTTTAATTAAATGTTAGCTCATGTTTGCTGAATGCAGGCAAAGTTTGGGAGCTACTTAGTTGACACAAATAATTTTATGGAACTATAGTAATGACTTAAATTGCAATATAAAATAAAAGCTTTCTTTATATGGTACTTTCCCCTGTAATTTAAAAGCCCTGGCCTGGGTTAAGCCAGAATGCTCCACCCCCAGTGGGAGTTGTTTTAGTTTCTTAGTTTTTCCCTTTCTGGAGACCTGGTAGTCTATATGTATAGCCAGAACTGGGGATAAGACCCTCCAGTAAGTCCCATAAATTAAATCTCAGTCTCTCTCTCTCTCTCTGAATGCTACAACCTCCAGATCTGAGAGATCTGGCACAAACGTGAAGCCAAATCATGGCAGAGAGGCATTCCTTGAATATGCCTGGCTACCGGCCAGTGGACCCCCATTCTGTATTTTAAAACTGGTTGTAGAATATCAGGGTTATCACTTGTAGATGTCAAACTGTTGACAAGGAAGTTAGTTCTCCTGGGTTCCTTGAATGTTATTTGTCCAGTCCTTCCAGAATTTAAAATAAAATTTTTGAAAAGCCCATGTATAGCTGACCCTGATAGTAAGTCAGAGGGCAAGCAGGGTTTTATTTTTACTAAATCTAGAAATCTAGAATAGATGTGTGGTGTGTATATATGTGTGTGTGTGTGTGTGTGTGTGTGTGTGTGTGTGTGTGTGTGAATACAGTGTGTGCCTACAGTGTCATTAGTAATAATAAACAGCATCTCCTCAGGGCCACTCAAAATGAGGATGGCAGTGGTGAGGATATGGGACACAGAAAAGAAAGACCAGGCACACTTGCAGGGATGCCTTCTAAGGCAGCTGTTGTTTTCATCATGCTGTTTGCTATGTCTAGGCTTTAAGCTGGTACTTCTGTATTTAATGGGACCTGTTTATAAATGTCCTCCACCTCATGACTGTGACCTTGCTAGAGAGAGAGAGAGGGAGGCGAGCTCTGTACCTTCCGCCTTAGGGTGCCCCTGTGGGAGAGGCCAGTGAGCTGAAGTCTAAGACAATGGATTTAGATTTGGTGTTGCTGATGACTGTGCTGGAGGCTATTTTGATCTCCCCTTCTATATGTAGGGGGAAAACTGTGCTGTCATTGGGGAAAGGGGGAAGCTTTTCTGTGGACAAAAGTCACGTTTTCTCAGCTGCTGTTGCACCTCATTAAAGGGCCCCATGTGAGGCTTTTCTTCTGTGCGGGGTCTTGGCTCCTGGTGGGATGGTTAAGATGTTTGGATGGGTATCGTGCTGAGAAAAGTCTGTCCCAATGAGATGGACCACCAGATTCCAGGTGACAGCTTGGGCTTCACCGAGAGGTGGGAAAGCCAGTTGGTAGAAGCAGATATTCACCGTGTGCTGTGGTCTGTAAAGCCCTTTGCTGATGTAAGAGAGTCCATGCTTGGGAGCATGACTGCAAAACAAAATACCAGGAAAATTAGATTAGGCTCTGCAATGTTTTATAACGATAATGCCGAGCATATGTTGCATTACAGTTGGTAACAGACATGATAGACGTGAAACTCTAAAACATATACATGTATGTTGCCTGTGATGGGTCTGATATTGTGCGAAGCAGAAGAGTACCTTGGCTCATATGTTCTCTGTGACAGATCTTAGTGCATGTTGTGTAAGTAGGTTTGTAGGAATATGATGAAGGGGCAGATCGGTTCCCTTTCCTTTCTCATACCTGGAGAGGAGAAGCAATGCTGGATTGTAACGGGGTGGGGCGGGGGAGACCAATAGTAGGGAATTCAAGTATCCGGATTTCCACAAAATTGAAGCTGACTTTCTAAAGACAGAGCTCCATTTTATGGTTGCAAACAAGTCAATTACCTTTCTATTTTGTTGGAATTTGCCATAGATATCCTTGGAAGTATACGGAAGGATAGATATTCAAAGAGATTGGGTATGATGATTTCTCATTTCCAGTGTCAGTTCTGATAAAGGTGGTGAGGGCAGAAAGATGCCTGGTCTTTTCTAGCTCTTCTCTCAGCGGAAGCGCAAGATTGCCTCCTGCCCAAGAGTCTATGCTCTCTTTCCTTTCATTCAGTGGTGAAACCCAATGATAGGTATTGATCTGGCATGCCTATTATATATTTTTAAAACAAAAATGCTTCCAGTTTGATGTGAAATTTACTACATATATAAACTCACTGCCTTAGGTGATGAGGAAGTCACTAATTTAGAGGTGTCTCGTTACTGAGACAAACTTGCAAAAACCCCTGAATCCCAATTCACAAATTGGTGATTCGTTTGTCAGGGGATATTTCACATCTAACACATAAGCCCGCGACCTTTAATTAGGATTTTGCAGTTTGTTTTATGCCCCTGGAGGCTGACACCTTGAAAAAATTTTTTTCTTGATTTCTTATTGCTAATAAGCATCTTTCTCTTACCCTCTGGTACTTTGAAGAAAATGATGCAAATACACTTAATTACAGTGGTAGCAATAATTTGTCAGCTGAATATGTGATCAGGCAGATGTAAAAGTGATCTGATTAGATCTGTGATCACACCAGAAATAAAGGAAATCCGCATCTGCACTAAAGAAAAGCTGTTCTGTTGTTTTGTTTGCATTCATAGGAGAGAAGAAGCATGTCCCGACTCTCTCTCACACGGTCCCCAGTCTCTCCCCTGGCAGCTCAGGGAATCCCTCTTCCAGCTCAACTCACCAAGTCCAACGCTCCTGTGCATATCGACGTGGGGGGACACATGTACACCAGCAGTCTGGCTACCCTCACCAAGTATCCGGACTCCAGGTAAGGAAGACTTTGCTGCTTTCTTTTGCCATATACCTGACTGGCATCAAGTGAAGGGAGACCTTTCTCTTTCACCATATGCTTGATGATGGGTTCTTCCATATACTTCATCTGTCTAGGCTCAAGGACATCCTCTTGGGACAGCTGTATCCTGGGAGCCCAGACAAGTCATTTTTTCTTTCATTATTGTGTATTGTAGGAGGCTGTGTTTCAAGCACCTGGTGGTATAGACTCTCAGATTGTTGTTGGCATGAGGAAAGATAGTTCTTTGGGAACAAAGTTTTGTTTTTGGAAAGTGGCTCTGTATCCGTACAGATTGGTCCTGTGGTACCTGCCATTGTGGCCACATCCTTTGGGGGAAGTCTCTGTTGAACATAGCTATGTCTGTTCAGCTGCATTGTCATTCCTCTCTTGCCCTGGGTGGCCAGCCACATACTTCCTCAGAGCAGCTTGTGCTCCCAGCACCCACCAAGCAGCCTTGAACTTTACTGACCATTGTGTATGCTTTTTTGTCAAACATGCTAATTACGGAGCTGTCAAAGGTCATTTCATCCCACTGCAGATTTTAACCCTCTGGGGAACTTCAGCCAAGTTTCTTCCTTTTAGTAAACTTTTACTTGCTAGAAATGATTGTGATGGAAGAATCAAAAGCAGATACTTCACAGTATCTCAGCAGGGAAATGAGGTGGTTCCCTGAGGCCCTGGCTCAATGTTTCTGGCATCATCCCAGAGATCAGGACTGGCTAATGGAGAAGCCATGATGGCAGATGAGGAGATGTCAGCACTATCCCTTGGGTTCAGCTGCTTGGGTCTGTCTTTGATGGGGTCATTTGGGAATGCTCTGGTGAGTCTCCTCTATTGTCATCTCACATACCCAGAACATATGTTCTGCCTTCAACAGAAACCCTTAACCATTTAAAATAAATTATTGTGGATCATCTGTGGAGGTAACTAGGTGGTGTAATGGAGTGTTAGATCTGGAGTCAGCAGACCTGAGTTCAAACATGGTCTCAGACACTTACTAGCTGTGTGACCCAGCACAAGTCACTTCACCTTTGACTGCTTGAGTTTCCTCTTCTGTAAAATGGGGATAATAATAGCACCTACCTCCCAAAGTGATTGTGAGGATCAAATGAGAAATTTGCAGAGCACTTTGCAAACCATATAAATGCTGGCTTTCATCGTCATCCTTATCCTCTCCAGAGAAGACAGAAATGGACCCTTTTAGCCACAGTTTCTGTTTCTGCCCATCTCTCTTCTTAGGTCCATACTTTTGGCAGTATGTAAAGTTGGATTTTTCTTTTCTTGTCCAAAACTTGCCCATTAAATGTTTCCTGGGTTCCTATGCCAGTGGAGTACGGCTACGCCTTACAATGGGCTTCGATTTCCTTCTTATCTATGGCAGTAGGAGTGTCCATGAAGGCCCATTTCCTGAAGTTGAAGATCAGGCCTGTGGCTTTTGGGGGTCAGAGTCATAGATTGTCTATCTAGAATTGGAAAAGTACCTTAGAAGTCATCTAGCCTAACCTCCTCATTTTACAGATGAAGAAAGTGAAGCCTAGATTGGTTAGACCATACAAATAGTATGTAAGCTCAGCACTCTTTCCATAGCCCCATCTAGCTTCACAGAAGGCTAATAAGGATCCTTGTGCTTTATCTGAGCATGGAACTGACCTGGTGCCTGGATGGGGCATCACTGAGAGCCTTTCTAAGTCTGGGTACAAAAGGGAAATCCCCATAGAAGGAGAGTCACATGTGTTTAAATTGCTTGAGTCACTTAATTTAAGGGAAAAAAATTAACCTGGGATGTTTGTTCATTTATGTACCAAATGCCAAGTGGTTTGCTTTGGAAACTTGTATATTAAGATGCTCTGAAGGTCTGATTGCACAGAAGTATCTCCTCCCAGTGGAGGAGAATTTATAGCAGATGAGGACGGACATTTGCAGGGGAGATGAGAGGGCATGCATTGGCACTATAGCGGCTGTGTGACAAGCCTCACATCTGTTCCCACAGCTTTAAGGAAATCCCTGCTGACACTTCCAGGAACAGGCGTATTTAATAAAAACTTCCATGGTGTAACGCATCAAAGTATAAGTCGGCTGGAGATGAAACCCAGGGGATTGTTGACTCTGTTGTTGGTGATCAGAAAGGCTTTGGAACAGTTCTGCCTCTCACTTAGACTAAAGTGGGTGTTTCTGGCTCGATGTGGAAGAGCTGTAAGTATAGAGAGGTGATCATATACCGTTGAACTGTGGGTGACAGCCCTCTTGTGTGGCCCATGTCAACAGACCACAGAGGGGTTGATCTAGATCTGTGTAAAGCAACATGGGAGGGCAACACACATGAGATGTGTCTATGAAGAGAGACAGTCTGGGTATTTAATTTCAATTTTGCCGTCTGCAGCTTTCCTGAGTTGTTTTAGATAGATCAACCCTTAATCAGTTGACGACGTTTTTGAGTTAAATTAATAAAACCTTTGCCCACAACGCTCTGTGGAATAGCTTCCCTGAGAATAGCAAAACTGCATTTGTGATGTAATCACAACTGAGTAGTCAGGGGAAATGGGAAGAGTTTCAAGTTCTGTGCTGATGGAGGGCTACAGAGGGAGAGTGTATTGCAAGGAAGAGGGCTGAAAGCTGTGAGCCTGAATCCAGGGAGATGAGGCCAGATGAATGCCCACTCTCAGTGACCCTGGACTTGAAACCCAGAATTACATACTTATTATCATCTTCCCTCTCTGTGCCCTGTGGTCATCTGCATGGCAGAAGCTTATAGCCTTTGGGAGAGAGGTTATTGCTGTTTTTCAGAAGGCTTCAGCCTTTGGTACCTGAAGGTCTGATGTCCCATTGTCCTTGTTTATCTGCTGTGTTTTATTAAGAATCTTTTCTTGGAGCATGCTCTATAATCTCAGCCAGCTTGGTAACTAACGAGTTTTGGTTTGTCGTTAGTCCCACTTGGGCAAGGAGACTGTAGCAGAGGGTGCTGTTTCACATGGGAAGTGAATCCATACATCTGTACAAGGACACATGAATGCACATGGTTCTGTGGTTTGCTTTAATGGGGAGCCACATATAGATAGGTGTACCTATGTCCGTATCTGTGGGTTTACACACAGCTCCTGGTCAGCGTAGTAGGAATCTGCATGTTTGTGTAGGTACAACATATCTCTAGATTTCCTCCATGCATTTGTCCCATGTACACACATTCCCTTCATGTAGGGGAATCTTAGAATAGTAAATTGTGTTTTTCCTCTTAACTGCTTCGTTTTATGTGGGCAGCTGTGACTACAAATTGATGCGTCCTCTATGAATGCTGCCTGCCCACTGGTGTGATGTCACTGCCGTAAGGCACGCTGATCATGTTTGTATGACATCCCCTCTGTGAGCCTCACTGCCTGAGGGCTCAGCCACATGCCCTGAGTACCGCCTGCCTGCCTAGCTGCCTACCTGCCCATCTGCCTTCCTGCCTGCCTAGCTGCCTGCCTGGCTGGCTTTTGGCCTATCTGTCCACCTACCTGTTAGTGTCACTGGCATAGTGAAGAAACTAGGAACCTGGACTTCATTCATTCACCAAGCATTTACTAAGTGCCCCCTGTCTGCCTTGCACTAGGGTTACAAAGACAAAAACAGAACAGTTTTTACCCTCCAGGAGTTTATTATATTCAGTTGGAAGGGGAAAGAGCATGTCCATCCAAAAGTAAATACAAAATAATTTTTAGAGAAAGGGTGCTAGCAGTCAGAGAGGGAGGGGATTAGGAGAAGCTTCCTGTAGGAAGTGGTTCATGCACTGAGCTTTGAAGGGAGTTAAGGATGCTAAATGGTGGTATGTGATGGGATGGCATGAGGGGGGACTCAGCCTACATAAAGGTACAGAGAGGGGGAGAGGAAATTTCTGCTTCATGGTCACCGAAGATGCTAGGAACACAAATGTGTTGGCTTAAGGTTCTCCCTTGGATTCTCATTTCTAATTGGCAAAAGGAAAGTGGTAGTTGTTAGGAGATATGGGGCAAGAATCTGTCCACTAAGGAAAAGTTCAACCTTTTGAGAGAGTGATCAGGTAACCACCAACCCCTTCTCCTACAGTTTCTATTTTATGAATAGAATTTAATCCCTCACCTGGCCTAATAGCTTATTAATGCATCTTGGCTTATTAGGAACATAGATTTAGGGCTAGAAAGAAAGCTAGAACTAGCCCTCTCACTTTACAGATGAAGGAATCAAGCCTTCAAGAGAGGAAGTGACTTGTTGCTTGTCACATGAGTGCTAAGTGGGGGAGCTGGGATTCGAACCCAGTTTCTCTGACTCCCAATCCAGCATTCTTTCCAAATTGCTGTCATGACTGCAGACCAGTCCATGTGCTATAAGAAGGCTGTCAGCTCCTGTGGTATGGCCAGTCTGTGCATCATGCCATGGCTATGCACCCTTGTCACATAGTTAGTCTGTGTGTTCTCGTAGTCATTGACTCAAGACCAGGTTTAGCTGAGTCTTTATAGAAACATTGGCTTCCCTGAGATTCTCTTTAGAGTTTCAGATCTCTTCTAATCTGATCCTTACTCAATTATTAAATTTTTTATTCTTTTTGTACCAATTCTTAAAAAAAAAAATAAATGCCGAGTGTGTGTGTGTGTGTGTGTGTGTGTGTGTGTGTGTGTTTTAAAGAATGATTTCCAGGAAGTTTCAGTGAGATGGAGACAGAGAAAGTGAGGCTGATTGGAGAATTGGGGAATAAAGACCAGTGAAACCCGCTGGGGGAGAAGGGATTCATGGGGACCATCAGCAATATTTGGGTGACTTTAAAGAAGGAGATCAAAGGAGACCCCAGTGGCCCACAGGCCTACAGGGAGGGCACAGTAGTTTGAGCGCAGGTTGCCTGTGGATCGTCTGCCTTTTACATCCTGTAGGACAAATGTAGATCCCCAGAGGTCCTAGGAGTAGCCAATGAGGAAACAAAGGCAGACTTGCCTTGTGCTCCATGTTATGCTCTGATCCCTTGTAATCTACCTCTTGTCCATCCCCAGCTTCCATGCCGTCCCACCATAGTATCCTCACTGTCTTCTCCATGGCATCCTCACTGTTCTTTCCAGTTTCTACATTATCCTCAATAACAACCCCATTGTCCCTGCATAAGGTCCTCACTGCTTCTCTCAAGATCCTTTCTGTCCTCCCATAGTGTCCCCTTGTCTCCCCATAACACCCCCAGTGTCTCTCTAAGGCCCCTTCCAAGCCTATCAATTCTTGTTAAGAGTCATTCTGTAGCCAGGGTCAGGATCTGAAATTGTACTGATGGTTAAGGCTCAGTCCGGTGGACAAGGGTCATCATTCTGCACAGGAGCAGGGCTAGTGGCCTGTGTTGGGCTCAACTTGGGTACTGTTTGGAGATGGTAAATCCATGACTTTGGTATATAGCCCAGGGTGATCTTGTTAGCCCACAGCTCTCTTCAGCCCATCATTACCTCCTTCCCCATCAGTATGCACACCAATGAATGAGTGGTAGGTTCCTAGGCTTGAGCCTAGTTTTGTTTCCTGGTTGGGCATTATGCACTCCAGCCTTGGTACTCTTGTTTGGGGGGGGGTGATGGGGCACACCCAGTACCTGGTGCACATATTCTTGGTAAGTACAGTAAGTCAGTGAAGTACTTAGGAGGCCTTCTTCCCCATTCATAGTTAGCAGGAGGTAAGGCTTAACAGGATTAGGGCTTTGATTCAGAAATACCCAGAATATCAGTGTAATTCCAAGCTCCAGTCCTCACATAGTGCCCCAAATGAGCCTTAACTGAGGAGAGCCTGACACCCAATACCTAAGCAGAGACAGAGCCTTATGGTAGAGACTGGGAGTCAGGACACTGGTCTCCAATCCCAGATCTGCACTAATGTGCATGTGACCATGGCCTAGTTACTTCCCTTCTCTGGATTTCATTTTTCCCCATGTAAAGAAAAGAGGAATTGAAGTTAAAGATCAGAGCACCCAAGTTCACATCCTCTCTCTGATGAGTATGCCCTGTGTCACCATGGAGCAGTCACTTCTCCTCCTTGGGCCTCAGTTTCCTCATCTGTAAAATGAAGGGGTTGGACTCAGTTGTCTTGGGAGGCCTCTTTTACCTCTAGATCTTAGGTTTTCCTATCTAAATTACGTGGTTTCAGTGGGCTCTTCTGAATGTCCTGAGATTCCATGGGTGAGAAACATCTTTCCAAAGACTCTTTTAGAAGTAGGTCTTTTCCCATCGTTCATTCCACTGTTCAGTCCTTCTTTATAACCTGACCAATGTCTAATGTGAAAGTATCTGCAGGTCCTATACCTGACTGTATGCTGCCATGGCCGGGGGTTGGGGGGGGAGAGAAAATTGGAAACTCAAAGAACTGGGGAACTGAATCTTGTAAACTCAAAGTAAGCCAACAAATTCATAAAGACGGAAAAAAAGAAGTGTGGTCTTATTGCAAGCTCAAGGTGTGGCCCAGCTGCCCCAACCTCAGGAGTAATTTCCTTAGAAATGTGTGGTTGATTAAATCAAACACTATAGAGGTAAGCTGAACTGAGATCCTTCCTTCACTCTTGGGACTGAACAAAGGTCTGTCCTTCACTGCAAAAGACGGAGCCCAGATCCCTCATTCTCCTGTTCTGCCTATAGCATTATGGAGAGTATGGCACTGGATGGCACTGGCTCCCAGGAAGGACCTAGAAAGAACATGCACAGGGCAAATGGGTAGTAGCCACAGAATATGGCTGTGTATGCATGAACATAATTCAAGAGGAACAAAGAGGGCATAAGAAAAACTTCCTTTGGTTACCTGGATCTTTCCATTACATGGGGCCACTGGGCCTCCTTACAAGCAGGCCAAAGCCCATTGGGGGACATGCATTTAGTAGATGAGTCTCTAGTTTTTTGCTCTTCAGCAAGTCTGCATTCTCATGTTCAGCTTAGCCAGAACTTATAGGTCATTCATGCAATCCATTGGTCTGTCCTTCTGCCCAACAGGGCTTCCCTCTCCCTATTTCCCCAAATGCTAGGCTTGGGGGAGAAGTGAAGGCAGCTTCTGTAGGCATATGGAGCACTACTAGGTCCTAGTTTAGCTGAAGAAGTGGGGAAGGGGCACAGTGTCTGTCTGTCCTTAGCATGGAGCAGGGGGAAATTTGCTGATCACAGACCTGGCACTCATATCTTGGCATATCTTGGATCTAACTGGTGACTTTTCAATCCCAGGTTAGTCATTTTTGTTCAGTTATCCTGTGTAAGAGCCAGGTATCACCCTACTCTGAAATGGCTGTTTCTTAAGGTGTACTGGTAGATGTTTCAGAAAATTATTTTTCACTGAATTCAGCTTTAGTATTTCACCCAGAAAGTGTGGCCAGCTTCATTCTAAGGCTATGGGGTGAGGGAAAAGACTTTGGCCTCACACCATGCTGGTATCAAATGATGATTTGCCTAAAATCTCATGTCTCTTAGGCCTCCTCTGTTTTCTCTAAAGAATCAGAGGCTCAGATAGTGGTGTGAGAGCTGTCAAAGAATTCCCCAAAGCACCATTATGGACTCTCTGGTTTTATACCCCAGAAGGCGACCTTGGAAGTATCTTTGGAACAGTAAATGCTCCTCTATTCCTAGACCCTGTGTACAGGTCTGGTCACTGCCCCTCTACACAAATAGAACAGAGCAGAAGAAATTCTTCCTTGTAGCTACACTGACTCCTTCCAGTTTGTGCCAGAGACATTTCTCCCTAAGGAGAACAACTAACCCATTAGTGTGGCAGGTAATCTCTGATTTCTCTGTTTTGGCATCTGTGTTCTGAGAATCCTCAGGCACACTGCATTTCACCCTCCCTCATGCCAACCTTTCTGTCACCATCACATCCGCCAGCTCCTCTGTGTCTACATTGTGAGTCTGAGTGTGTCTGTTGGGAGGTAGGGGGGCCAGTGCTGTCCATCTCCAGGTGTGTACAGATAGTCAAAGCTGCTTCCATTCCTGCATCCCGTTATATCCTCCTCCAAAATATAATCACCCCAAACCTTGGGAAGCTGTCTTACATGGTGGGAAGAACACTGGATTTGGAATCGGAGAACCTGGGTTCAGGACCCAACTCTTGTCACTTATGAGCAAGTGTCCCTTCTAGGTCTGAAGGGGGTTGGGTTATAAGACTTCTAAAGTTCCTTCCAAGTCTTATTAATCTTCAATATCTTGAGACCTACCAGTTTCATAGGTCAAGTCATGAGGTCCAGCTCATGCATTCTGGTCTCTTTCTTTCCTTTCTCTATCTCAGGATAAGTCGTCTATTCAATGGCACAGAACCCATCGTACTAGACAGTCTGAAGCAACATTATTTCATTGATCGGGATGGGGAGATATTCAGATACGTCCTTAGCTTCCTGCGGACGTCCAAACTCCTGCTGCCAGATGACTTCAAGGTGAGGTGGGTGGGTGTTGGTTGGGGTTCCTGCATGCCTGGGTGAAGGCTGGCTGCTGACCGGTGCACAGGCAACTCCATCATGTTCCTCACTGACACAGGACCATACAGGGATGCTGTGATTTAATAAATGGACCACTGGTTGTCATGGATACCATAAAAAGTTAAACGATGAAGCCAAAGGCTAAATTGGTTTTTCTAAACTAATTCTATTTTCTCATATTTGTAGCTTATTTGTTTATCAGAGTGTCCTCACAATTAGATGGCCCTGGGAGTGGAAGTGGCCTCAGGCATGTCCGAGACATGAAGTCCCAGGTTATTTGGGAGGAAGGATCACAATCCAAAATAAACCATCTTTAAATTATGTAAAGCTCTTGCCTCCCAAAGGAGAGACTGCTCTGGGGCCAGAGCCCCATGAGTGAAAGGACCCACTTAGCAGAAGGCTTCTGTGTGATTAGGGGCCTCTGGCAAATGTGAATAACCAGGGCCTTCTAGGAAGGTGTGTGTAGTTAGGGGACTTTGAGAAGGTGTGAATGACCTTGAGGCTCTGGCCCAACTTTGTTCTCCAGAAGTATAGCACGTCCAATCCCCCAGGACCCCCAGGTCCTAGGGACATGGGCCAAAGGCTGGGGCCTAACTTTCAGACACAAATTAAGAGCACCATGATTGAAAGAAACCTAAGGGACCATGTCATCCATTGCTCTTCCCATAGCAAATAAAGGCCTAGCACAAAGCAGGCTCATCATCAAGGAGCTGGGCCCCAGGCAGGTCCTCCCCCCCATCAGTATTCTGTAGGTGAGAACACAGTCTAACCTAGGTCTCTTACTGACCAGAAGTAGGCAAATAACTTTGAGTCTCTGGGACTCAGTTTATCTGTAAAATGGGGCTTGGGCATCCTTCCTCTCTGCCTCTGGGGAGGGAGGTATCCCAGAAGCCCCTCAGTGATCCTAGGGTTGAGGTAGAGATTAGACTGTGACAATTCCTGTCCTTCTGCTCCCTGGCACCTCCTCCTTCCTCCCGCACTGGTCCACAGGACTTCAGCCTCCTTTATGAAGAGGCGCGTTACTACCAACTCCAGCCGATGGTAAGGGAGCTAGACCGCTGGAAGCAGGAGCAGGAGCAGCGGCGCCGGGGCCAGGCCTGTGAATGCCTTGTGGTTCGTGTGACGCCCGACCTCGGCGAGCGCATCGCCCTCAGTGGGGAGAAGGCACTTATTGAGGAAGTCTTCCCAGAGACCGGTGATGTCATGTGCAACTCTGTCAATGCTGGGTGGAACCAGGACCCCACACACGTCATCCGCTTCCCTCTGAATGGCTATTGCCGGCTCAACTCCGTGCAGGTGAGGACCCAGGGCACACATCTTGCACTGACCACATGCCCACCAATAGCCACTCACTCTGTCATTGGCCACATGTTCTGCTGGTGACCACACTCTCAGCCTCCTGGGCATTGCAACTAGCTTTGGCCCCTGTCTGGCCCCTAGTGACTATGCTTTTCCTTCCCCCAGGCCATCTTGGTATAAACTGACCAAAATGGCTCCTTCCTGTCCTTCTCCCTCCCCCTTCCCCCGCCCCCATTTGCCAGGAAATAGGGTTAGGGTTTCTGAATAACATGCCTTGGGGTTCTGTTCATTCCCATAGAAACCTGGTAAAAGACAGAGAAAGAAAGGCAAAAGACAGAGGCAGATGACAGAGAGGCAGACAGAGATAGAGACTGAGTTGCCCAAACCCCAGAAGCCTCTGTGCCATTTCCAGAGAAGGCAACAATGTGTCGATGCATAATTTATGTCTCCCTCATAATTAAGTGATGGTGCCTGCGGGATGGACTTAAAAAAAAATTGATCTCTGCGCTTTTTTTTTTTTTTTTTGGGCAAAAGGATGTTCTATAAAAATGGCCCAAAGTATTTTCAACCAAATGTGCTTTATTTGACACTTGGAGCCTGATAGTAGGCTCAGAATTAAATGGGAGCCAGGAAGAGTGTGGGACAGGGGCTAGATATGGCCATGGGATGTGGGTCCCTGCCCTGGAGAGGCTGAGGACCACGGAGTGTGATCATAGCCAGAGCTCTCCTGTGGGCTTGGGCTCAACAAGCAGGTGAAGGTTTTATAATTGGGAAGGGCAAGGTTAGAGGAGTGGAAGGCCCAAGATGGGGGACTTCCAGGGCACAGAGGGAGGAGAATAAAAGAAGGATGAACGTGGGGAGGGCTCACAACCCCAGACTGCCCCCAGGGCATCAGACACCAGATTTTTCTCAAGGTTGAAATTTCTCAGCTTTGGATCTGCCAAGGGGAAGTCCTGGCATCTGATTTCCTGTGGTTCAGGCCATGTGGGTCAGAGCTGCTCAGCAAATACAAGCCAGCTAAAGCCTGCCTTCTTTAGTCATAACATTGCACTCAACCACTAGTGGACACTACGGGCTGGCCATATCTCATGGACATGTGTGGAAATCTTATGGAGATGAATTTCTTAGACATGTATGATGTGTCCCTACATGTAGCACATCATACATAGATACACACATGTATGCAAAACCAGTTTCTTTGAGGTCACTTCACCCAGATCTTTTTTTCACTTATATGGAGCCAGAAAGACCTGGGTTCAGATCTTATCTCGGTCACATAATGTTCTATGTGTGGCCTTGAACAAGTCACTTAACCTTTCAATGCCCCGGGTGACTCTGACTGTATGTTTCAGGGAATGTGCTGATCTGTGTTGGTAGAGGAAATGACTCATCTGGGAATTCTTTGGATCTATGAAACCATAGTGCCAGTCCCTAGCCCTCTGGAGACACTGAGGAGGCATGGGAGAAAGATATTTGGGGGGTTTGCTTAGTAGGCATTGAGGTGCTTGGATGCCTTTAGCCCCTCATTCATTCACAGGGGCCAGAGAGGCCTTGGTAGAGGAGGTCTATAAATTCTGTGTGGAGTCAGTAGTGTGTGTGTGTGTGTGTGTGTGTGTGTGTGTGTGTGTGTGTGTGTGTGTGTGTGTGTGTATACAGTCTCATTTGAGGGCACATGTAGGCTGCCTGTGGCAGAATTCCCCAGGATCTAGGTCTCTGCGTGGCTCTGTCTGCCCATACAATGCCACATGCATCTCGTGGTTCCTTCTCTCCTTCCTGTCATCCTGACCATGTCTGGATCTCATAGGATAGGTCAGGGCTTTTTAAGGTCAGGGGATGATAAGGTGCTGAATTGGTGCCTGTTAGACAGTCCTTTCACTGAGCCCAGGCCTGGGGCATTTCTGGAGAGTGAAATAGACCAGGGAAGAAAGGGGGCAGAGGGTTGAGTTTTTGTCCACTAAAAAGGGGATATGACCATTCCTTCTGCTTGTCCATCTTACCTCCCTCCTGGTCCCAGCGTCTGTCACTGCCTGGGGTGAGGTGCCCTGGATTCCCCCAAGCCTCTCATGGGAAGGCTTGAGTGTCTGGACACATGGACATCTCTCCCCCCCGGCCCCAGGCACCAGCTGGACTCCTCCTGCCTCCAGGCCCTGCCGGCTGCGGCTCCAGGAGCTCACAGCTGAGTGCAGATTGCAGCCCTGGGCAGCATCTCTATCGTTTATATGAGCCTTAATTATTTGGCAGGGTCGTCAGACCTCCCCTCTCAGCTCATGAGCTGCTCAGACTCAGGGAAAGCTGTCTGGAATTTGTGTGTCTGAGTAGTTTTAGGCAGGGTCTGGGGAGAGGGATTCTGGGTGAGAAGGTCAGCCTTGGGTGGGAGCTTTGCTGCCCACTAGAATTCCTGAGTCAAAAGCTCAAAGAGTAAAGCCCTCCTCATGAGGAGACCCTATGAGCACAGACTGGGACCCTCTTGGAAGGAGTCAGGGTCCTCTCCTGCTGGGCCCACAGGCCTGTGAAATCACTACCTCTGAGGAACATCCTGTCATCTCAGGACTCAGAGACCCCAGTCTAACCACATGCCACGTTAGCTCCTTGGGGCCAGGGTGAGCTCAAAGGCCAGAAAAGGTCCTGCTCCCAACAGGCTTTCCACACTGAAAAACTCACCAAAGGGACATAGCTTGCTTGTTATTCAGGGCCACGCTCCTTTTGTGTGTTTGATTAACTGGTGTTTCCACATAGTGTAGTCATCTGAAATGAGGTATTAAATCCTGACCAGAGAACTTTCCTTCTTGGGCAGCTCCAGAGCCAGTTTCTTTCCAGGCTGGAGTGCCAGGGCTCAGTGGTGGGTCCTAGGTCTTAGGTTGCAGGGGCCAGTGCTGACTCTGTGTTGTTTCTGACTTCACAGGTCCTCGAGAGACTGTTTCAGAAAGGCTTTAGCGTGGCCGCAAGCTGCGGGGGAGGGGTGGATTCCTCCCAGTTCAGTGAATATATGCTGTGTCGGCAGGACAGACGGCTTCAGCAGGCTCCGACTGCAATCCGGATAAAGCAGGAGCCCCTGGACTAGGCCCGCCATCGCCGTCTTGGTGTCGAGCCATCCCCATGGGAGGCACCGAGGGGGTCGGAAAACAGTGTTAGCAACTTGGGTGTGGAGCTCCTTGGCCAGTTAGGGGTGCTCACCCAGTCAGTCCTCATTCTAAAGCCCCGGAGCATGCCTGGCAGATGGACAGGAGGCTTTGTGGGAATGCCATTGAATACAATTTCTTCCCAGCAGTGGTGGCATTGGACTTAACCAGCACTTAGCCAGTGCTTGAGGGCTATTTGATTGGGCTTTGGTGACAGACCTATGTGGGAGGAGCCCAGTCCACAGCCTTCCAGAACACCCAGCCCCCTCCTGACCTGTTGCCCAAGGCCCTGGGCGGGGCCAAGGCCAGTGTGACACTGTGCTGGATGTTGCCTCATCCGAGGCATCACGTCTCGCCAGACGTGCTCCACATCTCCATGCGTATGTCTGACGTCTGTGATTGTTCATGCTAGTAAATGGCTTATTTTTCTACAATATTTAAAATGAAAGTGGCTTCTCTGCCAAGTTTGGAGAGACAGACAAGGACCAATGCATATTTATCTGGTGCTCAATACTTTTAAAAAAGGAAACTGTCAGTGTGACTAATTGTGGCCTGTTTTCAAAAGTAAGATCCACCTTGGGAGCAGCCCCAACCCCAGGACAGGACCCCCAAAACCAAGGCCAAAGTATGGAAGCTTCCGTATTAGCAAAGCAGACCAAGGAAGATGCCAGCCCTGTCTCCCCCACTACTCTTCTGTTGTATGTGTGGGCATCTCAGGTCCTGGTGCCCCTGCAGGGGGTAGGGGGTTGAGGGAGGGGGGTCAGCACATGCCCTGTCTTGAGCTGCCCTTCATGCTCTTGCACTGCAGGACAGGACACATCTTTGTTTCTTCTTTCTCTGTTAATTTAAAAGTATTTTTGAAATACTGACGGCATATTGCCCTTTCGCTGTGTGTCTGTCTCTTTAGGGAAGGTCTCTCCCCACCCCTTTCATTTGGCCCCTACAATGTTTCTTTAATGAAAACAGTTATCATCTCTTCTGACTTAAGTAGCAGCCGCTTCTGTAACTCAGGAGACAGCACTGTGTTTGCAGGTGCCAGCCTATAAATAGCGTTCTGTGAAATCCTGCTCATTGCTGTGTGGTGTGATTGGGGGCCTCAGTCACTAATTCGTGCGCTAATCACAATTTAGTTTCTCCCACATTAATTTATAGAATCCTGTTGTAGACACTGAATTTTAATTGAACTGTTCTTAGACAAACGTGGTCATTAAGGAGAGGGACTGAGCTCTTTTGGTGATCTGGGGCCCCTTACTCCAGATGATCAATTTGACAGAAACATAGACCCAGAATAGAAACAAACAAGTCCATTGGGGGCCTGTTCCCTCCCTTGTGCAAACAGGTACTGAGCCAGGCTTGTCTGGTGTTTTGGGGGCTGTAAAGCTAAGCTATTCCTTCTTTGATTTTATATAGTGTGACACTTTATACACTCACTGATGGAAAAAGCTACCCCGTCTTGCCATATTGAACAGATGGCGCACCACTCACCTTCCTCTGTAAGATACCTGTAGAATTGTATATTATGCATTTAATATTGTAAAGATCCTAATGTATATTGTCGTGTATTCCTTACACAGTACTTCATGCCATAAACATTTCTCTAATGGACTGAAATGCAGTCCTGAGGATTAACCCTTGTCTCCCATGTTCTGTCCCAGAAATGTTTGGGTTGAATTTCCTGAAATTTGTTTGGTTTAACCAGAGAAATGATTGGCTTCATCCAGCTGCAGGGGGCTGGGGTGGGAGGGTGGGAATTGTGTTCTTGGTGTTATTTCCTAGGCCTGGGTGTTTAGGTACACTTACAGCTAGTTCCTTCATTCTAGTCACTCCCCTCCTATCTTGTAACTGAGGTGCTGAATTCTAGTCTTGGTCCTAAAAGGAAACTCCTGGAAGCTGCAAAAGTTAAATACATCTCATCAGTACCTCATTTGGGAAAAGCAAATGGAAACCCAGGCTGAAAACAACAGGCAGAAAACTTTTTCAGGGTGTTTTGTTTCTTAAACTCAGTTAAAAATGTTTGGGTTTTGTTTTTCCTCTACTTTTTTTCTATTGGTGTTGACAGTATTTTTATGGCCCTACAGAGCAATTGCTTAGAGCTGTGTGTGAAGGCACAGAATAGAAAGCCTCATGGGCCCATTCAGGTTAGTGAGTGCACACAAACTGTGCAGATGCTTTGGCCCATATCACCCCAACATTAGCTGCAAGCAGCCCTAATATGGAGGAAGAGGTAGGGAAGCAATTACTCCGTTAGGAGAAGTGCATTTTTTTCCAAGGAAAAATGTTTAAACTAGGATATGGTCATTTAGCTAGCAGTTCTGATCACTGATTTTGAATGCTTTTGTATTTTTTTTTTTTAATTTTTAAGAGGGTTTAAAAATTTTTAATCTTCATTTTCCCCCATCCCCCCAGTCCTTTCTTGTTCTTACAGTCATGCCTACCAGAGCAAATTTCCAGAGTGCTCAGTGATAGCAACACAGACTGAATTAAGGAGTCTTGCTCCCTGCCCGTTAACACAAAAACAGCCAGCACCTCCAGGAAAGGACAGTATAGACAGGAGTGCTATTCTGAAGAATCCACATAATTGAAATTCTTCAGAAAAATCTAATTTTCTTCACAGAATTGTTTAGATTTTCTTTTTGCTTAACAACAAAATTCTGGTTTCCATATCTCCCATCTCTTGGCTCCAGTGTCTGACAAGAGAAAAAGGGAATGGAGAACATTAGGCCACGCTTATTGGAAGGAGAGCTTCAGACAAGGCAGCACTGTGTGTCTTCCTTGACTTTTCTGGCACCCAATTTTGTTGGTGGTTTTGTGAGACCATATCTGGCCTAGAGAAAGACTTAAGCACAACAGAACTTCAACCACTAAAGATGTCAGGGTTGTTACTATGTTGTGGTTATTGTCTTAATATTTGGATGCAAAAATATGTTTCTGACCAGTGGGTAAAATAACACAATGTGATACAAAGTCATAATTGAGAACAAGTAACTGTACGTCACTGAATGTGTTACTTTAGTAAACAGTTATATTTCTTTTTAAAATAAGTACAAACAAGGCAGTATGTTTTCACACAAATTGGGGAACTTCTGAATAATGTACAGAAATTGTCAAAATAACAATTCTAATAAACATAAAGTCTTTGTAAACAATCTGTACAAATTATCAATACATTTAAAACATATTTTTACACTTACTGGTCTGAATACCTTGTGAATAATCTTTTGACTAAATAGCAAACATCAGTTTTTTGCCCTGCTTTTCATAAACCTTCAAAAATAATTATTCTTGTTTTAAAACTATTGGACAAAGTTCTGTCTGTGCTTTTACGATTGTTCCTTCCCAAAAGCTTTGCCTCCCAAATGAGGCGTTCTCAAACACGGTGAAAAATGTAAAAGATGGTGAGCAAAGGGATCCTCCTGCCACTCCAGTAGTGTCGGCAAAAGGGGCCAGTTGTCCTGCTCACACAGGAATACTGCCACCTGGTGTGATGGTGACTTTAAAAGTCCATGCACACAACTTTAACATCCATCCTTCAACAGTTCTTTTAAAACCAGTAGCCTGTACTCCTCACAATCAATAAAAGATATTTTATACCAAAACATCAACCCCTCTTGATTCCTGTTACTAACCATCTGTTAGTAATGTGCAAAAAGTTGTGCAGATACAGAGAACACTGGGGGTGGGAGGCTGGTAATCAAGCTAGTTCAGCTTGGACCTGAAAGCATAAAACTCAGCCCCAGTCCTAGATGTGCCCAGTTTGTGGGAAGTCCAATGTAGATGTGCTCAGAACAGTGCAAAGCTGCAATTAAAATGTGTCTGAAACCAAGGCAGGCATGGTGATGGGGCTCAGCCTTAGGGGAGGGCCTCCATTGGCAGAAGTGTCATGAGTCCCTGCCCCAGAGGGGTAGGGAGGTGCTTGAGGCACAGACAGGTTTCAGCACTCAGAAACCTTTTGCACATTCTTTTTCTGTGTTTTCTTTTTTGCTTTGGTTTCTGGCTGGGAGGATTTATTGCATCTTAATTTTTACATAAACCAAACCCTGACATCTGAGAAAACGGAAAGAGAAGGCACATGAAAATGACAGATTTTAAATGTTCAGCTGAGCTTCCCTCTGAGGAAGCGAGGGAAATGATTGGCTTTATTTAAGGAAGGCTCCACAGAGCAGAAGAGAATGGCTTGTTTTTCTTTCCTGCTCCAAGTAGAAGATGAAATCCCTGAGGTTGACTCTTGTGATTTTCTGTCTTGAGTACAGCCTGGAGAAGGGGGCTCCAGCCTCAGACTGGGTACTGCTGGCTGCTTCCACAGCCTCGACACTGCAGAGAAAAAAGCACTTGGGTCAGCTGTTAGAACTACTGCACAAAGTGTCTCACATTAAATAGGTTTGCAAAGTATTTTAGATTATCAAAAGACACGCAAGCTCATTCAGTACCCAATGGGTTGTACTTTTTTTAAGTTTGTGATCCTATGAAAAATAAAACCTTGGGAGGTGTGCTAGGTGATTTCCAAGGTGTTTCCTGGGAGTACAGTTAAGAAAGGTCTTTTGGCTATAGTGAAAGAAGCCTGAGCCAAATACTCCACCCAATCTGGTTGAGCCCTCAGCTCACCCCATTCACAGGCAGGAAAACCTGGCACCCAGAAATGCCAGTAGAGAAGCTGCTCATTCTATTTTTCCAGCCAGGTTGTCCTGGTCATCTGTAAGAAGGGATTTGAGGATGTCTCTAAATTCTGATCTTACTGTTACCCACTACCCTTACCCTCTATTTCTAGAATTGTGGCAGTTTAAAAAAAATAATTACCCTTTAAATATTTTTGCAGAATATTTTTGTATATAAAGCCCACCACCCCACCCAAAATTGAATGCCAGTTCTGCCAATAAAGCTGTGTTACTGTGCTGTCACTAGAGCCCATAGGTGCTACTTCCTGTCTGGTCCCCTGGTGGCCAGGGTTCACTGACATCTTTGCACTCTCAAGATGACCTCTCCCACATCAGTGATGTCTGCTCTGACTCTTATTGGTGAGATGGAATCTCAATGTATATCTGACATAGCAATATTCTATTTTGTTCCCTGATGTGCAAATGGAAAGAACTTAGCTAAAAGTTTTAGGAGGGGAATCAGGTTACTATAGTCTCAACTTCCTCTAAATATGTGCACATTAAAGTGTATGTTTAGATTGTCTGGACAGTGATACACAGAAATGAAGTGAAATGTGGGCCTTGCTTCTCCAACCCTGACCCCTGGTCAGGCCTGGATTGCATGATCTCTGCAGAATGTACCCAGCTTCACCAAGGACAGAAGACTCACATTAAGGCTGGCCATTTTGAAGAATGGACCAGTTGGGTGGTTCTCACAAACAACCCATGTTTGGGGCCTGCTAGTAAGTTGAGTTTGGTATGTTTGCTGAAAATATTTTGGATTGCTTCATGATAAAAACATAAAATATTAATTGTTACCACTTTTTAAATTATCTACAAGAAAATCTACATAGTTAAAATTGACTGTCAAGAATGGCATGATTAATTTAATGCACAATTGTCAGAAACAGCTCAGCCTTTATCAGAGTGATAGATTTTTCATTAGCCCAAACAAGCACTGTTGTCAGTATCCATGGTAACCAGGAAGGGAGTTCATAGAAAAGGTTCCAATAGTTTTGTATACCTTATTTCATGACCCCATCCTCCAGGTCTACACAAGACAATAATCTGTTACTTTATGGTCAGAGACATGCTCAGCAAATGCTATGTACACCAGAAGAAATTTAGATAAATTTATGAGGCGTGATAGAAGAAATATTCCCTCTACTATATGCTTTTACCAGGACAACTTTACAAAGAGGTTCCTTTTCTCTGTCCTGAGTGGTTCTTCCCTTACCCACTGTTCTTCCCACTCAGATCTCTCAAGGTGAGCTTAGCTGCTTCTCAACCAACATGACCTTGGCCCATCACCAAGGTGACCTTGGTGTGGATGCCTTACTTGCCTCCTCTGCAATCTCTGCAGCATGAACAGAATGAAAGGATCTGATGAGATGCCCCAACTTCCTTCCATGAACTCTGAAGTGGGTTTCACTCTACTCACTTGAGGGTCTCCACAGTCTCTCACTAGACATCAGCTCTAGAGCTCTAATTCTCATAGACTGAGATCAGCATCTATTTTCAGTGGGGGAAGGTGGAGAGAGTGGGGATTAGGGGGAGGTGACATATTGGGAAACTGAGGTTGAAGTTCAGAGATTTGCCCCAAGGTTACATAGGAGATACTGGTCAAGTTGGCATTGGTAACTCAACCTCACAGTCTCAGGGCTGGAAGCAGCCTCAGTGGACATCTAGTCCAATTCACCTAATCAAGAATTCTCTCTACGTCATACTCAAAGTGCTCATTCAACCTTTGAAGCATTCTAGTGGCAAGCAGTCCACAAGGGAAGGAAATGAGCATTTCTATAGCAACACCTGCATATCAGGTGCTGTGCTAAGCACTTTACAAATACAGTATTATATCTTACGTGATTCTCACAATAGTCCTAGGAGGACAGGCGCTATTATCATTCCCATTTTATAGTTGAGGAAACTGAGGCAAACAGAGGTCAGGGTCACATAGGTAGGAAGTCTTTCAGGTCACACCTAAATCCAGGTCTTCCCATCTCCAGGACCAGTGCTCTACCCATTGTGCTACCTAGCTTCCTCCAAAGGCACTCATTTCACTTCTGGGTCACTGGATAGTTGTGAGGAAGCTTTTGTTTTTATCAAATTGAAATTTTCAGCTTTGCAACTTCTACTCCCTTGCTCCTGGTTCCACTCTTTGTGGCCCAAGCAGAACAATTTCAATCTTCCATGCTACAGCCTTTAAATTATCTGAAGATGCTGAGACTCTTCAAGGGTGTGGCCTTCTAGATCCTTGGGTGTGACCTTTTGACTGAGTCCAAACTTCACAGAACAAGTCCTTTTATTAAGGGAATTTGTTCTGTGTATTTTGGATTCAGTCTAAGGGCTGGACTTAAGGACCTAGAGGGCCGCATGTGGCCTCAAAGCTGCAGGTTCCCCACCCCTGTTTCTTCTCAAGGCTAAACCTTCACAGTTCCTTCAACCCATTCTTACATGGCATGAACTTGAGGCCTTTTAATTATCCTGCCTGGACCCTTTGCACATTATAAGTGTTCTACTAAAATGCATTGCTGAGAATGGAATAGAACACACCGGATGGAGTCTGATCAGGATGAAGAACAAAAACACCATCACTTCTCTGGGGCTGGATGCTGTGCCTCCTCTTTTTTTTTTTTTTTTTGGAGGGGGGAAGGCAGGACAATTGATGTTAAGTGACTTGCCCAAGGCCACACTGCTACTAAGTGTCAAGTGTCTGAGGACAGATTTCAACTCAGATCCTCCTGACTCCATGGCCGGTGCTCTATTTACTGTACCACCTAGCAGCCACTGCTGTGCCTTCTCTTAATGCAGCTGGGGGTGGCACTAGTCATGTCACACCAGACACAGAGAGTTTACAATCCACTAAACACAAATTGTCTGGCTACACCTTCCAGGCCTTATGTTTATGAAGATTATTTTCTTAGTTATCATCTTATTATATTTGGCCCAAAGTTTGTGAAGAACTTTTGTAATCCTGATTCCATGCCTCCCATTTGTGGGATCTGCGAATCTGATAAGTAAACTATCTATGAATATCCAAGTGAAGGAAGGAAGGAAATAAACATTTATTAAGTGCCTACTGTGTGTCTGGCACTTTACAAATATTATTCCACCTGAACTTCACAGAAACCCTGGGAGGTAGACATTGTAATTTTCCCTATTTTACAATAAAGGAAACTTTGGCAGACAGAGGTTAAGTGATTTGTCAAGAGTCAAACAGTGTCTCAGGATGGATTTGAATGCAGATCTTCCTGACTCCAGGGCCAACGCTCTATCCACTGTGCCACCTAGCTGCCTGAGGTGACTAATAAAATAGCACAAGTGCCTGAAAATCTTCCAAGGGGACATCAAACCATTTAATGACTACATTCTGGTTCTAGCCTTTCAACCAGAAAGTTCTGGCTCTGCCCAGCTCTCTTTTTTAAAAAAATTAACTTTGTTTTCAGTTCTAGATTCTCTCCCTCCCCTCACCCATGGAGAAAGCAAGAAATACAAAAGTCATTACAAATATGAAGTCAGGAAAAACAAATTTCCACATTAGCCATCTCGGGGGTAGGCATGGCGCAGAAATGGGAGAGAGGAGGACAAACAAAAGAAAGAGAATATAAAATGCTCCAAATTGCACTCTAAGTCCCTCAGTTCTCTATCTGGAGGTGAATAGTATTTTTTTCTTTTTTATCACGAGTCTTTAAGTCTTAGAGTTCATTATCTTTACAATATTGCTGTTACTGTGTAAATTGTTCTCCTGCTTCTGCTCACTTCATTTTGCATCAGTTCCTATAAAATTTCCCAGGTTTTTCTGAAACCATACCCTTCATTATTTTTTACAACACAATAGTATTTCATCACACTGTTGCAGTATAACTTGTTCAGCCATTCCCCAATTGATGAGGTTTCCCCTCAGTTTCCAATTCTTTGCCACTACAAAAAGAGCTACTATAAATATTTTTGTACATATAGGTCCTTTCTTATTTCTTTGATCTCTTTAGGGCATAGACTTAGTAGCAGTATTGCTAGGTCAAAGGGTATGCACAATTTTAATAGATTTTTAGGCATAATTACAAATTGCTTTCCAGAATGGTTGGGATAGTTTGTACCTTTATCGATAATTCATTCGATGTGCCTATCTTCCCACAACCCCTCCAACATTTGTCATTTTCCTTTTCTGTCATATTAGCAAATCTCATAGGTATGAGGTGATACTTCAGAGTTGTTTTAATCTGCATTTCTCTTATTAGCCATTTAGAGCATTTTTATATGACTATTGATAGCTTTGATTTCTTCCTCTGAAAACTGTCTATTCATATCCCTTGACCATTTATCAGTTGGGGAGTGAGTGACTCTTATTCTTGTAAATTTGGCTCAGTTCTTTACATATTTAAGAAATAAGACTTATCAGAGAAGCTTTCTAATCACCTAGTCTAAATTTCTTCTTCTTTTCCACAAGAACAATATGATTTTGTCAAAGGCTTCGCTAAAATCTGGGTAAACCACAACTACTGCATTTCCTAATATATCAATCTAGCAGCCATATCACAAGAGGAAGTGAGGTTAGTCTGGCATGGTCTCCTCTTGATGCAGAGATGCTGGCTCTTTGTGATTTCCACTTCATTCTCTTGATTCTCACTATCTCTTTAATAATCTATTCTATAATTTTTCTAAGAAGAGAAATTCACTGGCCTGTGGGTTTGTTTGTTTTTTTTTTTTTTTGGAGGGGGAAGGCAGGGCAATTGGGGTTAAGTGATTTGCCCAAGGTCACATGGCTAGTAAGTGTTAAGTATCTGAGGCTGGATTTGAACTCAGGTCCTCCTGACTCCAGGGCCAGTGCTCTATTCACTGTGCCACCTAGCTGGCCCAAGGCCTGTGGTTTTCAAAATCCAATTCTCTTTCTCTGTTTTTTGTTTGGAATCAGGACAACAGTTACCAACTCTAGTTCTCTATAGTCAAAGGTCACTGATAGTCATACAACAATCATGCAGGGTCATAGATTTAGAGACAGAATGTTCCTTAGAGGTCATCCAGTACAACCATCTCATTTTACAGAGGTTGAGTAACCAGGCCAGTGTTACAAAGGTGGTAGAGCTGAGAGCTGAACTCAGAGCTTTAGATTCTAGATCAAGTACATTTTCCATTGCACCATGTTGCTTCTTATCTGTTTGTTCTTTAAATGATGTTCATCTAGTTCAGATGACTTGAATTCATCAAAGGCCACTAAATGTTCTCTTTGTTGGTTATTGTTCAGTTGTTTTGGTTGTGTTTAATTCTTCGTGATCCCATTTGGGGTTTTCTTAGGGAAAGATAACTGGAGTAGTTTGCCATTTCTTTCTCCAGCTCATTTTATAGATGAAGAAACCAAGGCAAACAGGGTTAGGTGACTTGCCCAGGGTCACACAGCTGGAAGTATTAGAGGCTGGATTTGAACTCAGGATGATGAGTCTTCCTGATTCCAAACCTGGAGCTCAATCCACTCCCTGCACCACTTACCTGGCCAAATGTCCTCTTACTCATTCCTTACGTATCTTGGTATCAGTTCCCTGTCTAGCCATTTTTGTTTTGTCCTTCCTAGTCCAAAGTCATTCTCCTTACTTAAGAAAAAAAGCAAAAGAAAATCTGAAGAGCTCGGTCATCACTAGGCACCATCCTCGAGTCCACCCTGAGCAACAGTGGTCAGATCCCTCCTTTAACCTTCCTGTTTCCCCAGCATAGATAAAAACAAACCAGAAAGCCCCATGTATATTTTGCTTTCCTTGCTTTCTGGCTCATCCCAATATTTATTTTTCCTAGATCTATCCTTACAAGTCCATCACTCTTTTGCATTCACTCTCTTTTACCTGCTCCTGTTTCCTGTGTATAGCTTCTTCAAATAGAAGTTAGCTGCTGAGTTCCCCGTGCATCCATATTGGTGTTCTTTTTCCTCCTCATTAGAACTCCATCTCTTTTGTGTTTTTGGAATCATTCTTATGAGGATCCTATCTCTTATAGGCTGACTTCTTTCCTATAAAATTTTGCTTGTCCCTCATCTGAACCCTTTGAAATCTGTTTTTCTTAAATTTTGGAGAAACATCTGAGCATTCTTGAGTTTTCTTCTACTCTGCTATCAGAAAGACCAAGATAAAATGATTGCTTCTCCCCATGGTCCCCATTATTGCTTCTTCAGCAACCAATTCATCCTTATTCTTTTAGCAGGGAGTAAATTCAAAATAGAATTTCCCTTTGTTGGTTCTTCCACCTTTTGAAAGATGAGGTTATCATTAAGGCAAGTCACGAAACTATTAACTGCCATGCTTTAGAAAGAAAGAGAGGCTCTGAAAGTGTTCAGATAATTCAAGTCCCCTATCACTGTATTGTTTCCCTGTGCCAGAGTTGTGATCTTTTCTCTGAGCTTAAAGCTCTACAAGAATCTCAGAAGAGTGACCTCATACCTAAGGGGAACATCTGAAGGACTATAGCAAAAGGACTTCTAGGGGCCATGAGTTATCCCTTTTGCTACATGTGGTCTATGTTTGAGCCCACTTTTCCTTGGACTCTATGTATTTATGAGAATGTACATGATAGAGTTGGGATGAAGGAGGGAGGTTGTTTTAAACTAACCATATCACCAAAGCAAATATCCACTTCTAAAAGTTGATTCTGTCTAACTGACTAATAATCAAGGTGGGAAGCACATCAGTGAGGGCTCTTGAGCTCTAGTGCTGGAAACCACCCCCCAACTCCTCAGGGGGACCCCTAGAACCCTGAGGGTAAAATAAGGAGCCACACAAGCTTTGGGGAGTCAAGCTGTCAGTGCCATTGGGGATTGGGAAAGTAGCTCCAAGAGCCTATGGGAGCTTCAAAAAACATACTCAATAAATGGTTATCTAGACTTTCTTTTAAGACCTTCAGTAAAAGAGAAGCAATTGCCTCCTGAGCCAGCCTATTCTGCTCTGTATAGGACTAATTATTAAAGTCTTCCTTTATATCAAACCTCTGCCAAAGGAAACCCCCACCACTTTCAGCTCTCAGAGGCTGAACACATGCAGCCAGTCTGCTGAGTACTATACAAGGAAATATTCTTTTATTTTTTTTTAGGTGGCATAGTAGAGAGAGAGGTAGGCCTGGAGTGAGGAAGACTGAAGTTTAAATCCGGCCTCAGACACTTACTAAGTGGGTGACCCTGGGCAAGTCACTTAACCCAGTTTGTCTCATTTTCCTCATCTATAAAAATGAGCTGGAGAAGAAAATGGCAAAGCACTCTAGTATCTTTGCCAAGAAAGCTGCAAATGGAGTCACAAAGGGTAGGACACGATTGAAATGACTGAACACCACAACAAAATTCTTTTTTTTTTTTTTTACATTAGGAAAATCACAGTTCCTGGTACCTAGTCATCCCTCCACCCCCATTCCCGCCCCCATTCTCAGTCCAAATGAATCTTTCCTTGTAACAAAGAAAAGCAGTTTAGGAAAACTGACCATCAAAACAACCACATCTGAGATAGCATAACCCACTATCCTCTCCTAAGGGGGGGGGGGGATGTTATGTTTCACCCTCTGTTTTCTGAAACCAAGATTATTCACTACAATTCATCTGAGTTTAGCTGTCTTTTAGTGTTGTCTTCACATACGTTACTGTAGTCAGTCTATACTATATATTATTCTGTTTTCTTTGCTTTTTGCCACTCATGTTCCCATGGTTCTTTAAATTCCTCAAATTTATAATTTCTTAAGGTATAATACTATTCTATTACCTTCATATTCTACAATTTGAGCAGATGTTCCCCCAGTTGATAATAACCCACTTGTTTCCAGGTTTTTTTGCTCCCACAAAGAAAGCTGCTATGAATATTTTCATTATCCACGGAACCTTTTTTTTTTTTTCCTGTTATTGACTTCCTTATAGTATGTGGCCGGCATTGTTTAAATGTAAGGCACAGTTAAAGGCACAGTTTAAATGTAAGGAAGGACAATTACTTTTCCTGCATAATTCCAAATTGTTTTCCAGAACAGTTAGGCCAATGCATATTCCACCAACATTGTATTAACAGTGCGCTGGTCTTTTCCACAATCCTTCCACCTCTGTTTCTCTCTTTTATCATCTTTGTGGATTTGATGGGTAAGAGATTTTAATTTATACTTTTCCTAATATATTGACATGAAGTGGTCTTTTTTTTCACATAGTGAAAATCTGCATTCCTTCTTCTGAAAATTTATTCTTCCTATATTTTGACCATGTATTAATTAGGGAATGGTTCTTGGTCTTATATACTTGTGGCAGTTCTCTCTATATCCTATATATATTGATCTTTCATCAAAGATAATACCCCCCCATTGACAGTGTTTTCTTTTCATTCTTACTGGATTTCTTTTACTAACAGCTTTTTAATTTTATGTAACCAAAACTATCTTTTTCTTTCATGATTACCTCTATCCATTTGCTCATGTTAAGAATTTTCCTTCAAGTCATAGATGCTGAAACATTACCTTCTTCCAATTGCCTCTATTTTCTTTGTTAGGGAACAGGAAGTGTTTTTCATTGATTTCATTGGTAGAAAGGAGTTACCTCTATCAATATAGATGGGTACTTTCTTTGCAGTCTTAGGAAGTTGCTTATGGCACTATGAAATTAAATTACTTGCCCAGGATCATATAGTCAATAAATATGGTAAAAGCAGGACTTATAACCAGGTCTTCCTGACTCCAGTGCTGGCTCTCTACCCATTCTGTCACACTGTCTAACCTAATTTTTGATTTGGTTCAACTTTAATATTTAAGTTGCACATTCATTTGGAGCTTATTGTACCATGTGCTGTAAATTACCCATCTAAACTGAATTTCTGCCAGAGCTCTCCAGTTTCCCCAAAAGTTCTTATTGAATAGAGAAACATCCCCCAAAATGTTTGTGCTTTCACATTTATCAAATACCAGTTCAGTTGTTCAGTTGTTTCTGAATCTTCCTTATTTAATTTGCTCCAGTGATTGAGTTTTCTCTTTTTTTAACCAGTATCTTTGGTACTGGGAGGTCACCTTCATTCATACTATTTTTCATTACTTTTCTCAAGATTCTAGTTCAGAAGCTCTTAACCATTTCCATATAATAGATTCTCTGAGCATCCAATAAAGTCTGTGGACACCTTTTAAGAATGTTTTTAGATGCACAAAGTAAAATACATAGGCTAAAAAAGAAAACCAATAATAGTGAAATGAAGACATAATCTTTTTCCCTATCTAGATTCACATACCCCTTGAAATGTATCCATGGCCCCTTTGGAGGATTGGTAGAACCCAGATTGAGAACTCCTATTCTAGACTTTTTTGTTCTTCTTAATTAATTTTGTTATTATTAATTTAGGTGGATAATAACTTATATAATAATTGATGATAAAGTCATTTTTATTATATTACCAAACCAAACTGTGAACAATTCTTTTTTTTTTGGAGAGGGGAAGGTAGGGCAATTGGGGTTAAATGACTTGCCCAGGGTCACATGGCTAGTAATTGTGCTGTGTCTAAGGCTAAATTTGAACTCAGGTCCTCCTGACTCCAGGGCTGGTGCTCTATCCACTGCACCACCTAGCCGCCCTATTTTTACATTTTCTATACCTGTATTTATATAAACTCTTTAGAAAACATTTTATGTGTTTTGTAGTTATTTGAATATAATTGCTTTCTATTTCTTCCTCATGTGTTTTCTTAGCAAAATACAAAAAGGCTAATGATTTCTGACATTTAATATTCTACTACTTTAATTAGCTATTGTTTCACAATTAATTTGCTGTTGATTCTCTGGGGTTCTCTAAATAAATAACCATATTGCATGTAAATGGAGAACATTTTGCTTCTTTGCCTTTGCTTAGTCCCTAAATTTCTTTTATTGTCTTACTGGTATAATTTGCAATAATAGTAGAAACAAAGAACATTCTTGCTTTATCCCCAGTGTTACTGGGAAAGTCTCTATTGCCTCTCAATTTTAAAAACATTAGCTCTTGGTTTTAGATAGGTAGTTTGTATTACATTAAGATTAGGTCCTTTTATTCCAATGATTTTAGTGACTTAAAAAAAATAAACACAAGGGGTGGCTAGGTGGTGCAGTGAATAGAGGAGGACCTGAGTTCAAATCTAGCCTCAGACACAGCACAATTACTACCCATGTGACCTTGGGCAAGTCATTTAACCCCAATTGCCCTCCAAAATAAAGAAATTTTTAAAAATTAAAAAAAAATAAAATAAACATGAGTAAACACTTTCTCCTTTCCTTGGCTGTACAGAATGGAATTCTTCCTTCTCAGATTTTTAAATGTGAGAATTGCAATGTGTTATTCTCAGCAACATGGAACAACTGGGACCCTGACTTAGGGCTTTCTTCCCTCCTTGATGGTTGCTCTCTCCATTTCTGTGTGCCAGTGCGTGCACACACACGAACACACACACACACACACACACACACACACACACACACACACACACGAACAGGTATAAATGATCCAGGAGAAATCTGATGTGCAGCCAACTTCCTCAGGAATAGAAGGTAAAACTTTTGTCAATGTCAATAAAAATTTCCTTTCCCAGAGTTCACATATAACCCAACAAAGAATAAACTTTAAAAATAAAGATTTTCAAAAAGCTTCGAAAGGTGGGTTTTTTTTTTCTTTTCAATGACTTTGTAGTTGGAGCACTGTAGTGACGAAGCAAAATTATGGATCCTCATCCCTATATACCTGGTTTACTGGCCCAGAATCTTGACTCATCTCTAGCTAATCCTTTAGATACATGCTGCTGGTCACAAGGCTACCTAGAGAGACAGTACAGATGAAAGCTCAGCACTACCCATGCCCACTGCTAAACAGAAAATGTATGTATGTTTCCTGCCGACGGTGAGTCAGGAATATCATTTTTATATAGTAGAGATGGCATAGTGAGAGCTCCATCTCCTGTCTGATAACAAAGTAAATAGATTTCAAAGGCCTAGAGCTCATTTGCAGTGTGGCATGTAATTATATTCTGAACCAGGAGTGTGCTGGATCCAACTCAAACCAGGTTGTCAGAGCCACTTGTTAAATTTTCAGTGTAAGCATTCATACCTTGGAAACTGGCAAACATATCAGAGTTTGATTTATTGTTCTGTTAACTGTCTAGACTTAACTGGTGGAGAAAATGTTAAAATACAGTGAAATTTAAAAGTTTGCTTAACTTATATTCCCTTCCTTCCAGAGCTGGTTGTTAAATATTTACCAGTGCATCCCTGCCATGAACCAAAAAGTTGGAGCCCTCTTATGGACTGCAAAATATACATCTTCAGAAGACTGGGGCTCCTCACCCTTTTATGCTGAGAGGGGAGTGTCTACGTGGGAGTCACCCATTTATAATTTTAATCATTCTGCTTTTGGAATAATAAGCTGACAGAGAAAGGGCTTTGAGCACTAGATATTACCACCAGTCCCAGTTTCTTTTATCTTTCACTATGAAGGTAAACTCCTATATTCTGTTTCTGATAGCTGACATTTGTTTATAAACTAGAAGCAATATATTGTAGTGAAAAAAACCTCTGACAAGGAGCCTGAGTCTTAGTCTCAGATGTGCCTTTAACTCACTCTGTGACCTTAGGCCAGTTGCTTCCCCTCCCTGGGGACTCAGCTGCTTTATCTATAACATGGGAATGTTGGACTAGGTAACCTCTAATGTCCCTCCTAGCCAAATTCTATAAGCAAATATTAATTTTGGAATTTAGTACCTGGTATATAAAATGATATTTCATCATTTTCAGTTCATTATAATATTACAAACACTTATTTTCCCAACTCCATCATTGGCACACATAAATGCACTGAAATCGGGAGGCAGTCAGCAAAATAGGGGCCTCTGCAGAAAACAATACTTTCCCCCCCAATACTGAAGAACAGAGATTGTTTCATTTTTCAAGTGCCAATTAAAGACCCTGGGAAATGGGCTGCCAGACTCTTTTTTGAGAAATACAAAGAAGAGGGCAAATAGTCAGCGGCATTTAATATTTTATCTTCATTGCTATTATCATAGAACAACTGACTCCTGACATCTCTCCTTTGAACTCCATCTTGCACTGAGGCTGTGTGAGACACACAGCCAAGGCAGAGGAGCAGCAGGGAGGGGGCTTTGTGTCTGGGTGGGTGCCTCACAACCATCCGCAGAGAAGAATGAGGCTGCCCCCGGAAGAGTCCCCAGCAGGAGCTCCGGGGCCCGGGGCGAGCTAAGGGAAAGGTGAAATGCCCAGAGGGATGAAGTGAATCATTTACACTCCAGGTTTGGTGACAGGAAACAAAGAAGCCTAGAGGAAGCCTGAAGTGGTACTGAGCCCAAAGAAATCTCTCCATGGTCACAATGCCGTCTTTTTTTCTTTAAATCCGAATTTGCTCTCTAAAGTCTTTCCAAAGTGTCACCCAAAGCCTTGACCTCTGCCTCAGCATTGGGGCTGTTTCTACACTAAAGGAGATTCCACAAATCTCAGGAAGCCTGTGGTTTGCATGTGCAAACATTTTGAGCCAGCGCTGGCTGGCGCAACCCCTCCTAACTCCTCAGCGCTGGCGCTGGCTTGTTTGCTCCTCCCTTTTGGCTGCAAATGCATTCCCTGGTTTCCTGAGGCCTGTAAACACACACCTCACCCTGCAGTCAAACATCAGAAAAACTGATTTGCACGAGTATTTACAAGCGCCTGGAATACCAACACAATTGCAACACCTAACAGAGGGTGCGCTGTAATTTGGGAATGCGAATGTTAGGCAATAGCAGAAGGCAGCTCACAACCACAAGCGAAGGCAAAAGTTCTCATTAACCGGGCTGGGAAAAGAAGGGATCCAAAGAGAGGGAGGAACTGGGGAATCACGGCAGGGATGGATCTGGTCTGCTTCAAGGAGCAGGAGTAGCCCACCCTCTGGGAAGAGAGAGAGCCCATAGGTATCTTGAGAGGGCTACCAGGCTCTCTGTATACACCCTGGGCAGTAGGCAATGCTGTCTTCCGTCCTGGCAGTTCCAAGAAGCCCCATGGAAAGGGAAGTACCCTTTTAAGGAGGGCAGTAGCAGAAGCCATAAAACGTTGCAAAGGACAGTTTGTCTGTCTATCTATCTAGGAAGGGAGAGACAGAAACAGAGACAGAGGGAGAGAGAGAGAGAGAGAGAGAGAGAGAGAGAGAGAGAGAGAGAGCGAGAGAGAGAGAGATGTGGTGCATGGGATAGAGTACCAGCGTGGAGTCTGGAAGACTCATCTTCCTGAGTTCAAATCTAGCCTCAGACACTCACTAGCTGGGTGACCCTGGGCAAGTCACTTAACACTGTTTGCCCAATAAAATGAGCTGGAGAAGGAAATGGAAAAGCACTCCAGTATCTTTGCCAAGAAAACCCCAGATGGAGTCATAAAGAGTTGAAAACGACTGAAAAACATATATAGATATACAAACACACATATATGTAAATGACATATATGTATATATGCACATATATAATATATCTCTTAAATGTATATTTGCTTGCATGTTTTCTCCCTCTCCTCATTAGATGGTGAACTCCTTGAGGGCAGGGAGTATTGTTTGTCCTTATTTGTATTCCCAGCACTTAGTATGATAATAAATGCTTGATAATGGTACCTTCTCTGATAGCTCAGCAGGGCCAGTGCAAAGGGATGTTGGAGCTGGGTGCTGACAAATCCTTTCTAGAAGCACTCTGTGAGAGATTTTATTTTGTCCAGTACCAAGGAAAAGAATATACATACTCCTTATGGTCTGGATTAGGTGGACAACTTTCTCTCAGTCAGTTAGTTATTCATTCCCTCAAACCTAGGAGGCCTGATAAGAGAGGAATCACTGCCCAGCCTCTCCTACATTAGGTTGCTCCATGGCATAATTAGTCATCAGCGCTGCCTTCCTTTTAAAGACTTCTTTGTTCTCTAGTTGGCTTTGCACCTTAAACCTTCTCTTTGCCTTTGATCCTAATAGAGTTGCTACTTGTCAGGGTCTTGGGGGATTTTCTCCTCATTCTGCCAGTGGCACTGAGTGTGAGCATCATTGTTCTTTCTGACAGTGTCACCAGAGGTGGGGCCAACCAGCCAGACTAGAGTGGAATGTGAAATCCCCAGCTCCTTTCCTAAACCTGACTTAGAAGCAGCTGGTCCCATTCAGGCCCACAGATACCCAGGGCCTGGCCTTGCCTTGTCTCTGGAAAGGCTTCTCTAAAGTGCCCCACTCTTTGTTGGTCTTCATAAACCTCTTGGACCCCCTGTTGTTGTTGTTGCCATCTCCCAGATGGCAGGGAGAGGACCCATGGAATGTTCTGAAGGTATCAGGAAGAGAAGTTAGTCCCAGCCTGCCACGGCTGCCTTTAGCCATAGTGGGAAGTGAGCCCAGGTACTCTGGAGTGGGCAGGCCTTATTGTAGTTTTCAAAGATGAAAAAAAATTACTGTGTCACACAAAATCTTTTTGTCCCCCAAATCTTCACACCCTTGTCAACATTGGACCAAAGCTACTGAACCAGTCTCTGACTAATAATGCCTTTTCCTGAGTCAGTGAGAAAAAACTTGGTTGGACTAGGTTGATGTTAGGGCTATTATTCACTTTTTTCTGGCCTCATCTCTCTCCATCAGTTTTTCCACTGCTGGTCAGAGAAGCTTGACCTTCAAATCCCTGAAGGAAGCCTAGCCAGATTTGATTAATTCAACAAAACATCTTTCCCTCCACTAGAGACTAAGTCCCAGGAGCCAGGGCTAACATGGGTTCATTTTCAGAACTTTCTCTCATCCATCACCATCATGGTGACAGCTTTAGTGGGATTCTAGCCTAATAGCTCTCTCTTCTTGGGTGAATTGCTTCTCCTTATCCCATCCATGTCATAGAAACTGTTCTCTGCTAAAGAGGAGATAGTCAAGATCAGCCTTGGGACCAAGGCTTCTTTCAGCAACTACACTATTATCGTTTGACTTTGTCAAAAATTAATTTTAATTAAAATGCTGCTTTTACAGAGGTTTATAAGGAAACCAGCACTCAAGTATTTCCCTGATGAGGTATCTGAATTGCAATGTGACATTCTAAAAAGAGGATGAATAGGGGCAGCTAGGTGGCAGCAGTGAGTAAGAGCGCCGGCCTCAGAGTTGGGATGACCCGGGATCGAATCTGGCCTCAGAAAATGAGCACCCACACATAAATAATGACTAGCCATGTAACCTTGAGCAAGTTACTTAACCCCAATTGCTTTTAAAAAAAAAAGAGGATGAATGACCGTGTGTTAAGTATGCTCAAGTGGGGATTCTTTTCAGGTATCTGGCTTTTGGGTTTCCTTCTATCTCCTGTGATTTTTGGCAACAAGTAAATGGTCAGATTGGATTAGATTCTAGGTAGCACCTTCAGAGAACCACTTGAATTTTATTTTGACTTCCCCACTACGAAGCCAATACCTTACAATGGGCCATTAATAGATGATAACAAGAGGTGATGTGGGTCCTGACCTGTAAGAGCAAATGCAAATATAAACATAAAAGTCTCCTTTTCAAGATACTTATTCTTACAGGCTCTTCAAAAGCAGTAGCTTCCATTTTTTAAATCTGAAATTAAAATCATCAGTAAAATAAGAAGAATGCAGAATAAAAAAACATTTGTTCACACAATCACACACATCTCATACACACACACACACACACACACACACACACACATACACACAAATGCTTAGGTCATGGAATTAAACCAATACATGCTTACTGAGGACTTGATGTGTTTCAGGTACTGTGGGGATACAAAGCCTTCACTTTACTAAGATGACATACAAGGAGATCAAAAACCCTGAACATTAAATAACAAAAACAAATTTAAATAGTTCAAAAGATCATAGAATGTTCAGCAGTTCACAGAATGGTAGAGAAAATAGAGAGTATTATAGAACTAAGGCTCCTTAGCTGGGGGATGTGTATTAAGCGACTAACAAAACTCTTCAACTTTCTCTTGTAAGCAGATGACTCTTCAATCTGTATCTCTGTTCCAGATCTACCTCCTGGATCCTAGTCCTTTATTTCCGATTGCCTCCTGTAAAACTAATACAAAAAAGAGCCATCTAGGATTCAGGAGATCCAAATGTCAGTCACTATTCTACCTTTTAGTCATGTGGCTTTGGGCAAGTTCTTTCAATTCACTAAACCTCACTTTCCTCAACTGGTTAAAAAAATTAAGTTATGCCTGGGTTACTAATCCCTGTCCTGCCTACCACTGAGGGTTACTTTGAGACTTAAATAAGATAATGTATATAAAAACTGTAAAGTATATTTCTACTTTCATGGTGATGGTACCACTAACAACGTTGCCCTTGTTTTGATCCTAATTCACTCTGCCTAAAAGATAAAAAATTTTAGAAGAATTCCTCATCTCCATAAAGCCTGGCCATATTTCCTTAGTTCCCTCTGCTTAAGCATCTTAGAATCATCTTTATTCTTCCCTCTTTTTTGCCTTCCATATTTTCTTTTTTTTTATTTGTGGTTTTTTGTTTGTTTGGTTTGCTTTTTGGGGGGGGAAGGCAGGGCAATTGGGGTTAAGTGACTTGTCCAAGGTCACATAGCTATTAAGTATTAATTTTCTGTGGCTGGATTTGAACTGAGGTCTTCCTGACTCCAGGGCCAGTTCTCTATTCACTGAGCCACCTAGCCTCCCCACCTTCCATATTTTTAATTAGTCTCCAGGTTCTTATAAATTCTTCCTTCAAAATTTCAGTGCTGATTACACTACCTAGCACATACTAAGCATCTAATAAATGTTTATTGCCGATTGACTGAAAATATCTCTAGAATCCATCTCTTCCCCTCCATACACACTGACTGACCACACTCAAATTTAGACATAATCTCTTCACACAGTTGTATTTTAAACTGTTCTCTCTGCCTCTCTCTAATCTCTCCTTATTCTGATCCATCCAGCATGCCCAAGGAAATATAAGAAAGAAACAGGCTCCTGTCCTAGCTTTTTAAAGTTCAATTTGATTTCAAAGAGTTATTCATTCTTTTTCTCTCAAAATCAAATTACAGAGGAAGTCATCAGAGAGACCAAAATAGGCAAAAGAGACTTTGGCTAATAATCAAAAGACATGAATTTATGTCTAATTTTAGATATTCTCTTCCCCACTCCCATCCAGACCCCAGTCTTTTTCTATACCTCTATATTTTTTCTATTGACCTGGTAAGGTCAATAATGTATAGGTGACTATAAGAAATTGACCAGAATGTGCTCCAAGACATTTTCCTGCATATAGAGGGACTTATACAGAAACATATTGCATATCTATTGTGTGGACTTGGGACCTAGCTAAGTAAGGAGAAGCTGGCTCATTTCCAGTGCTTTGGTCATCAGGTGATGAATTTTTTAGCCACAGTGACCCAAGAAAACTACTGAAGTACAGAAAAGAGCTGTAGGCTGGGTGTGGTTATGTAATCCTGTAACCACTGCTACCAGGGAGACTGAGGATGGGCTGGTGGATTGTCTTAATTTGAGAGTTCTGAGCTATAGCAGGGCTAAAGCTGATTAGATGCCTGCACTAAGCATGGCACCAATATGACCCTCTGGGAGTGGAGCACCATCAAAATGCCTAAGGCAGGAAGAACCAGTTCAAGTGAGAAAAGTAGGTCTAAATGAAAGAAAGAGAGGAGGAGGGGGAGGAGGAGAGGGAGAAGGAGAAGAAGGAGGAGAAGGAGAAGAAGGAGGAGAAGAAGAAGAAGAAGAAGAAGAAGAAGAAGAAGAAGAAGAAGAAGAAGAAGAAGAAGAAGAAGAAGAAGAAGAAGAAGGAGAGAGGAGGAGGAGGAGGAGGAGGAGGAGGAGGAGGAGGAGGAGGAGGAGGAGGAGGAGGAGGAGGAGGAGGAGGAGGAGGAGGAGGAGAAGAGGGAGAAGGAGGAGGAGGAGGAGAAGAAGGAGAAGAGAGGAAGGAAGGAAGGAAGGAAGGAAGGAAGGAAGGAAGGAAGGAGAAAGGAGAGGAAAGAAAGAAAAGAAAGAAGAGAAGGAAAGCACTGTCTAGTAATGGCTGTTAGAGAATACATATTGATGAAATCACAGATCCCTGAAGGAAACAGAAAAACATCCAAATTCCTTTCTGTTGGAAATTTCATAAAGTAACATAGTCATATGGGGATGATAAAAGGGGAAGAAAAGTTTCAGCTGATACTAACTTGACTTCCATGATAAATAAAACAGAAGTTTCTCATGCCATTGTGACGCTGTGTGCACTTTAATAACTGCCCCTACCCCTGAATTTGGAGCTGGTGGGCTCCTTATTCCCTATAATGCTGCAGTGTCCAGAAACTAATCCCACACACATTGCTATTGCTAAGCACACTTGTGGAGGAGACTGGAGTCCTAAGGATTCAGAATTGACACACTCTACGGTATTCCCAATAACAGTCTTCCAGATGGTCCCAATGCAACAAATTTGTTTTTGAGCCAAGTTTCTGACATGGCCACATCTGGGACACAGCCAGAATTTTTTTTGTAAAAGATGCATCACTGCCCCCCTTCCAAAAAAAACTCCCATGTCCTTTAGCCTTACTCCAACATATTTGTACCCCCACAGTTAATTTCCTCATTGGTATTTAGAACATGGCTGTTCTGCTCTCTCCTCAGAGCCCTTTAAAAGCCCACACAGAATTCTTTCATCCTCAAAGCCCAGGTCCTTTTCTTCCATGCCATTCATTGGGATTATCTGCTTGTCAAGTCTCTAGACAGGCAAACAAATCTCTGTGTTATAGCCTCTTTCGCTCACTGTTCTAAGAGTCTGATAAAATATCACACCTAAGGATGTCACCTGCCAATTCTCAGGGACACTGCCCTCATAGTTAAGATCCTCCTCTTAGCAGGTGATGCTTTTTTCTTGCCTCTCTCCTTGTTCACCTAAAAGTTACTTCTTTAGGCAATTCATGGTCATTCAAAACAGTTCATCCATCAAGTTAGCCCTAGGTAGTGCTACAGTGAGCAAATGGTCTACCTTTACGTAAATGCCCATGTTGTTCTGAGTGTCTCTGTCCTCAAAAGTCTGGTCTGCCTACATGGTGCTCAGTGAGAACCTACAGGGCCAGCAGAGTTTTGGCTGGCACTAGGATTTCTCATGTTTTCTACAGTTTAACCTCCCCACATATGTTGCAACTCTTCTAGTGCTTCTAGGGTTGGTTTGTAAGCTTGCAGGCACACACAGAGCTCAAAGATGGGTGACTTCTTCATACTAATTTCGTGGGCACTCACTCCATCAACATCTCCTGCTTAATAATTGAGGCACCTTCATGTTCTTGGAAATGTCTCACTGGGAAGGCTCTGCTGATGTTTGATCAGGTGCCATTTCTCTTAAAATGTGGATCCTGCCAATTCCTCTGTTGACATGAAGGTTTTCTCAGTGTGGCTTATATGTCAGGGGGATATTACACTTCAAAACAAATCATCTTGTGCCCTTGCCCATTAGACTCCCGCTTTATTCATAGTGAATATCCTTGCATTTCCTCCAGTTCTGCTGACCTCCAGCCCATCAGCCTAGCTCATAAGAAAGGAATGTGAGCTCTAACTACAAGAGTCTCCTTAAGGCTGGTCCCTGGCTCCAACTAGGTTCTAGTACCCAAGTTCCGTTCTCTCTCTCTCTCTCTCTCTCTCTCTCTCTCTCTCTCTCTCTCTCTCTCTCTCTCTCTCTCTCTCCCCCTCTCTCTCTACCTCCTTCTCTCTTTATAAGTACCTTTTGGTTTTATAGCACATAATTTTCCAAATTTATCCCTTCCCCCACTCAGAGAACTCATCTTTGTAATAAAGAATAAAAAGAGAGAGGTTTAAAAAAATCAGAAAAACTAAATAACACTTTAATTAAATCTAACCACATAGGTAGTATTCCTCAACCCCATTACTCTACCCTAATTTCTTCCTCCCTCAAAACACACACACATACCCCTCAGAGAAAGGAGGGAAGTACATTTTCTCCCTTCTTTGAGGTCAAGTTTCATATTATAAGCAGCTTTCAGCTTTGGTTTGGTTTGGACATGCTCTTTCCATTTGTATTTCTGTGGGACGCTGCTCATTCCACTGTGCGTAGCTTGCTATGGCTTCCCAGTCCTCTCTGGATTCTCCATACTCCTTTGTTCCTTATGGTATGGTAACATTCCATTCCATTCATAGCCCACAGTTTATTTAATCACTCTTCAGTCAATGGATATCTACTTTGTTTTCAATTCTTTACTACAATAAAAAGTGCAGCTATAAATATTTGAGAGTGTATGAGACCTTTCTGTCTTTGGCCTGCTTGAAGTTATGTGTCTCACACTGGGATTTCTGGGTCAACTGTTACAGATATCTTAGTAACTTTTGTAGCATGTTCCAAACTGCTTTCCTTAGTGGTTAGACCAAGCCCCAGCTTCACTAATGGTGTACTAAATGCACCTGTTTCCACAGCTTTCACTGAATCATTCTTGTTTTTTTATCATCGTTATCAATTTGCTGGGTATGAGGTGAAATCTCAGAGTTAAGTTTTTTTTTTTCTCTTATTAGTGATTTGGAGAAATCTTTCATATTTTTATGAATAATTTGCAAGTCTTTATAGGGGAAATATTTGTTCCAGGGTAGTCCAGTATAAAGAGCACCAGAACTGTAGTTAAAGGTCCTGTGTTCAAATCCAATTTTTGACTCTGATATTTAGTATCTTTGAGATCTTAAGAACGTCACATAGCTTCCCCTCGGTCTCAATTTCCGTATCTAGAAAATGAAATGGCTGGGAAACAGAAAAGTGGGGGAAAAGATTTTTGAAGCTAAGTTCCTTGATAAAGGCATTATATTTTATGTGTATGTTTGTGCATGTATATATGTAAACATATACATGCATTATATACATATGTATATGTATGTGTGTATATATTATATACGGAATACATGAGAAATGACAAACAGGATGGTTTCAGATGACTCAGGGAAAAAATGATAGGAACTGACATAGAGTAAGTAAGCAAAACTAAGAGAATAATTTATACTATAACAACATCATAAAGAAAAACAACTTTGAAAGAATAAAGAACTTTGATCAACATACTGGCCAACCACCATTCCAGAAGACGCATCATGACCCAAGGTGTAGGAAGAGGCATATTTTCAGACATAGACCACGTAAGAATTTGTTTTGCTTCAATGTGCATGTTTGTTACAAGGGTTTGGTTTTTCTTTTTCTTTTCCAATTTTTTTGGGAAAAGGGGTGGGAAGGAGAATAAGGCTGATGAAGGGAGAAAGAAGAAAAAAAGAAAGAGAGAAGAAGGAAGGAAGAAAAGAGGGTAATTGAAATTTTTTAATTTTTTTAAAGAGAACAAGACAGAAACAAACACAGACAAATAGCACAGCACTGAAATTAACATTGAAATGTATATATACTTAAAAGGAAAAGCAAGTCATACACAATGGAGATTTGTAATTTCATATACAAGACTATTTTTTCTACTTTATATGAGGAAATGTTTATTACATTTAACATTTGTAAAGTTCAGAATAAAAAAAATAAATTACCCCTTCAAAAGAGGGTGTTTGATTAGAGGGCTTATAAGCTCCCTCCATGTATATCAATGATGCTGTAACCTATCAGTCATTACCAAGTAAACCACAACTCAGTGCTGTGAACCATCCCTCATCCACTGGGGAATGGCTCATGGACTCATATATTTGTACTAGTTTCCTATATATATTTGATATCAGACCTTTATGAGATACATTTGATGCAAAGATTGTTCCCACAAGCAACTTTAGTTACACTAATTTTGTTTGTGTAGATACTTTTGAATTTCATTTAAATGAAATTGTCCATTTTATCTCTTGCATTCATCTCTATTTTTTATTTAGTTAAGGATTCTCCCTTGGGTGAATTCTCAATGAGAGCTAGACTGTTTGGCCTGGTGTCAATAAGACCCAAGTTCAAATCCAGCCTCAGACACTAGCTGTGTGACTCTGGGCCAATCACAGTGTCTGTTTGCTTCAGTCTTCTCAACTGTAAAGTGAAGATAATAATGCCTACCTTATAGGGTTATTGAAGAATCAAATGAGAAACTATTTGTAAAAGTGATTATCATAGTGCCTGGCATATAGAAGGTGCTATCCAAACACCTTTTCCCTTCCCCTTTCCTTTCCCTTTCCCTTTCCCTTTCTCCTTCCCCTTCCCCCTTCCTCTCAGAAGGGCATCCCAGGTAGCCCTGGCTGAGGCTTACCCCAAATCAAGACTGTTGGCACTAACTAGAAGTGCCCAATAATGGCCTGAACTGACCATGCAAAGTCTAAATCAGGAGTACAGCAAAAAAAAAAAAAATCGCCTTGTACACTCAATATTTAAAGAGAAGGGTAAGCCTTTCCCCAACATTTTTACCAACAGCATCAGAGGCTAGAAAATCTAAACTAAAGTTATTTTCAGGTCCAAGAATTTATGGCTGATATAGATTGAGTCTATAAATCAAATGCTATGAAAAAAAGCCTTTTCTTTGATGGAACAAAAATATTTTATAGACTGTGCTCCAACAGGGAGTGAATACCACACACAGTCAGAATCATACCAAGTACTTGACAGACATAACAACAGAGATAACTTTGTTCACCAACTTCTGGTCTCACATGACCATGTGATCATGCCCCTTGTCCCCACCTCTACCCTCAGTCAATAAATGCCAGAGGTTTTTTTATTACCTCCAAGATCAAATAGAAAACCCTCTGCTTGGCTTTAAAGCCTTTCATAAACTTAGCCCTTTCTACCTTTCCAGTCTTCTTATTGTTCACTCTCCTCCAAATATGCTATGATCCAGAGACAATGGCCTCGTTCCTGTTTCCAAGACTGTCCTGATCAGCACAGAAATTCCAAGCTTCTGTTTTTTCCAACCTGGGCCTGTTTGCCCTTCTTTAAATAGCCTGGTAGCTCTGCTCACTACATTGGTGGTAGACTGAGTGGGGGACACTATATTAGTTTTAGTGCTACTCAAAGCACTAAATATTTAACAACTGGGTTCTCTACCTCAAAAAAAATGTATAAAAACACAATTTTAAGTTTAATCTGCATTATTAACACTTTAAGTCTAGAAAACCAACAAAATAAGTTAAGTCCTGATTTATAGCAATCTTCCATTTCTGAGGTGTAAATGTTTACCCTGAAAATTTAGCAATTAAAAACTGGTTAGGGGGGTGGCTAGCTGGTACAGTGAATAGAACACCGGCCCTGGAGTCAGGAGGACCTGAGTTCAAATCCAGCCTCAGACACTTAACACAAAAACTAGCCATGTGACCTTGGGCAAGTCACTTAACCCCAATTGCCCTCCAAAAAGCAAAAAACGAAACCCTGGGCCTCCTGTAGCTCAGAACTCCCAGACTCAAGCTATTCACCAGCCTCAGCCTCCCCAGCAACAGGGACTACAGGTGTGCACCACCATGTCTGGAGATGTCATGAAATTTCACTGGCTGTTCCCCAAGCCTGGAATACTCTCCATTCTCACCTCTACCTCCTGATTTCTCTGACTTTCTTCAAGTCTTAGCTAAAATCCCACCTTCTTTTCCCTGTCTCAGTACTAGTACCTTCTCTCTGAGAATGTCTCCAATTTACCCTGAGTATATCTTGTACATGCACAATTGTTTGTATATTGTATCTTCCATTAAAATGTGAGCTCTTTGAAGGCAAGCACTGTTTTTGACCTGGCACTTAGCACAGTGCCAGGCACAGACTAAAGGCTTAACAAATGATTGCTGACTGACTAATTGATTCCTAGTACTAGTGATGGATTTTCAAAGGTAGATGTATGTATAGTTTATGACTATCATGGAGTGGGTCCCACACAAAGTCCAAATTGATGAGGGATTTCCTGTAGATGGTGAGATCCTCCAGAAGCTCCTATTTGTGGAAAACAATGTACTGATTGCTTCAAGCCCCAGAACACTGCATAGACCATTAAATAAGACAGTCACTTAAGAGAATTTGGTCTAATTATCCATCCACATGGGAAATTCCAAGTAGATGAAGGCTGCCTGTTCAAATGATGAAATACAGTCAGATGAAAAACATATAGAGTTTATCTATAAATAAATATATTTTGGACAAACATTGCAAATGGACAATTAGAGGGCCCTGAATTGAATAGAAGGAGGAGAACAGACTGAGATGCTATGGGAAACTACACAGTTCTTTTGATGTCCCTAATTCTCTACCTCAACAATATTCTTCCAAAAAAAGCAGTATGGTATAATGGCTAGCAGGCTGGTCTTAGTTGGTGAAGATCTTATTTCAATTCCTGATTATTTATATTAACATAAGTAACTCTCCAAGATGATAAGAAACAGATGAGTTTCCAATTTGCATTGCTGGATGAAGTCTCCACACCAACACTTCCCTGTACTAATACATTTACAAGTCTGGACCACTCCCCATATTCTTCAGATGATGTTTTATTTACTACTAATCATAGTGTCTGAAGAACTCAAGTTGAAAATTCACCTATAGAGCTTTGAAGAGGTTGATCCACAGTAGGTGTGAGGAGGCTGCAACACACACAATTCCTCCCCAAATGGAGAAATTTTCCCAGAAAGATGGTGTGGAGGATGTCATCACATAAATATATGATCAGGGGGAAAAATTAAAAAGATCGGCCTGCCACCTAGCAAGAGAAAAGAACAACTAATAGATGGGCAGCCACTGTGCCCATCGATATCCCTCACAACATTAGCTGAAGGAAGGTGCCCAGCATGTTGAATGTGCCCCCTGCTGCAAATGATGAGAGGATATGGATCAGTTTCACTACCAGTGGCTGTGGGCAGGCAAAGAGATTATAATCTTTATTGTTGGAGGAATACCCTATTGAGGAGATCACATCTCTTTTGGGGAGATGGAGTGGACTCTGTTGCATGTTTATGAGGATAATCTCAAAGATGTAATCAGGACTGAGCTGGTTTTGCCAAACTACACACCTCTCTGAGCATGATCTGAGCCAGCTGAGTTCCTTTACTCTAGAAAATAGTTGTTCAATAAAACCAGATCATTCTTCCCTCCATTCCACAAAGCCTCCTTTTTAGAGAATCATAGAATTCAGAGCTCAAAGGGACCTTAAAATGCATCTAATATAACTCCCTCCTTTTATAGATGAGGGAGCTAAGACTCAGAGAGCTTTATACGACTTGCCCAAAGTTACACAGCTAGTAAACAGCAGAGCCAGGATTTGACTTATCTCTTCTGACTCCAAATCTAGCACTCTTCCCATTATACCTTGATTCCATGCTCTTTTATCACTTACAAAGTCTTTATATTCTTGCTATATAATTTTTTAAAACCCTCAAGATCTCAGGCCTCGTTTGTATCAATAAACAGCATTATTAAATAGTATTCAACAACTATTAACATGTACCTACTATGTGCAGAGCCTTATTCCAGGTACTGGGAGAGACACAAAGTCTAGATAGCACAGGGGTCCTTTTGTCATTAAGCTCACAGCTCTTCACACACATATATAAACAAAGGTTTGTTTGAAATTATAACTCACATTAGAAGACATTATCCAGGAAAAATAAAAGTACAGGCATACAAGAGTATGAATTACAATACCTTTGTAAGGAAAGTGCTTTGTGACTTCTAAAGCACCATAGAAATGTGAGCTGCTACTGATAATGTCATTAAAATATTATAAGCAGGAGCGGCTAGGTGGTGCAGTGAATAGAGCACCGGCTCTGGAGTCAGGAGGACCGGAGTTCAATCCGACCTAAGACACTTGACACACTTACTAGCCATGTGACCTTGGGTAAGTCACTTAACCCCAACTGCCCTCCAAAAAGCAAAAAAAAAAAATTATATGCAAAGCCCTCTGTTCATTGGTCAGCACGTGGCTCCTCTGACCCTGAATCCTAGGGGTATTAACTCCCCTTAAAACAAGTTTGTTACTATTGCTAATTTGCTTACTGATCATACATGAGTCCTATGAAAAGACATCTCCTTCACTTCACTTCCTTCTACTTCACCCAATACTGTGTTTTCAGGGAAATACATCAATGACATGAAAGCGTATGCCTATATATGTCCCATCTTTTTGAATGTTAACATCATAGGATAGCATCCTGTATCACAAGATGTTCCTTCTCTCCAAAAGATCCATTGTCCACATTTTCTTTCTTCTGAACTTATTCTCTGTGTCTTAGCAGCATGAATTAATAAGTTAATTTATTAATAAATAAATTTATTATAAATTAAAAAATAAATTTATTAATAAATTAATAAATTAATGCACAACAGAATGCCATTCTTCCTTTAATGAGCCACTTCCAGGGAACTCCATCTTCCTAAATCACAGGCTCATGTGCTCTTCTAAACCACAGAAAAATACCTTCAGGGCCCCTTTCCAGCTCCAGCATCTGTGATCCTGTCACTGTCACTTCACACGTATTTACCAAAACTTCAATCAGGAGATTCCAGAAATCTCTCTGTACTTTTCCCTGACTTCTTCCTTCCTCCCTAGCTCAGGTCCTAAGGTGAGAATGCTCCTGGGCACCTGGAAAACCTTTTGTAATCTGAGGCAATGAAGCTCAAGGTTACTTCCCATTTCCTTTTCAGGGGCTCCCCTTAATCCAGACCTCAGAGTCAGTTCATACCAGGAGTACAGGAACAAATAACCTGCAGCCTAACTTCTTGGGGGGTCAATGAAGAACCGGGACCCCAAAAGGAGCCTCTATCCCCAAAGCCCAAAATACCATATCATATGGTTCTCTAGAGTAATTATTTCTAAAATCTCATCCAGCCCAACAAAGGCACAGCAAATAAGGAAGGAATGAGTTAAAATACATATCCATAAATGCTAGGAGGCTTCCTTTTGGTAAACTGCAAGCAGGGATTTGAAAAGAGACAGCTTTTCAAGGATTATTTTTGAAAGCTAAATTCAGTATCACCCCCAAGATGATCAACCATAATTAAGGGATAGTTTACCTGAACATCATCGGCACAAAGTTCTGGAGAAAAGCATAAACAGGCAAACCCCGCAAGGACCTAACAGTACTGGCTGTGTTTTCTCACAGCTCAGTTTCAAACACTACGTAGTCAGACATCACTGCTCCTGTTACCCAGGAGGATAAAAGCAAGATTATCAAAGCCAAAGAAGCCAGTAGTAACAAATAAATCTGCTTAACAGTTAAAACTGATAGAGACATGTCAGTGTAAACAAGCCCCCAAGAGGCAACACATAGACCAGCTGGGGCCCACAGGCTTGCCTAGAGACTCACCTAGCACAGAGGGCCCAAGTCTGACACTCCCCTCTCTTTGTGGAAATTTCTCATGCAAACCATTACTCCACCCCCTCCTGCCTCCCCTAAGTAAGGTGGTTTCCCAAATTCTGGCCTAAACAGAGATATTCAGAGAGGCCCCAGCTGGGTACATGAGCTAGGAAGGCAGGCTGGGCCCAAGAGCCACAGCATTTCAGCATTATGGAACAGGTGACATGGGACAACTGGCTTTAGAAAAGGGCCTATAAAGGTTCTTCTAAGATTCATGAAAGAAGTCCCAATTCCAGGCTTTCTATCAGCAAATTGGGGCTTCAGAATGGGCGTGGGATGCTGTTGCCGGCCGTTTTACCCATGGCAATAAGATATGAGAAATAGCGAGCTAGAGCTGAAGCAAGTGCATTACCATCCAACCCAACCGGAGCATTACAGAATGCTAGATGAACAAGCCCACGGGGTCTGTAGCACTGCTCCAAATCACAACGCTCTGCCTTCGTTTTTCTTCTTTGCTCCCATTCCAATTCTCTGTCCAAGAATTCTGACTCAACGAACTCTCTTTGTTGTTTGGCGCTTTCAAAATTCTGATATAAACTTAGATTCTTAAGAAAAAGCACCGAACCTTGATAAAAACCAAAAAACCTAATTTTTTTTCTTGCCCTTGATCTCAAGATGGTTTGTGAAGGTTTTAGCCACAGAGAGCCTGGCATTCTTGAGGATTTCTTTAAAAATATTTGAGGACTGATTTATGTATTCTGAATATAAAACAGAAATAGAGTACATGTTATCTAATAATAGATGGCAGGTTGTTTGGGGAGGGGTGTCCTATATTAATTTCTTTTGTAAACGTTTTTTTTTTCTTTACAAACTCTAATCTTAACAATCTCAAATCATTACTTAACACTAACTACCATGATTTTTAGAGCTTGACTTTTAGCTTTTGTAAATAAACTACAGAAAGGTGATTGATTTGAATTTTGAGTTTTCCCTTCACTATCTTTAAGTTAGTGAAAGATGACTTAGCCAGAATGTTTGGTTTTTGTTTGTTTTAAATAACACAGACCTCTAAATAGTCTATTATTTAACATAGTAAACTGGAATTCAGGTCATTCAGGCCAAAATACATCGATAGGAATATCAAGGTTATTTACAGCTTCTCAGAGTTAATGAAAAATAATCATAGGCAGGCCTCCTCATATCTAAAATTTTGCCTCCTACTTAAACCCTATACAGATTGTGCTTTACTCAAGGTCTGGCATTACAATAAGTCTAAAATCTTACTTACTTTCTTCTGAATTCACAACCAAATCCTAGTGGCATTATTCTCAACTTGAAATAAACTTGCTTTACAAAAGAAGCAAAACCAGAAGAAATATGACTATAAATAAATGTATAAAGGGAGTAAGAAGGAAAACTGAGTGGGGAAAAATCTTTGCATCAAATAAGTCTGAGAAGAGTCTGCTATGTAACACAAACTCATATGATTAAAAGTTATTCCCCTATGGATAAGTGGTCAAAGGAGAGGAATAAATAGTTCTCAAAGGAGTAATAAAATTTTTGCAACCATTGCTCCAAATCACTAATAGTAAGATAAATTCCAATTCTAAGATCTCACCTCAGACCTAGAACATGGACAAAGATGACAAAAGATGGAAATAATGCTGGAATTGATTCAGGAAAATGGGCATACTAATATATTGTTGGTGGAGCTATGAATTATTCTAACCATTTCAGAAAGCAATTTAACATTATGCTAAGATGATAAGTAAAATGCCCATGCCCTTTGACTCAAATATCTGATTGCTAGGCATATCCGCTGAGTTGGTTAAAGATAGAAAGAAATATCCCTTATAAGCCAAAGTATTCATAGTAGAACTTTTTGTGATAGCAAAGAATTGGAAACAAATTAATTATCCTTTAATTGGGGAATGTCTAAACAAATTGTGTTCCATGAATGATACGGAATATTACTGTACTCTAAGAAACAAGAAAGATAAAGAATTCAGAGAAACATAGGAAGAATTATATGCACTGATATAGAACCAGGAAAACAATTTACACAATGGCTACAACATGAAAAAGGAAAAAAAAAACAATAAAACAAAATAACATCATGGAATTATAATGACCAAGTTTGGCCCCAGAGAATAGATGAGAAATAGCATCATCTTCCTTTCATTAGAGAGACAGGGGACTATAAATGTGAAATGTCGAATGTGCTGTTATGCAATTGATGCATCGGTTGGTTTTGATGAAGTTTTGTCTTGTTTTATATGTTAGGAGGGAAGGCTTGCTAGGTTAGGGAGAGGCAAGAGGTATTTTGAAAAACGAATGTTATATAAATACAAAATATATTAATAAAACTTAAAAAAAGTAATTCAGAAGGGAAATGGACAAAGGGAACAGAAGAAGTCAGAAAGAAAAAATGGTAAATTTGTTAAATTTTTAAAATTGTAAACAGAGTTTTGTATCATGTTTTATGTTTGTTTATGTGTAAAATAAAGTGAAAGTAATAAGAAGAAATATAGGAAGCACAGAAGAAATAAATATGCTTTACTGAGTGGTTGTTCCTATTTTATTTCTGACTTATCTCTTGTATTTCATTTGTCTTCGTTGGAAAAGTCAAACTTCTGTCCCCACCCTATATCTGTAAGATGGCCTCAATGTTTTTTTTTTTCTATCATGTAGTTAAAAAAGAAAAGCAGATACAAATATACTAGAAGTAACTATCTAATCTTCTATTCCTAAGAAATGTCAATTGATTATTTGGCCAAGAAGTATTGAGCACCAACTATGGGTGGAATCTTGAGCCATATATGTTGAGGGAATCCCATGAAATTTACAACAGAGATGGGGAGATAAGATGTAGGCACCTAGAAAGACCTAGAGTTGCCAGACTGTGTGTGCTAAGCATCAAATGAATAACGTAGTCATTAAGTGCAAAGGGAATCCAGAGGAGGGAAAGGTTTCTGTGGCCTGGAGTGGTCTCGGAAGGCTTTGTAGAATTAGATTACTCAAAAGAAGATATTACCCCAAAGATGCTTGCATATAAGGAAGGGATGCACTCACAGAAAGTTGAAGGCCATGTCAAACAAACTAGTACTAAAACACAAATCACAAAATAGTTTCATCCAAACAGTCTAAGGTTAGCAATCATTATTAATTGTTTAATTGAATTAATTCATTGGTCAGGAAGCATCTACAATGTACCAGACACTGTTTGTGGCACTGATGATGCAAAGACAAAACTGAAACAATTCCTACCCACAAGGAGATTATATTCTATTGGAGAGAAAATATGTGTGCATATAAGTATATACAAAGTAAGAACAAAACACATAGAATATAAAATACAAGGTGATTTTGTGGGGGAGGCAATTATAACCAGGGAGATTAGGAAAGGCATCATGTAGAAGGTCACACTTTTATTTTCCAAACCATTTGGTAGAGTTGCTGATGTTGAAAAGATGGTGTCTAAGCAATGTTTAATTAACAAGCCAATAGGCTCCTGGACTTTGGGGAAAGTTAGTCACTGTTGACAAGACATTTCACCTCTCAGTTTCCACAGCTATAAAATGGGCACTACAGAATCAGTAAATCTCAAGAATTAGAACCTTAGTAGCCATCTAGTCCAACCCATAGTTCCATAAGTAAGGGTTTATTTTTTTACATTGTCTAAATTTGCTCCTTTGCAAATTAAATGATACTTGATCACAAAGTTGTTATGACAGTTTTATAAACCTTAAAATACTATACAAAAATAAAATATTATTATTACTATTAACCTGCCAAGCAGCCAGCACCAAGATACAATCCCTTCATCCAAATGTTACCCTTTACACAAATGTTGCTAACAGAACTGTACAAAAGTGGAATGGACTGCCTAGGAGGAAGAGGGATCCTCTTCGCTAGAGGTATTCAAGCAAAGCCTGGATGACTTTTCCATTGTCTTGTAGAGGGACTTCCTATTCAGGTAGGGGTTGGAGTAGATGGCTTCTGAAGCCCTCTCTGACTCTTGAGATGAACTGATTCTATAGAATCATTAGGTCCCTAGAATAAGCCTGTCTAGGAAAATTTTTACCTTTTCCAATTTACTTCTATGGCATAATATTGTATAACCTGGCTTCTGAAAGGACAAGGAAAGGTTGGTACTCAAGCATGAGAAAAGAAGTCTTCATTATGATAGTAACTTAAAATGTTGTTGATTAGCAAAGATTTTAAGAAACAGACACTTGTGTGTTCTATATTCACCTTTGAGCAGTTTCAATACTTTCAAGAAATTCATCATGTTACTGAGGTGCAACTGGCTGTCTAGGCCTGGGATGGGCAGTGATTCTGAGGCTATATGACTTTTGCCTTTCCAGGCTTTCTTTTACTTAGGAGAATGTGCAGTTGGACAGCTTGGTTTCTTTCTGGGGTGTTAAAGGTAAGTAACTAAGTTACTTGTGTGTGTGTGTGTGTGTGTGTATGTGTGTGTATCCTTTCACATACAGGGTAGATTAGATGGCCCCACAGTCCATTAAAACTCCAATTCTGTGTTTTTGTGCACCTTACCTACTTCTAAACCTTTGCCAAGAATTAGAAACAAGTTGGACCCTTCATCCAAATAAGAGGCTTTCTGAACTCTTAAGGGAAAGTGAAGCATCAGGATAAACAAATGATTTCTTCACCCTTAAAAACAAACAAATCCTTCTCATTAACCCTTTCCCCCAAATACACACAACTATTTTTATAGGGCAAATAGAAATGAATAGATTTTTACTGGATCAAGTACCAATTTCTAAAGAACAAGGAATGTTAAAGCAAGTTAACCTAAGAAATACGGCATACCAGCAAGAAAACTAAAACTCAGACAATCCCCTGTATCTTCTAAACTAATGAGAAGCAGATGTCCAGGGACAAAGGCTTTTTCAGGAGGGCTAATGAACATCCCAGCGCTAACAGCCTTTCAGAAAGAACTCTATCTTTTCTCAGATAAAGTCCAATCTCTGCCCCTAATCTCTCCTTTGGAGAAGATGATCTTTAAAAAAAAAAATGCATGAAGGAGATCTGCTCTATCCTCCCAGTTTTGCTTCCAGGAACAGTGAAGGGACCTACTGATTTTGCTCACATTCTCTCATATTTTGCTCCTATTAAAAACAATACTTTAAGTCATCAAACAACCAACCCCCAAACATTTTTATCACCTACTTTTTTTTGCCTTTTTTTCTTTTGGAGGGCAGTTGGGGTTAAGCACTTGCCCAAGGTCACACGGCTAGTTTTTTTTTTTTTTTTTAAAAGCAATTGGGGTTAAGTAACTTGCTCAAGGTTACACGGCTAGTCATTATTTATGCGTGGGAGCTCATTTTCTGAGGCCGGATCTGCTCTCGGGTCATCCAAACTCCGAGGCCGGCACTCTTACTCACTGAGCCACCTAGCCGCCCCTTTAGGGCAATTGGGGTTAAGTAACTTGCCCAAGGTTACACGGCTAGGTTTTTTTTTTTTTTTTTGTATGGATTAAGTGTCGGAGGCCGGCTCCGAGCTCAGGTCCTTCTGATTCCAGGGCCGGCGCTCTATTCACTGTGCCACCTAGCCGCCCCGGCTAGTTTTTGTATTAAGTGTCTGAGGCAAGATTTGAACTCAGGTCCTCCTGACTCCAGGGCCGGTGCTCTATTCACTGTGCCACCAAGCCACCTCTATAACCTACTCTCAACCAACCAACAAATATTTGTGGAATTCCTACTATGTGCAAGGCCTTGTGTTAAACAGTAAGAAAGGAACATAGATACATAAGACATGACAGGGGAGTGGGGAGTGGTTCATGGGGATGCAACTGACACATATACCTAACAACATAGGTAATGTCAACCAGTAAGGGTCAAATGTCAGATACCTGAGCCCAGAAAGGAGCAATTTAACTATAGGTTAGGCTTATTAGGGAAAACTTCTGAGAGGGCCTGGGATTTAAGATGGACTTGAAAACCAGATAGGCTTTATTTGGATAAGTGAAAAAAAAAAGAGGCTTTATTTGGATAAGTGAAAAAAAAAGCATCTGTATTCTGGGTAACAGGGACAAAATGAGCAAAGCCACTAAAGCTGGAAAGCACAATTCATGCTTGGAGAACATAGCTTGGCTAGATTAGCTTGGCTAGAGGAGAAACTACAGGTGGGAGAGTATTGAAAGAAAAGGCTAGAAAGGCAAATCTGACTTGAATTCTTTCACCTCTCCTCCTTTATACTTCAAAATCTTTCTATGGCTTCATCTGTCTTCTTTCAGAGCAAGAAGTACCCTCTATCTCACCCCTTCCCATCTCTTCTGGGACTCTCTTCCATTTAACATTCCTTTGCATTATTTCCTTCTGAAAAAAAAAAAGTTCATTCCCCCCATCCATCCCATCTTAAAAAAGCCCTTTCCCTGACTCTGCCATCCCTTCACATAATCCTTTTATCTCTCTCCTTCCCTTTTCATAAAATTCCTAGAAAGAATACATTTGTTCTCTCCAATTCTTCACAATCCATTCCCTCCTCAATCCCTTGTAATCCTGCTTCCATCCTCACCACTCTATGACCATGCTCTCTTCAAATACATCAATGACTTAATCACCTAATCCACCGGTTTATTTTCAGACATCACCCTCCTCGACCTTTCTGTAGCATCTGACGCTACCACCTTCTTTGTAATCTTCTCTTCTACTGTGACTTCTGAAACACTTTTCTCTCTTGGTTTTCTTGTTCTTCATTTCCTTCCATGGTTCATCTTCCTCTTCCAACTTCCCAAATGTGTCTCCAAAGGCTCTGCCTTCAGCCCCCTTTTCTGTCTATATGTTTTCTCTTGGCAATCTCATCTATTCCCATAAGTGTCAATTATTGATCACCTCTATTAAGACAATGCCCAAATCTGTTATAAAAGGGAAGTTTCCATGTGGGGGTAAGAGTGGGGAGGAGATAGAGCAAGTTGGAAAGTGAACTGAGAGCCAGGAATGAATGGCTAGGGCTCCTAGAGATATGATGAAATATAATATATTCTATACTATGAACAAGTTATATTCCTGTTATATTATACATAAATATGTTTGTGCATATATCATCCCTTTGCCAGACTATAGACTCTTTGAGGAGAAAGGCTACGTCCTCTTCATCTTAGTATCATATACTATAAGTGGAACATATTTAGTAAATGCTAGTTGAATCAATGGAGCCAGGTTATGTGGTCTGGATTTCTAGGCCAAGTGGAATCACTTGAAGGTTATTGAGTGAGTGTGTAACTGGTTCAGAGCTGTGCTTTATTGAGATTATTCCGGCAGTGTGTATATGATATATGGGAGGAAGAGAGAGACAGAGAAAAAAGGGGGGAAAGAAAAGGGGAGGAGAGAAGGAGAGAGAGAGAGAGAGAGAGAGAGAGAGAGAGAGAGAGAGAGAGAGAGAGATGGGGAAGGGGGAAGTGTCAAGCAAGGAAGACCAGTTAAGAATAGTGTAATATGGGAAGTAATAGCGTAAATGGGAAGTGATGAAAGTCTAAGCTAGGAAGGTAACTGTGGTAATGGGAATAACAGAGTGCCAAGGAGAGAGACGGTGAAGAAAGAATTGCCTGAACTTGGTGACTCACTGGGTATGTGCTCAACAATAGGAGCTATGAGGAATACAGAAGAGTAAGGCATAGTCACTGTCCCCGAGGTCCTACCAATTGAGTTGGGAAGGTAAGACTGACACGTGTGTAGCAGTAGCAAATAATCTGATGTGGTACAAAATTAAGTATAAATTATATTAAGTTATAAATTGTATGTACAGATTATATGAGATAGAGGGAGGGAGAGGGAGGGAAGGAGAGGGAGAGAGAGAGAGATACAGAGAGACAGAGACAGAGAAATGAGAGAGACAGAGAGAGAGAGAGAGAGATTGAGAGAATGGTAAAACAAATTTGGAAAAGTTGCCTGGAAGAGGCTGGATTTGCTTCAGGAAGTGAATGCAACATGAATGGACTGGAGGGGAAGACTGGTGCCAAACATCCAATAACTTTTTCATTCACATACTGTTGAATTTTGTTTTAATTTCTCTATTTGGTTTTTTGTTAAGGTATTTCCCTAAGTAAGTCCACATGTGAATTAATGGGATGAACTACAGTGAGTTTTAGTATTGAAGCTTTATCCCTCTGTCTTTGCTGGCTTCAGGGCCTGAACCTCAGAACAGGAGGGAATGTACATGCCATGTAGCATGTACAACAACTATGAGAAACTTGGGATAGATGTTTATTTATATGACTGCCTGAGCCTAGGACCTTATTATATAGTACCTTCTAACAGTCCCCAGGCTTAGTCCTAGATTTCCTGGCTTCAAATCCCCAGAACATTCAAATAGCTTTTTGATTCCTGGCATAGAAGCTGCTTGTGTAGACAATGACACAGTTAATCTACCATCCCTCATCATTCTGTATTTTAGAGTACACCCTTTCCATCCTATGACATCAACCTTTACAGTGTCAGATCACTTATCAAAAAAACTGAGTCCAAGTATATTCTGCCTGTAATGAGGATTTCCTTCTCTTCTAGTGTGGTTAGGAAAGGGTTGAATATATAGACGTTATAGAATAACAACTGCTAGCATTTACATGACACTTTAAGGTTTTTACATTTACAAAATTTGTTATCTCATTTGATCCTTATAACAACTCATGAGGTATGTAGATAGGGCATAATTGTATGAAAAAAGTCAGATATTCATGTGTGACTTGTGGAATTAGTCACATTTACTTCAGTGTTAAACCATACAGACTGAAACTCAAATCAGTCAGAAGACATTTAGTAAGTACCTACTATGTGCCAGGAACTATGCTGAATGCTGGGGTACAGAAAAAGGCATAAGATAGTCCCTGCCCTCAAGGAACCCACAGTCTAATAAGGAAAACAACAAGCAAACAAATATGTACGGTCTACAAATATGAAATAATTAAAAGAGGGAAGGTACTAGAATTAAGAGATGATGGGAAAATCAGGGCAGAATGCAATTAATATTGTGACCATATAAAACATCCTATGAATTCTTCTACCTCCATGCAACTCTCTTAATTTATACAAATAACATTATTTGAAAGACTTGATTCTCAAGGATGGGAAAAAACTGCAGAAGAGAACTGATTTAGGCAGATTTCTCCCCTCTCCCTTCAGGGTTGCAGATAGAACATTGAATTATAACCCTTTCATACATTTTACTGGTGACCCATTATCTTGCAAACCTTCCTTGGATGCTCAGTAAAGACACTAATGAATAAGTTAATACAGAAGTAGGCTACAGCCTGGAAACTAATGTCTTACCATACAGCAGCTCCACAGGCAATAATGCCCTCTTTGGACAGAGTGGCTGTTCTGCTGTTTTGGTACCCAGAATAAAGCCAGTTTAAAAATCATCTTTACCATATGCTTTGCACTTGATTCCTGAGCAAAAGGGAGATTTATGTTCTCCAAGTGTGTGAGGAAATCAATTCATGAGATATAATTTTGATTTCTCATACATGAGTAGCTTAAATATGTTATTCAATGCTATCTCGAGGCACAAACAAAAGACTAACGGGTCTAAAGAAAGTCTAACCCACAGCTTCATAGTAGAAACATTTGCTATTTGGTGACTGCTGAGGAAAATGTTCAACAGGGTTCGTAGGCATAGTGCTGGGCAACCACTGCAGTTGTAAGCCTCCTATTTCTTAAAGGGATTTGCTCTTGGGGTGCATTTTAGTCTCTCAAAGCATCTTGCTGGAGCTATTTAAGGTACACTGTAGGGGTGAGGTTTTCCCAGAAAGAAAAAAAGTGGTGAAAGCCTGAATGGATATATCACAATGACCTCTTGTTTATTTCTTCCCCACATACCTATGAATGATCCTTCCCAGACAAGCTTTGGTCCAATATCCCTGGTCTCCTTTCCCAAGTCACTGAGATTTCCCAGGCTTGCACCTTGCTTAGCTCAGTGCTCAGTCACTAGCACCACTACAAAACCCATCTTCCTCCAAACAAGGCAGGCTAGGGAGTGATCTTATTAAATAAACAAGTATGAGCAGCTGTTGGGGAGGTAGGTGATGCTTCTAAAAGAAGGTTCTCCACCCTTCAGAGGCAGGCAGAAAGATGGCATTTTTTTTTAATGTGGACTTGTGATTTCATCAACCCTATGTCAATGCAGGTTAGCAACTTATCTTAATTTATAATCAGAGAGCTGCCTGAGGTACTCAGAAGTTGTGGCTTACCTAGGTTCATACCACCAGGCTATATCTGAGGCAGAACTCGAACTCAGGTCTTCCTGATTCTAAGGCCAGCCCTCTGTCCCCTATTTCATGCTTCCTCAAAGCAAGAGTATAAAAATCACTCAACTGGAAAGGTCAAGAAAGATAGCAAAGGCATGCCTGTTTTACTCTAGGGCCAGAAGGCAGAGTGATGTTATAAATGCAACCCCAGAAATAGGTATGGGTAACATAAGAATATAAACAATCGGCCACAGGGTAGGAATAGATGAAGAGGAGGAGAGAATTTCTCCATTGAGATTTCATAGTCCCTAAAAATATGTCCCCAAAGTCTCAGTATGTTTATAGCCCTGACTTATAACTCTCTTTCTACTCCAACCAGGAGATAACATAAAGTTTGGTAAGGGACAGATATATGTCATTTTGGGTATAGGTGTCCAGCCAGTGACTAGGAAACTCAATGGTTCTTGGTTTTAGACATGAAAACTCATCCTAATTCCTAGTGAACCCTAGTGAACACTGGGCTATCAGCAAAAGGTCAGGCTGGAAACATTAGTTCCAACAGGAAGCCACATTGAGAGGACATTTGATTGAAACCTTGGTTTTAACAAGAGGGAAAAGAGATACCTGACCTCAGTGTTGTAAAAATGAATCAGTCTAGCCCTCAAATAAAACACTTATATGATTTCCTTGTCACTATGGAAGGAAAGGTAATAACACTAGAATAATCCAAGCCAAGTTTTGCTCAAGTGTTCCACAGCCCTGCTGACAAATGAAGACCAAAGAAGACACAATGCTTATGGGTACATCTATACCATCCCCACTGCCCTTGTAATGTCATTCAGCAAGACAGAATTTCATTTTTACTATCTTGGTTTTGTGTGTGTGTGTGTGTGTGTGTGTGTGTGTGTGTGTGTGTGTGTGTTAAAGAAAGTTCTTCAGGTTGTCATTTTTATTTATTTATCAGAATAACACTTTCAGGTTCTAAAGTACTTGTAAAATGAAGTTTTGCTACTTATATGTGTATATGCACATATATGCATATACATATATACATCTCACTGTGTATGTGTGTACATTCTGTGCTTATTGTGGCAACCAAAAAATGTTTCAAGATTGTTATGTGACAAATATTGAAAAAATACTGAAAGGCAACTTTGACCACTCATATTCTTAGTGGAAACTTTTCTATGGTTTAACATGAATTTCAAGTGATTTCTTTTTCCATAAAGGACTGCAGAATGATGCTATTAGATACAGCACTGTTGCACAGTGCCCTATAATCTTGGGATTTAATCAAAGCATATTCGAACAGCCTATTTTGGTGCCACAATTTACATGACTGTTTATTTTAAAATGATTTGCTCTGGATTTTTTTTTTAAGGGAGGTAGGAGGAAGGGAATTACTTGAAGCCAGATTTCTCCTCCTAAACAGGTCTCCACTGCTCTGTTTGAAGGGCTCTGTATGTCATATACTTTGAGTAGTAATTAACAACAGAACTATTTGGGATAAAGGAGTAAGGACAGGGCATTTGACAAAGAGTTAACAGATGTCCTTTCCATTGCTGCTGGCTTAATACCACTGCCGGTCATTTATTGGATGTTGAATTTATTTAGAGGTTGGAGGGAAACAGACAGACAGACAGAGAAAGAGACAGAGAGACAGAGGGAAGGAGGAAGGGGGAAGGGAGAGAGGGGGAGAGAGAGAGAGAGAGAGAGAGAGAGAGAGAGAGAGAGAGAGAGAGAGAGAGAGAGAGAGAGAGAGAGAGAGCTGTAATAATCATATGCAGGCTGCATTAGGCATAACACAGATTGGATCTATAATACTCTGTTACAAACAATCACAGATCCTGTCCGTCTTGGAAGATGCCACAGTGTCTACCTCCTACGTTCTGATTTTTAAGAAACCATATAGAAGGGTTCTTACAGACTTTATAATGGAAAAATATGTCAGAGCTCCCTTACAGATAATTCTGTCTAGGTCTGGAGATAGCAAACAGATTTGAATCAAACGGCAAGTAGAGGCATACTTCAGTAAGCTATCAGCACAGCAGTGCTGCCTTTTTTCCCCTTTGAAAAATGAAAGAATTAAATTCAAAACAAACAACTTCAATTTAACACCAAACTACAGGATAACCAATCTTAAAAATGTCAAATTGTAATGGATCTTAATACCCATATAAAACACAAAAAACAGTGCCATTGTTCCCGGGTAATGCATAGCAACCTTACAGAATTTCAGTGAAGGAGAAAGAAGGAAAAACACCTTATTACTTCTAACTCCTGCGAGCCATTTTGGTCTCCAAAGGTTTTAGACAGCCCGAGGCCATGTGTCTGCAGTGTTTCGGGAAATGACTTGCCTTTGCACGAACGCTGCTATGTTCTGCAGCGCTGTTGCCCCCCAGCAGCCCCGCTCAATTTCTGGTTAACTCTTCCTTACCAGCATCGGGCTCCCTGTTCAGTGGCTCCTGGGGAGGAGCAGGCTTTCCAAAAGCTATTTTCAACCGTGGGCTGGCTTTGGAGTGCCAGCCCAAACACAGGGGGGAGCGGTGCTCATTCCCCTGGACCGTTTGTTACCGAGAAGAGCACGTTCATTTGATTTCTTCCTAAAGAATACATTTCTAACAAAGCAACTGGCTCACTCTAGTCTTAGCTCTTTAAAGTTCCGTTTGGTTTCCAAGAGTCATCAATCCTTTTTCTTTCAAAACCAAGTTACAGAGCAAGGAAAGTCATTGGAAAGACCAAAATATTCAGCAGCTAGGGGAGGAGAAAGAGATCTCAGTTAAGACTCAAAGGTAGAGATGTCTGTCCATTTTGGACCCCACCCCCACCCCTACCCCCCACTCCCAACAACTGTGTCCCTCCATACCTCAGAGGCCAGGCATATTCCATAGAGATGGAGTGACTTTGCCAGGGAGTGTCACAGGGCAGGACATTTCTCTGCTCATGTAGAAAAGCATGAACATTTCTTTCTATTGGCAATTTTCTAAAGCAACTTAGCCTCGAGGGTTTTATTTTTGTTTTTCATTTTCTGAGCAAATTCAAGGCTTAGCACCATAAGCTATTTTGTCTCACATCTGTTATAAAAAAAAGAAAAGAAAAAACCCTGGCAAAATCCTAAGCCAAGGTCACTTACTGATATGTATGTGACATATCAGTATGTCACTGGATGAAGAAGGTAACTCGAATATTCTGTTCCCCTCCCAGGCTAAGCAAGCAGCCCTAATGAAGAAAAAAATCAATACAGTCCTTCTCTGGGAGGAAGAAAAGAGAAAACTGTTTAGCACTTAAGTGGTTAATGCAATTCCTAAGTGTTCGGCAATCATTGCAATTTAGTGCCATTTCGATTATTACACAATAAACAGACCATGTTGTCTGGAAGCAAATTTTTATGAGTATAGCTGAAGGGGCTGCAACTTATTTAGCTGCTGAAACTCTAAGGGAAAGAACATTTCTGAATGCTAACACTACAGAGCAAAAATATACAGGTACAGTAGAAAGGTTATTTTTAGGTCACTGCTATGGTAACTAACCACACTGACCTTTAAAATTAGTGTGTAGTTAACAAAGAAAAATAAAGTTCAATAAAGTGTTCTTTTAACAGGACCCTTTTAAGAACAATACCGCTGAATTTTCTAGTGAAATATTTGGAAATTTTAAAAAGCATGTTAAGTTCAGGAAAGAACATCATGTTAACATGGGCTGGGAATATGCCAACTCTGGGGGAAATATGTAAACAATTTCAGCTACCTATAATATGCATCTTGAAAAAAAAAATGATCCAGGTTCACAGAAATCCACCATCACCACATTCATCTTGCAGGCATGTTCCCAGCTGCACAGATAGCAAACCAGAGAATCTCTTGATAAATGTGAGGTTTGATGACATAATTGGAGGAGGGCAAAATGAGGGGTGATTTCTGCAATTCACAGAATCTTCATTGTGCATTGAGGTTGACAGAGGCAACCAGATTTGGGAGAAAAGAAAAGCAATTTGGAGGAGGAGATAGGAAACTTGGTTTGGAACAGTGGGAAGAAAGAACATTGGACTTCGTAAAGCAGTCAGAAGAACAATAGAAATAGTTTTATTAATAAATATAGGTGGTTGCTCCATTAGGTCAGAGAAAGATACTCCATTTTGGTTGATCCCAGAGGGGATAAAGTTCAATAAAAGATTCTTTAAGGAGTAACACTTCAATAAACATTGATGCACTGGGTGCTGGTGGGGTATATAGCTTGACTCTGACAGAGCAAAGCAACCCCTAAGAGGGCATGTTTGCCCTTTTGCTACATCCACAAAGCTCCCATTCCTATAGCAGTTTACAAAGCACTCTCCTCAGAACGATCTGTGGGCTAGGTAGTATAAGCATTATTTCCTATTTTCAAGGGGCAGAAACTGAGACAGAGAATTGAAGGACTTGTCCAAGGTTGCACAACCAGAATAGAGTTGATCTCGAATTCAAAAACGAGTCTTCTAATTCTAAATCCAGAGTTCTTTCCCCTACACTGATGATCTCCAATCAATTTTGTATAGATTTTGTTTGTAGCTCTTTGCGTGTTATCCCCTCTACCACCACCACCCCCCATTTGATTGTGAGGTCCTTGAGGGCAGGAGGAGCTCCTTTTGTCTTTTTTTTTTATCCCCAGCATTGAGCACAGTGCCTGGCACACAGTAGGTGCTTAATAGATGCTTGCTGTCTTGACTCTGGGCATTTTCATTGGCGATCCCCCATGATTGGAGTGTGCTTCGTCCTCATTTTTGCCTCCTGGCTTTCCTGGATTCTTTCAAATCCCAGCTAAAACCTCACTCTCTGCAGGAAGCATTTCCTAATCCCCATTAATTCTATATCTTCTCCCTGTTGATTATTTCAAATTTATCTTTTATATTGCTTATTTGTACACAGTAGTTTGCATGTTTGTCTCCTGTTAGACTGAGCTCCTTGAGAGCAGGGACTGTCTCTTATTGTTCTTTATATCCCCAGTGCTCAGTATATGTTTATTGACTGACTACTTGACTTGACTTACCCCACAGTTTCTCCTTTGAGTTCCAGTCTATGGGAAGCATGTAGAAGTTAACAATGAAAGACACAGGGGGAAGCTTTCCAGGCAGGGAAGTTTATCTGAACTACTTTTGTACTGGAACCACTGAGAAACAAAATTGCAGAAAAGTGATATAGGAAAACACTACTTCTTGTCCCTCTTCAGGCACTCATACACAAAGTAACCTCCTGAAAGACAGGAAATATGATGTGTGTGCACACGGGGCCAAACACAGCAGTGTTTACCCAGAGGGTAGAGCCTATATGTGTCCCCAAGTAAGAAATCTAGCCACCTGTCCAGTTGTCAAGTTGTCTCCAACGCAGCAAGGGAGACAAAAGGAGGGGCTTCCTTGAGGAGAACTTAAGAATTCACCAGCCCAGTCAAGCTGATTTTATGCATAGACAAGTTAAGAAAGTGCCTACAGGGTGAGATTTTAGAAGATACAAGAGGGGAGACCCTCCAAAATAAAATTCCACCAGAGACAGATTTTAGAGAAGTGGCTTGAAGTCATAGATAGAATGCTGGCCTCTGTAAGGAAAGTCAGGATTCAAATCCTACCTTACTTACTAACTCTGGGACTCCAGGCAAATCACTTAACTTCCTCCTATCTCAGTTTCCTCATTTGCAAAGTGAAGGGGTTGGACTCAATGAACTTTCTAGCTCTAAATCTAAATTCTATGATTATTTTGTTTGAAGGAATTCCTCTCCAAACTTCATTTAAAATACAAATACATCTGGAAATAAGAAAACTTTTAACTTGGTAAAAAATTAAATTTATTAATTCATGTACTTCCCCAGCTGACAGGAAAGACAGTACAGGTGACAGATTAGGGCACCTAGTGGAAGACAATAACGAAAGGCAGAAAGTAGATTTGGGATGTTCAAAATATATTTATAGTGAATGATCTTCAGAAGGCTGATGTTTTCATTGGTCATGTGCCCTACTCCTCAAGTCAGAGGTAGAGGACTACAGCAGAGGTGTCAATTATGTGACCCCAGATTAAAATGTAATTGGGAAATATTTCACTAAATAAAAACACAACAAAACATAGAAAATGTTTGCTAAGTCAATGTACAACAAGAGGGATCTTGATATACAGTTTAGTGGGGACCCCCAATTTCTATTTAAATTTGACACCATTGGACTAGAGCAGCAGAATAAGGTATCATATAGATCTTCAGACAAGGTCAATATATTGCCTTATTTTACTACCCTATACTTATTTGTTCTAAAGAAGGATTTTATTAGGAGGTGGGTAGTCACTGGGCAATAACTGTTGAGAGGGAAAAAAATGGCCAAATTCACAATTCTTCAGCCTTTTTCCTTTGCCACTTGCCTATTCACACAATGCTATAGTCCCAAAGGCCCATCCTGCCATCACATACACTAAACTGCCCCTCTAGGACCTCTGCTTTTGCACTAGAGCCACAAGACCTCATAGCAAGACAATTTTCTCTTCGAAAAGGGTTTGGGTTCTCCTTCAATTTCATCTGGAAAGGGAAAAAATGTTTTTTAAGAGAGACCAGAATATGAAAAACTCTAGAAAATCTGTTGTCAACTCAGATGTGTAGAGAAATGTATATCATGCAGTCTTCTCGTGAAAGGCCAGAGATAGGGCTGCATTTGTCTGACTTAGTCCAGTTTTCATAGTGCAACAAAAGCCTTCTCTTAGTTTTTAAGAGAGCCTAAGAAGTAAGTTGGGCACTTCTGAAGATGAGTAATTCTTTCAAGGCACCATTTAACAAACCTAAGGGTCTTGAAACAGTAAAAGTATCTCCTGAAGGTACCAATCTGTTACCCAATGAGACTGAGAGCCCAATGGGGGCAAGAGGCACATTTTATCTAAGGTATCTTTCCCCCAGTGCTTAGTACAGTGTTCTGCATACATTAGGAGCTTAATGAATGCAAAATGAATGAAGGGGAGAGGTAGAATGAGAATAGTTGTTGTTTGGGAACATAATCAGTAATGATTAAATTGAATATTGATCAAGGATCTCAAAAGACAAAAAATTATTTTTTGTTCAAGATAACCACACACATATACACAGAGAACATTTTGAGTATATTAGTACATTTGAGAACTGTAAGACTACTTACAGTTCCACCTACAGTGGCACAGGGAGTTCCACTCACCCAGTAACATATTTTTATGTACTACATGATTATTTCTAGAACTCCATTACTGCACAATTTCTACATCTAGTCTTTGAAATGGTCCTCAGGTAATACTATATCCATCTGTAAGTTAGATGGAGAAATTGGGATACCATCATTAACTAATTCAGAATCTCACTGACCAAAATCTAGGTTTTTTTGAATTTTTGCACCATCATACCTTACTCTCTGTCTTATCTATGAAGATCTGTCTCCAATGAATCATACAAAACATGGCAGCTAGGTGGTGCTATAGTGCACAGAGCCCTGGACCTGGGATCAAGTCCAAGTTTGGACACTTACTGTGAGACACTGGTCAAGTCATTTAACATTTGTCTCCTTCAGTTTCCTCAACTATAAAATGGGGATAATGCTAGCACTTACCTCACAGGATTGTTGTAAGAAGCAAACGAAGTAATATTTGTAAAATATGTAGCACCATATTTGGCACACATATATAAGCTTAATATAAATGCTTATTTCCTTTCTTTCTCATATATTTTTTGTAAGGAAAAATGCTTTATTAATAGAGATTACCAAATAAATAAAAGAACTGACAAAATTTCCAGATGCAAATCAAGATTTTTAGAACCACTTCAGTTTAGACATCCTAGATGTCAACATCATTTCAGGCACTTAGATGTTAACATAAGGGCAGCTAGGTGGTGCCGTGGATAACACAGTGGGCTTGGAATCAGGAAGATTCACCTTTATGAGTTCAAATCCAGCCTCAAACTAGCTGTGTGAACCCAGGCAAGTCAATAAACCTTGTTTGCCTCAGTTTCCTCATCTGTAAAATGAACTGGACAAAGAAATGGCAATATAGTGTCTGATGAGAGAACCCCAAAATGTGGTCACAAAGAGTCAGATACAACTGAAATAACAAAACAACAAATGATATTAACATGAGACATAGGAATATGGAGGGAGTGAATGGTCCTAGCACACCACATGGCATCACATTACCAATGTTTCTTCCTCCTCAGTCCTAAACTCCAAGGAAAATAATAAAGTCAGCCTTGGGTGAACACACCCAGCCTACTCTTCACACAAAGTCTATGACCTAATTTGATCTTGGTAACCAAGTTCAATGCATTTTTTCTGATATCTTTAAGCCAATTCCATGAATGGCTACAGGCCATCAATGTAGCTTTTTCTGAACATAAAGAACTGAACAAATTTGTCCCATATATGGAAACATGAATCAGGAACAAATCAAATAATATATCAGGTAAATAAACTGGAATAATTTAAAATAAAAAGACTGAAATTTCCAGTTTATGAAATTAATAATACAAGAATAATTAAAATAAACCAATATATGAAAAATTCAGATTATGTAGTAAACATTTACTTTGAAAAATTATCTTATAAAATCCCTTTAGAAGTCAAAATTCTCTTTGGTGCATTGAAAATATAATTTGATTTGCCCATACAACCTGCCTTCTCCATATACATCAAATGTACGTATTTTCAAGAGTATGACTACTGCACAGTGTGAGGCACACCTGTACCCAGGAGTTAATTTGCTATGGCACAATATTTTCCAAGTGATATTCCAAAGTGAAATGGGCCAAAGTGATTTGGACTATTTCATAATGTATCGGTGCTCTAATATTTATGACACATTATCCTGAATTAACAAACACAAAGTACCCTCCAAATAACATTACAAATTACATTTTAAAAAACAACCTTGATTTGAAGTGGGGAAAGGAATCTACCTTTTGCAAATCTCAATTGCAAGCACTTGAACTTCCAGACCTAAAACATTCATTCCAGAGAGCAAAGAGGCAATGCCTTTTGGGAACACGGCAGTAATGACTGCTTCCAAACAGTAAATAGTCTGCATATTTCTGTAGATGGTATAAAAGAAAGCCTTAAGTTCAAACTGTCCTTATCATTGGGAGAGTCCTAATGAATATCTTTCTCCACCAAGAACATTCCAATTCGGTGATACTCTTTTTCTGTTTTCATCCATTAAAAGAGTGTTCAAATAATTCTGATAAAGTAACATGGCAGGCAACCCCCCCAAAAAAAACTAAATAAAAAAGGAAGAATGTCAAATGAACAAACTTTTAAACTCTGTAGCTTTTATTATTAGATGCTATTCCTAACTTGTTAAAATTGATCAAATAGAAAGCTGTGAATAGAGAAAAAATTAAGCCAACTAGAAAAGTGTGACTTGGATTTAATATTTTATAATTGCCAAGGGACATACTGAGATCAATGAATTTTTGCCTGAGATGAACGTCAGAAAGAGATGTACTTCAGTCTTTTAGGGAACATTGGTCTATTTAATTCTTGTGTCTGATGCATGTGAAATATGCCTGTCTTGGCCTTCGTTCTTGGCCAGAGGCACTGCTGGAGGCAGACATTACCACTTTTAATAGGCCGCCATCTGAGGAATGGCGAGGGATCCAATAACCCATCCCCTCTAATGGAGCTGCCTGTTTATTCACTTACACCTTTTTTGTGCGGCTAATTTCAGTTTTGCATGCTGAGTTGTTTCACTTTGAATTAAATGAATAGAAACAAAGGAAAGAAGCCTGTGCAGCTAATAAACCATGATTATTTTCGAAGTTCCTCTCAACAGGATTCTCCATATACAAGGTATATCATTTGAGAATAGATTCACTGCTGTGTTTTTCCACTTGTTGACGAAATTAATATGGGCTATACATTTCCAAATTTAGGGTGGATAAAGTAGGTTATTAAAATCCTTTATTTGTAGGGTGTTATTGTTTGCAGTAGAACTATCTACCCAGCCTTGAATCAGTAACAGATATCTTCAAATTTCTTAATAGAATATGGTATATTCATCTATACATTGACTAAAACATGATTGCTAGTCTGGGAGTGGCCAGTAAATCCAGTTAGCTAGGTTACTTGCCCTGTGCTAAGGGATCACGCACATAGAGGCATGATTTCTGTGCAGCTGCAGGCATAAGGCATGTGGAGATTGCCCCTCCACCACTATCCCCATGCACAAATACATCCTTCTTTTGAAAAGTCACTAGCAAACAGAAATCACAATATTTGAGCCTCCTTCATGATAAGCCACAGTCATCCAGAGTTAAAAGAAGCACCACCTTCAGCAAGGCTGATGATGGGGCAGGGGAAGCTCTCTAGGAGAATGCCTGCCAAGAGGAGGAAGAGAGGAAAGGGTTCTCAGTAGAAGCAGCTAAAAGCAAAACAATTCCAGCCTCACCTGGCTTTCTAAACAAGGACTGTTTCCACCTGCAGGTGGGAGGGAAGCACCTGTGCAGAGCAAATCACAAGGCCGAGAGCATCTTCTCTTCAGGTAAAGGGAGTGACGATTCCCTGGGAGACAAGTCTGAACTCCACAGGCTGGGCAGGGCAGTTTGGGAGAATCTCCCCACCTCCACTGGATTTCTTGGAAGCCAAGTTGGACCAAAGCCTCCAAATCGGCTCTTGGACAGCAACATCAGACCAGCTCATCCCCTGGAGAGCTAAAGGACTCTGAGAGGAAGGGCCTGGGCCAGGCCTCCCCGACTATCATTCCTAATTTTGCTCATCCTAGTTAGGAAGGCAGTGGTTGCTTCCCAAGCCTCTCTTGGGCAGCCTAAAAGGAAGAGGAGTCATGGTGGCCACATTTAAACTGTCCACTGTAGGCCTTTTATCACCTATCTCAACATATACCAGGTCATTAGAAATCATATAGGAAGGATTCTCTCTCTTCACTAAATGAAAACTTTGTGACTTGGACATGTTAGTGTTCATTTAAGAAGTGAGTAGCCTTCTCTTCAGAGTTCACACTTGAAGCTAACAGCCCTGAACCTGCACTCAACTGAATCATTCTCATAGAAAAAATAAAGCCTCTATCTCTGTCATGTAAACCCCCAAACGCTGATCTGATCTTCAAGTCTATCAATATCCCAATTTCTCACCATAGGACATAATAGTTGAAGAATAATCTTAGAGGCCATTTAGTCTAATCCCCTCATTTCTACCCACCAGGTACCTGAGGACCAGAGATGTGAAATAATTCTTCCAAGATCACAATGGCAGCTAGTAGGAGATCCAGTCCTCTTTCCACCCTATCATGATTTGATAAATATAGCATGAGAATAACAGCACATTTACATCTTGCCTTAATGTTTACAAAGTGCTTCCCCCACAACAACCCAGTGGGTAAGCAGTACAAATATTCCTGTTTTACAGATAAGAAAACTGAGTTTCAGAGAGGTTAACTGATTTACCTAAAGTCACACAGTTAATTAGCATCAGAGCCAAAAGATAAATCAATTGTTCCTAACTCCAAATCCAGTGTTCTCTCTGCTATAGCTTATGAAAATATTTTTCAGCAATAACCTATTAATTCAAGAATAAACACCTTAAATTTCCATCTTTATTTATTATAAATTAATGGTTCTTGTTTTTTCATTCCTGAAAATTCAAACAGAAGAAAGGAGTCATGTTCCCCTCATGGTACCCCTTACTAATCTTGCCATTCTCCCCAACAGTATTTCCAGCCCTGTCATTCTTACTTCACAGTATTCTGAACCCTGCCCTTTCTACAAGCCCCACAAATTATCCAAAGCATATATAATTGTTGCTAAGGGATCTAGTAAAGAACCATTTTGTTTTTTAATTGGTGGGGGAGTTACAAATCTTACCTTCCTTTTCAATGCTATCCATTTCTTGGTATTTTAATACAGCATCTAATGGGGTGTCTTATCACCTGAGTTACAATAAAATAATTTATGAGACTACAATACATGCCTACAGTATTACCCTAAGTGCATCTGCAAAATACAAGATGCTATACAACTCCAGAATAATTATTTTTTTTCCAAATAATGTTTGTAGACCTGGATCCTAACTCCCAGACACAGTATGCAAAGAAAAATGGGAACAACAGACTGAAGTTGGGATTGATTTACTTCATTAGCTGGGATTACAAGTTTAACTTACAAACCAGAGGTCAAAATTTCTCATTAACAAGGGGGCCATGAATTGCTGCAGGCCTTGGTTCAAGAGGAGACCACTCTTATTACTAACTACACATTTCAATCTGTCTTTGATGTTCTCCTTCTGCCCTCCTCCCTTTTATTTTTTGGCAGAGGAGTTGATTTTAATTGTAGCTATACAACACAGCTCCGTTTGCCCGAGAGCCAGCCTCCACATCTGCAGCAAGAGCAGTGCTGGGGATATTGGGTGCAGTCCATAGCTCAGGGCAAATTTTAATGGCTCCCCTTTTCATACAAGGCTCAGATTGTTTTCCACGTGATTCCTGTTAATTTAGCTGCAGGAAAGGGCATCGGTTTTCCTTCTGAGTTTCTGATCCGTGCTCCTAAAATAGGTGAAATGTATCAGAAGAGAGATGATAACTAAAGGAAGACAGCATTCTAACTTCTTCAGCAGCACAGCCAAACAGAAGAATAAGATTTGACACAGTCTGTTATTATCATTATATATTTTTAAATGCTCTCTGTTCATCACATTTTCATTTCCCAAATATCAAAGGGTCAGTCACATTTGTGCTCAGTGTTCTTTCTCTGATTCTGCCATGGGTTAAAAGGAAATATCCAGGGTTTGGGGTTTGTTTTTCTTTTATAAAGGATGAGACATTTGCATCCTATGGAAATCATTGAATTCAACAAAACTGAATTGTTCCCCAAATAAGAATTCTGGGAAATAAAGCAGCAGATGGTAGTGCATGCCACAAAATAATGTGTTACACATATACTTTCCATTTCTGAAGACTAAAAAATAAAATCAAACTCGCCCCAATGTTAGGCTGTAGCAGCAGATCGACCAGTTCTAATGGACCCAAAGCTTCCAAAGGGGATGGCATGATTGGAAGTGATAAAAATAATTCCTTATTTAGAAGAAAAACAGTTTACACAAGAGGCAAACCACGGTTTCTCTCTATTCTGGTAAAAATGGTCACCTTCAAACAACATAAATACTGAAGAATCTTCATTTTAGACTTCTTTACTAGGAGCTTTGAAGTCAGGAATTTACCCTAAGTTGGGACTGAAGTTGTTTGCGTTTTAATACCATCTGGACAGACAGGGGGGAAAACTTCAACAAGGAGGTGATAAACCCTTTTGAAATGCTAGAAACACTCATTAGAAAGAGACCCCTAAGACCTTCCCCCATTTCACAAGGTATGAAACTCACTTTCAAGAATGAAGCTTTTTTTCATATTGGGTTCTATGCACACACTCATGCTGTGACTGCAGGAAGGCAATACAATCTCTTGGATTCATTCACATCTTAGGTGAGACAGATTTGCACAGAATACAGTCATACTGTTACCAAAAGGAAAACTAACATTTCAAAACAAGCAAGACAAATTGAGGCTGGTCACAAACCAGAGTCATTATTCCAAGGACTGCAAGAATCCTAGTTGGTACAAGCTGCTCTTGCCAGCTTCATATTTCCCCCTCTCAAAAGCCCACGTTGGGCTTCCAATCGCTGGCAGTGATTTCGTGTCTTTGTTTGCTCATAGTAATAATTACCATTAATTTTTCATTTCCCTGGGTTTTCCAACTGCCTTTAATAAAAACACTGATTAAAATCCAAGGGAGCTGCTTTGTGCCCTCACCTCTCTGAATATCCACTTTGTTCTGGAGGTGAAGGCCACCCCCTTCTCCGTGAAAGGCGGCCATTTGCGAAGAGCTGGTAGCTCATCTGCCCACTGGCACTATGCAAAGCCTTTGTTGGCTTCTGGGGGCCAGACTGAGCTGGAGAGAAAGGGCCCCGCTTCTGGGTGGGTGATCAGTTTCCTGCCTCTTGGCAGCAGAGGTCAAGCCCCTGGCCAGGCCTCTGCTGTCACCTTTACAGAATCTGCTGGAGCCTCCGATGCATCTCTTCCACACGGGGGGCAAGGGGCCTCCTTTCAGTTTCAACAGGGGGTTATCTTAACAACGAGACATCTTAGAAAGGTCATTATTGCAGTCTAATTTCAAACTGGCACCAAAATGAAGGGTTGTCTTTGTGTGGGATTAATTTAAAAACCTCAGGATTTGATGTCAGTGGGAAATAACCAGCGTGGGACTCATAATGCTGCCTTCTCCTGCTTCTGGCCAGTGCCTGGGGCTCATTTCTTAGGAGATGAAAACTCTGACAAGCCCTTCAGTTAAGCTGAAAGCAGGCAGCGGTCCAGTAACACCCACAAGCCTCCGAGGCATCCTGTGACCCCCTTAGAAAAGTCACATTCACTTTGCTCTTGAGAAAGGAAAAATAATCCTGGAGGCATTTTGTTTTAAACCATGTGAAATAAGGAAATGTGAGGATGTGAAAATGAAGTGAAAAAAAGTTAGAATTCATTTCCTCCCTTTTCAATGGGCTTAGAAGCCAAACGAGTTCATTTTGAAAGAGTGTGTAAAAATCTGATACATCCACCAGTAGGCAAAGACTACAAAATGCTTAAGGTAAAATATGTAAATATGTAAAATAATCTCCTGAAAACCATCTCCTTTTGTGCTTGAAAGCATTTTTTAAAAGCATCTTTATTTCTCTGCTGCATTAATATACTGTTGGGCAGAAAAGTTAGTTCTTGGCCAAACAAAACAACAGAAAAACAAGGTGCTGACAAAAAAGGATGATTCTGAAATGAAGCCCACAGATGAAGGGAAGGACAAAAAAAAAAAAGCCACAACTGGTACTTCATTGGTATAGCTCTTTTAGTAATAATTTAAAGAATGTTATTAATATAACATAAATTACAGTCTCCACATTTCCCAAAGAACTGTTTGTTTAAACAGCATGGACTTGAAACAAAACTCATCTGTCAAGTCTCTGCTCTCATTTCATTTGGAAACACAGCCTCCCTTCTTTCCTTCTACACTCCTTTCACCTCAGCCTGTCTTTTCATCTCATAGTAAAGCAGATCTAACCTAATTTCCTCTCTAATATGACAGGGGTCTGCACAGCTGCACATTCAGACACAGAATAATAGGTAGCTGGGAATTGCTCATCTGATCCCCAAATATTCTCAAATTAATTTTAAAAACCCATAGGAAGATAGCAAGACCAACACACAGCTATGCCATTAATATTCATTTGGACTCATCTTTACCTCAGTAAAAAGTGACCCATATGAGGACCTCCTTCATGCAATTTCCACTTCCAGAAACTGGTCCAATCTGATCCTTTTGACAAGTGGTACTATCTATTACCAACACTTCTCAATTCAATTCATTAAGGGCCTACTAGATTGCCAGACACTATGCTAGGTATAGAGTATATTAAGACAAAGTAAAAAACTAAACAGTCCCTGACCTCAAAGAGTTTACCTTCTACTGAGAGAGAACAACATGCACAAAAAATTATATATATGATAGATAAATATAGAGAAAACAAAATATTATAATTATGTATATATTTGTTTTTATTATATTATAATAAGATAATATATCACAGCCTTTGTTTTCTGTCTTTCTTGAATGAGAAACAATCAACCAAAAATATGATCTGATGTATGGCCAACATTATTACAAACTAGTGTTAACAAAAACAGGATGTATTCATGGCAGGACTCCATCCCAGAGCCAATGAGAACAGGGCTTTGTATAGACAGAATGATTCTCTTATGGAGCCAATTAAAACAGGACTATGAATGCCCATACTAACACTAGGCCAGAGCCAACAAGAAAGGGGAGCATGGTGTACTTTAAGGAACATTGAATTTGGGGAAGAAGAACATGAGTATGACCTTAGACAAGTCATTTTTGTGGGCCTCAGTTTCCCTATTTGAAAAAAAAAAGAGATTGGACTATATGATCTTTAACATTGCTTTCAGGTCGAAATCTAATATTCAAATTTAGGATCCTATGAGATTATAAATAGACTATAAATTCCCAGACTGATTGTAGCCCAGAGCCAATGAGAACATGACTGTATAAGGCTATATTAACTCCAGCTGGGAGGCCAACATGAATAGGACTGGGTTGCAATGAATGGGTATGTGAAATTAATTTGAGCTTTTGACTTTCTTGCTAGATTAGGGTACAGAATGCTGTCTGGGGAAAAGACATTGGATTAAAAAAGGGACTTTTATTTATTACATTTAAAATCCTGAGAATTTTTTTGGTTTTTCAATCTTTGAGTACTTTTTGAAAGATCAGATATAGTACATTATAGAAAGTTTTATCAAAACACCTTTCAAACCCTATTGTCTATTTTAACTCCCATTAAAAATTTTTTTTTCTTTAGCAAAGATGTCATCACTAGTTAATTTTTAAAGGTTTCTACTTCCTCCAAAGGAGTAGCACAAAAACGACTCTGCCAAGGCTTCACAACCATATACACTGCCTCTTTCTCCAGAAATAGGCTAGAACAGAGGGACTCATGAAAATCTAATCTAATTTGGGAAAGTGGGCAGGACTGAGAATGACCTATACATTCCCAGAGCATCCAGTAAGTCAATGAAGATGGGAAGAAAAGAGATAGAGAACAGGGTATGGAAGGAAATTCAGTGTCAAACCCAGTGTCAGTCCCAGTGCACAAAACAAAAAGCAGCAACCAAAGATATCTTAGGTAGAGAAACTTGGTGACCTTTCACCTAGTGTAACAAGACCCTAAAGGTATCCTCACTAGGTCAACTGTTTTACATTAGTTAAAGCTCCTTAGGAAATGGTAATAGACTATGTTAACATCTATTCTTTTATCTACTTCCTATTTTTCAAAGCTAACAGCTTGTTTAAATAGGTCAGATCAGGGTTCCCTTAATTGCAGACTTCGTCGTCTTATTTTTATTCTTTCTTTTAATTTGATATTAATTTTGTCTATTACTCTAACAATAATAATAGACAGTATTTATATAGTGCTTTACAAATATTATCAAATTTTATCCTCACAATAACCCTGAAAGGTAGGTGCTCATTTTACAGATGAGGATCCTGAGGTAGAGAGAAGTTAGCACCACCCAGAACCTAACAAGAGAGCTGTATGACTGTACATAAAAAAGTTAATTCAGGAATAACTCATGTCAATATCCAATTAGTCTAATAAAATACAATCAATTTAATTTTTGTGATTCTATTTGGTCCAGTACTTCTTTTATTCTATTCTCAAATAAAGTATTAATAATATATCGGTATGATGCTTCTGCATGATCTACAAGCCTTTGGCCTTTCTTACTTCTCAGTCTTGAATTATATATGTTTGTATATATGCATGTATATTTAAACCTTCCTCCCTCTGCCCACCTTTACATTAAAGTCATTGAGTGTTGAAGTATATGTTAATTTGATGTGTGGGTCTTAATCATGTTCTTCATAGCATTCTCCACCTCTTCATCTTCATTATTAGCTGTTGAAAAAACAATTACAATTATTTTCATAGTGTTTTGTTTTTTGTTTTTGTTGTTTGGGTAAATACTTATTGTAAGCACTAGAATATGGGATAACCAAATGTCCCATGAAGTTATGTTTCTTGTTACCTTTGCAGGAATGATAAAACTAACTCTCTTATTGCCTGGAAAACCTGTAAATGATCCTTCCATTTACCTCCAACTTCATTTATGTTAAAAATGTGGAAACGGATACAACAGATTTCCTCCAATTGAAGGTTTGTTCCTTGGTCACTGGACCAAGATCTACAGGGAGGCTGATATTTACGGATGTGCTAGAAGCTGTGGTTTTAGCATCTTCCTCTTCCTTTTCTGTCCCTCTGAGGATTTTGCTTCAGCAGTGATCCGAAGAGGTTGGCAGCACAAGCCTGAGGACCATTGTCATGTATCCTTCTTTGCTTCACAGCCAAGACTAAAGGATTTATCACCAAGTGGCCAGTCTATGGGTGACCAGCCTCCTCCTCATCTGTTGTTGTTCACTTGCTTCAAACTCTTCATGACCCCAGTTGGGGTTTTATTGCAAAGATTTTATGGTGGTTTGCCATTTCCTTCTTCAGCTCATTTTACAGATGAGGAAACTGAGGCAAACCAAGTTAAGTGACTTGCCAGGGTCACACAGCTAGTAAGAGTCTGAGGCCAGATTTGAACTCAGGAAGATGAGTCTTCTAGCTGCCTCTGAGACTCTGCATACTTGGCTATGATGGTCCTTAGAAAGCAGACACCATCAGTTTACTGGGAGCAAAGTCAAATCTTTCCCAATAATGTAAAAAATCTAACAGAATTTATAATCGACTATAAAGTTCTCAGCCTTTGGGAACCTGGAAGCATCTCAATACCTTGATAAGGCACTAAAGGACTTTTTTGTAATAGAAATTTGTTTGCTTGATGTTTAATGTCTTTGTTCTGATATTCATAAGTGATAGTGGCCTGTAGTTTTCTTTAACCTTATCTTTGCTAGGTTTGGGAATCATAGCCATATTTAGTTTATTGAAAAAATGAAATTATTTTTAAAAGAATTAGGTAGAATATTTTTATATTTCCATTTAAAAATAGTTTATATGATGTAGGGGTTCTTTAAATGTTTGATAAAACTTAACCAAGAAACCATTAGATTCTTGTGCCTTTTCTACAGCAGGAAGACTCAAGTTCAGATAACCTTTCCTACACTTATTACTGTGTAACCTTGTACATTTCACTTATTTTCACCGACCTTTTATTTCTCTATCTATAAAATGAGGATAATAACTTCCATAGTAGCTACTTCATGGGATTGTTGCAAAGCTCAAATGAAAAAATTCACGTAAAATCCTTTACAAATCATAAATTGCCACATAAATATGGTTATTACTATTTAAATCCCTTAAGAGGATAAGGAGAGATGCTGGAGCAATGAATGAGACAGTAGGCAGGCATTCCTGTCCTCAGGGAAGTCCCTAGGGCCAGGGCTATGGTCTCAAATGGTTAAATGTCTGGTCTGCCTCACATCCATCGACGGAGGAGTCATTTCTCTGGATGCCACTTCCCTCAGATAATCCTACATGTTAGTGAAAGTCAGCATAGCATAGAGGATAAAGAACTGACCTCAGAGTGAGGAAGACTGGGACAGGTTCAAGTACTGACTATCATATGGCTTCAAGACCCTGGGCAAGTCATTTCACATCTCAGTTCCCCCAAGCAACCCAGTAACTATAAGTTTTAGACCATATGCCAATCTGTATCAGTGGAGAGGTTTTCCTTGCCAGGAGTTTTCTTCATGAACAAAACCGTAAGTCTGGCCAAAGAAAAGCCGGCTGGGGGGAGGGGGACACGGTTCAGAGAAAGAAGAATATTAATTTGCCACAAACTATTTGGGAAAAGATCAACTTGCTGGGACAACTCCTTTCCTAATTTCTCTCTTCTTTAATACCAAAGCTTTATTCCTGGGCTCATAAAGAAGAAGAAAGAGAAGAGGTGCTGCCACCTAAATTGTCTAGCCAGGCTAACCTCTGAAGGTCTAAGCACTGGCTAATTTCACCTCTCCTCCACACACATCAGCAGTCCCATATGTATCTAACCCCAAGGGCGGGCAGCAAGACAGAAACCCCCAGCCAAAGATGGTCAAGCATACTTTTAGCCAAATTTTAATAAATGGAATCCGTTGAACATGTTGAAAATTTTTTAACAAAAATATAATCATGACCCTATTTCCACTTTTTGAATTCTAGCCTTTTCAGATAAGTTCTCTCTTGAGGTGGCAAACTGGCAGTACCTGAATTCATTACTGCCTGATTAATTATGCTGCTTTTATACAAAGGAAAGAGAGACTTCAATCAGACGCTATAACCTTCTATGGTACCTGTGCAGTAGTACATTAGCCCATCAATACAAAGAGTTCTCTGCTTTCCATCTGAGGAGGTCGCTGGCAGGGATGGAAGGACAGGCGATTTTTCTATTACCTGTAGCATGGGAGAACAGCACTGATTAGACAAGGGAGTAGGAATCAAGCAGCCCAGACTTTGCAGCTATTTTCTGCTAAAATGGGGCCCCGAAGCCTTGGAAAGTCTCCTGACCCACTCACCCTGTTCTCTGCATGAGTCTAGCTGGATCTCAGAATGATCAGCCAGACAGCTCTGCAGAGCTAAAGGCAGTAAGCCCAAAGGAAGATGTGTTCTAAAGACAACCCTGAATCTCTCTGCTTCTGGGGGGGGACCCTATTCACAGATGGCTGTACCCCCTAATTAGTTTCTCCTTTGAAAACGACTCCTTATCCAATCAGTGCAGTAACAAGAACCTACCATGCAAGGATCTCAGAGCACATTGCTAATACAGCTTGCTGTCTCAAAGACTCCCGAGAACCTTCTCTTTTCATAGAAGAGGACAATAAAGTACAGAATATATTTGGCATGTACCACATAGCCAGTCAGACACTGAGCTTGGACTCAATTTCCAGCTTAAAAGACTTTCCATTTTCTGTCCTCTAGTTACCCCTCCCCCCATTTCCCTTGGAGGCATTACTACTTTCCCTCAGAGATTATCCTTCATTTACATTGTAAATATCTTGCCTGTATGGAGTAATTTGCATGTCTAACCCATTAGAATGTGAGTTCCTTGAGGGTAAGGACTCTATTTTTGCTTTTATTCATATCCCCAGCATTTAGCCCAGTGTCTGGTACCTAGAATTTAACAAATACTTATTGATTGACTGAAATTGGAGTTTGTTTTGCTTATGGTGAATCCTTCCTTGAATCTATCCCCAGCACTTAATCAGTGTTTTCTCAGTAACCAACCTCCGCCATAGTCCTCAATTTCTTGTGTAACCTCTATCCAGAAGCCAATTAGTATGGAGACTTTCTCCTTCTTGGCAGAGATAAATGTCCTGCCCTGAGTGAGGCGCAGAGCAGAAATGGTGAGGGGGAGAGCTCCAGCCTTTGTCATTCCTTTTCAAACTTTGAGTCGTCTGGGTGCTTCTGGCTTAAAGTTCTGAGGAGGAATATGAAGGAGGCCAATCCCACTTCCGGTTGCTGAAGGAAAAGCTGACTGTCTCCATCATGTCCTTATCCCTAGCTTGCTACAGTAGAGACTGGCAGGAGGAGCTTCCCCTTGGGTGAGATCTAGAACAATCTCTTGGTTGAGCTGAATTTTCTGGCTCTCAACAGGAGATCTCTTTCACCCTGTATTGTCTGGTATATAGTCACCTATATGTACCTTCTCTGATTTCTGTTTGTTACAATTTGGATAAATGGGTTTCTTGGCTATTTACTATGTGTGCTCATTGTGGAGCTGGTATTTGGTGGGAAAGGGGCCAAGCTTTAGATATAGAACTTGGGATCCTCCTTTCCCCCAGTAATGACACAGTGATCAGAAGTTATATTGAACACAATCATACCTCTTAGGCTAAAAATATTTAATAGAGCAGACAAATACAATTCTGGCTCCATACCGCCTCCCTCTGACAAGAGCAGCTTCCTGCTTTACCTCCTGACTGGAAGCAGTCTCCCTTAGAGAGGGATGAAGAGAGAAGAGACTAGAGATATCTTCACCTTCACCACCACAATGACACTTTGATGCTGCAGGGGTGGGGTGGGGAAACAGCCATTGCCACACATGGGCTTTACTTCACAAAGGACCCCTACATTATACTTACAACATCTGAGAGTTCATAATAGAGAAGGAATCCTCTCCTAAAGAGACTTGTGGGGTACATTTCTATTCCAAGGAAGTATGATGGGTCTTCTGAAGTACCTCACCAACCTCTCTAAACAGAGGGAGGCACTAATTCAAAGCAGTTGGTGATGAAGTCAGAGGCCACCCCTGCCTAATTGTGGCTATCTAATGCCACAGTAACTGAGGTCAAAGGCTACCCTATAATGTCACCAGATATGTGATCACTGAATTGTGGCAGACCAGTGTCAAGGACAAAGGAAGTAACAGAACACTTAGGGGGAAGGAAGCATACAGGTGTTGCAAAGTCAGAAACTAAAGGAAAGCTGGGCATTTTCAGTGATCAGGGTCTTACCACAGGGAATGAATGTGGGTATGTGTATATGTAGATGCAGCTGCACTACCTGAAAAGCTGTGAGTCTAGATAGGAAATACACCAAAGCTTTGTGAATTTGTTTGGGTTGTCTGCTGTTTCAAACACAACTTATTTTAAAAAAAAAATTCACATCAGGGACTCAGTCAAAGGAGACAAGAAACAGTTCCAGCTTTCCTTTCTGGAACAATCAGGGTTATCCTTTAGAGATTCCAATTTTTATCTAGTTGGGATGTAGGGAGATAACCCCTTGAAGGACTACAGGAAGTGTCATTGTCAAGGTGATGGTGAAGATATCTCTAGTCTCTTCTCTAGAAATTCCCTAGAATATTCCCAAAGCATCACAAATATTTACTAATTACTCATTGAACCAGGTGTGATTCCCAACCTAGATCACAATAAGAGGGAAAAAAATGACAGTAATAGCAAGCTATGGTGTGAATGGCACCCCAATATGTCCACTAGTTCCTCATTATTTCAATTACATTCCCCTTTCCCCTCCCAGTGAAAGTTTTTCAACTCTAGAAACCCTAGGGATGCTGAAAAAGCAAGTGAGATATCATCTCTAGGGACCTGGCAGCTGAGACACAGGAAGGTGCATCTTAGAAGAAAGTGCTCTGGAGAGTTGGTGATGGGTGTGCCCTTCCAAAAGCAATCAGGGCTCAGCCATGCTCGGTCTAGAAGAGCTTTCAGAATATTTCTAGTTTGCAGTGTTCCTGACTATTGCTTAGGTGATGTGGGGCCTTGCTACATGAGCTTTGAACAGGGTCATTTGTGACTTGCTATGTGCTGAGCAGAACCAAGGCCATTCCCTACAGCTCTGGAATGAAAGAAGGGGGCCAGCCAGATCCTGTGTTCTGTACTGGCAGCCATCCAGACAGCTAAGGGCCTGAGGGAAACCTTGCCTGACTTTCAGGGTCAAGATCTTAGAGGCTGGCTTCCTGTAGTCCTTCAAGGGGTTATCTTCCTATACCCCTGGATTAAAAGTAAGGAAAGGGTACACAATGAGGGATCCTTGGACATTGGCCTCTATGCTCCTAAACTAACAGGCTAACATGAGTCCCTGAATCAGGAATCCTGAGTGTGAATCAAGGCTCTGGGGAGCTTACTACACATAACCCCATTTCACAGTCTCTGCTCCCCGCTCAGTCCTGTAGAAAAGTACAGTCTAACAACTGCCTATAAGTTTAGTATCAATTCAATGCTTGTGAAATTTTCTGAGCCCTCTCTGGATCAAAGACCTTTCTATATACCAAAGCTGGGGACATATTTTTTTTTTTAAAGCAATTGGGGTTAAGTAACTTGCTCAAGGTTACACGGCTAGTCATTATTTATGCGTGGGTGCTCATTTTCTGAGGCCGGATCTGATCTCGGGTCATCCCAACTCCGAGGCCAACGCTCTTACTCACTGCGCCACCTAGCCGCCCCTTTAGGGCAATTGGGGTTAAGTAACTTGCCCAAGGTTACACGGCTAGGTTTTTGTTTGTGCGGATTAAGTGTCGGAGGCCGGCTCTGAACTCAGGTCCTTCTGATTCCAGGGCCGGGGCTCTATTCACTGCACCACCTAGCCGCCCCGTGGGGACATATTTTTATACTTCATTATTGCTGTCTGCATTTTTTTTTTTTGGTAAAGTACTAGTTTAGTGCTTTCTTTAGGGGGTAAAAGGAAAGCATGAAATCATCGTATAAATACATATTTTCAATCATTCTACACTAAAACCTGGAAATGCCTGTCAGCAAAGTCCTGACAGACATGAGCAGGCAATGTTTGTGTTCCTCTGAAGGAAACTGGTCATGGAAAGACTGTCAATCATCTCTGTGTAGCCCGCCCATCTGCCCTCCCCTGGCCCCAGGCCAGCTCTGCCTGAAGCACTCCAAACCCATGGCCCATCTTCCAGATGGGGTATCAACAACAGCTGGGCCTCTGCTCACAGCTAGTGCCAGGGGGAGATAGGGATGAGCCAAAGATAGGGCTCTGAGTTACAGAAGCAAGGTGTGGTAAGAAGTTGGGCTCTCATTTATCATGGGGGAACAGGAAGGTTAAAGATAGACTTCAATGATGAGAGCTTTGAAAATGAAATCTATCCCTTTGAGTGATCCCAACAGCTGGACTATATATAAATAGTACAGCACAATCCAAGGCTGCAAGGTTGGGGGAGCTGGGAAAGGTATTAGAAAACTTGTCATGGGTGCAGATCTGACACTAAAACCTTTTGGGTTCTAGAGATATATGCACTGACTGCTTTGGAAGCAATTATAGGGAGTACATAGAGGTAAGTAAATTTCCAAGTATGGTAAAGATTATTACATAGCTGATAAATAGTGCCAATGTGTTTATCCATCTCACGGCATCAGTGTTCTTTGAACTTTGGGTGAAACTAGTGAATTCCCATGTGGGACACAAAGACCTCTGTTCTGAAGCCACCTCTCTGCCCAATAGTAAGGCCCTTAATCAAACTCAAAGGGGTCTAGACCAAGTCCTTCCAGCTCCTAAGGAAGGGGGGTGGGGGAGAAGAATGAGAGAGAGAGAGAGAACCTCAAGGCCATACTGATATTACTGACCTCTCTATTCACAGCACCTAAATATATGACCTTGGAGGTTTGAGAATCAACTAAGTTGCACAGATTCAAAAAATAATGCACAAAGCATTATTTAGTCTGTTTCTCAGTTTTCATGTTATAGAGAAGTCAGACTAATTGGATTTCCTAATGACAGAAACCACTCGGCTAGACATAAGAGTAAGAAAGATATATAAACCCATTTAGAAAACCTAAGTTGTTGAGTTTGAAACCACACTTACCCTGTTCTCCACAATTGTATTACTTCATGATCTGGTGGAGTTACAGATTATGAAAAACCTTTGTAATTCATAGGAGCCAAAATCCAAGAAAAGAACCATCAATAAAACCCTTGACTTTATGTCTCTAGATATAAATGAACAAAGTCTGATAAGGGAAGATGGAGAAATCCTAAAGGCAATTTTGACTTTGTAGATGCTTCTGAGACTTGGTGAGATGAGACCCATTTCTGGAACATGAAGGTATACCTTATTCTAAATATCCAGGAAACATAAAAAGAAGCACAAAATAATACTGTGGATATTGGCTAAAAAGATAAATTCATATAAAGAAATCCAGGAACCAAAGAATAGAAGCATAATTGAGAACATTTAGGTAAAGATCAAGGGAGGGAGAATAGAAGTAATGTTGTGACCAGAATATACTATATACCACCTGGACAGAAAGAAGAAATGGATGAGAAATTTAGGAAACAGATCACAGCTGAGTACAGAGGGATAATATAATAATGATAAATGATTTCAATTATTTAAGCATCTATAGTCTCCTTCTATGTGTGCCCCCCTCTCTCCTTCCTCTCTCTCATGCAAAAGCAGATCAACTAAGAATTTCATGATTTCCTTTAATGATAATTTCATCCCTCAAAATGTAAAGAAACCAATAAGGGGAAATTCTATTTTAGTTCTGATTCCAGTGACAGGAAGGAACTGGGGGAAAGAGGGAGGAGAGAGAGAAAGAGAAGAGACAGAGACAGAGAAACGACAGACAGAGAGGCAGAGACACAGAGACAAAGAAAGACAGAGACAGAGAAATAACATTTAACTATTTACAATGGACCAAGCCAATTAGCCAACTAGACAATGTTTTGAATTTTTCTGTAACTCTATCATTCCATCTTAGAGTTTGTAACAAAGAAGGAGAAGAAAGCTGGGAACAGTCAGACATACACCCACGATTTGAGGAGAACATATTCAAAGGGTTCAGATAAAGGATAGACAGGATTCTCTGAACTAAAACTCAACAAGGCAAGTCAGCCTAGGAGAATAAGGAAACACTGAAGAATTAAATTTTGAAGATACAAAGAAAAATAATTCTGATGAGAAAAAAAGAAGAGTTCTCTCAAGAGTGATTTGGATGCACATGGAACTCAACAACCAACCCACATTTTAAAAAGGCTCATGGAGAAGATGGTGGCAAGGATAGGTGCCAGAGGAAGAAAATAGAAGCACACCATAGAATGGGGCCGGGGTGCTAGAGTTGAGGCTGGCAAGGAATCCTAAGGTCAACAAAAAAGGATGGGTTTGTTTATTTCTTTATTTTTAAGTTAGATTAGGGAAAAGCAGAGAATTTTTAAAAAGAAGACAACTGTTACTAGGTGGGGTGATAGGAAGACAAAGAATATACAGAAGGGCTCAATTCTTAACTTGCTTTTGTTTTCTTTGTGGAAGATTATGCCTTTTGCACTGGGAAAGAGAAAACATAAACAGCTAGTGGGAAGTTGATTCCCAAGATAAGCAAGAAAATGGTAAGAGAACAATCTAGGTCTTGATAAGTTCAAGTCATTTGGCCCAAATGAACCAGTTCAAGGGCACTGAAATAATTAACAGCATGATCACTGAACCACTCTCAGTAAAAGCCTATGGAGAACTGGAGATATACTACAAAACTGTCAAACAGTGTCCCAATTTTCACAAAAAAAGAGTGAAGTGGAACCTGTAAACCACAGGTCAGTAAGCTTAAATTCAATCCCCGGTGACATTCTAGAATATAGTATTAAAGTATTCTTTACTAAACATTTAGGAAAGGAAGTAGTGGTCACCAAGAGCCAGTATGGCTTCATCAAAAACAAGTCATATGCTTGGTCCCCCCAAAAAACGTCAAGAAAATATGCCTCTCTCCCTTTATTGTAGAAGTAAGAGGCTATGGATATGGAATATTGAATATGCCGTCAGATATTGGTTGGTTTTACTGTTTTATTTTTCTTTAAAAATTTTTGGTACAATAGAAGGTTCACTGATTCAGGGATAGGAAAAGGATATTTTGAAAATGAATGTGGTGTAAGCTTCTTGAAAGTTGAGGTTATACAACTACAATAATAATAACTTATTAGCTATATGACCCTGGGCAAGTCACTTAACCCTTTGCCTCAATTTTCTCAATTGCAAAATGGGGTTTATAATATTAGCACCTCCTTCCTAGGATTGTTGTGAGGATCAAATGATATAATAACTGCAAAGCACTCAGCATAGAAACTGACACAAAGGAGGCATTACCTACATGTTAGTTATTATCAATAATAATTGTTAAAAATAACAGCATTTATAAATGTTAGTTATTTTTAATAATTGCATTCATAAATGTCAGCTATTGACAACAACAGTAGTATTTTTATAGCACCTACTATGTGCCAGTCACTTTGTTTCACAATTATTATATCATTTGATTTTTACAATGACCCTGGGAGGGGGGTGCTATTATTATCCCTATTTTACAATTGAAGAAACTGAGGCAATCTGTTAATACAGGGTCATACAGTTAGTAAATATCTGAGGCTGGATTTGAACTCAGTTCTTCCTGACTCTAGGCCCAGAATTCTGTCTACTGTGACACCTATTGCCTATTCCATTCTCTGTGCCTAGTATAGGCTTGGCACACAGTAGATCTTAAACAAATGCTGGCTGGTTGATATAAAAACAAAAGGCCTCTCTTTTTTTTTTGTTTTTTAAAGACCAGGTCATACCAGAGTAACTTCCTTTTCTATTTTGACAAGGTTACTAAACTAGCTGATCCAGGAAATATGGTAGGTCCAGTCTACCTAGATGTTGACAAGATGTAAGATCAAGTATCTCTTTTATTTACTGAAAAGATGGAATGATATGGGCTAACATGATATTACAGTTAGGAAGGACCCTGAAATGGCAGAATGACAGTGCCTCAAGAGCAGTCATCACTGGTTTAGTATCATGGAGGGAGGTTTTTTAGTGGAGTGTTTGGCTTGCTCTGTACTATTTAACATGTTTATCAGTGACTTCTATAAAGACAAGCTATTTTTATAAAATCTGTAGATGACACCAAGCTGGGAGGTATAGCTAAAATATTGAATGACAAGAGTCAGGATTAAAATCTATCCAAATAGGCTAAAGCACTGGCTTGAATCTAATTAAATGATACTTAATAGAGGCAAAGGCAAATTCTTTCACTTGGATTAAAAAAAATCAACCTCACACCTGTTAGGGGAAGCATGACTAAACAGAAGTTGGTCTGAATAGATCAGGGGCGTTTAGTGGCCTGCAAGCTCCCTAGGAGTCAAGAATGTGATAAGGCCATCAAAAAGTTAATGTTATCTTGGAGCTTCATAAAGCCACCATGAATGAACTGGACCTGGTCAGACCACAACTGAAGTACTGTGCCCAGTTCAGCACCACGTGTTAGGAAGGACTTTAATAAAGGGGAGCACATCTACAGGAAGACAAGTAGAATGGGGATGGAACCTGAGTTCATGCCATATGAATACTAGTTGCAGGAACAGGGCACATTTAGCTTAACAGAGATATAACTTGAGCATGATATGATAACTGATGTCAAGTATTTGAAGGCCTATCACATGGTGTAAGAATTTGATTTGTTCTTCTTGGTCTGTCTTGGAACAAGAAATGGTGACTAGAAGATGCAAATAAGAAGGTTTAAGCTTGATCTAACAAAACACTTCCTATTAATTCAAGCTGTGTAAAGTAGAATAGGATGTGTTAGGAGGAAGAGGGTTCTCCCCAATTGGAGGTCTTCAGGAAAAGGCCTGATGAATTCATTTTGAGTATGTGGTAGAGGGAATGCATTAAGTAAGGTACAAGATGGACCACATGGCCACCCAGGCCCCTTCTAACTCTGAAATTCTATGATATAGTGATTTGTCAAAGTCTTAAGAAATCATAAAAATGACAGTGGCAGTCCAGATTTACTCAATTTGCCCATGAGCTGAGGCTATTTTCAATAGTTTTTCTAACCTCTAGTAAAGTAGGACTGTATCACTATACCCAATGCATAGGTAGGGAGACAAAAAGAGAGACCAAGTTGTTTGCTAGAGGTCAAAGTACCTGATTTTCTGCCTGTGAGTCCTGAATAGTGGACAAAAGAGCAGTAATTCCCCTGCATAGGTGAAAGACACACATTTAATAAAGTATAATAGTTGACTTAACAGTGAACTTGAACAAGTATAAGAAAAAAAAACAGCAAACCTTTCAATTTAGCAACTGAACAGGTAAACCTTCTACAAATTGTGATAAAAATTACAGTGACCAGCTGAAAATAATTATTTATCAGCAAGGGATAACCAAAGAATGGAATATGAATCAGAGAAACATATAACTTCAGATTTAGAAAGGGTTTCAGCTCACTTAATTCAACCTCTCTCCTAGGGAAAAAATGCCCCCCACAGCCTCCTTGACTTTGAAGGAGGTTGTCTGCTGTGTCTTTAACCACTTATTAATCCAGTTGGCCAATAGTTTGTATTTCTCTTTAACTATTTTTCCCTCCAGTGATGTGACTCTTTCTAAGGGAACTGGAAGATAGTCAATGATGTTCTCACTGTAAACCTTCAAGGACCAGAGAAGCATATTATTATTACTGAATCTCTCATCACCATCCCATGTACATTTACTAGAAAACTGGGTCTTCCAGCCAGAGGTAAAAAGAAGAAAAAAGTAGGTTCATAAGAGAAGCCAAAAGCATTAACTTGGGAGGAAATTCCTGTTACTGTTATTAGCAGATTATTCAAGCGGCTAGTTTTCTGGTTTTGAACTCAAAAGTAGACTCTTTACAAATGCTACAGAAATTCTAAGCTTCTCATTTTTCACATCTAAGAACTTTCTAAAGGCAAACCTGTTAGTTTTTCCAATCATTAGTTATAATATAAAACTCCTATTTCTTGTTATTTCAGGAAAATTTCATATGATTTCATCTGTTTAGGAAAGGATTTATAACCTTGAATTTTCAGTTGTGAAGAAATCTCTTTCACAACCTTTGTAGGATTAGCTATTTACTTAACTAATGTACTAGGGAGCCTCAGCCAGTTAGCTATTTCTTTAGTGATTTCGCCATCTTGGGCTGTCATTCAACATATTCCTATTACCAACATGCATAAGCTGGGACAATGGCTTTGTCCCATCAATTGGTGTTCTTTTAACATGTGGTATCAAGATGATAAGGTATAATAAGCTGAGACTGATCCATCATAACCATGTAGGTAAGTGCCAGAGGAGAAGCCCCCGTCTTGAATACAGGCAACTTCCAAGAGATGTCTTAGAAGATGAAAATTTTATACAAAATCTGAATAAGTCACTGAGGGAGAACTAGGACTTAGTCTTGGCTCTGCCATATGAGCTGAGAAAAATTACCTTACCTTTCTGACCTCAGTTTCCTAATCTATAAAATGAGAATATTTGCCCTATCTCACATATTTGTTGTGAAGAAAGCGCTTTGTAAAGAACTATAGAAATGTATGTTATAATTATGAGTCTATGGATCCATGATAATTTGGAATAATATCATGGACAATTAATTACTCTGATAAAAAAGAAGTTTGGGACCCTTGCTTTACAACAGGGGTAATAAACAACTAGGGAGGGTCTTTGAGAGATTTTCACTAGGAAAGAGAAGAGAACCATGCAGAATTATGAGGTCCTGAGGGATCTTGAGAAGAGGATACAGCAAAGGATTACCAAGATGAAAGATGGAGTGATTAGAGCAGTTTCTGAGTGTGCCAATTACTGCCACTAAACACAAAGAAAAGCTAACTTTTTTTGTAACATGGAGTTGTATATACCAATTACCCAGAAACTGTATGCACTACAATCTAAGAAAGGTTCTCAGGACAAGGCTCTTCCATTTACAATAAAATACTCTGGGATCATAGGTAATGATTTAGACTAGATCTGGAAAGGATGGATCTTTGAGATCATCTAGTCCAATGCTCTTGACAGATGAGGAAACTGAGGCAAACAGGGTTAAGTAACTTGCCCAGGGTCACCCAGGTAATAAATGCTTGACTTGACACAGACAGAGGTCTGACTTACTCAAAGTTAAAAAAGGAAGGAAGAAATTAAATTATTAGAGCTCAGATTTGAACTGATGTCCTCTGACTCCAAATTCCACTACATAATATTTTCTCAACCCACCTTCTCCTTCCCTACTTGTTCACAGAACAGATTTTTTTTTCTGTAATGATGAAACAACAGGTGGGGACATTCCAGGCAGGAACATAATATCAAGTAATATAACTAATCTTCTCTATCCACTGATAAATGAGACAGTGTCCAGGCTAGTAAATAGGACAATACTTTGCACCTCACCTTGCAGGATAAGGAGAATGAGTCCCATGCTTCTTGCAAGCTCACCATAAGGCATTTATCAAATGCGTAGATACAAAGAATGTGTAGATACCTGCACTGGAGGGGAAAGAGTGAAGAAAAGGCATTTCCCCCCCACAGTCTACACAAAAACATTCACACAATAAATGTTCTTTTCCTTTCCTTTCTACTTTATTAATAATTATTGCTAACAATAATAATTCCAAAATTAAAAATAAGGATGTAGGATTTGGAATAGGAAATTCTATCTGCTATATTGATTGGGCAGGGTCAAAAAATGCCAGTTGGTTAACTAATTGGGTAGAGTGGGAAATTCTGATTTGCTGCTCAGGTGTCCTAATATAGTAAAAAGAGTCAATAAGAGGTATTTGAAAGTTGCTACATACATGAAAAATGCTTTATTGAGTTTTATGTTTTGGACATAGTTCAACATTGTCCCAAATCTAGATGCACTGTAGCCAAAACTAAAGGATCCAGAACAAAGATAAAATTCCAGCATATTCAATTCTGACCTGTGTCCTGTCCTAGGCTTATGCTACTAAACTCCTGGGCATCTGACTGAGAGTCAACAAGGCAATCTGATGACATTAAAAAAAATTGCTGTTGTCCATGTTCATTGGGCTCTTTCCAAGCTAAGTAGCAGGGCATTCAGGCAACATCCACCAACTTCATGGATAAAGTCTTATGTGGCCCCAAACACCAGGAACAATTTGTTCAAAGTTGTTTTTTTTTTTTTTTAAAGAAAGGAAGGAAACAATGCCCATAAAAACCCAGCAAATAACCTAGGAGGGTAGAAATGGAAGAAACTAATTTAGATACATTCTGAAGCACCAATATCATATTGGACTTCAGGATCATGGATTCTGAATTCTCTAAGTGGAGATGGCTTCTAAAGAAATGGAATTGTATGTGCACCAGTGGAACAACAGACTGGTAGAGCTGACTCCAAGAATGGACTGTAGTTTAAAACTTGAATTGCGCCATCTAATGGAGAAGAAGAGAAGGCCAGGGCAGACAGAAGATCCAAAGTATCCATTATGGAAACACATCATTAGATATTTTGAAGGGTTGACAAACTTTATATTCAGTGTTGGATATAAAAATTGGCAAAGTATTATAGAAGTTATGGAATAAAAAACCATGTTCAATGATGCACTGAAATGTATCTGTCCTTCAAAGAGGCCATTTCTGAGAATTTGAAGATTTATTAACAGCATAAATGGATTCTACATAACACAAATGAGGTCATGTTGGGTAATCTGAATCAATCTGAGCCATTAAATCAATGGTTATCAAACTTTTTGGTCTCAGGCATGACCCCTCAAATACTCTTAAAAATTATGGAGGACCCCCCATTTTAGTAAGCAAATAACAAGGAAGCTAGGTGGTACAGTGAGTGGATAGAGCACCAGATCTAGAATCAGGAAGACGCATGTTCCTGAGTTCAACTCTGACCTCAGACACTTAGTAGCTGGGTGACCCTGAGGAAGTCACTTAACCCTGTTTGTCTCGGTTTCCTCATTTGTAAAGTGAGCTGGAATAAAGAAAAGGCAGATCATTCTAGTATCTTTGCCAAGGAAAGTCCAAACGGGCTCATGAAGAGTTGGACATGACAGAACAACAACAACATCTTAGTATTATGATGAAAATAGTTCTGACTTTGTGAACCCTCTGAAAGGGCCTGAGGTTGGGGGTGGGGTCCATGGAGTATACTTTGAGAACAACTGCACTATTTCCTGCAGATGGTTTTGCCCTTTCCAAAGCATCATTTAAGAGGAGGAATAATAATAATTACAACTAGCATTTAAATACAGTCTTAAGTTTTGCTTTCCATATATTATCTCACTGATCCTTCAAACAGCCCTGTGAAGTAGGTGCAACTATTAGGCTCATTTTATATATGAGGAAACTGAGGCTGAAAGAAATTAAATGATTTATCCAAGGTCACACAGCTAATATCTAAGGTAAGATTTGAATTCACATATTCCTGACTCCAAGTCCCAATGTTTTATCCACTGTGCTACCTAGCTGCCTCTGTATCCTCAGTACCTGAAACAGTACTTGGTACATATATGTGAAATAAACATTGATTGAATCAAATCAAAAAGGTTGAGAACATTAACATAATACATACATACATATACACATATATGTTACATTCTAAAGAGAAGAAATACTATGTAAATATATATAAAATAAATAGAAATAGAATAAATTTCTATTGTTTAATTTTCTCTAACTCTTTGTGACCCCATTTGGGGTTTTCTTGGCAAAGATACTGGAGTTGTTTGCTATTTCCTTCTCCAGCTCATTTTACAGATGAGGAACTAAGGCAACAGGGTTAAGTGATCTGCCCAGGGTCACACAGCTAGTAAAAGTGTTTGAGGTCAGATTTGAACTTAGGTTTTCCTAACTTCAGGTTCAATACTCTATCCATGACACCACCCAATTGCCCAAAATAATAAATATAAAGAAGTTAAATACAACATAGGGAAGATATTAGCAGTTGGGGGCATCAGGAAAGGCTTAATGAGACAAGAAATGGAGTGTCATGGGTAAAGAGCAGAGAGAAATCTGGTTGGCTGGATTGAAGAGCATAGGAGTGAGAATCATTGTAAAATAAAACTAGAAAAACAGGTTAGGGCCAGGTTGTGAAGGACTTCTTCAAACTAAAGAGGAGTTTATTTATCCTAAGAGCAAGAGGGAGCTACTGGAGTTTCTTGAGTAGGAGAGTGTCATGGTCAGATCTGTGCTTAAGGAAAATCACTCTGACAGCAGTGTGGAGGGTGGACTAGAGTGGGAAAAGATAAATCAGGAAGACTAACTGCTATTGCAGTCATGTAAGGGATAGGTGATAAAGGTTAGAACAAACGTAGCTATTGGAGCTAAGAGATTTGGATGCAAGAGATGTAGAAGTAGGAACATGTTTGAGTACTTTTCTGGAAGAATAACTAGCAAGTGATAAGATCATAGAAGCCTAAGTTTTATTAAACTACTTCATTTCATAAATGAGGAAACTAAAGCCTAGACTCCAGGTTAAGGATCTTACCCACCCTTTGTCACAAAAAAAAATTAGTGGCAAACACAGGACTAAAACCCAGGCCTCCAGATTCCTTCTGTCACATTAAACTGGGGGAAAGCCCCAGCAGATTGGGGGATATCACCTTAGATGAAGAAAACTAGACTTTTCAGGGTCAATAAAATTTAGTCAGGATTCAACACCCACAAGCTTGAGGATTTGTTTTGAAGAAAAGCCTTCAAGTAACACCTTACATTAAGCCACAATAGGACAAAGGCTGGCTTCCTCATCACTCTGCCAGCTCCTCCCACTGCTCCCCTTCTTTTTTGGAGGCAGAGTTAAATGACTTGCCCAGGGTCACACTGCTCTAGTCTGGGGCTGGATTGGAACTCAGGTCCTCCAGACTCCAGGGCCAGTGCTCTAACCACTGCACCACCTAGCTTCCCTAGCAGGCTTTTCTTTTAAAAAATATAACTACGAACATCTTCCTTTGATCAAATAAGTATAACAGACGACTGAGAGTGAACAAATTTTTCCATTTTCTTCCTTGTGGGATGACAATTAATAATGATAATATTAACTAGCATTTATATAGCACTTTAGGGTTTGCAAAAGCTCTTTACATAAGTTAACTCATTTGATCCTACAACAACTCTGTGAGGAAAGTACTATTTTTATACCTATTTTATTGGTGAGGAAATTGAGGCTGTGGGGTTAAGTGACTTGCCCAGGGTCACACAAGGAGTACATTTCTGAGGCAGAATTCAAACTCAGGTCTTCTTGAATGAAGGCTTATCCACCACACCACTTGGCTATAAACCCTGTCGATCTGAACTTCAGAGAGGGTATTCTTCATTTATCCTAATGGAGCCAAAACTACTGCCTGCCACGTAAGGCATCTGAAGAGCCAATGCCACAGGGTCTGTGCTAAGGGTGCAAGCTTCTTCTTTGAAAATTTTTCTCCAATAATCATGAGATTTCCTAATTTTAGCAATATATAAAAAATTCTTCAGAAAAAACCTTTTAAAAAATATACTCTAACAGGCAAAGATTTGGCCACAGGTAAATTCAGGATTTAGGAAGGATGTTGAGCAGAACAGAATTTAAGACAATGCTTTATTATCTTTACCATCTCAAAATGAGAATATCCCAAGGAAATGCTAAGTAAAAAAGTAAAATCAGCTATTGATTTTGCATTTTGAGAAACTGACAAGGTTTCCTGATCAAATACTGATAGAAAGTCTTACTCAAGGTTGAGCCAGGTTATATTTGTTGAGGCAGATAAGGGAATATTCTCTGTGGTCTACTCCCTCTGGGTTCTTTACAGGTTGTGGTTTCAAAACCGTAACTCAGGCAGATACCTTATTTGAAGGAGAAGCTATTTCAAGTTCCTGATAGGTGTTAACAAACTCTTGAGGTCTAGTGAGGCAAAAATCTTCAAAGAAAGGCCCTTAGGCCCAAGTTTGGGCCCTAGGGTTTCGTAGAGACCAGAGACATGCCATCACTGTACTGGGCATCACTGCAGCGGTTAAGAATGGAATTCCTGTTCTTTAGGTGAAGATGTCGTTTTTCCATTAAAATTTTCACTGAAAGGGAATTTTTCCCCCTCAATTTATCTTTTTAATTCCTTAGAAATTAGCTCTGAACCATCCCAAGAGGCAAAAGGAGGACAATTAGCTCGGATGGGTCTTTCTGCCAGGGAGTACTGAAGAAAGGATTCTAGTCCCAGAGTGGCAAGGACTGTGAAAACTCTGTTTTGTTTACGATGTGATCGCCTTCTGGTACTGGGGCTTGGGGGTGGGGCAGAGAGGGGGAATGGATTTGTTTAAGAGGATAATTCAGAACTGCTGCTCAGTCCTGTGCCCTCAAAGACTTTGGTGCAATGATGTTCTATTCCTCTCACTCTAGTATGGGTGTTGGGACAATCAGAGTGTTTAGCTGTGCCCTGTGAGCAAACAGGTTAAAATCCTCCTGTGATGACTTTGTTGTTGTCATCGGTCATGTCCCACTCTTTGTGACCCCATTTGGGGTTTTCTTTTTTTTTTTTTAAAGCAATTGGGGTTAAGTAACTTGCTCAAGGTTACACGGCTAGTCATTATTTATGCGTGGGTGCTTATTTTCTGAGGCCGGATCTGATCTCGGGTCATCCAAACTCCGAGGCTGGCGCTCTTACTCACTGCGCCACCTAGCCGCCCCTTTAGGGCAATTGGGGTTAAGTAACTTGCCCAAGGTTACACGGCTAGGTTTTTTTGTTTGTGCGGATTAAGTGTCAGAGGCCGGCTCCGAACTCAGGTCCTTCTGATTCCAGGGCCGGCGCTCTATTCACTGCGCCACCTAGTCGCCCCTCATTTGGGGTTTTCTTGACAAAGATACTAGAGTAGTTTACTATTTCCTTCTCCAGCTCATTTTACAGATGTGGGAACTGAGCAAAGAGAGTTAAGTGACTTGCCCAGGGTCACACAGCTAGTATGTGTCTGAGGATGAATTTGAACTCAGGTCTTCCTACCTCTGGACCAAGCACTCTATCCACTGTACCACCTAACTGCCTGCAACTTAAGGTAAGGAGCATCCAAGGGTACATCTCATACATGGCACCTCTTTCTTGGATAGGTTGTGGGAAAAAGAATAGGAAATATGCTACAGTAAAGAGAGGATTGGTCTTGGTGTCCAAAGATTGGGTTCTAGTCCGAATAGCTGATCTTGGACAAGCCACTCTTCTGGGTGCCTGAGATGGCTCTAATGTAAGCCCCCTTCCAGTTCTGACAATCTAGCATTCTATATCACAAGCCTGGGGTTAGTTGCTCTGGGGCAAATGTTGTCTAACCTGTTCTCCCTTCTACTATTCTCTCTACCCAGCATGGAGGTTTGGAAACTTCCTATCTTATTGAGGCTTCTCTTGCCTCAAAATCTAGTGAGTCAGAGGCTACAGGGCCTAATACCTGGGTAGGTGCCTCACTTCTGGCCCCTTTGGCAGAAAAGGCCACCTGTCTCCTGATTGAGAGCAAGCTGAAGCACTGGCCCTGTCCAGACACCAGCAGTCCCTGGTTCTGCTGCCCTGGGGCTCTTTTGGAGGCTGGGCTACACCCTGGACATTGCTACAAGACAGGATTCAACAGCACTAGAATAACTTGTTCTGCAGAAAAAACAAAGGTGGAAGGGGCCTTGCTTCTCATCAGCCCCACCAGCACTGAAACAGTCCTATGTTTGAGTCCCAGGGCTGGGGGAGCCTCTGCCCTCTGCTGCTGCCTCAATTTTCCTTCTTGGCTGGGCAGGTAGATCCGAAGGACAACACTGACCTGCCTTTCTCACCTTCTTCCCCCATTCATTCATGGAGGCTTCCCTCTCTCCACCATCTGCATTTTGCTCTCCCCTCCTACAATCCCCATGTCTGCGACTACAGCTGGAGGAGATGGCTGCCGCTCACCCCCCTCCGGCCCTGGCTGCAAGCCTGTAACTTCAAGGCAAGCAGTAACTTAGTAACTAATAAATAACGAGTCTAAGACTAAAGTAAACAGTGCCCTTCGCTATAATTAGCTAGCACAGACAAGCTGCTGGTGCTGAATGGCTGACACCCTCCGGCATTACCCAGCCCAGCCCAGCCCAGCCTAGCTCGCCCACAAAATCCCTTCACCAGAACACTCCTGTTTGACTTCAGGCAAAGAAAGAGGGGGGTAAAAATCTAGTCACTTACCACATGAACAAAGTAATGGGGGGAAAAACGTGAACAGGAAACTCCCATTTTAGCTGTAATTTAGGAGGAGTGAATTCTTAAAATGCCATTTTCTATGGGGCCTGAGATCCCCATACTTCCTTTCTTATTCCAACAAAACAAGGTGTCCTAGATAGGATCTAAATGAAGAAATGAGATGTTTAATAAATCAAGGAGCTGTTCGTTCTCTCCCCTCTCCCCTCTAATCAGTTAAGAATGGCCTCAGGATAGGAAAGAGAGAGGTGGAGGGGGGGAAGGAAGAAAGGAAGGACGGAAAGAAGGAAAAGAAGGGAAGGAAGGAAGAGAATCATAGATTTAGAGCTGAAAAGGCCATTGAGTCCGATACCTTCATTTTATAGGTGAGGAAACTGAGGCCCAGAGAGGCTGACTTGCCCAGAGAGGCTAACTGACTTGCCCAGATTCATAGAGCTAGTGTGTGAGATGAAATCTTAAGCCATGTCTTTCTGACTACAAGTGCAACAACTATACTGAGTAGCTAAGATGACCTCTGGAAAGTACTTAACATAGTGACTGGAGAGGGTGGGTACTTGTCACCACTATTTCCCTACCCCAGTCCAAACTTGCCACAACCATTGTTAGTTCTAAAATGGCAGCAATAACCCGGTGGAGGTACTCATAACTCCTTTCAGAAAGCTCAAATTTCATTTCAGACTAACTAGGATTAGAAATTAGTTCCACTTCCTTATGAGACAATCTTTCTACTTTGCCTCTAGTAATAATACTAGAATACTAGTTATTTGACAGAGGAAAAAGCCATGGACTTGGATTCAGAAATATACTAGGAGTGTGACCCTAGACTAGTCACTTTACTTAACCTCTGTGTGTCTCAGTTTCCTCATCTATAGAATGAGGGGGTTGTATTTGAGGACTTCTAATGTTCCTTCCAGCTCTAAATCTAAGGACTTAGGATTAATTTTATGACATGCTATTCAGGGGTTCTTAACCAGGTGCGTGAGGGGTCTTGTTTTTTTAAAATAATTTGATAAGTGCATTTCAAAATTAATATTTTCCTTTGTAATCTTATATTTTTTTGTTTTATGCATAAACATTCTGAGAAAGGGTCTGTGGGCTTCACCAGACTACAAAAGGGATCCATGACACAAAAAAGATTATGAACCCCTGGACACATGGAAACACCAGCAAATGGGCCTGTGGCAGTAGTATGTGGGAGCTTACTGGGACAGGCTTTCAAGAGCCCATTGTTAAATTTTCAGGATCAGGATCTACACCTCAGAAATCAGTAAATGCTAAAAATCAGAACTTGATTTATTGTTTTGTTGATTGTCTAGACTTAAGAAAATGATGGAGAAAATGTTAATAATGCAGATTAAACTTAAAAGTGTACAAATTCACAAATAAGGTGCATCTCAAAGGGCAAAAGCTCTGTTCTTCATCTGTTTTCCCAACTTATCAGAACCATTTTTCAAAGCCTGAATTTCTTAAGGATTTCCTAATAGCTTCATGATTTTATTTGTATTTATAACAAGTGCTAGTAACTTAACAATTTGCATTCTTAATATTTTCTTTCAAAATATGTTGAACATTCAATCATTAAACAAATACTTAGTATATATAAAGCATGTGGGGAATATTGATATTGATATATAGTTCCTAGACTCATGGAGCTTACACTAAGGGCATTAGGCATGTAGATAAAGATGTGATATAGGTGATAGTATAAAAATACAGTTAAAGAGGTACAAAGTGGTAGTTAGTCCAAAGGAGGGAGAAATCTTGAAGGAGATGGCATTTGATATGGATGATAAGGATGGGTGAGAATTTGACAAAGTGTAGAATATCCTTCCAAGTGAATGGTATCATTGGTTATTGTTGTTATTCAGTCATTTCAGGAGTATCCAACTCTCCCTGACCCCATGTGGTTTTTTCTTGGCAAAGATACTGGAGTGTTTGCCATTTCCTTCTCGAGTTCATTTTATAGACAAGGAAACCGAGGCAATTTCCCAGGTTTATACAGCTAGTAAGTTTCTGAGGCCAGATTTGATCTTGAGAATAAGAGTCTGACTTCAGGCCCAGCATTCTATCGACTGTACCACCTAGCTGCCAAGTATCACTGGACCAAATGAAGTAAATCCTTGAGAAAATAAGGGCAGTGTTCAAGAGTTACAGAGTAATACATCTCAGGAGTAGCATAAGGTATAGAAGTGTGACTTTTGATCAGTAAGTCTGGAAAGGTTGACTGTAGACAAATCATAGAAGGCCTTGAGTACCAGATAAAGGAATTTGTGTCTCTGTTGTGTCTCTCTGAGTATCAAGTTCCTAGGGATACAGTAAATTGAATGAGAGAAGACTATGTTGGACTGATGCCAAAAGTCTTCCCAGGTAGAGGTTAGTTTTCTACAGAGGACCTCAAACACCTAAGGATGAGAGGACTTGGATATAACTGTCCCCATTGCTAAAATATTCAGGTTATGGACTAAAGGTAGCTTCCAAGCCTGTAGATGAGTGTAATGATTTTAGGAAACAAGAACACCAAAACAAGGAGACATGCTCAGTCTAACAATCATGTACCATTTTCAACAACACCAACTCACACAATGAGGGTGGAAGAATATTTTTCTTCCAATTACTTTCAGGATGCTTGAGGCCCAGGCCTAAAGGAGTCCATCCATAGGAATTGTTCAAGAACTGTCTTGGACTGTGGCTGAAAGGAGATCTTTGGGAGTCCCTTGGTTACTCCAATAACTCCTTTTAATTGCAAACCCTGAGGGGAAGAACCAGATCATCTACATTTGGAGAGCTCCAAGGAAAAATAATAAATAACAATAATTGTAGGTTGGGATGCAGTTGCAGAATATGAGCAACTAGTTTAGTGAGAAATGTCTAATCCTCCTGGGAAAGTGCCAGGATAAGTTGATCATTCATCTTTCAGAGATAAGAGCCTGAAAATGCATTTTCCCCTAAGGAGTTACACAGCTTTTGCCTTCATGTTCCTTGGTTCTCTTCAGTCTGAAAAGGGATGCATTGGATACTTGTTGGTACTATCCACAAAGAGGATCAGCAAACCTAAAAGGAGAGCTCACCACCTTACCTTAGTTCAAGTGGTCATATCTTTGGTCTTCACTTTCAGAGTCAGCACTGTGAGAGGTGCTAAACACTCTATCGCCATGATGGTTATCATGCTGATCCAGAGGCATACTCTTCCACAGAAGATACATGTAGACACTGTCCTTTGGGTTGTAGCTATAGTAGCTGTCATTTGCCTCTTCCTCTTGGACTCTAAGTCAATCCTAAGTCTATTCAAAAGGAATCTTCTCGTGGTAATACAGGAAATCTTGTGTCTGACACAAGAAGCCTGATTTAGGGTCAACACAAGGAAACACACTTGGAAAGTGTTAAAACCAAAGCTTGTTCCTTTAATAAAAGCTAGATATAGAGAATATAGGCAGAGACTTAGGCTTCATTTTCTGCTTCTCATTTTTCAGAGACAAAGAGGAGGGAAATGACCACAAGTAGAGCTGTGTATGGGAGAATTAATTGAGACTAGAATGGGAAATACATTAAGACCATAACATCCTTTCTGTACCAGCCTCTTTGTCTCCCCTTTGCTTTAAAGCAGGGATTCACGGACCCCTTTTGGAAGTCTGCTAAAGCCTATGAACCCCTTCTCAGAATAATATCTTTACATGCAAAAAATAAAATACATAGGCTTACAAAAAATCAATTATATTGAAATGCCATTATCAAAATATATATATATTTTAAAAGTTCATGGAACCCAGGTCAAGAACCCCTGCTTTAAAGTCTCAGTGTATGGTCAAGTCATTTTGGTCAAGAGAATCTCTGAAACAGGAAGGGCTCAACTATCTTCTCATTTTCTCTTGATTTGTTTGGAACTACTGAAGAAATATGGGGGGGGGGAAATAAAGGGTTCAAAAAAAGTACCACCTATGACAACATGGTACTACTTGAGGACATAATGACCATTTGGAGGGGGTGTGAGGTGGAAAGAAGAATTAAATGCTATCACAAACCAATTTGCATTCTCCTAATTCAGAAAACAGGAACATCCACAGATATATGATACACTCACCCAAGTAAGTGACTATATTTTTGTAAATGGCAAGAAATGTTTAAGTATCTCTTATCTTTATTTCAGGTGAAAAATCTCTTCCCATCCTGGGATTTACAATGGAATCCTTCCTGGCACAGCAGAGGACTTGAACACACACAAGCATTTGATCTGAATCCATTTAAAAGCCATGCCCTGAGTAAGCAAGAGATATCTGAACAGAACAGATAGAAATATTCTTAACACTCTGCTTCTGGGTGTTAGGTCAGCTCTTCTCTGCAGTTACATAGGATCAACTACTATTGTCGTCTTCAACTGAAGGAGAAGCCAAATTTGTCTTGGCCAATAATGGAAGTGATTACTATCACTAAAACCTCTGTCAGAATATTTTGTGCTACATGGATTAAATGAATACAGACAGTATGTAAACCTGTTCTACCAGTGGAAAAAGAATCTGGATTGTGGCATTGAGCCATTCCTGACTTTTCTGTGCTTTCCTCTGACAATATGGAGACATACCATTCTCTTCCCCACCCCACCCCTCCCCAAATCTGGGGTGCCTGCTTAGTTCTTTTCTGCCTAAAACCTCTCAAGCCTATGCACAAAGAGGTCAGTCTGCTGTGGGCAAGCACAAGAGCTATGCCCAGGAAAGCCAGGCATAACCTTAGTGCCTTGTTTACCAGTAGCACCAAGCTGCTTGGGCAAAGGAAGCTGTCTTTAGTCACCATTTTCTGAAGGCTCATAATCACCTTAAAAACTCCAGAATGAACTTTTGTCATCAATGATTACATCCATTTATGACTCAAAAAATACAGGCATTTTATACTTTGGGAAACAGAACACTGGACTTTGAGCCAGGCAAGATGTGAGTTTAAATTTCACTTTTAATACTTACTAGCTGGGTAACCATGGGCAAATCACATTACCTCTTTGGGGACTCAGTCAGGAGATGGAGTGTCTTGTTTGGGGTATAGCAAGGAAGACTGTGTTCCTGGACTGCTGAGTTCTTAGAAGATTAGAAAAGTATCAGGGAGTGAGGTTTTGAAGGACTTTGAATGCCAAATGGGATTTTATATCTGATCCTAGGGGAAGGGAGCCACTGGAGTCTATTGAATAGGGAGTTGACATGGTCAGTGCTGCTCTTCAGGAAGATCATTTTAATAGCTAAGTGGAAGACAGACTAGAATGGGAAGAGACTTGAGGCAGGGAGACCCCAGAAGCCATCTGGCTATCCATGCTTGACTTAGAATCCCTTTTGTAACTTCTGTGAAAAACAATCATCCTAACTTCTCCTGAAGACTTCCAGTTAGTAGTCCTAACTTTCCAGTTAGGAAAAACCTACTATTGACAAGCACAGTCCAGTCTATTTTTTTTTAATAGTTCTAATTGTCTGGAAATTTTTGCTCATATTGAGTGGAAATCTGCCTCTCTGCAGGTCCCCCCCCATTGTTCCCCATTTTGCCCTCTGGGGCCACAAAGAACAAGTCTAATCCCTCTCCTACATGACAGCCCTTCAGATACTCGAAGACAGCTATCTTGTCTCCTCTAAATCTTCTGTTCTCCAGACTAATTATCCCCATTTCCTTCAAGTGACTCTTGCATGATTCATCGCCATCATGGTTGTCTCCTAGCTTATCAATGACCTTCCTAAAATTCAGCACTCAGAACCACAGTCATTCAGACCTTGTCCTGCTAGAGAAGAAAACAGTAGGACCGTCACCTTCTTAGCACTACACTCTATCATCCCCTTGATGCAGCTTAAAGACATTAGCTTTTTGTCCTCCACATTACATGGTTGTGTCAGATTGATCTTGTAGTCCACTAATAGTAGCTATTGACACAGTAGATAGAGAGCTGGGCCTAGAGAGAAGACCCGAGTTCAAATGTAGCCTTTGAAATTTACTAGCTGTGTGATCCTAAGTCACTTAATCTGTTTGCCTCAGTTTCCTCAAATGTAAAATATTGTGAGGATTAAATGAGATAATTAATATTTGTAAAAGTACTTAGCACATAGTAGTGCCTGGTAGGAACTATAGAAATGCTTATTCCTTTCCTCTTTTTCCTCCATTAGAAGCAGCATGATATGCTGGAAAGAACACTGGACTTTGAGCCAGGCAAGATGTGAGTTTAAATTTCACCTTTAATACTTACTAGCTGTGTAACCATGGGCAAATCACATGACCTCTTTGGGGACTCAGTTTTCTCATGGAATAAAATAGGTATAAAGTAGGAAGTCTGTTTGGATTTGCCCTACCTAGTAGACTGTACAGAGCATGTGAAGGTACTACTTAACCTGGTTCAGATTCAACACATGGAATCAGTTTCTATCCATGATGACTCAGGGACTGATACTGTGTGACAGTGAAATCTTCTAATTGACTGTGGAGCTGGAAGAGCTAGCATCTTAGGAGTTGGTGAGCTGTAACTCAGTGTACACACAAAAGGTGTGACCTACTAATCTCTCGGTCTCTTCCTTGGTGGCTTTCAGTGAATATGATTTATGACAAGCTAACAGTATCAAAAATTTCCACCCAATCCAGGTAAAAGCAATTGGATCAATAAAGGCTGTACAGCTAATATTCCAGCCCCTGAGTCTTCCTTTTTTCTTGAGGAATTCAGCACTTGGGTCGTCCTGTTTGCCTTCTGTCCAACTCTTGTTCTTATTACTAGGGGAATTTAGCATTAATGTTGATTATCTCTCAAACTAACCTAACCTTCCAATTCCTCAATCTTTTAAAAAATCTGATATCCATGCCAGTGCTCCCTCAAATGCACTTATTTCACCTTGGCCACACAAGGAATGGTCACTAGTATTAAGAGAGAAAGAGAAAGGCTGTTTGTAGAAAGTGAGATTTTACTTGGGACTTGAAGAAGATCAGGGAGGCCAAGAGATGGAGATAGGAAAGGAGAGAATTCCAGTGAGTGTAAATGACCAGTCAGGAGATGGAGTGTCTTGTTTGGGGTATAGCAAGGAAGACTGTGTTCTTGGACTGCTGAGTTCTTAGAAGATTAGAAAAGTATCAGGGAGTGAGGTTTTGAAGGACTTTGAACGCCAAATGGGATTTTATATCTGATCCTAGGGGAAGGGAACCACTAGAATTTATTGAATAGGGAGTTGACATGGTCAGTGCTGCTCTTCAGGAAGATCAATTTAATAGCTAAGTGGAAGATGGACTGGAGTGGGAAGAGACTTGAAGCAGGGAGACCAGCGAGCCAGGTCTGCAATGAGCCAGATATGAGGTGATGAGAGTTTGTGCCAGTGTGGTAGCAATGACAGAAGAGAGAGGTGAGCATTGGGAGAGATATCATGAAGTTACCATCAACAGGACTCGGCAACAGATTGGATGGGGGTAGGTGATGAGGGAATAATAAGCTCATTGTCCCTACCCTTAAAAACCTTCACTGGACTCTACCATTCTCTCAAGCTATTGTCTTAGATCTCTCCTTCCTTTCTTAGCCAAACTCCTAGGGAAAAACCCTCTACATCTGCATGCTCCATTTCCTCTCCTCTCACTTACTCATTCACTCACGTCTCAACCCTTTGCAGTCTTGCCTCTGAACTCATCACTTGAAAGTGATCTTCTGATAGCTGAAGCCCTACCTGTGGTATTCAATGGCTGACTATCCTCTTTTCCTCTCTGGGTTTTCATAACACTGCCCTCTCTTGGTTCTGCTCCTATCTGCCCAACCATTCCTCAAGCTCCTTTGTTGGTTCATCATTCATATCATACTCCGTCAATGTAGGTGTTCCCCAGGGCTCCCTCCTCAATCCTACTTCTCTTTCCCCTTACTCTCTCTTGGCAACCTCATCAGCTCCCATGGATTTAATTATCGTCTCTATGTGAATGACTCAGAGATCTATATATTCAGCCCCACAGGCTCTCTCCCCAGAACTTCAATCCTTTGTCACTAATTGCCTATTGGACATTTCAAAATAGATATCCTATAGACATATTAGACCCAACATGTCCAAAATAGAATTCCTTATCTTTCCACTAAACTTACCCTTATTCTAAAACATCCTATTTCTGATAGATACCACTATTCTTCCAGTCTTAAGGTTTATAACCTTAGCACTATTTTTACTTCACTCTCTTTCCTCCCACATATTCAGTGAGTTGCCAAATCTTGCCATTTCTATTCTCACAAAATCATTTTCCACCCGGCTGCACTCTTCTGGACTTCATTAATGTTTCCAGAACCTCATCATCCTGCAAGTTCACATAAACCCTGAAATTCACACCTTGTTACCCCTTACCCTGGGGCTCCTCCCTCCTTTTGACTGGAAACAATGGCAGGTGGATGGTGGTGAGCCCTTACATTTAAGGAAGGCTCCCACAGCAGCCTTTTCCTCATTTCCCACCCAGCTGTACTCTTCTGGACTTTATCATATCCTGAGCCAGGGATATGATATGACTGTAGTGGCAAACACACTGGCATACCCAGTTTGGCTAGCTGCTAGCACAGCTTCTTAGATCTGCTTTACTAGGAAAGACAGCTGTTTAAGGGGTCAACAATCTTTTAAAATTGCATTCACTAGTTCAGGGGAAAAATCAACACCCTGAACTTCAGAGAAAATACAAGCAGAGAAATAAAGACGAACAGACAGGGCTCTGACTGCCTGAATCAGCAATACACTCTACATACATTCCTAGATTAAGAGAGCCTTTACACCTGAGTAGTCAGGGAGCTCTGAACATACAGCCACTCAGAATCTCTACCAGGGAATCACAAGATCCTTTTCATAAGCGACCTCCAAAGCAAAATACCAACTCAGAATATATATATATATATATATATCCCTCAGGACTCAGTGCCTAATTAGAAAAAAGTGTGAAAGCCTTCCTGCAAGCAAGCTTCCCTTAATGGGCTCCATGTGAGGCCTATTAATGGGCGGGAAAGATCTTAAATCCCATTAACATTACAGGGACCCATCCTTACCCCTTCCCCTTCCAGCTTCTTATTATGTGTTATTTTCCCTATCAGATTGTGAGTTATTGGAAGGTAAGGACTGTCTTTTGCCTTTCTTTATATCCCTAACATTTAGCACAGTGCCTGGTTCATAGTAGATACTTAATAAATGTTGATTGACTGACAGAATCACAACATCTCTCACATCCCATACAGCTACTACCTTAATTCAGGCTTTTATCACTTCTCACCTATACTATCACAACACAATGACCTCCTAATTGGTCACCCTGCCTCATTTTCCCCATTTCCAATCCATTTTCAATACTGCTGCAAAAACAATCTTCCTTAAGCACAGATTGGACCATGTCAATCACCAGCTCAGGCAACTCTAGTGGTTCTCTATTGTTGGTAAGATCAAATATAACCTCTTCTCTTTGGCCTATAAAGCCCTACATAGCCTGGCCCCAAACTATCTTTCTAGCCTTACTGAGTATTATTCCTCCTCTAGTGCTATGCAATCCAGACAAACTGACTTTCTCTCTGTTCTGCACACATGACATTCCTTCTATCATCTACCATCTCTGCACCTTTGCATTTGCTTTTCCTTAGGCTTGGAAAGTGCTCCCTCTTCATCTCTGCCCCAAAGAATCCCTCTCTTCCTTCAAGATGAACTCATGAAGTCTTTTCTGCTTCTTTCCCAGCTGCTAGTGTCCTTCTCACATTGCCTAATATTTAACCCCTTTGTATTTATTTTCTTTATATTTATTTTATATATGCTCTAAATATGTACTTGTCTCTTTCATTAAAGCAAGCTCCTTGTGAGCAGGGATTCTTTGTATCTTTAGCTCTTAGTACAGTGTTTGACACTTAAAGCTGCTTAATAAATGATTGATTGATTGATTGATATGGTCATATTGATGCTTTGTAATCATCAATGACTTTTCTAATGTTCACCAATCATCCTTCATGACTTTTGCTAGAAATTAAGGTTAATGATTCAACCATTCTGGAAAGCAATTTGGAACGATGCCCAAAGGACTATAAAACTGTGCATACTCTTTGATCCAGTCATACCACTGCTAGGTCTATTTCCCAAAGACATCCAAAAAAAAGGGGAAAGGACCTATTTGTGCAAAAATATTTATAGCAGCTATTTTTGTGGTGGTAAAGAATTGGAAATCAAAGGGATTTTGATCAGTTGGGGAATGGCTAAACAAGCTGTGGCACATGATTATAATGAATATTATTGTTCTATAAGAAATGACAAGCAAGATGATTTCAGGAAAACCTAGAAAGACTTACGTGAACTGATGCATAGTGAAGTGAACAGAACCATTAGAATGTTACATATGACAACAGCAATATCGTTTGATGAAGAACTGTGAATGACAGCTATTCTCAGCAATACAATGTTTTAAGACAATCCTAATTGACTAATGATGAAGCATATTATCCTTCTCCAGAGAAAGAACTATTAATATTGATTGAATACAGACTGAAGCATGCTATTTTCACTTTCTTTCTTTTTTCTTTATCTGAGTCTTCTTATAAAAAATGACAAATATGGAAATGTTTTATGTAATTGCACATGTGTAACCTATATTTGCTCACCATCTCAGGGAGGAAGAGGAGAAGAAGGGAGGAAGGGACAGAATTTGGAACTCAAAACTTTAAATAGAAATGCTTTAAAATTGGAAAATAGAATAAAATTCATAATTAAAAACAAATTAAAGTTAAGTTTACTGACATAGCTTATGGGCTCTACTGTCTTCTTTCCTTTGAAAACTGGGGAATTAAGAAGAAAAGCACAGCAGTCAACTTAGAGCAAAAGGGATTGGCTTACAACCCTACTACTTCTGAGAAGTCATGTCAGCATCCCACTTCCCAGCCAATTCCATGCCTCACCACCTATATGCTCCTACCTCCACCTCCCACTAGAATTGAAGGACCTCTTCCTGGTACCCTAGGCTTTGATTGTTGAGCTTTCAGCTTATCTTGCCTTGATGGAGGCCCACTATGCCACTTTCCTGCCATCTCCATGCCATGTTGTAGTGTAGCCTGAATTAAGGTAATAGCTGTGTTGGATGTGAGAGATGCTGTCATTCGGTCAGTCAATCAACATTGATTAAACATCTGCTATAAGCCAGGCACTGTGCTACGTGTTAGGGATGCAAATATAAGCAAAAGACAGTCCCTGCCTTCAAATGTCTCACAATTTATTGTTTGTTTTTTTGTTTTTGGAGGGCAATTGGGGTTAAGTAACTTGCCCAAGGTTACACGGCTAGGTTTTTGTTTGTGTGTGTTAAGTGTCTGAGGCCGGATCCGAACTCAGGTCCTTCTGACTCCGGGGCTGACGCTCTACTCACTGTGCCACCTAGCCGCCCCCTATCTCACAATTTAATATGGGAAGATAATACATAATAAGAAGCTGAAAGTGGGGGAAGGATTGGTTCAGGGATATTATAATGTCCAGAGGAGAACAGCTGGGTGGGAAATGGTGCAAAACTATACATTGTTTTTCCTTATCAGCATGTAAGCTTCTTGAAGACAGAAATCTTTCTTTTTATTTCCCCCTTAAGTCTTTTATACTTATATCTGCATCTCCAGTACTTAGCAGTACCTAACACAAAGTGCCTAACAAAGAAAACACCTGATAAATTCTTTTTCCACTCATTCATTCACTATTTCATATCTACCTAAAAGTACCTGGAAATACTTAGACCTTTCACAAAATATCATAAAGCCTCTTTCTAGTTCCTCCCTCAGCTTAGAAGTGGTCAAAATTCCTCATCACTGCTTCACCCCCAAACCCCAAACTTAGAAGCTTCCCTAAGAGTGGAGTGGTCAAGAGGAAGAGAATGTAAGCAACTATGTTCAGTTTTCACCTAGTTTGAGAAGCAAAGTTAGAACTCAGATTGTCAAGTTCCAAAGAGAGGGAATATATGAAAAGAACATGGACAGGAGAGAATGGAAAGGAATCAGGAACTTCCCCCCCACACACAAAAAGAATAAAAGATATAAAAATACTTATTGTGTTTGAAGCACATTGGAAGCCAAGGTTTTCACCACATAATTTTCCTAACAGAAATTCTTGAGGGGAAAGCAAATATTAAATTTATTATTTTAAATGTATTGATTTATCCAAAACCATCAGGATTTCCTGCAATTTTTTTGTTCTCCTAAAGTCCTTGGTGCTATTGTGAGTCACTTTCCCAGTTTTCAAGTATATCTTCACCACAGAGAAATAAATAACCGTGGGCTGTTCATTATAGGAAGGTAGAGGCAGCAGTGATAGTCCCAGAAAGAGAATTGTAAACAAAGTAGATGCCCGTGAACTACAGAACAGTTAAACAAACTCTGATACTCAAATGGAATGAAGTATATGAAACTTGGTATATGGGGGGGGGGCGGCTAGGTGGCACAAGTGTCTAGATCACCAAACCTGGAGTCAAGAGGACCAGAGTTCAAATATGGACTTAGACATAACACAAAACTAGCCGTGTGACCTTGGGCAAGTCACTTAACCCCAATTGCCCTATCTTCCCCCTCCAAAAAGCAAAAAAAAAAAAAAAAAGGTTGAAACTTGGTATATGAAATAATGAATATGAAGAGTGCAGAGAAACACAAGAAGTCTGGTATCAACTGATAAAGAATGGGATTAGCAGAAACAGCAAAACAATATACGCAATGATTCTAACAATTTAAGCGGAAAGGACAACCAAATGAAACTGAAAGACATATTACAATGACCAAATCTGGCCCAGGAGAAGAGTTGAAAATTTTTCAATTTTTTTTTTAAAGATATATTCACAGCCCTAAAGTTAAGAGTCTTTTACATTAGCTCCTCTCAAAGTCTTCACTTCTCAATCAAACCAGTCTATTTGCCTTTCCTCTAAGAATTTCACAAGTCGATCTCTAAATCTGCATCTTCTCCCTCTTCACCATCACCTCTTGGAATTCTTAAGTCCTTTCAAAGACTCTGCTCAAGTACCACATCCTACAAGAAACCTATCATGATTCCCACAGTGGTTAGTGCTTACCTCCTCATCTCCCACTGAAATCCTTTTATATTTCTTTTGCATATATTTTGCATTTACTTATTTTTGTACTTGTGTTTTTGCAGCTGCCTTAACTCCTTGGGGACAAAGAAAGTTTCATTTTTGCCTTTACATACCCAGTACACTAACTGGTATACGGTAACAAATTAATAAATATTGACTGAATTGAATTGAAGACGCTGGCCTCTTACCACCAAAAAGTAAGCTTAGCTCTAGCCTTTCCTCAGTCCTCTCCTTATTCCCTTCTAAAGCCTCTCTAGTGTTAACAAATTGTCCTTCAATACTAGATCTCTTCCTCTCAAATTCCTTCCATTTTCTGGTGCTCATTGAAATGTAGCTTTCCTCCAAAGACACTGTATGTCTTGGCAGTCCCTGAGGCTGGCTTCTTCTCTCACACTCCATGGCACACAGGACCAGGAGGCACTAACAATCTCTTTGCTCTTCATTGCCACTTTAAGACCCTTCCCCTGGCACCATTACTCATCAGTCACTCCTTCTTTAAGTTCACTCTATCCTATTCAGGCCATTGTTGTAGTCCCTTATGGACCTCAAGGTCAGTCTCTCTCCTCCCTAATAAGTTCAATATCTGCTTCACAATCTTTTTCTCTACCCCAACACCTGCTTCTTCAATAACCCTCTGTCTCTAGTCTACCTCAACCATAACTTAGATATCAACCACCACCTCTCCCTGCCCCCACAACTCCTGCCACACTCAACTGAATTTGCCCTACATGTGGTAGAATTCCTGGTTATGACTGGTGACATCTCAATTATTAAATAAGTAATACTTGCATTTTATAATTTTAGCTATTTGCTATATTTTTCCTAGTCTCTATGAAAGTTATTAAATGGAGGGGGTGGGGGAAGGGAATAAACCAGAAGATGTTATTGTATAATGTTGGAAAAACATCAAGAAATATTCAGAAAGCAAAACAACCTCTGCTTCCAGTGTCTGTTTTATGCAAAGTACTGAGTTATATTTTGAACAACTTCCCAGCAGTATCTCAGCTGATGCCTCCTAGTTTATCTTGATTCTTTTTCTGTTTATATGTTTCCCCAGCTCCACTTGAGAACTTGAGTATGTTCATTTCTCCAAGTCTCAGTTCTCTCATCTTAAAGACAAAATTAATAGTTCTGACCACCTCAGAGGGTTATAGAGAGTATAAATGAGAAATTGCTCTATAGCCATAAGTACTGCATATAAAATGAACAATGAAATGTTTATTATATGGTTTTAAAAATGAAAATTCAATTAACATGCAGGTTAAGACTTTGGTTTCTCTGAATTTATTTTCTTTTATATATCTATCATATGGAAATTCCCAGGAAGTGGAGAATTATTGAAGCCCCTGTTGTGGATGTCTCAAACTCAAACCCTCAATGCCAGAAAGCAGAAGTAAAAGGAACTGTCCTCCCTACCCTACTGATAGTCCCTACCTGGATTCCTATAGACGATGGTGCTAAAAGCACATTAATAATTAGAATCCTGTTTACACCTTCATTGACAATAATCTAATCTTTTCTTTGCTTGAACTAAGTTCTTCTGCCTTTATTAAAGTCATTAGTGACTGTCAATAAAGAAAAGGGATTAAAATTTCAGAGAAATGTTTAAATGTTACATCTTCTATAACCTAGCAGGTACTCTATGCCAGCCAATATTTTCACATGTAAATATTTAAGCCAGGCAATCTCTCTTTAACCTTATCATATCAATCAGTGAATTGCTGAGTATCTTCTGAGTGCCTACTCTAGCAGAGATGCAGGGGGAAGGACTGAAGGGGTGGCAGAGAAACTCAGAATCTCAGAGATGAAGGAGACCTCAGAGGTCAAGCAGTTTAACATATGCCTTAAGTAGAAGCTTCACTGTGTCGTGAGTGACCAAGCAGGTCATCTAGTCCAATCTTTCTGTCCTTTGTAGGAAACTCTTTAATGACATTCAGGGCGTGCTAGAGTTAGCTCAAGCTGGCCTGGAGAGCCCACTGTTAGATTATCAGTGTGAGCATTTATACCTCTGAAACAGGCCAATTACAAAATCAGGACTTGATTTATTGTTTTGTAGGTTGTCGTTCTATGTAAGAAAAGTGATGGAGAAAATGACAATAGTGAAGATTAGGCTTAGAAGTGTGTCCTGTGTACATTTATGAAAGGGAGAGCCAGTTTTTAACATTAATCAGAACACTGCTGACGACAGCCCTTATAAGTGATCATTCAGACTCTGTTTAGACACTTCTGGTGACATTCATTAACTTTCTAAAGCAGTCTTTTTCTACTTTTGTAGAGATAGAGTTAAGTATAATGATAGTGAGCATTTATTTAGTCCCTACTATGTACCAGGTACTATGCTAAGAGTTTTACAATATTTTCTCTTTTGATTCTCACAGCAGCTCTGGGAAGCAGCTGCTATTATGATCCCCATTTTACAGTTGAAAAAACTAAGGCAGAGGTCAAATGATTTGCCCAGGATCACATGACTAGGAAATGTCTTAGCCTAGATTTGAGTACAGATCTTCCTGACTTCAGGCCTAGCTCTCTGTCTACCAAACCACCTAGGTTCTTCTTTATGTTAAACACAAATCTGTCTCTCTTCTTCTCTATCCACTTATGTCTATTTCTGCTCTTTGGGGTCAAGAACAAAATTAATCCCCTGGCCACATGGAAGTCCTTTAAGTACTTTAAAATAGTTATTATGACCCTCCTAAACCTTCCCTAAGCTAAATATCCCTAGTTACTTCAACTAATGTTTTCATGGCATGGTTGGACTCTCAGTGGTGATCTCTAATACCATATATGCATTTTTAGCACAAAATGACAAAAAAAAAATGTCCAAAATATCCCTAAAACATCCCATTAAAATTAGGAGAGTCTAGGCAAGGCTGACTAAATCTGCTGGGGTCACTATGATCCAGGCATATGCTTGCTTCTTCCAAACCCTTCCTATTGCCTCTTCTTCCTTTTCTAAGTCACATAATAGAAACAGGACAGCAAATATCAACTCTTTGTTTCAAGGCATTTCAGATAAAAGAACAACAATGATAGAGGAGAACAAATCCAAAAGCCCAGTAAGGAACTTCGAATTAAAATGATGAGCTGTAGCTTGCTGGCCAAGTACAGCTATCCCCTAAACTGGCAAATCCACATGTGCAAAACTAAAAACAAAATAAAAGAAACCCCTACTTTTTTCCATTCATAAGCAGTTGTGTACCTAATTCTATATAAAGGGATATTCTTGTGTAAATAAACATTTGTAACCTAAATCATCTTACATTCACAAGAACAAATCATTATTTGAAGGAAGCCAGCAGTGAAGTTTTTTGTAAAGCAAATGAAATCTCCTAATCTCACACATCATCAGAGAATCCTAGAGCTGCACATGACATTAGGGGTTATCTAGTTTAATCATCAACTTGATGCCAGAAACCAGTAATGCAGAATCTCTTATAGGGGGGTCATCTAAAATTTATCTGAACATCACCAGGGACAGGAAGTTCACTGCCAGATTTTGAGGCAGCCTATTCTATTTGGGGGCTAGCTAGGAGGCCCAATGGATAGAACTTGGATTCATGAAGACCTGAGTTCAAATATGACCTCAGACATTTACAAGATGTGTGAACCTGGGCAAATTACTTAACCTCTGTCTGCCTCAATTTCCTCATCTCTAAAATGGGCATAGTAATAGCATTGACCCCCCAAGGTTGTCATAAGGACTGCATGAGATAATAATTGTAATGTGCTTAACACAGTGCCTGGCATATAATAAGCACTATGTAAATGTTAGTTATTATTATTAGAAAATTTAATTTTTAGAAAGTTCTTTCACATGTTAAGTCAAAATCTCCTTATCTATAATGTTTGCTCAGTAGTCTTATTTCTGTCCTCTGGAGCTGCATATAACAACATATAACCAGAGAGCCCTCCTTAAACATGGTGCCCTCTCCAGGGCACACATCCTTGACTCCTTCAATTGCTCCCTCCATGACATGACTTTAAGACATAGGATCATAGATTTAGAGCTGAAAGTGACTTCAGAAGACATCTAGGCTAATTCCCTTCATTTCTTTCTCTTAAAAATTTTTAAAAACATTTTTATTTAAAGTTTTGAGTTCCAAATTCTATCCCTTCCTGTCTTCCTCCCTGAGACAGTAAGCAATGGATATAGGTTATACATGTGCAGTTATGTAAGTTATGTAAAATATCTCCATAGTGGTCATTTTGTACAAGAAGTCTTGAATAAAAGGGGAAAAAAGAAAGAAAGAAAGAAAGAAAGAAAGAAAGAAAGAAAGAAAGAAAGAAAGAAAGAAAGAAAGTGAAAATAGAATGTCTTAGTCTATATTCAAACAGTACCAGTTCTTTCTCTGGAGGTAGATAGAATGGTTCATCATTAGTCCTTTTGGACTGTCTGGAATCATCGTGTTGCTGAGAATAGCTAAGTCTATAAAGATGAGGAAACTGAAGCTCAGAGAGGTTAGGACTTACCCAAAGTTACACAAGTAGTAACAGGCAGAATTTGAACCCAGGTCCTCTGGCTTTAAAGCCAATGCTCTTTCCATTATACCATTCTGCTTCTTTTTCTGGGTAAGCTCCATCTTGTCAAGAGAGCACTCCCTCTTAAAAATGGGCTGCCTAGAAGTGAATGTAATACAGCCCAACAAAGGAATAGCACAGGGAAACATAACATCTTGGGATCTGAATAACTGAGCAAGCAAACAATTATTGTAGATTATACCCAACAGACTATTAACAACGAAAGATTAAATTAGCTTGAGCCACATCACTCTGCTGGCTCTCGGTGAGTATGGGGCCAGTAAGATGTCTAGGTATCTTCACCTTAACTATGGTTACTCTCTGTTTTCTCCTGTCCTGGACTTCTTTAGTTGTTTTTTGGACCCTTGTTAAATCATCCCATCCTGTTGAGCTCTGCTGGGATCCTGATTCTGCTAATCAATGTATTAGCAACCCCTCCCAACTTTGTTATCACCTGAAAACTTGATAAGGATGCCTTTACCAAATTCTTAGTAAGTATGTTGAACTTCAGGCAGCCCTGTGGCGCTGGCTGAAGCTGTCTTCCCAGTTGATATGTCTCTGTCTATCATCACTAGTCATGTACTGAGTTGTTGAGTCAACAGTGTTTACCTATTTACAAATCCACATGTTCATAACTTGATTGTAGTAAAGCTTCCTTTTAGATCTAACATTACCTATCACTTTATTGATAAATACAATCTTATATTTGAATAAATCATGAAACTGTATATTTTCTTATAATTGCATTACAATAAAACAGTTCAGTAAAATGATTTCTAAAAGCTCATCCAATCAATCAACAAACACTGAAGGTCTATTGGGGGGGTAGGTATTTGGGGGCTACTAAGAAGCAAAAGAAAGAGTCCTGACCCTCAGGGAGCTGACATTTCCCCCTCTCTCTCCACAGGTGTTCAATACCTTTGGGCACTCTTTATAATCAGCATTTTTTTTCCCACTCCAGCAAAGGTGATATCACCACGTGTTAACCGCTGACTTCAAGTGCAAACTATACACTTTCAAAATGTGGACCATTATTTTAATCAGCATAATTACTAATACTTTATGTGCCAAGACAAAGGTGAAATTCAAGAGATAGGATTTGCCTGTGGTGGGATCAATTATCATAACTTACTGTGAGTGCAGTGCACTTCCTTCATTACCAGAAGCAATAGATCTTTGCACTAAAGATTCTCACCTAAATCCTACTGTTATACATCATCTGCAAAACATGTCACTAATGTAAGCATCTTAAAAACACTTACATGTACACAAGTAAATAGCAGAAAATAAACCAAACAGAAGTTGGAGAACCCTGTGCTCTTGGGGAGAAGAACAAAAGCTAACTCTGAAAAACACATTGGCATCTTTGACATCATTTCTGATCCTAAACATTCTAATCTCAAACTTCACCGGGGAGAATGGGAGGATGGAATAGGGTTATAGTCAGACAATTCTCCTATAATCGCTAGCTGGAAGGGTTCAGATCTCCTGCTGAGCCTAAAGGAGGCATTTCAGAATCCATATGGACAGCATAAAAAGAATCCATCCATTCTTGTTGGATGGACAGAGCATTTGGAAATTAAACAAAGGGTTCAGGCACTCCAAAACACAATCCATGAAGGATTTTAAAGAAGATATTATTGTAATGGTTTTTTAAAAATCCTTTTGTACTTGTGTGCTAGAGTTTATATGGCTCCTTTAGCTCTGCTACATTGATAGGCATATATTTTCACACTACATAAACAAAGGGAGAAATTCAGGAAAAACCACTTAGCAATTATTGTAGTCTTCTTATTGGGTTTATTTAAATTGCTAAAATGAATCCAATTATAATGTGGAAAATGTGTGTGTTCCTCTGTGTGTTTGTATGTCTCTCTGTGTGTGCACTTACATGCATGTACTTGCTTACTTCTCCTCTTAAAAAAAGAAAACCAAGTGGATCTAACTTTCTTTTTTTCTGGGGATCAATGGACACCAAAGCCATAAGGTTTGCATCCCTCTATCTCATCAGTGTAAGTTCTGGTTGCTGTATCTGCAGAAGACAGAGAAGGTTTTTCACATTTAGATTTCTTTTTCAAACTACCTTCTGTCTCACATAGAGAGCCAACAATTGATATAGATGAATTTAATTCCTAACAAATAACTTTTATCCCATACTTAAGATCTCAGAAGATCACAGCCACAGACAATTTTAACAATCTAACAAACATTTATTAAATACCAACTATGTACAAAGAACCACACTAGGAATTAAGATACAAAGAACAGAAAAAGAGAGTCTCTGTGCTCTGGAGGGAGGGGGAATTAGCAGTATAATGCATATGCAGATACAGAGATATTGATTTTAAATAAAGATACTAGTTTCTCAGGCTCAATTCCAACCCACAACTCCCCCTTGCCCTTCTTTAAAGCAATTTTTTTGCATACCACCAAAAGCTGTGTGTAATCTTCTCTGCCTCTCCTGCTCTCACCACCACTACCACCTCTTCAATGCTTTAGAATTACTAAAAATTTACATTTCCAGTCAGGGAAATCCAACTGGATGTGTAACAGATGTTCCAATTTAGCACCATGCAGTGGGTTTTGTTCCTTTTTGGGGTCCTGGAGTAGGAGGTTTCTTTGTGATGGTATGGTATAGGGGAAGGAGTGCCTGTTTAGGAGCAGTAAGACCCAAGTTCCAATGCTAGCTCCCTCATTAACTACCTGTCCTGCAAATAATGGTTTGTTTGAAAGTCTTCCTTTGCTTTTAAAGTCTAAAGTTCCTTTCTGTTATTTTTATATCTAGGCATGGCTGTAGTTTTTGGAGGATTCACTCAGAAATGTTCTGTTAGAACACATCCTGGAATCTCACAGTTGGAAGAAACATCAGGAGCTATATAGCCCTTCTAGACCAGCACAAGAATTCCCTCTCCATCGTACAGGGCAAATGATTGTCCAAATTTTGGTTAAAATTTTCCAATAAGAAAGAACCTATTATCCATCCCCAATTCACTTTTGCTTAGCCCTAACTGTTAGGAAGCTTTTCCTTAGAAGTTCTTTTGGTCCTAGTATGCCTGTGAGCACTGAGTGGAAGGTACAAAGAGGTGAATTTGAGATGGAGGCGAAGAAAAACTTTTTAACGGTGAAAATTGTCCAAATAGTAACAAAATTTATTTGGAAAAACAAACAGTCTAGAATATCAAGGGAATTAATGAAAAGAAATGCTAGGGAAGGTGGACTAGCTATACCAGATTTTAATCTGTATTATACAGCAGCAGTCATCAAAACTGCTTGGTACTGCCAGAGGAGTAGAGTAGTGGATCAATGGAATAGATTGGGCGCACGAGATCCAGCAGTTAATGAGTATAGAAATCTATTGTTTGACAAACCCAAAGACCCCAGTTTTGGGGATAAGTGCACTATTTGACAAAAACTGCTGGGAAAACTGGAATATAGTATGGCAGAAACTGGGCATAGACCATTATCTAACACCATATACCAAAATCAAGTCTAAATGGGTGCATGATCTAGGTATAAAGGATGATACTGTAAGCAATCTGGGAAAACAAGGAATAGTTTACCTGTCAGATCTGTGGAAATGGAAAGACTTTAGGACCAAACAAGAACTAGAGTGCATTATAAAATGCAAAATGGATAATTTTGATTACATTAAATTAAAAAGCTTCTGTACACAAACAAAGCCAATGTAACCAAGATCAAGAGGGAGGTGGGAAATTGGGAAAGAATTTTTACAACCTATGTCTCTGATAAAGGACTCATTTCTAAAATATACAGAGAATTGAGTCAAATCTATAAGAATACAAGTCATTCCCCAATTGATAAATGGTCAAAGGATATGAACAGGCAGTTTTCAGAGAAAGAAATTAAAGATATCTATAAGCATATGAAGAAAAGCTCTAAATCACTATTGATTAGAGAAATGCAAATCAAAACAACTCTGAAGTATCACATCTCTCCAGTTAGATTGGCTAAGATGACAAAACAGGAAAATGACAAATGCTGGAGAGGATGTGGGCAAATTGGAACACTAATGCATTGCTGGTGGAGTTGTGAACTTATCCAACCATTCTGGAGAGTAATCTGGAATTATGCCCAAAGGGCTATAAATAATTTCATACCCTTTGACCCAGCAACACCACTTCTAGGGTTATATCCCAAAGAGATCATAGAAGTGGGAGGAAGACCCATATGTATAAAAATATTTATAGCAGCTCTTTTTGTGGTTGCAAAGAATTGGAAATTAAAGGGGTGCCCATCAATTGGGGAATGGCTAAACAAGTTGTGGTATATGCCTGTAATGGAATACTATTGTGCTGTAAGAAACGAGGAGGAGACGGTTTTCATATTTACCTGGAGAGGCTTATACAAACTGATGCTGAGTGAGAAGAGTAGAACCAGGAGAAATTTGTATTCAATCACAGACACAGCATATGTGTGATGATCAACTATGACAGACTGGACCCTTCTCAGCAATGCAGTGATATAAGTCAATCCCAAAAGACTCATGGAGAAGAGAGATGCCTACATCCAGAGAAATAACTAGAAAGAACTGAGCTTGAATCCTGATGGAAGCAAACTAATTGATCTTTTTCTTTTCATTGTTTGGTTTTATTTCTTCTTTACCATTTTTCATCCCATCTAGTATAATTTGCCTTTGTAACTTGACTAATGTCTAATGTGAAAGTATTTGCAGATCCTATACTGGACTATAGGCCGTCATGGGGGTTGGAGGGAAGGAGAGAAGGGAAATTTGAAACTCAAGGAATTATGGAATTGAATCTTGTAAACTAAAAATAAACAAATAAAAAAAATTTAAAAAAAGGAAATTGTCCAAAAGTATAGGAGTTGCTTTGGGAGTTAGTGGGTTCCCCTTTACTGGAGGTCTTCAAACATATTATTATTATTGAGCCTTTTCAGTCAGGTCTAATTTTTCATGACCCCATTTTGGGGTTTTCTTGACAAAGATACTGGAGTAGTTTGCCATTTCCTTCTCTAGCTCATTTTACAAATGAGGAACTGAGGCAAATTGGGTTAAATGACCTGCCCAGGGTCACACAGCTAATAAGTGACTGAGGTTGAATTTGAAGTCATGAAGATGAGTCTTTCTGCTTCCAGGCTTGGTGCTCTATGCACTATGCTGACTAAGCATTATGCCATAGCATAGATTCCTTAGAAACAGCTTGGTGACACAGTGGATAGAGCACTGGGCCTAAAGTCAAGGAGATTCATCTTCATGATTTCAAATCCGGTCTCATACACTTACTAGTTGTGTGACCCTGGACAAATCACTTAACCCTGTTTACCTCAATTTCCTCCTCTACAAAATGAACTGGAAAAGGAAATGGCAAACCACTGCAGTATCTTAGCCAAAAAAAAAACCCCAAATGAGGTTACAAAGAGTTGAATACAATTGAAATGACTGAACAATAACAACAAAAGACTCCTTATGAGTTGGGGTTGGATTGGTTGGTGCAGAAGGCCCTTCCAATTAAAAAATAATGTTATTTTGTGAGTTTTTTCCTTATAGAAAGCCTAAATTTGCCTCTCTGCAATTCATACCCATTTCTCCTACTTCTTTAGAACAAGTTTTATTGATCTGGATTTTTATTCAAATACTTTAAGACACATATATGTTTCTCTTTTTTTCTTTTCTTATTCAGGCTAAACTTCCTCAGTTCCTTTAATTGATCCTCATATAGCATGATCTCAAGGCTTTTCACCATCTTGGTTGCCCTCTACTGGACACTCTCTACCTTATCAATGTCTTTGCTAAAATGTGACACCCAGAACTGAGCTCTATACTCTATGCATGATTTGATCAAGACAGAGAGAGATTGCCTACCTAGTATTGGACATTATGCCTTTAAAAAAAAATGCTGCCTAAGTAGCATTAGTTTTATTAACTGTCATATTATATTACTAATGCATACTGAGTTTACTGTCCACTAAGATCCTCAGATCTTTTTCAGATATGTTATTATTTAGTCACATACTCCTCATCTTAGACTTACTTTTTCTCATTAAAGTTTTTAAAAATATTTATTTATTTACTTGTTTGTTTTTAGTTTTCAACATTCACTTGCATAATATTTTGAGTCCTAATTTTTCTTCCCATCCCTCTCTTCCCCCTTTCCCAAGATAATATGCAATGTGGTATAGACTCTCTATATACATTCATAATAAACATATTTTCACATTAGTCATACTGTAAAAAAGAATTAGAACTAATGGGAGAAAACACAAGAAAGAAGAAACAAACAAACAAAAAAGACAGCAAATAGTATGCTTTCATCTGCATTCAGATTCCATAGTTCTTTTTTTGAATGTGGATAGCATTTTCATCATGAGACTTTTGGAATAGTCTTAGATCCTTGCATTGCTGAGAAGAGCTAGTACTTATTGACTTTTAAACCAATTATGACTTTATATTTATCCTTATTAAATTTAATCTACTTATATTTAATCCTGGTCTGTCAAGATCTATTTGTCTCCTACTCTATCATCAGTTCTATTAGCTTTTTAGCTTTATGTCATTTGCTAATATGACAATCATACAGTTTATAACATTATTAAAGTCACTGATAAAAATAGTAATCCCAAGAAAGTTAACACTGATCCCTGAGGCCCTCTCCTGAAGACCTCCTTCCAAGCTGGCATTGAACCATTAATGACTACTCTTTGGGTCTATCCATTCAACCAACTCTAAGTAAAATTAACTGTACTACTATTTAGCCTATATTGCTCCACCTTTCCCATAAGAATAGCATGAAAGACTGTATCAAATGCTTTGCTAAAATCTAGGTAAACTACACACATGGCATTTTTCTGATCTACCAATCTAGTAACCTTGTCAAAGAGTCCAGTGAAGTTATGTTCAACATACTGGCTCTTTGTGATCACCACTCCCTTTTTTAGGTGTTGAAGTCCCATGACTTCATCTATTTTGGCTGTTCTCTCCAGGGATACATATCACAACCCAGATACCCAACTATGCCTGCCCATCCTGTACAACTCTTGGCCATGTCCTCCCATAAATTCATCATCCAGGGTGGAGGCCTGCCTCTATTTCTCTTGATATTACAAAGATATCACCATTAGAGGTGGAAGACTGGCAATTTGCTTGCTATCTCTTGCCCTTGTAGTATGGTCTAGTTCCTCTTCTCTTCCTAGCATATATTTCTGACAACATATTTTACTCCTGATCTTCAAATTTCCTCATTGGTTATATATTGCACCCCACTCATATTTACTATCCACCTCTCCATATTCCTCTAAGCAATGTTTTTTTTTTTTCAATTCTACAGAGACTGTTGTGTACTCTATTTCAGAGCCATATAGCAACACTGGTAAAATGTTGACATTAAGAAGGTAGACTTTTTTTTTAAGAGGGCAATTGGGGTTAAGTAAGTTGCCCAAGATCACACGGCTAGGTTTTTGTTTGTGTGTGCGTTAAGTGTCTGAGGCCGGATCCGAACTCAGGTCCTTCTGACTCCAGGGCCGACGCTCTACTCACTGTGCCACCTAGCCGCCCTGAGAAGGTAGACTTTTGCTTCATTCTGGACCCAACTCATTGTCTATTTGTACTTTCTCTCGTAAATATACATACTGATGGACAAGCACTATAGGTAGCTTGTCCTACTGCATGTCATAATCAGGACAAAAGATATTTTTCATCTACCTGATCTTCCCTGTATGAATGGTCAGACCAAAATCTTTGGAGCATTTACAGATCTCTTCCATGAAGGCCTGCAGTGTTCTACAGTTTGTTGCAACCAGCATAATTTCATCCACAAAAAAAAGTACCATCCATGGGCAATACCTCCTTCAACCTGGGCTCTTCCCTGGATCTCTTCTATGGCAGGGACAAATACTTTTGGTGAGCGTACATCTTATCTCTTTTATGCTCATCTGGTGTTTTTGATAAAAGGATAATTGAAGGGGCAGCTAGGTGGCGCAGTGAGTAGAGCATCAGCCCCGGAGTCAGAAGGAACTGAGTTCGGATTTGACCTCAGACACTTAACACACACACAAACAAAAAACCTAGCCGTGTGACCTTGGGCAAGTTACTTAACCCCAATTGCCCTCCAAAAAGGCAAAAAAAAAAAAAGATAATTGAAGAGGGGGTAATTCTATTGTCTCTTTCAAAGAATCTTGTATGATTTTGATTTATGGATGGGAAGAAAGTCATTAAGGCAGCATTTTGCCCTTCTGAATTAAACATTTTTTCATAATCAACAAACAACTGTGGAACCTTTATTTTTTTTACATCTTTCAGTCAATTGTGAAATGGTAAAAATGTCGTCTATTATTAAATATTGCTTGCAAAAGCCTTTCTGTTCTACTAATACCATCATTGGGGATGCCCTTGTTTAGTGTATAAATGAGTCTCATAAGGATTTTGAATAAATGGGAAAGTAGGCATATAAGTTGGTGATGTTTTCTCAGTTGCCTGGGGTGGGGCAGTATTAATTAGAGTATTTTCCCATACCTTTGGTGTCTTACTTTCTCTTAGCTACCTTGTGAATTAATTCCTCAATGCTATCACAAAGCAGAGCATTTAGCACAAATCTTTCCTGTATTTAGTCCAATCTGATTACTTTTCTTAACTTTTTTATCTTTAGTACCATTTCTACTTCTCCTATAAGCATATCTAACAGTGTGGTATTAGAGTATAAGGTAATGGCTCTTTTGTCCTTGATGGTAAAAAAAACAAAAACAAAAAATCCAGTTTGTCATTAAAATTTTTTTTAAAAACAATCTTGTAGATCCTTTCCATTTTTCTTCTGTTTATTGCCTTCCTTCCATTTTTGTTTTAAAATATTTTTTATGATAATTTTGCTCAGTTCTTATTAAGTTTTTTTTTCTTTAAATACTTTCATTGTCCACTTTCTTTCTATAGATGATACTGCTCATAATCATCCACCATCCTTCTTTGTAATATTTTACAGACAAGTTTATATTCTAAAATAGTGTTGTTTTGGCCATCGTCTCTCTCCACTTAGCAAATAGCTCAAATATTTGAGAACTAAGGCACTTGATGGGCCCCTTTGTTCTTTTTGCTATGGCAATTGACAGCAATATTTAGCTAGAATCAAACTCCTAACCAATGAATGAAATTTCTGTTGTAGTCATTGTGCCTTGTCCATGATAGGTGCTTGATAAATGTTTGTTGAACTGAATTGGATTAAATTCTGAAGATTATTGATTTTTTGCATGCTCTTAATTTCAATCTGGCTAAGTTATGCCTCTGCTTCTCATTTAAAATTATTCAGATTAATGCTTAGACTAAGCATTGTTGTTAACAGGTTCATCAATTCATATATTTCCCCATAACAAGACAGATGAAAAAAAATGGTGGCTTGTAGGAAGAAAGCAAGGTATACATGCCATCTCTTCACCATGCTTTATGACATCTTCTACCCTGCTGATGATGTGAGGACTCCTGTGATATGACCATACTGTTTTGGTTGGTGTAAGCCTACTATATCTAGCTAGCCCCAGATCCTTATATATCATACCATTATATCCCACTTGAATTCCTCTTTCCCATATATATCCTGCCTACCTTCCCATCTCTTACTCTAGAAATAACAAAACCATTACTTCTAAAAAGGGTATGTCAAGCAATTATCCCATGGCTCTCACCATCTCTGTGAACTCCCAATATGTCCTTCCTTAGACACCACTTCCCTATCTGTATTGCCTCCTCCATTGTAACTTTTTGGGGGGGGGGGTGAATGCTTAGAATATGGTCTGGTCCATAATTAGCACTTAATAAATGCTTCTTCATTCCTTCATATATTGGTTGAACCATTGGATAAAATTATTATAATTGGTATTGATGTCATTTTGTTGTCCATTACCCATTTTTCATTATCACTTATTTCAATAGTTCAGTATTTAATTGTTTCAATTGTATGCCACATCTTTTACTTATTATTCTTTCTCCTAATTTTTTCACAACTTTACTTCTAATAATATATTCTCTGTACTTCCTAGGAATCACAGATAGTGTTCATTCCCTTCTTTTTTTTTTAAGTCAGAATATTTGGTCTTCTCTGAACCTGCAATATTACTCCAGCTCTCCACCATCTGTCAGAGATTCCTGAAAATGGCTTAGTGATCACATCTGCTGGTTTTTTTCCAGTCTCCCAGTCCATCAGGACCAGGTGGCCTGTAATCATGAAAGACAACTAGTGCACTTTCTTAGCCTTTTTAAAAAAATCTGAATATCAATTTCCTAATAGCCAGTTTGTTGTATTCTTTTGAGATGTGACTATCTGCTTGCAAAGCTAGGGCTGGCATCACACTGACCAATTTCCCTAATGAAGATGGAAGGTTCCAGTTTTATTTCTCAAAACTAATGTCTCTGACAGAAGTTAGACTGAGAAAGAGAAAATCATTCTCAGAGCCAAAATATTCCTTGGACTACATCCAGGTAATCTTCAAGAACCCTCAAAAAGAGGCACAGAACTGTGGGTCTTCAGGGGGCTTTAAAATGGTACTTAGTCAAACCCCCCCAATGTGATGTGTGAATCACCTCTACAAGATTTCTTTTATTCATTTATTTCTGACTTGAATACATTTAATGAGGAGGGGCTCATTGCTTTATGAAATGGCTTATTTTGTTGTTGGACAGCTTTGATTTTTACAAACTTCTTTACATTCTATAGACTTCCTAAACAGAAGGAAACACTTTGTCACTGCACAGAAATGAAATTCTAAAACAATAAATCCCCCCAAACCTGTTCTAGTCAGCTAGTGACTAAAGACAGCAATTTATAAAATGGAGGCAGGATTTAGTAAATAACATGTGTATTTAGTAGCAAAGGCAGCTCAGTTTTTGAATGTTTCATTTTATACTGGCTCTCCTTTTCCTTCCCATATATTAATGTATGCTGATTTGGGGGAGATTTGTTAGATATAATCTTTTGCTCAAAAATCAGATTGTTGCCATGAATCACATCACTCTCATCACATGAAGCATAGCAACCCCTCCTCAAATAAAAGATCACAAAGGCTAAGGGGCACATTTAAAAAAAAATCTCAGTATCTGACTTATATAAAAATCAAAATTTTTGAACATGATTTGGGGACTTCAGTCACAAACAAAATCAGAAGTCTAAAGTCTTATAAACAGATAAGACATCCTGCTACCTTTAAGAATTCATTATCTTAGAAACTCCCCAAACTTCAAATGTAAAAATTTAGCAGTTGAGAATTCATGGTATTATTTTAGCTATTTTTGGGTGGTTGCAAACAATAAGACTTCTGATACAATCCGTGTGCCTCATACATGATAGGTGCTTGATAAATGTTTGTTAAACTGAATTGAATGAAATCCTAAAGACTATTGATTCTTTTGAATGTTCTTAACTGCAATCTGGCTAAGCTATGTCTCTGCTTCCCATTTAAAATTATTCAGATTAATGTTTAGGCCAAAGATTGTTGTCAACAGGTTCATCAATTAATATATTTCCCAATAACAAGAGACAGATTAAAAAATGATTGCTTATAGGAAGAAGGCAAGGTGTGCATGCCATCTCTTCACCAGTTCACGTTCAGTTTTTACCTCAAATATCTTTGGCTCTCTTCCAGATTAAATGCCAGTTAGACAGACCTGCCCGCTTAGCCTTTCAAGGCAGATAGCAGCAGTGGTGAGCTCTAATCATTTACAAAGGTCATGATCGGAAGCTAGCCCGTAAGCAGTCATTTAAAATTCGATTGATCCCTATTTGTAGTCAGGGAAAGAAAATGGACATTTCAGCTGTATTGTAATTATGAGGCTTCGAGGCAACTGTAAATAGATGTGCAAATCTAGATACTGGCAAATACCTGGGAGAAGAAATTATTACTCTGGTATAACACAGAGCCAGGAAAGGTTGAAGATAAAATTGCGTATAAAAAAAGATCAATCATCTTTTGGCTAATTTTCTATGCTCACCAGCCCATAAGGGTTATCACAATTATCAGAAGTCTGCTGAATACATTAAAGTTAGGGCCAACTTGCTTGAAGTGATCTGTTAAAAAGCCCAAAGCAGAGGGCCTCGCCATGGTGGAAATTCTCAGACCAAAGGGCTACTAAAATGTCACAGGAGCCATGGGTCAGGAACACTAGAGAATATAAAAGGGGCAAATATTATGGTCTATTCATAATCACCACTCCCTGGTTCAGTGACTCAGACCATCAGTGCAGAGCAGTGCAGTGAAGCAGGCATTAATAGAAGGTCTATGTGCCACAATCATCTATGAGAGAGACTGCTTGGGTAGTTCTACCTCTGTGGAGATGCACAAGAGGCCACTAGCAGGCCTTTTCACCACAAACTAGCTTTCCACTGGGTATTACCTACACAGAAGACAAGTGAATTAGTAATATGAGGGATACTAGTTGATTTTTTTGACCAAATAAATATGCCTGAGCTTTAATTTTACCCTCTCTAAAATGAAGGGGCTGACTGAAATGCTTTCAAAGAACCTGACGTTCTCTAACTATGCCTTCATTTCCTTTATCCTTATGACTTCCCATCTCCCAATCCATAGTCTCTCTCTTGAGTCCCACAGGAAATTCCAGAGGATTACTGGACATACACACATACATACATACACACATATATATGTATATAGGATATCCTCTGTATGCGTGTGTAAGAAATCAACTTCAACAACCTAAGCCCAAGAATGTATGAAATTCTGCAGCCATGAAGGAGGCATTCTAAATTCATCACAAAGATGTAGAAATGTAGCCGTGTCACAAACTCTATCAATGGCACTTGATGACTTAGCAGAGCCTCTATTCTCATATAGATTCACAAACTGTTAGAACTAGAAGGGACCTTAAAAGCCATCTAGTAAAAACTTCTCATGTGGAAACAGAGGCTCCAATAAAGGGAAAGATCACACTTAGCAAGAACTTGAACTCAGGTTGTCAAGTTTTGAGTATTTTTCCAGCATGCTACAATTTAAGTACATTTTGTGATTTTATTTGGTGTTTTGGGGGTTTCAACTTTGAAGCCTCCAAATCTGGCTAGAGTTACTTGCATATTAGCTTGAATTATAGCTTTGATAATGAGCATTCATCAACAGCAGTGACACAGCAACCACGATTTTATTTCCTTGTTTGTTCTAAAGAGGAAGTGAGTTCTAATTAACTGACCAATGATCAATGAATGTGGCATGGAATGACCTGAGGACATTTACTAAAAAAGCTATACTGTGACAGTGGTACATAAACACACACAGGATGTTTGAATGAATATAGAGCATGACTGGTGCATCTTCTGATGAACCAGACAGACATCTGGGACTCCACATTCATGCCTGCCTCCATTCATTCAACATGTTACATGGAATGCACTGTGATCAGTGCTGTGGGAGGATGAAGAAGACCCAGGCTTGTCCCAGACACTCAAGGACAGATAAGATGCATACAAATAGTTACAAGAGAATACAAATAGGAGAAATATCATAAAAGAGGTAGGAACAAAGCAATAGAGGAACTGAAAGGATAGAAAGCTCACTTCCAACTGAGCAAGGAAAGCTTCCTTGAATAAGATACATTTTGGGCTAGACTTTGCAGAATTCAAATTGGTCATGCAGCTTAGAAGCATTTATAAAAGCACTTACTATATGCTGGACTATAAGGCACTAAGCACTGGCGTGACAAAGAAAGGCAACAGTAGTCCCTTCCTTCAAGGGGCTCCCATTCTAATGGGGGAGGCAAACATGAAATTAAGCAGATACATGCATGATTCGTATAGATTAGATGGCAAGTAACCTCAGAGGGGAAAGCACTAGCAGCCTGGGGGGGCAGGCCTCTTGACCTGACCAAGAAAGACCTCCTACAAGGTGGCTAGGTGGCACAGTGAATAGAGCACCGGCCCTGGAGTCAGGAGGACCTGAGTTCAAATCAGGCCTCAGACCCTTAAAACAAAAACTAGCCGTGTGACCTTGGGCAAGTCACTTAATCCCAATTGCCCATAAAGAAAAAAAAAGACCTCCTACAGAAGGTGATATTTGAGCTGTATCTTGAAGGAATTCAGGAAAATGAGGGGGCATCTCATTCCAAGCATGGCTAACAGACAGTGCAAAGGCACTGGGGTGAAGGAGCTCTTTAAAAGACACTGCTATGGTGTAAGGATATGTTCATGGCAGTGATCACAACATTAGCAAAGGGGGTGGCAGTAAAAGGTGGCTGTAAGGAAAGACAAATAGGAGGAATTTAAGTTTAAAGAAACTTGGAGAAGTTTATATGAAATGATGCAGAGTGAAGGAAGCAGAGTTAAAATAAGACTATACACAACATTTACAATAAGGTAAATAAGACAATTCTAAATCCCAAGAAAACTCAGATCAAATGCAAAAGACAATGCTGACTTTTGTCATTCATTTATTTAAGTTGTGTCTTACTCTTTGTGACCCCATTTGGCAAAGATACAGGAGTGATTTGCCATTTTCTTCTCTAGTTCATTTTACAGACAAGGAAACTGAGGCGAACAGGCTTAAGTAACTCCCCAGAATCACACAGCTAGTATGTGTCTGAGGCCATATTTGAACTAATAAAGATGAATCTTCCTGACTTCAGGCTAGAAGTGGCTCTAGCCATTGTACCACCTAGCTGCCCAGACAATGTTGATACCAAACAAAGTCAAAACCTCCCTCCCTCCTCCTTGCTAACAAATGGTAAATAACAAAAGTGCAAAGTATTGCCAGGAACAACTGGCAAATTTTTTAGGGAATATATTTTTTAGGGTAGGAGGCAGCAGCTGGAATTGGTAGGATATATCTGTTGTGTTGAAACAAAAATTATCAATAAAATTAAATCAAATTAAGAGGAAATTAAGTAGTAATGTGCATGTTTTTAAAGGATGCTTAAATTCTTGGAGCTTAAGAACAGGAGTACAATTGCAAATGCAGAAATAGCAGAAATAGAGCATTCAGAACTGCTATTTCCTCCATGAAGCCTTCCCTGGTCACCAGGGTCAAAAGTGATCGCCCCCTCCTCTGAACACCAAAACATCCCTCTGAAAAGGCTCAGAAACTACCCATGTTCCACTACTGAGTAAATGTCAGGTATGGGATTTGAACCAAATCTGTCACAGAATATATGGAATATATTATATACTGCTTTTATTGTAATCATATTTGTACATTTTATGTCCCTTGCTAGACTGTAAACTCCTTGAGGATACTAACAACATCCTATGAGTCTTTGAATTCCCCATACCATCCACTGTAGTGGTTTACATTAATGAAAATCTTAATAAATGTTTATTGAATGTGAGAAGGAAGGAAGGAAGGAGAAAGAAAGAAGAAAGAGGGAAAGAAAAGAAGAAGGGGGAAGGAAAGAGGGAGGGAGGAAGGAAGGAAGGGAATAAAAAAAGATTTCAAAAGGAGTATTCAAGGAAAAATGAATAAACAAATTTAAAATTTAGTTTATGTGAAAGGGTGAATAATAAAAGATAAGACTAGAAAGGTAGATTAAAGTTAGATCATGGAAAGAACCCTGAACTCCAAGATGAGAAGTCTGTATTTTATCCTGTGGGCAATGGAGAGCCTTTGAAGATTTTTAGTTTCATGACTTTATCATATCTTGGTTGTAGAAAGATTACTTTAGTTTGAGTGGTGTATGTATTAGATTGGAGTAGAGGGGGGAGGGGAAGGGGAAGACTAGAGGCTGAGAGACCAAGTAGGAGTCTAGTGTGAAAGCCCAGGTAAAATTTAATAAGGGCCTGGACTAGGGTAATGGAAGTAGGAATTGGAACGAGGGGGCAGATACTGAATGAAACTTATTCAAACGAAGCTCATTTTTACCTCATACCTTCCACTCTTCCAAACTTTTCTGTTTCTATTGCAGTATCTACTCACTAATTTAGGCTTGAACATAGCAGTCACCTTTGGCTTCTCCCTCTTCCTGAGGGCCACCCCAACCCCCAGTCCAATCACTTATCAAGTCCTGTCAACTCTAATTTAACAGTACTTCTTCCATCGTTCCTCCCTGTCCTCTCCACTTATACAATCATCACCTTAATCAGGCCCCTTCACCACTTCCCTAGAACACTGCAATAAATTCCCAACTCATCTTATTTTCCTCAATGTCTCCCCTCTTCAATGTGTTCTTGTACAATTACCCAAATAAGTATGGTTCTGAACATGTTACTTCCATGCTTAAAAAGAAAAAATCACTCTTCCCTACTAAGTGCTCAGGATACAAAGAAAGGCAAAAAGACAGTCCCTGCTCTCGAGGATCTCACAGTTTTATCAGGGAGATAACATGTGAACAACTATGAGTAAGATATAGACAGGATAAAATGGAGATAATCTCAGAGGGAAAGCACTAGCATTAAAGGGACACAGAACAGACTTCTTATTGAAGATGGGAATTTCGCTGAGACTTGAAGGAAGCCATAGAAACCAGGAGGCAGAGAAGAAAGAACATTCTAAGGCATAGGAGACAGTCAGTGAAAAGGCACCAAGTCAGGAGACTAGAGTGTCTTGGGGAAGGAACAGAAAGGAGGACATCACTAGATTGCAGGGTATATGGAAGGGTTAAAGGTATAAGAAGACTGGAAAGGTAGGAAAGGACCAGGTGATAAAGGGCTTTCAAAGTCATTGGATTTTGTATTTTATCCTAAAGGTAATAGGGAGCCATCGGGGTTTATTGAATGGGAGTATAACATGATAAGATCTCATAATTACTTGTTTCAGAACTAGAAGGGATTTGCACCCAGATACCCTGGCCCCAGATATAGCAATCCTTCCACTGCAAAGCACTATCTCACAACACCCTTTGTAAGGTGGATAGTATAGATAGTGTCAAGTCCATTTTAGGAATGAATAAATCAAGACTCAGAAAAGCTGAGTAACTTTCTAAGTCACGATTTCATTCAGCTAGCAAATGTCAGATGTGGGATTTGAACTGGTTCCAGTACTCTTTCCATTACATCACACTGTCTCACAAAGATTAATAAGACTTGTCCCCTAAACTCAGGGGAGCTGACAATCCAGTAGGGGAGATAAGACATGCACAGCCTTCTAGAATTTATAATATTTAATTTTCAAATGGATTTTTTTTACTTACTTGATTAAACAAAACGCCTACAAAGTCTTTCATAAGGCTAATGACAAGTGCAGCCTTGGCACATATAAAAATAACTTCTATAAAAACAGCCAAAATTTAAAATGAAAAATTATTGAATCAAAAGCATACTTGGTTCATTTTAAAGCAAAGCCTATCCTAAGTTATCCAATTTTGTGACCCAAATTGATCCCACAGGGAAAAAAAATCTTCATCACTCAGGCATACCACTACCTCCTACCTCCTTGTTTTCATAGACCTGAATAATGTTCCCACAAACCCTCAACTAAGAGATTATCACCAAACTCAAGAAAAAAAAGAGATGACTTTCAATCATAGTAAAACCTTTTAAAATCAATTTCCAGCTAAAGAAGAGTTCTGGTTTTTACAAATATCCTGTGTCCCTGAAGTCTATAAGGATTATTGGCAGTAGCAGGGCAAGAAGATAATGCTGAAATTATGAACCTGGAAGACTGGATGATGATGCCTTTGAAAGAAACAGGAAATTTTTGGAGAGGAAAGGATTTGGGGGAAAAAGGTAATGGGCTCCATTTTAGACATGTTGAGCTTGAAAAATTTTAGGGACATCCAGTCTCAAATGTCCAATAACCAAGTGGTCAAAGAGGCCTAAAACTCAAGGAAGAGACTGGAGCTGGTTGCACATGTGCATGCACACGCACACGTCATCTGCATAGAGTTAAACCAATGGGAGCTAATAAGGTTGTCAAGAGGAGAATACAGTGGGAGAGGAGAAGATGCCTAAGACAGAATCTTTGGGAATACCCACAGCTAGGGGACATGATGAGTGGACGATGAGGCAGGAAAGGAGACAGAGAAGGAGCAGACATACAGGCAGGGGACCAACCAGGAAAGAGTTCTGTCAGGAAAACCAGGAGAAGAGAGTCACCAGTAAAAGAGGATAGTCAACAGTGTCGAATGGAGCAGGTAGGTTGAGAAGGATGACACAAGGCCATTAGACTTGGCGATTAAGAATTTAGTGTTAACTTTGAAGAAAGGAGTTTTACTGAAAGATGAGGTTGGGAACCAGATTTCAAAGGGCTGAAGAGTAAATGAGAGGAGGGGAAGTATCAAGTAGAGACAATTTTTCAAGTAGGTTTTGAAATCTATTCCAGCTCAGCTCAGTATTCTGGGAGGCATTTGCTATACACTTGGGGGCACTGGGTGTCATAGTGGATAAAGCACTGAGCTTGGAAATACGAAGACATCCTCATGAGTTCAAATTCGGCCTCAGATACTTACTGGTTGAATGACTGTGGGCAAGTCACTTAACTCTGTTTTCCTGCGTTCCTCATCTGTAAAATGAGCTGGTGAAAGAAATGGTAAACCACTCTAGTATCTTTGCCAAGAAGACTCCAAATGAGGTCATGGAGAGTCAGACACGACAAAACAACTACTCAACAACAACAACATAGGGTCAGTGTACTATTCCATGTAGTCTCTAGTTAAAACACTATGATGAGTAGGTAATTTTGTCAAACAGAATATTCATAAATAACCCTTTAGAAGATTTAATACTAACAGCATCTCAAAAAAGGACAGAATTTGCTCCCCCAGTTTTTTCCAACCTGAACAAGTAAGGTACTTGTTTTTAAAAATGAATACGTAGTAAAACCTTATGCAGAAAGTGTCCTGTCACAGTAATAAGACTGATCTGTGAAAAGTACATTCCTTTTAAAGAATACATTTTCTATTACCCAATCAAAACAGACAATTAATTGATGAAGCCCTCTTAAACAAGTAGGATACCTGTTACCAACACACACACACACACACACACACACACACACACACACACACACACACACACACACACACCCCTGATAGAATACATTATCTGTGAACTGATGCTACGCAATTAACAAGTTTCTGCTCTATTAAATACAACACATTACATCACTATCAGAACGAAGTTAGCCTAAGAGTAATTTCTCCATTCTATTTCTAATTCAGTAGCGTTTTGATCAAATTTATTCTAGGTATATCTGGACAACAGCATTTTGAACTAATATATTGGGTTGGTCTTGGAATCAGGAAGACCTGGGCTCAAATCTTGCCTCTGGGACCTTGTTGGCTCCTTCAGTATGAACAAGACACTGATCCTTTCAGGGCTCCCAGGCAGCTCTCTAAAACTGTCCCTTGCAGAGGAGTTGCAGGTTGCATTGTTGAAATAAGTTCATATATAGGGAATATATGAAATGAAATAACAGGTCCAGATCAACATAAAGCTTACTATAAAAACTTCAATCATTTTAGCTACAGAAAGTATTCATACCAATGATGCTTACTAAAATGAAAGGCATAAAAGTGGTTTAAATACTGTTTATGAACATTTCTCTTCTAACACAACATTAATCACTGTCCTTGGGGGCTCTAAGTGACCCTTTAAAAGACAAGAAGAAAAAAAGAAAATGACTCCAGTAACTCCCCATTGTTCCCTCCTTATCTTTGCCTCTTAAAAACCTCAGCTTCCCTTCAAGGCTTGGTTCAGGAGCAACCTTGAGGCAGGGTTGTACTGGTAAATAAATATATTTAACAAGGAGGGTTTGGAGGGAGAAATGTAGGAATTTATCCACATGTGCTTACAAGTTTAATCTATATTATTAGTACTTTCTTAAATCTAGACAGAGAAACAATGATTAAGCCCAGATTTGTAGCAATTTGCAGATTTCTGAGGTGTAAATACTCAAAGTGAAAATTGAACAATGGGTTCTTGCAGCTGATTAAGGTGGGTTCTAGTACACCCTTGCCTCTAAGGAAGTATTTTCTTTTCTGTACTTAGCTGGTCCCACCTCTAATGGGAAGGACTCTGTCCCACCTTAAATTACTTTGTGTTTACTTATCTGCAGATACCTGTATTTCCCAAGTATATGGTAAATGCTATAGACTCTTGGGTTTGGTTTTGTCTTGTATTTGTTGGGGCTGCTAGGGGGGCACAGTGGATAAAGTGTTGGGCCTGGAATCAGGAAGACTGGAGTTCCAATCTAGCTTCAGATACTTACTAGATGTGTGACCCTGCTTTAACCTCTGTTTGCCTCAATTTCCTTTTCTCTTTGTTGTTGTTCAGTTTTTCTCAGTAGCATTGGATTCTTTATGGCCCTATTTGGGACTTTCTTGGTAAAGACATTAGAATGGTTGGCCATTTCCTTCTCCAGCTCATTTTACAGATGAGGAAACTGAAGCAAACCAAGTTAAGTGACTTGCCCAGAGTCACACAGCTAGGAAGTATCCGAGGCCAAATTTGAACTTGGGAAGATGAGTCTTCCTGCCTCCTCTGGCATTCAGCACTCTATCTACTGTGTCACTTAGCTGCCCTCTTCTCTAAGAAGAGAATAACAAGAGCACCTACCTCCCATGATTGTTTTTTTTCCTTTTTTTTTTTGGAAGGCAATTGGGGTTAAGTGACTTGCCCAAGGTCATACAGCTAGTTTCTGTGTTGTGTCTGAGACCAAATTTGAACTCAGGTCCTTCTGACTCCAGGGCCAATGCTCTCTTCACTGCACCAACTAGCCACCCCAGGATTGTTGTGAAGATCAAATGGGATAATAATTGTAAAGACCTTAGCACAGAGCCTGGCACATAGTAGGTGCTATACAAATGTGAGCTATTATTATTTTATCACCAGCACCTAACACATAACAGGCACTTAAATGCTGTTGAATGGACTTGAATTGAAAACTAAATTAGTTTCTAGTTGATGAAGAAATGAATTTGCAATGTTTCCTAATCTGTACATGGTCTGCATAATGGCAAACATATACCTCTGTGTCTATACACACAGAGACATGTGCATTGGTATAGGGTCTGTCACCCACAGTTTATTTAAATGTTTTCCCCCATCATGTTAATTATTATTGTGGTCAGTTTTATTAGCAGTTCTAAGAAATGATGACACTCCTTTGTCTTGCCATGTTTAAATTCAATTTTTCCTGAACAGTCAAACTACTATATTTCATTGGATATGAGTGTCACAAACTACAATGAGAAGAGAATCATAGAGAAGATAGAATTCATTTGTGTTTTGTTTTGTTTTTGTCTTTTTGGAGGGGAGAAGGCAGGGCAATTGGGGTTAAGTGACTTGCCCAAGGTCACACAGCTAGTAAGTATTAAGTGTATGAAGCTGGATTTGAACTCAGGTCCTCCTGACTCCGGGGCCAATGCTCTATTCACTGTGCCACCTAGCTGCCCCTAGAATTCATTTGTTAATGCTTTTCATAGAGGAATTTCAACACACTGTACAACACCTTCCTACGGAAAATTCAGGAGAATTTGTCACACGATCTCTACACAGAAGGTAAGGAGTAACTGACACACCACCCACGTATTTCATTGGTATTTAAGTGTGGGTGGATCCCCATGGAGAATTTACAGGAGACATGAACAAGAGTCACAAAGGATGAAAAGGCATGGATGGGCTATGAACTGAAGTGCTGGAGCACCCACATGATAAGATCACAGATCAGCAGAAGCATATTTAACCTAAACAACTAGAGATGACATTTATTTTTAAATTGTTCAATAAAATTTTGAAAACATAAGTCAGTAAAAAATATTTATTAAGTTGCTACAGTGAGCATATTATTAAGTGTCATGAGGGTACTGAGAAACTCTAATTAGTCCCTGTCTTCCAGAAGCTTGCAATCTAGGAAGAAAGATTAGGCATAAATGCATAGTATGATCATTGGGTTCGAAATGATAGATTTAGAATTTTTTGAACAAGGCATTAAAAGTACTCTAATCCAACACTCTCATTTTACAGGTGAGGAAACCGAGGCGCAGAAATGCCATGCAGGCACATAGCCAAAATTTGAATACAAGTCCTTTGATTGTAAGTCCAGTACTCATTCCACATAAAAATATAATTAGAGAAATCACGAGGAAAGTACCAAATAAGTGGTACAGACAGTAAGTGCTAAGTTTGAGGAAGAAGTGATAAATCATTATGGAACAGAATGGTCTGGGAAAGCTTCATAAAGGAGGAGAAAGTTGTTGAGAAAAGCTGTAGGAAATTAATGCTTAATTATTAAAATTCAATTATTCTAAACTCAGTTTTATTTCCTGACTTCTTTCTTTTCTGGTAAATGATGAGACCAAGTCAAACTACATGATAGAAAAACCAAAAGAGATTTATATTCAATTCAATAAGCATTTATGAAGCCCTTACTATGTGCAAGGTACTATCCTAGGCATTGGAGACTTAATGCCAAAAGTAAATAAGACTCTATCCTAAAGGAACTTACTTTCTCCTGTACATATAGAGTATGCAGATAGATAAATACATAAATATATATAAATAAATACATAAATAAATAAATGAATAAATAAATAAATACAAAGTCCTTTCAGGTTGGGAAAGTGCTAACACCAGGGGAAATTTAGTTGTTGAAAGTAGAGTTTGACTTGAGCTTTGAAGGGAGCTAAGGATTCTTAGCTAGGTGTTGTACTGGATAGAGTGCCAGGCCTGGAGTCAGGAAGACCAAACTTCATATCTAGCCTTAGATACTTACTAGCTGTGTGACCCTGGGTAAGTCACTTATCCCCTCTTTGCTTCAGTTTCCTCATCTGTAAAATGGGTCAGAGAAGGAAATGGCAAACCACTCCAGTATCTTTGCCAAAAAGCAAAAAACAAAAAAACCACACTCAAAAGGGGGCACATTTGGACTCAACTGAAAAATGACTTAGACAACAACAACAACAAAAAGTTATCATTTCCATTAATTACAGTTTTTTTTAAAAAATCATTATTCTGAAAAGAAAGAAGGAAAAAGGAATTGAGCATTTACTAAGCACCTACTATGTACCTAGCATTGTGTTAAGCACTTTACAAATATGATCTCATTTGATCCGTTGGCTCTAAAGGCTTCACATACTGCCAAGGGACTCTATATCTGAGAACTGTGAAAATCCCCTGAACTAGAGCTAGAGGAGACCTGGGAGGCCAGCTGGTCCAGCTGCCTCAGAGACTGTGTTCAAGGAAGGTAAACGGCAAAAGCTTAGATGTGAGCCTTGATCCCCCGACTGAAGCTGGCTCCGCACAGTAGGGCATTTCGCCCTGCCAGTAAGCAGCAGCAGCAGCTCCACTCCAGTCCCAGCTTTGTGCCAGGACTGACCTCAGGGGCTAAATTGATTTTTCTCCCCATCTGACATTTCTGAGGAGATCATCCTCTCTGGACCTGGGCTGGGTCTGAGTGGCCAGGTGGCAAAGGTCCTGCTGTCTGAGCCCTTGTAAAGCATGTTTTATCCCTAAGAGGGGTAAGAAAAGCTACTTGGGCAACCATGTGGTGCAATGATAGAGTGTTAAACCAGGAAGACCTGAGTTCAAATTCTGTTTCAGAGATTTACTAGTCATGTAATCCTGGTTAAGTCACTTAATCGCTGTCTGAATCAGTTTCTATATCTGTAAAATGAGGATGATAATGGACCTACCTCCCAGGTCTTATAAGAATAAAACAAAATGATATCTGTAAAGTGCTTTGCAAACCTTAAAATGCTATGTAAATGCTAGTTATGATTCCCAGATCTGTGATTTCATTAGTATGTGGATTTTCTAGTAAAGAACTTCTCATACCAAGGCAGGTCCACACCTCTGAATAGTCTTAGAAATTTGCTTGGGGCACTGAGAAGTTAAGTGACTTGTCAACTGTCACACAGCCTATACGTGTCAGAGATGAAACTTAAAGGCAGGTCTTCCTGGTTCTGTGGCCAGATCTCTATCTACTATATCATGCTGCCTTAGCACAGAGCCTGGCACATAGTAGGTATTTCATAAATGTTTATTAACTATAGGCTGCCTGCCTGCCTCTTTAAACACAATTGTCATCAAATTAATGTGGCAACATTGAGGCAAAAAATACCATGTGTAACCATATTCACAAGTGCAAGCAAACAATATCCCTGGCACACAAGGTTCTTTCCACACATGAGGACCAGAGATCTGCATTGCATTATAAAAGCTGCAAGCTCCTTGAAGGCAGGGACTATGAACTAAATCAATTCATATTGAATTTACTTAAATCCAAACACTTTTGAGGCAGCTTGGTGACATAATGAATAGACTGTTGGACTTGAAGTCAAGACCCAAGTTCAAATCTAGCCTCAGACACTTCTTAGCTGTGTGACCCTGGACAAGTCACAACCTCTACCTGCCTCAGTTTCCTCAGCTATAAAATGAGTATAGTAATAGCATGGGCTCCCAGGGCTGTTGTGAGGAGCAAATGAAACAATCCTTGTAAAGTACTTGGTTTTACAGCCTACGAAGTAGACACTCAACACATGCTTATTCCTTTTGCTCCCACTCTCCCCCACATTCTTTAATACTGCTGACTAAGCAATAAGATGACTGATGTAAAGCATGCAAGAAGACAGTAGAATTATTTTCTTCAGTAAATGAGTAATCTCCCAGATAAGTTAAAAACTCCAAGATTTGGGGTATTTGGAAACCTGTGAAATCCAACTATTTAAACCTCAGTGAGGCCCACTTGCTGAGAGGATAGCTTCCCTGAGAGACAAATATTATTTAGTCTGGAAACCCTCTGCTGCTTTGTAAATTAGTTGTGAAATTACATTTCAAGATGCAGAATTATAACTTAGCTATTTTGCCCTTAGAACCTTTGTATCACAAAAGGCCTCCCTGCTCAGGTAGGTGGTTATGCTCCACCAAGAAGGAAACAGAGCCCCGTGGGAAGCTGACAGAGGCCACCACCAATAGAGATTGACACCACTCTGACTTAATTCTATTTTCCTTCATTTTCTGCTGCTTTCCTTCAAGTGCCTTCTTTGTACTGATTTCTTTTGTTTTGATATCATTTGCATTTCCTAATGTATCCCTCTCTCTCTCCTTGCCATCCTTTATAACTAAAAATAAGAAAGACGTGTGTGTGGGTAGGGAGTGGATTTAGCAAAATCAACCAATATAAAAAAAAGTCTGACATTATATGCAGTGTTCCACACCCACTGTCCTTCTCCTCACCAAAGAAAGTCGGGGGAGGTGCCTTCTCTTATCTTTTTCTTGTAGTCAAGCTTGATTAATATGATTTCAAAGAATTATAAATCATTTAACTGGTTCTGCTGATGTCCCTTTTTATCAGTTCATCTAAACATTCTCATGCTCCTCTGCAGTTATCACATTTATCCTTTCATATAGGACAGTAATATTCTGTTATATTCAGGTTTCATAATTTCTTTAACCATTGAACCACTAACCCAGTTTGTGGGTATTTGCATTTATTTTGAATACATTTTGTGTATACTTATTGGTGTTCAAGTTGTCTCACCCATTAGAATATGTGCTTCTTGTGAGTAGGTATTATTTCATTCTTTGTATTTATGCCCTTAGCACAATGAATGAATGAATGAGGCCTTTATTAAACATTTACCTTTTGTAAAACACTGGATACACAAATAGAAAAGTAAGACAGCCTCTACTCTCAAAGAGCTCACATTCTAATCAGGGAGACAATACATACAGAAAGTTTCAATAATAAAAGTCAAGATGAAGACATTCTGTGATCCTCTGGGAGAAGCAGCAAGATAGATGTTAATGCCTGTTCTTTTAATTTCCACTGAGAAAAGCATCTCAATTTATTATACTGAACCATTTGACAGTGTCAAGAACTTTGATGGCAAGAACTTATCTAGCATATAGTAGGTGCCTAATAAATGCGTGTTGATTGATTTGGTTGATTACTCAGATATCTGGCAATCTTCCCTTTATGAAGTAAGAAATGTGAGTGAGGGAAGACATTCAGGAATCATTTTTCATTTTATATTTTGGCGTGCAGAAGAATGGTCACAACTCTCAAGTTTATCTATTTATCATTTTAATGGGATCTTAGAAGCTCTAAGCTGGAAGCAACCTTATAGGTAGGCTAGTCCAGTCTCCTACCCAATTTGGAAATCCCCTTGTCCACAGCAGGTCAAACAAGTAAGCAAGTAGTTAAAGAAATGTGTCTGCTATTTACCATTCAGTATGCCTATCTGGTACAAATCCAGCATAGTAGTCTCTCTCTCACACACATACACACACCCCTACATTTACATAAGATGCTATCTAGTGTGATATATGGATCATAATTTATGCCTTCTGTGTACCTTTTTTGGTGATTGTGAACCATCATTTTTAAGGATTACTCTTGTAATTCTCCATAATTAAAGTTCAGGAAAAAGATGCCTATGAGTATGGACATGGATTTTCAGATAAATAATATATTCAAATATATACGTCAACAAATGAGCCAATGTTACTTGCCAGAGATACTTTGGAGCTCTAATACTCCACAAATAGGGCAACATCAGCTCCTCTTTCCTCCATATTTCAGTCACCACTACCCCCGCAGCAGCTGTATGCACCCAGGAATGAACCTTGGATCAGAATTACAGCTAAACTACTTTGCCAGAGAGAACTGAGGCACGAATAATTTTCAGACACTATTGAGTACACTGAAACTTAAAGTTTATAAGACTCTCAAGTGAGACAACAATGTTTTATCCTTGAATGGAACAAATTTTGAGAAATTTGTTATGCACATTATAATTCACAGAATCAGAATGCTAGAACAGGAAAGCTCCTGAGAAATCCTCTACTCTAGTCAATCCACAAGAGGACCCGAGTTCACATCTGGTTTCAAATACTTACCAGCTATGAGATCCTGAGCATATCACTTAGCCCTGTTTGCCTCAGTTTCCTCATCTGTAAAATGAACTGGAGAAGGAAATGTCATACGACTCCACTATCTTTGCAAGAAAACCCCAAATGGAACTGTGAAGAGTTAGATCAGACTGGAATGACTGAACAACCACAAAGACAAGCCACTCATAGTGTTAAAGAAGAAGAAACAGCAATTGAAAAGGAAATGATTTGCTCAAGGTCACACAGCCAATTTATTACAGAACCAAGACTAAAACCCAGATCTCCAAACTCATAGTTCAAAAATCTTTTTACTATACTACTGGAATTTAATCAATATTCTATTACTTTACAGATACAGGAGCAGGGGGAATTGAGAAAGGGTTTGAAAATGCCTTCTGTCAGAGTGTTTCAAAGCTAATGCCATAGCAGAAAAATGATCCTGGAGAACTGCTACCCTGGTTTATGTTTTTCCATTAAGAACAAATACCCAATAATTTCCTTTTTTTTTTCTAAAGGAAATATTTGCCAATCTTTTGCCACATTTCTCAGCAAGTGAACATATGCTATTACTGCAAATGCTCAAGATGAGTAAAAAGGTTAAGTGTGTTTAAGATATTAATTAACCACAAACTCTGGTGATAGACTTTAAAAATCAGGATCCCCAGAAGAGACCCACATTTTGTGTTATCATACCCACACAACTACTATAAGAACTCTGTACCTAACTGAAACCCTCATTTTAGCAAATGAGAAAATGTCGCAATTTACTAAAAGTCATTTGACGATAATAAGTAATTTTAATCAAAGAGTTGGAGAGAATGTCATTGAAGCTCATTTCTAAATGTCCCAGGCAGATGGGAAATGGGAAATACAGAGAATAGTATAGGATGGTGCACTGCTGAGACTCACTATCATTTAGTAGGCAGGATGGTATCCTGGAAGGGGCACTGGTAAGGAGAAACTTGGGTCTGAATGCTGCCTACATTACCATTGAGGTCACTGAATCAATCCTTTATGCCTCAGTATTCTCATCTGTTAAGTGGAAACAGTATTATCTATAATATATCAGAGAATTGCTGAGGATTAAATGAGTTATTATACGTAAAGGGCTCTGACAACCTTTAAAAGCTATGTAAATGTCAACAATTATTATTTATGTTATTCAGTCCAGAATTTGAGCAGGTCTCAGTGATGTGATAAAATAAAATTCAATTTTCTCTTAATGATAACAAACTTTTAAGATGACATATCCAAATTCTGCCTTCCCAGCAAATGCTATTTGGGCAAAAGAAAAATCTAGCTGGAGGATACTTACAATTCTACTACAGTGAAGAGAGCTCTAGACTGGTGTCAGGAAGTCCTTGAGTTCAAATCCAGCCTCAGACATTTATAAATTGTGTGACCTTGGATGAGTCACCCTGTGACTGCCTTAGTTTCCTTATCTGAGAGTGGGGATAACAATAATACCTACTTCCCAGGACTGCCGTGAAGAAAAAATGAGGTAATATTTGCAAAGTGTCTTGTAAACCTTAAAGTGCTATATAGATGCTAGCTATGCCAGATGATGGATGGGGAAGAATTATTTGGACAAAGGAAATTTAGTGAAACATGAAGTTCATACGAAGTTCATTTAGGTTCAAATCTAATCCTAATCACCCCTACTGTGAAAATTATGGAACCAAAAAATTTGATGTAAAATCGACATCTATTCCTCCCTTGTTACTGTTCCCCAAACCCTTCCTCAAACCAAACCCACCCAGCATTCTCTGTTCCTCCCACTATGCCCAAACCCCAGCATTCCCTAACCTGCCCCCCTGCCCCATCATTTCCTAGCCTTCCCTGCACCCGATTTGTAGGATGGGGATGGAGTTCTCCCAGCCGTTTTTCAGACTCTGACAAGAAGTAAATTAAGGAATCGTGTAAGTGCAATATAAGAACCATCCCTTCCTATTGATCACATATAATTTACATCTTACAAAGATGTGAATTCTTGCATTCTCACTCCACAAGGAAAATCTCAATGATTTATTCATTTCAAATAAAAAATAGAAGGTAGATGAGAAGAATGACTTCACAGGCTGCAGCTTTCTCAGGGCACTAGTGTGAGGCTCTTCTCCCGCGCCCGAAGGGGCTTTGTGTGCAAGTCCCTCTAATTAACAAGGTGAATCATGTAGCAGTTCTCTAATTAGTGAGCATGACAAGCCAATGGAAACAAGCAGGCAGACCTGGCTACAGAGCTGGTCAACAAAAGGCATAGCAGAATGCCAGGAAAACATGCAGACTTCTAAAAAATACACGAGGAAAAGTCATTGGATTGGGGGGCAAAGCCTCTAATTTCCCTCTTTGTAATTTATGATGTCAACAACTACTTGGTAAGTCAGGGTTTCCAACCACTCATCACAGCACCTTCCCACAAAAAGGGCAGCCTTCCTTGAAATCGCCATCTTTTATCAATTTGAGGATCATTTTCAACTGGTCTAGTTTTCAGAAGCTGAATTTGCTTATGACCCAAACTCCCTCTAAGTCATCTTCATTTCTAATGCTCCATGAAAGAACTCAGAATGACTAAATACATTTTTCTGATGTGGAATCATTTTAGGCAATCCACCTTTGCCGTAACTGACCTATATGATACACTCACTGACAGAATATTTCCTAAAAGGCTTATTCCTTCTAGCAAACACACCCACATGTCCAAAGACCTGAAAACCAGATTCTTAGAGGGCCTTGGCTTTTCCTCTTCTAGGAGACAAAGATCTTGTACAGTCAGTCAGTCGACATTTATTAAATGCCCTCTATCTGTTGTCTTTTGTCTTCAGTCTCTTGTACTGACCAAACTGGCCTGGTCTAGTCTGGACCCTGAATGGCTTCTTTAGGGAGCACAAAGGTAAAGCTGGTGAGTACACACAGAATTATGTTGGACCTAACTAGAGGAGACCTGCCACTGACTTTTCATGCTTTATTTTAATTTATTCTGATGTGTGGTTTGTCCAGAACCCTTGGCTCTGGCTCTGGGCAAAAGTCAGTGTTGAAAGAGGGGAAAAGGAAAAAAGCTTTCTTTTTGTAGTTATTCTTTTTGTACTCATGGGTCAGCCTCCATGTAAAAACCAGCCAGCTTGTCCCTTTTTCTCTCCCTGATGTCTAGATCCCTTTAAAAAAAAAACAAAACTGGAAGGTTTTCCTAAACACATCCATGTCAGATAAGTGAACAAAGCTGCAATTCTCAAGCTTTTAGGCTAAGATTTAAATTCAGGTCTTTAAGCTCTGTTTGCTGGGAAAGCCCCCTCCCTTTTTCTCTCTCCCCCTTCCCACCACAACCTCCATTGCCTCACAGGCTATTGCTGCTTTGATACAAATACCACTTGCGAGCTTTAATAAATAATACTAACAGCAGAACTGCATCAACCAAGAACTGAGTGATGTCTGAATGAGTTAAAATGCTAAGAAAGCCCTTGTTTCATAATCTGGGCCTCTGTAGATCATGACCAGAATGGTTTTCCTCTCTTCATCTAGTCAATCTGATTTCACTTACTATCAGTTACATTTCTCCAGTTTCCTTTACATGTCCTTCACACACCCCTTCTCAGGACATGGCCCTGCAGCTTTAAGTCTAGGAGAAGAACTGCATCCTAACACCAATGCAGGGTTCCCTCTGTGTTTATTGGGGACTTGTTCTATGCCAGGCACTGTGTCTGGTGCTCTGCCTTTGAGATGCACACAGTCTCACAAAGGTAGACAACATGGATGTACATAGGTACATACAATACCTTGGGCAGGATCCTTTTATCAGGGATCAGGAAAAGCAAAGGAGAAGGAGGTGATTCAGCTGAGGCCTGAAGGAATCGAGGGATTCTAAAAGGTGCAGGTGAAGGAGGGCATACCAGGCATGGGAAACAGCCTGGGGATGGAGACAGGAGATAGATGTCATGTGTGAGGCCACTCTGGCTGAACCACAGTGTAGGGAGAGGGATCATGTGTAAGAAGGCTGGAAAGTTAGGATGGAGCCAGATTGTAAAGGGTGTTAAATTAGGGGGGGGATTTTATATTTGATCCTTCAGGTAACAGGGAACTAATGGAGTTTATTGAGTAGAGGAGCAAATAGGTCAGCCCTAAACTTTCAGAAAATCACATTGGCACCTGTGTGGAGTATTGACTGGAGAGGGGACGGGCTTGAGACCAGGAGATCAGGTAATGAAGGCCTAAAATAGGGTGGTGTTTGGGTGAGTGGAGAAAAGAAGATGCATTAGAGATGTTGTAAAGGTAGAAACCACGGATCAGGCAACTGATGGATACGTGGAGTGAGGGTGAGACTGGAGAGTGACACCAATGTCACAAACCAGGGTGACTGGAAAGATGGTGGGGCCCATGATAGAAAAAGGGAAGTCTAGAAAGATTGTTAGGAATCGGCTTACAGCTGAGTCTCATTTGTCTTATTCACTAAAAAAGTATTCAGCAGACAAACAACTCTTGCTTATTGGGTCAAAGTTCACCCCCCAAAGGACTTAGCTTTATAAAGCAAAATATCAGAATCAAAGGTCCTTGGGGAAAGGGATAATTTTGGTTCTCTTTTTATATCCAGAGCACACAGTATGTTGTCTTGAATATAGTAAGTTCCCCATAAAATGTTTACTGAATTAAACCTATGGTCCTATGAATTACTAAAAGTTTCTGATAATTAGTTTTAAATAGCAACTATAATCAAATATTAATAACATCAAAACATAAAACATATGAACAAATTAAAACGTTTGAGAATCAATATAAACTTCCTGCCTCTTATTTTTAAAAAATCTAATAGATGGATTTGGGAAAAATAGAAAACAGGATATCCTTCCTTTAAATTGACCCTCCTCTCCTGCCAAAATCCAATTATTTTTAGTGTAAATGATTGATTCCAAGTCAAAAAAATCTCTGAAAATGTAAATTTAAAATAGGAGGGTTTGGAAACACTGTGATAATTCAACAAATCACAATTAAAGTATGAAGGCCAAACAATTTTCCTTCATTATATAGCAATGATATGAAATAATACAGGTAACATACTATAGAAACAATAGTTACTATTATTTAATAATTGAGTCTACAGAGTTTATAGAATCTGTTTCATCTACTATATGACTACCAACTATAATATTTCAGACTGAGTTTTCTTTCTTTCATTTAAAATACATTTTATTGATATATTTTATTTTTATATCACCTGAATTTCCCTTGCATCTTTCCCCACTTTCTCCCTGAGAGCTATCTCATATAACAAAGAATATTTAAAAAAAATAAGTAAAACTGATCAATACATTTAAAAATACCTGAAAATATATGCAATGTTCCACACCTGTGAACCTCCCCTTCTGCAAAGAAGAGGGGGGAGTTTATTTCCTTATATCTTTTGGGGGGTATACTTGTTTTTTGTAATTTTGCAATATTCATTTTTTATTATTTCATGGTGGTTCTTTCCATTTGTGTTGTCATAGTAGTTATGTATATTGTTCTCTTGCCTTCACCTATTTCACTTTGTATCAATTTATATAAATCTTTCCATGCTTCTCTGTATTCATATTTGCTGTTTTTTACAACACAATATTTCATTATATTCATGTACCACAGTTTGTTTATAAATTCCCCCAACCAATGGGCATATGCTTTGTTTCCAGTTCTTTGCTACAACAACAACAAAAAAATGCTGCTATAAATATTTTGGTGTACATAGGGACTTTCTTTTTATCAATGCTCTCTTTGGGGCCTAGTAGTAGAGTCAAAGAATATGGAGATTTCAGTCACTTTATTTGCATAATCCCAAATTACTTTCCAAAATGGCTGTATTAATTCATAACTCCATCAAGAATGCACAACTCTCAAGGATAAATTCCCCATTTCTATCTTTTCACCACCCCTACAGGACTAACTATTCCCATTTTTTTACATCTTTGCCAGTTTATTACTAGATAAGAAGTGAAACCTAATAGTTGTTTTTGCTTGCATTTCTATTATTACTAGTGATTTGAACATCCTTTTACATAGTTGTTAATAGTTTGCAATTTTTCTTTTGGGACTAGGTTTGGTTTTCTATGTGGATTCCCTCTGATTCACAATATCCCCAAAACATCATATGCAAAATCCCCTCCCTCTCTCTCCTGAAGGTTTTAGCCTCCATGGATCAGGTTAAAGTAAAAATGACTTCTAATATTTATCAAAGAAAATCTAGACATTTGGGAGACTTCCTGAATCACAGACTTTCTTAAATTAAAGTGAGGTAGAATATATGCTCCAAAAGTCTAGGGATACTCAGAATTCACCTACTTTTTCTCCTTGCTCTATATAAACTTCAACAACTCATTTGCTGTTCTAGTGTCTTAGTTTTTCCATCTGTAAAATGGGGAGGGGATGAGGGCTATTGCCAGTCTCATAGAATTGCTTGCAGAATTAATTAAAGCTTGTAAGATCTTTGAGATCTACAGATAAAAGGGACTCTGCATAAAGTATTATTAAGCATTATTAAATATGCAACAAGGACAATTTCAGAAATTTGGGTAATTACAGCATCAACGCTAGTGAATATTAGAGTTACAAATGAAAGTTACTTTCATTAGCATTCTTATTTTTACCTGCTCACAATTTTGTGGGAGCTTTACTTCTTCATACTGAATGATCCCCTATTCAGTTTATGAAGAAGTGGGTCCAGATAGTTGAGCTAACTTATTACAAATGTTTTTGCATTAAATATCTGGAACATTTTCATTTTCTTTTTAAAAATTAAGGGCATTTTTGTGCAATTTGTTGGAATATGGCTTAGCCCATTTACTTGGAAATTAGCAGGTAGGTATAATATCTCTCCCCAAAGAGGTAAATCCCTTTGAAATTTAGAAACCAGTGAATAAAATTAACTAAATTTATATATGGAGCATGCTAGTAAACACACAATACTAAGAAATTCTGATTTGCTGAGAAGAACATCTCTTGGGGACAACAACTTCTATTACCCACACTTTCTTGTGTTTGTTTTAGACCAAGAACTGAACTCAAGCAGCATGAGGATACAGAAGTGCCAGATTACATGAATACGGTCCTGAAGATTGCATCTGCTGTTGGAAAGGGCTGGGAAAGCAGATGTTTGTGGAGGGGAAGGGATTTTCTGACAACTTTGACAAGGGAACAGCCCCAACTAGATGTGATGCATTAGGAACAAGAGACTACAAGTTAGTTAAAGTACTGGAAAGCATATTTAACCTGGTCTTCATCCTGAGTTTATGAGTTCAATGTTCATTTTCTCCACAGAGCGAGGAAAATCTCTTATCACAGCAAGGAAGGCTCAAGAACTATTGGGATCACAGCAAATTCTCAAAGAAAATGGGCAGAGTAGACAACTTAGAAAATAATTTCTAGAAATTTTGTTTCAATTTATTCCCCATTTAAAAAGACCCTGGACTCCCAAGGCTATGACTTTGATAGAGTGACCTGACTCTCTTACCATCTGGCCGGTTCCAGTAGAATTGTTCCCATTCTCTTACTTTCCTAATGGACCTGCTTCTCATGGTAAAACCAAGACCCAGCCCACTCAGGCACCATACATTCTGAACTCTGCAGGCCCAAAGGAGTAGGAATAGTTGGGACTAATGGAAGAGATCCCTAAAAATTTGTTAAGGAGAGCAGCCTGGTTACATTTCTCCCATCCCTGAAACCATCATAGTCACCTTTCATAAGGCTCTTTCTGTCACATTTCCACCTACACTATATAGACTTGTAAACAAAAGCATTTTCTTTTGGCATACCATTAAAAATTCAAAGACATCAATTATTTTTCTAAATGAGCAGACATCCAGACACACATTAAAATAACCACATGTAATTCTTAACACCATCAACACAGCATCTCTGCATTAAAGATAATGTCTTTTCAGGAAATAAAAAGAATTATCATTATTTATCATGCTCCATCTTAAAAATCAACTTTCAAAATTATTATCCCAAATAAAAGAAGTAAAATTGTGGAAATAAATAAAATAATTAAATTTAAATCATTTTCTATGCTGACACCATCAATCTATCCTTCATTTCATGCACATTTCTTATTAAGAGTGAACATTTCTCTCTTTACTGTCTTCCTGAATACAATTAACACCTGATTTCAGTTTTTATGTTCAGTCTAATTTCCCATTTTGTATCTTTGACACCTCCCTAAAGCCCATTTGACTTGTCTGACACATTTGCCAGATATTATGAGCACTTTTTGCAGGATAGATATTTCTTAATGTTACCTTTTGGGGAAGTTAATAGATTTTCATGAGGTTTGACATGTGAATACAACCTTTGGCAATAAAGGGTGAAAAGCCCTTAGAACATAAGAAGAGTGATAGTTTTGAAACAGGGAAGATTAAAAGAAAGATCTTCAGACAGTGCTTTTTCAAAGTTAAAGAACAAACATATTAATAATATTTGCATGAAAGTCATACCAAATTGATGACAAGATCCACATCATGATAAGATAGTTTTTTCATGGCATAAAAAATAGAGGACTCTCTCTCTTTTCCTCCAAATGCTTTCCTGAGCTTATCTCCCCATTCCTTCCTGATACTAGTAATCATTATAACTCCTATTTACATAATTTTAAGGTTTACAAAGCCCTGTACCATATAATAACCTGGCGTCTCTTCCACAACTTCAACTCAGTATCAGCCTGCTAGATATTTGCACTAGGTTGTCCCACCAATGCCTCAAACTCAAACATTCAAGACCAAACTCATCATCTTCCCTACTAAATCTTCCCCTCCTCCCAACTTCCCTGTTTTTGTTGATTTCTCCCAGTCATTCAAGGCTCAAAGCCTAAGTGGAATCTTTGAAAAGCTTCCTTTCTCTCAACCCCTCACTTCCAATCATTTGCCAGTAATTCTACTTAGAGAATATCTTCTGCATCATTGGTCCCCCTTCTTTCTATTTACATTGCCATAACTGTAGTTCAAGCCCTCAAATTCTGTCACCTGAACTATTAGACTTCCTACTTGGATCTGCCTGCTTCCAATCTCTTCTCTCTCTGAGCTACCTTTCACACAGTTGCCAAAATAATCTATCTAGTGCACAGATTTGACTATAGTACCCCTCTGCTCAAAAACCTTTCCTAGTCTCTATTACTGATATAGACACACAAACTCCATAGGCCTGACACTCAAAGACCTCTATGGTCTGTCTCCAGCCTGCCTTTTCAGTCTTGTTTCATATTTCTCCTTTCATTCCATTTCTCCACTATACATTCCAACTAGACAGTTGTACTATTTCCTCAAATTCAATATACTGTCTCCTGCCATCAAACAGACCTTCCCTGACTCTTGGAATGTCCTCCTTTGTTAGTTCTGGTTTTCAGTACCCTTTTTTTTCCCCTGGAAAGCTTAAGTCAGATGCCACCTTTATGAAGCTTTCTGTGATTCCATCCACCTTAAACTGATCTCTCCTTCTTCAAATTTTCTTGCAGCAGTTTGTGCAAGTCTCTCCTTTGCCCCTATGATGCTCCCCCTTATCTTGATTATACCTATCTGTATACATGTTTTATTTCTCCTAGAAGACTGTAAGTAAACTCCTTGTACATATGTAGTAGGTGCTTAATAAATAACTGACTAACAGGGATTATATCATTTAAAAATTTTTTGTATTCCTAGAGCCTAAAACAATGTTTTGCACACTTAATTTTGTCTCTTGAATTGAACTGAAAATGACTACATTTGAGATCCTGTGAAACCCTACACAATCATGTCCCTAAATAAGGATGAGTTGGAAGCTAAAATTAATTGTAGAATAATGATGATTTTTTTTGCAGGTCTGTCTGTGATGTCATAAGAAGTTTCCTCCAGCTAGCACCAAGAAAATGGTTTATCTCCCAGTCTGACTTTTTAAGAATAAATTTCAGCTGTTGTTTTTTCCTCCAGTATATCTGAACACTCATGGATCCCAGGAGATCTTCTTTTTTTCCTTTAAAAAAAATAGTTGTGGGAGGCAGCCAGAAAGATAAGAGGCCCTGTTTCCTATTCTGGATGCATCTATCTTCACTTGCCTAGATTAATTCTAACCGCCTAGCATTATGTAGACCACAAACTCACTAACCAAACCTGAATCTTTCTTTACATTTGCATAGCACTGCTGAAAAGATAATGAATGAATGTTTATTAATAAACACAATTCTTTTCCTTCAGTAAACAAACAGTAAGAAACCTGTGACCATTCATCCAGGCAAAGGCCATTTAGTGTCACAAAGGCTCTGTGAACCTTTCTCCTTTATCCCCTCCTTCTAAATTCCTACTATGATCTGCCAACAAACAAGTTCAGCAGATCTCAAAGGCTTTTTAAAAGGCAACATAGAAATCCAAATTTATTTTCTCAGACCCCCAAAATATATGACTCCCTTTCAACTATTCAAATTATATAGATATTCATTTATTGCAACAAACACATACTTAAGGGAAAATTTGACCATACTGTTTACATTAGGAATGGTAATAATGCCATTTATTTACTTTTAAAAAATGTAACTGGAGGGGGGAAAACATTTTTTAGCAACAACATGCTAAGCAGTATCTCATTATTCAATTATGATGATATTCTTGTAAATCAGAATGCTCTTTAACAGGATTAAACATTTAGGTATTCTCCATGGAAAAAGAAATTAAGAAATAGAAATACAAATAAGATACCTTTGTCATCTTGACACGAATTATTGATACATTGCTTGATTTAACAGGTCTAGTTTAAGGAGCATGTGTGCAACTGAAAACTGAGTACTGAGGAAACAGAAAATGAAAGCTTAAAAAATAGATCTGCCTATTTCCAAACTATCTAGCTATGAATTTATCTAAAATTCTTTTGAATCCATTTCCATTATAGTCTGTAATTGTGACACATTCCAGTGTCACAAATTCTGCAAGTTTACCACAGATTGCATTATTTGTCCTACATTTTCTCCCTTCAAGCTGCCTTGTTCTACTACCCTGGAATTTAGTGAACAAGTCCAATTTCACCATGAGCTAGACATCATGGTGAGCAAAATTTTGCTTACTTGCTTGACTGACCTAGATTTGAATAAGTGGAAGAAAGCAGGTTGGACTGTATTTGGGAAACTGTGAAGTACTTGCCATGATTCCCAGCTACTCTCTATCACAAAAGTACATTTAATTTTTAGTTTGTTTTTTTTACACAAGTATTCTACCAGTCATGTTATATAGTTGGGAATCATGAAACATAATGACATCACAATAATCAAAATTTCAGATGATATAATAACCGAAAGAAAGACATATAGTGGGTGTAAGTAGAATACAGCATATTGCCGCCAATGTCAACTCGCTCTGTCAGTGATTGCAATAATTCTCACCAAAACACAGGGTGTCCCAAATGTCTCAGTGCAGTTTTGGCTAGCTTTTGGGATACACTGTATAAAACTTCCTAGACAAAGGCCTCTGGCATGTGGGGAGATGCTCTATGGAGGGGAATATATATATATATATATATATATATATATATATATATATATATATATATATATATGAAGGGTTTGGACAAGAGTTGCACAGGCCTTGTTTTTTTATCCTGTCATAGCAAAGCAGGGCCTCATCTTCCTCATCTTCATAGCTATCCACCTTAAATTCTGTGATGTCCTTCTTGAGAGGAGCAGTCAACCCTACTTACAGATAATGCTTTAGGTTCAATTTCCAATTCACCCCCTGACAATGTCAGCATTTTTCTGACATTTTTGGATAGGGTGGGGAACTTGAATTTTGTTTTCGAGGAACATTTAACAGCGATCATTTTATCAAGCTCTAAATGTTAGCTTGATAGTCATTATATTATAATGGATGCAGCTAGATGGTTTATTGAATGTATATTCTAGACAAGAAGTCGAGAAGACCTGGGTCCCAATCTTCCTTTAGATATTTACTAGCTGTGTGACCTTGAGCAAGTCACTGAACCTCTCTCAGACTCAGATTCCTCAATTGTAAAATGAAACAATAATACCTCCCTCACAGGATTGTTGTGAGGATCAAATAAGATACTGTATGTGAACCCCTTTGCAAAACTTAAAGTGCTCTGCAAATGCTAACTATTATTATAAGAGTGATTCAAAATATCTAAGTACACTTTGCATTGTTTTTCACTAAATGCACCCATAATTAGCCATAATGAAATTTACTGCCACTTTTCTGTCCATTCATATAACCCTGTGAGAACTTTCCGCAGCTTGCCCCTTTGGTTTATCATTTCCCTACCTGGAAGCCCTTACCTTAGAGACTTTGCTGTGTGCCATTTTCACAAACAAGGAGACAGAGTAGTTGAGCTTTAGGAGTAGGAAGGCAGCAGCTAGTGTTAATGAGCCTTAGGAGGGCATCATCCTCTCCCCTACTGGAAGGTTGCCTCTAGGCAGCAGATAAAAGCAGGGAGAGTCCAGGCCTCTGAGCTGATGTTCCTAAATTGGTCCTTATAATTGTACCTACAGAACTGACTGTGTTGATGGTAGGGAAAGCAAGAGAGTGAGGTGAGACTTCATTGTGGCAGAGACATGATGTTTGGGGGAGTCTGGCTATTAGAGTGGTTTTCCCAGTGTTATTTTGATTCCTGGGAAAGATTTTATGCATTGAGCTGAATAGCAAGCTGTCTGGGGCCTTGGGCACAGAATAGACTCTGGAGCTGGGTGGCAACAGCTCTATGTCACAAAGTCAGTGACAGTTTTGTCCTTGATAATACCTTTCAAGCCCTTTCCTATTTTCTCTGGCAAATCTGTGTCACAGATCATAGGACCTTGGCAGCCAAAAGTCAAGGGACCCTGACATGTATTCCTTTTTCCAGGTCATTTGTTAAAAAGGTTAAATCATTATGAGTCTCAGTTATAGTCTGTAAGAGAATCCCATTGTTAATGACACAGAGTCCATTTGACAGAAAGACAAAACAAGGCAGTAACAGGAAATGCTTCAATCAAGATTATGAAATAGACACAGACCCCAAAAGCACAGAAAATATTCATATGGTTTGCCAAAGGTTGGAATTATTTCAGATAATTGAAATCAAATTATACAAAGAAATTCAAACTAATTCAAGATTACCTAGGAGCTGTAAAGTAATATTTATCGTTTTCTCTTCACATCTAAGAAAACTAGTTAAATGGGTGTGATATCCTTTTAACCTATGAACATTAACAAGCCAGAAAATAGAAATAAAAGTGTCCTCAAATGGTATCACATCTAAAGGCAACTGAGTCTAATTCCAGAAGCAATAATTCAAAAAAGATAAATGTATACAAATTAAAAACATTAGACATCTTTTTTTTCTTTTTCTTTCTAGAATTACTCAGTATATGCTCACGGCAATCATTTTTGTACATAAACACTAACTTAGTCAAACTGTTCTCCTAACTTTAAAAGCCTTAGACCTCTTATCAGATTATTAGTGTTCTGGGGTGGGTATAATTACTGATACTAATTATTTCAAGAAACTCATTAAATTGTCCTAATAATTTGGTATTGTGCTTCAGTAGACCTCATGGTTACCAAAGTGATGAGTTTATGATATTTCTTTCTGAAATGTTTTACATTCTATAGGTCATTTATTAAATCTTGAATGTTAGCATTTAAAGCCCGAAATAAAAAACGATTCACCTGCAAATGGGGCTGTCTGTCGACTCTAATGTTCTCGGTGTCTGAGAGCTCCTTCTGCCCATGTGTAATCTTTCCAAGATCTCTGGATTTGTCTGTGTTATCCTCGTCTGGCTCCGTCTGAGATGATGGCACAGCCTCATTATGAACGTGGTGCTGCTCACTCCCTGGAGAGTGGTTTAGCCAAGTCATCGTTCCCAGGCTCCTTAGATTAGAGCTTGCCTTCCCCACTCCTCTAGCCATGCTGGTGTGCCCAGGATAGGGAGCTTGTCTCAATCTGGGTTACATCTAAGGAAAGGGTTAGCAAAAATCCATGTACAGCTTCTCCCTGTCATCCATGCCCCAACTTCCAGCAAGGTAAAGACATGAGGAACTATAGAATATGCCTTTCAGCTTTCCTTAGGACACGTGGAACAAAGGGCCTCAACTTCAAGGCCTTCAGGTTCAAACACATATATTCTTTAAGATTATTTACTTCTAATAGTAAAGGCTATAAGAAAACTAGTGCACCATCAGACTCAAGAGATGACATACTTTATTTACAGATGAAATTTTTATGCTTATTGTCTCATCCCAAAGGTTCACTTCAATGTATTCCCAGGTCCATAGTCTTCAACACACACACACACACACACACACACACACACACACACACACACACACACACACACACACGAGTTTCTCCCTTTTTGCATTTCAAAGAAGTAAAAGCAGAAGCTGCCTAAGTTGTTTTTTTCCTACCTTTATATTATGGTAAACTTTGTCACTGATAACATGTTTTTGGTATCAGTCAATCAATAAACATACTAAGAGCTGAGGATACAAAGAATGATAAAAGTCACTGCTCCCAGGGAACTCATAGTCTAATGGGGGAGACAACATGCAAACATCTACTACATAGAGGGTAAGTTAGTGGTAGGCTCGGTTTTTAGTTTTAAGTCTTTTCAGCTGCTTGCTCTTGATCCTGGATCTTCAACAACCACTTATTACATACTCGATCTGTGCAAAGCACTATGCTAAATAATGAGGTAAAGGCAAAGATTAAATAAGACACAAATGCCAACAGAATCTCCTTTCAATTTCAATTCACCTAGCAAAGGCATAACAATGCACACATATGTATATATGTGTTCATGCGTGTATTTATGTATATATATACATATATTTGTGTATATATTTGCATATATATACACAAATACAAAATGATACGGGATTGAATACAAAAGAAAGGTGCAAACTGAGTGCTAATTGAAGGCCGAGGGACAAAAAAAATCATTAACCATTCCAGAGATTGAATAAGATCTCAGAGACTATTTGGGGTTCCAGCAGGTAGAGAGGAGAGGGAGAGATGGCATTCTGGAGACAGAGAATGAGCAGAGAGGCAGGATAATGTAGAATGATGTGTGAAGAAGATGATAGGTAACTGAGTTCAGTGGAACCACAGAATGCATAGCAGGGAGTAGTAGTCTGAGATAGGGCTAGTTGGAATCAGAGTATGGAAAGCACTAAATGCCAAACTAAGCAGTGTGAATTTGGGTAGAGAAGTCACATGATCAGATCTGTGTATAAGGAGGACTGATCTGGTTGGGATGTGGACAACTTGGAGGGGAAGAAATGGAGATGAGTAAACAAGCTCTCATCTTCCCAAGTGGTTTATACATGATCCAACCTATTCTATTGGCAGTTTGCTTTATATAGCAGTATAGACAATATGGAAAATTTTCATGATTGAGGCCTCTTTGATCTCATTGGATGTCAAGGGAAGAGATTTGGTCAACTTAAAATATGAATGTAAGACAAAAACATGGAAATAAATAAATTAGAAATAATAAAAAAAAACCAAAAACATGCTTCTTGTGCCAAAGTGGAAATACATATAATCAACAAGGTAGTGCTTATGCGACAAAGAGCTTACAATTTAGTTGTAAGGGAAAAAGGACCAAATTATAAAGCTCTATTGGACAACAAAAGGAAAGATTAACTGCTAAATGTACAGGTAACAAAAGAACAGTCACAGGACATTGTGGTAAGTGTCCAATGAGAGGTCAACAGGAGCTCAGAGAAGAAAGGAAAGAAATCACTACAGGCCAGGGAAAGTCAGGGAAGACAAGATTAGAAATGTCTTTAGAAGCCTTTAGGAATTGATACAAAAAGATGAAAATTTGTCATTGCAAACCAAAAAATTACATCTCATTCCTATATGTGTTTAGACTTAAGAAAGGGACAGATTGTTTTCATCCGAAGCTTTCAGTTTTAACCTTTATCTGGAGAGTGTCCATTTATATCTTGCACAGACTTTTTCGTAGACTAGTTAACAGCTACCTGAGTTGACTTGAGTAATCTAGAGGAAGACTATAATTCTTTGCTTCCTTCTGGCTGTGGAAACTTCAACTCAGCTCAATAAACATTTATTCAGAATTCATGTGCAAGGGACAAGGGATACAGGAACTCACATGCTACCATCTACTGGGATATACAATACATGTACAGCTCAGTACATAATTCTGTGTAAATCCTCTAACTGCCTTGAACCTCAGTTTCCTCAACTATAAAATGAGGGGATTGGTTTTGATGGCTTCCAATACCCCTTTTAATTCAAAATCTATAATTCTATGATGAGGAAAGGCAAGATAATTAATGAGGCCAGAAGAAGGAGGAGGGAACCATTAACAACTAGTGGAGACAAGGAGAGAATTGGATAAATCTTGGAGTAGGAGGTGGTACCTGAGCTGAATTTTGAAGTAAAAGTAACTCTAAAGGTACAGTTGAGGAGGAACAATATTATGGATATAATAATGGTGTTAAAATGATGAATTGGTTGGCAGGTGAATGGATGTCAGTCACTTTTACCTACCTTTTTCTGTGGTTGACTGTATTTGTGAGATGACTTTCTCTCCAGCCACTCCATTAGTCCATGCCCCCTAGAGAGTGACTTTCAAACCAAGACCTTAACAGATGTCAGGTCTCCACCTCAATGCCAGGCTAGTCTGTTCACTAACTATTGGGCTGTTTAACTCATTTGCCTAAAAAAAAACCTGGTGAAATGTTCTTTTTTCTATTATTATAAATATAAATTAACAGCTATTTCTTTGACTTTGAGTCCTCAGCTAAAGATCATACTTTGGCAAAATACTACAATTTTCAATCCAGCTCTCTCTCTTTCCTGTACTCCACTGAAGTCCAACAATAACACAAATAATTTAGCAATATAGGCAGTTAACAACTCTATCACTTGGTTCTTAAGAGATAAAGTAAATAAAAACAAAATGGTCAATTTTTAAGAAACATAAAGGTGAGGGTAGGGAATGGGAAAGCATTAGACTCAGAGGCAAGGACTTGCCTTCTTGGAAGAGAAACCAAAAGGGAAAGGGGAAGAAAAATTTTAAAAACCACTAAGCTTCATTTGTAGCTACAACCAAAATGTTGAGGCACAATAAGTTTATCAAAGTCAGACCCTTTACCAGAACCAACGCCATGACAACACTCCTGGAGAGAGAGAGAGAGATAAAGGAGGAGACTGAGGAACATCTAGCTAAGATCAATAGTTCTCCATCTTTATCATCTTGGTATTCTTGGAGATATCTGGAAGAAGAATGACCAGGGTGCAAGGGATACAAATCAAAGTCATTTGCAAGAAGCTCCTTCTCTCTTACTCTACATCTCAAAATTCTTTGACATCATCCCCTATTCTCTCCTCCTTTACTCCAGTCTTGATGATGAGATGGTTCCGCTCCTCTACATAGCCAATCCCTCCATACTTATATTCCCAATCCCATCCTCTCCATCTCCTCTAGTAGTTTGCTTCAGTAATTATTCTTTCTGTTTCTCTAAGCTTCAATCTTTCCTTATCTACTGGCCCAATAGAACAGGCTCTTTTAGGGCAAAGATTATTTCATTTTTGTCTCTCTCTAATACCCTAACATAATTGGTGCTTGTTGAATAGTCATTTAGCTGGTAAGAGAACTTTAGAAACCTTGGAGAGAGAAGTATAGCAACACTGTTGAATGATAGAATGCAAAGCACTGAAAAGTGACTGGGAGGTAAGGAAGTAGAGAAATTAAATGTAGATAACTTTGTCTAGGAGTCTGGCTATAATAGAGAGAAGAGCTATATAATGGCCAATGCTCATAGAAGGGGTCAAGTGAAGCTGTTCTTTTTTGTTTTTGTTTTAAAGATGGGGGAGATTTTGAACATATTTGTAGGCAGTAGAGAAAGAGTCACTAGATAAGGACAAATTGAAGATGAGAGAAAGAAATGGAAGAATGATCAAGGCTATAAGCTCCTGGATAAAGTAGGAGGGCAGAGGCTTAACCTTTGACTTTTTCTGGTCACTTTAATAGCATACCGACTAAATTTCTATCTAATGAAATTCTGCTGGAATGACAAGTCCAATTCTGAAATTTAAATTCCATAAATGGAGAGACTCCAACCATACTAAGAAATCATATGCAAAAATATAATTTTCACTTTTATTGTTCCAGCTGTTATCCTGTTAATTGATACAACCTATTTATTCATAAATAAATGTATTCATAGCAAAAATATGGATCATCAAATCAGATGTAACCTTCTGTCTAAACATTTAAAATTCCTCAACTAGAGATCTTTTTCCCATGTAATTATTATCTACAGGCTGGAAAAAAATCCATCATTATTGATGCTACTCTCTGCTATGTATATAAAAGCATGACTTGATTTGGCAATTTAGAGTAGAATATCTTGCTTTGTGATATCAAACTGTTGTGTCAATATTGATTGATAATATATAGTATCTTTCAACATATTGAGTTGACATTTCTACATAATGCTAACTATAATGTCAAAGAAAATCTTATAGCATTAGTAGAATTTAATAAATATATGATTTTCTTGGTCAGAATTTATGTGCTCTGCATCACTTAGAAAAATAGCTTAAAGAAGTTAAATTGAGAGATTAACATAGAAGAAAACTATTCTTTTCATCTATACTAGTCTGCTTGCTATAAAATATGGGGTGCTATATGTCAAGCCCCACATTTATTCCCTGTAGCATACCTATGTATACAAAGGAACCTTTGAATGCCATTGTTTATGAAATGGGGATATCTGAATTTTTAGTTTCAAAAGGCATGGTTGAAGACCCCAGGAAATACCATAGGCTATGCAAGTGATTTACAGAGGATATGTGCCACATGAGGATAAAGACTCAGAAATACTCTGCTGCAGGGCAATCAAAAGCCCACAAATAGGCCTTAACATGCCTTCGAAGGAACACACTTAAGGTTGCTAGTCTTAAGTGGATTCTGTCACTATAAAAATTCTTAACTACTTGTATATGTCAATATGGAACATTAGTATAATTCTTAGCACCTCTTTGGTGTCTGCATCTGAAGGAGCCAAAGAAAATATGCTCAACTAGGCATAAATAACAGAACTTAGCATCATATTAGTTATTTGGGGAAACATCCAATATGGTATTTTGATATTTTTTCATTGTTGTGAATCATAACAACATTATTAACATATCAACAACTTGACAAAGTGGGGAAATAAATGCTATGTATTTGTGTGTGTGTGTGTGTGTGTGTGTGTGCGTGCGCACGCGCAAGTGTGAGTGTGTGGGCTACACAAGAGTGCCTAAGAATAGATGGATGTGGTCAAAGCACCAGGGGTGAGAGAGAGAATTTCTTAGGGACTTTAAGCCATGAGAACTGTGTATCCACAAGTAAGAGAAAAAGTCTTTAAGGCACACAAATTGCTGCAATGCTGCTAAGTTCATTTCAATTACAAAACCAAAGTGCCAGTCATTCTTTCCAAGGTAATAAGGGTTGTATTTCCATACACAAAGTAAGAATGCCTGTATTATACAGCAGATGGTCAAGGACACTTCTTTGGTACAGAATTGTTGAGATAACAGAATGTCCTGCACTGAAGGAGGCACTTTTTGTTCCTATGTGCCAACACTGACAGGGATTCTTACATCTCTCAGGAAAGCAGGAATCAATATATTTTGGTAACCAGGCAGAAGACAGAACATCCAACCCGACCAAATATGAGCTCCCTCTTGACATTGCTATCCCCTCTCTCTGCTTTGGGAGAACCAGTTCCTTTCCAGCATGTTAATTTCTGAATTGCTGATTGGCTTCAGAACTCTACAAATTGCCCTCCGGTGTAAACTATAGGAGTTAAAGATGTCTACACACTTTGATGGTCTCTTTCATCCTTCAGAAATCTTGGAACCTCTGCTGTGAGAGACTCCTCTCTAGGAGAAGAACAAGAAGCAGCATTCCTATAGACTCCACATCATCAAAGCCCTTGACAGGCATTAACTGACTGACCTTCCCCTCAGGCAGGCAAGTGATGCTATCCTATTCCTCTGTCACAGTTGAGGAAACTGTTGCTGAGAGATGGAATGAATGGCTGACCCAAGGCCATCCAGGGCAGAAATATTTAAGGTTGGGATTCACATTCATAAACAACTGGAATCCATCGTCAAGGGGATAAAGACTAATACTCTGGACCTGACCGAAGACCACTGAGAGAAGCAGATTTATAAGACCTCTGAGGAATAAGATCTGGAGCTTTAGTTAAGATGACTCTTTGCCTTTACATTGAAAAAGTCTGCCTTTTATCAAAATACAAATCTTAGCATGGTGAGGTGCGAAATTACAAAACAAAAACTTTAGTAGGGCAAAAGCTCTTACTGCCTCCTTAATTGTAATGCAAGATCTGCCTCTGAAGCAGTTTTCAACCTGAAGCAAAGTACCTTGTGCCTATTTCAGACAGAGATGAAAGCCAAATCTCTAAGTGCAGGAAAGAGCCAATCAGATTCTCCTAAGGGTGGGAGATAAAGCAAGAGAGGAAAGGGAGGAACACCTTCCCTCAAGGGGAAGGGACAGGGTTAGGAACGGCTACTTCCTACCTTTCCAAAGCCAGGTGGAAGCTCCTCTGTGATGAATTATGGGGGTCCTGGGCTTGGCAGAGGGGACAAAAACTAGGATTAACATATCAAAAGCAAGTAAAAAGGAGGGGGAAAGAACTAGGAGGGCGATAACACGAGGAGCTTTCTGGTGGGCTTCTTAATAATCACTCAATGCTCTGCACTGAACCATTTTTATACCCCTTCTTCCCACTCCCCCATTTTCACCAATGCTCTTCATTCCTGGTGTTTGTTTGGGTTTTGGTGTTGTTATTGTTTTTAATTTTAACCCTTCTGGTAACTGAGGACCATTATATTCTACTTAGAAGGGCAAACTAGTCCCTATATGACTATAGGATTAAAAAGGAAGGAAAGTCTTTGCAGTTTATTAGGAGGGCTCTTTCTCTAGGAATTATTAATGGATGCATGGACAGGATTTACAGGAAACTGAACGGCTAAATCTCTAAAGATTTAGATTTCTATTTAACAAACTGAATGACAAACTTCCAACAGCTAATTAAATAATTTCTGAGGGGGTGATGCCACCAAAGAAAGCAGAATTTCCTCAAATTGACATTTGCAGGAACAAGTGACTGAAGAGTGATAAGTTGTATTGGGTTGCTTTTACCCAGGTCTCACTTCTTTCTCACACCTCTCCTTTCCTGCCTGTGTCTATGACTTACCTTGTGCTAGTTCACCTAGTCTCACAGACATGCCACCTATTTTTCTCTAAAGGAATATCTGTGGAGGAACTTCTGATGAAGCATCCCATTTCTTTAGGCAGAGTCTAATGTCAACTATTTCAGGCACTGAGAATTTAGCTTCTCAAGAGAGTAAACTTTTTCACGGGACTTTCATGTTAATGGTTCAAAAGGCTTCACTCCATGTAACTTTTTTCTAAAATTTTGTCAGTTGTACTGTTACACAACACAAACACGCAAGCGCTCACACCCACACGAATCTCTTTCTAGCCTTATTTCTAGCTACTCCCCTAAGTTCTAACTAAACTAAAGCCAAGCCTGTTCCCTGAAGAACTCTCTCTATAGTTTTCTACCTCTGGACCTTTGATCCCCACATCATCTCAAATCCCTTTTTCCATCTCCCTCTACTGAAATCTTACTCATCCTTCAAGGCTCAGGTCAAATGTCATCTCACTCATTATGTGTTCCTGGAATTCCCCAGTTAAAAGGATCTCTTTTTCTTGTGAATGCCCATAGGACTATGAACCTTTCTTAGGACTATAAAAGCACCATTCCTTATGTGGTAGTTAACTGAGTACAGTATGAACCCCCCGCTTTGGGGATATTTGATGGAACCCCTTCCCCAACTGTATAACAGGAACAGTTATCTGCCAGTGGTGGACCTCTGACCACTTCCTGTCAGATGTGATGACTCTTTTAGTGGGCTGCTAAGCTGAACTCCCTAGAGTTAGGAAAATTCAAGCTCTTCTTCCTGCTGGATTCAGTATATAAAAGCTACTCTCTGAGCTTTGGAGTGTCAGTGCAGGGATGCATTTCCTCACACAGTCATGAGCCTCCTAGGAAAAACCTATATCTTGGATGGGGCTGCTTTCTGTTGTGTCTTATTTCCTTTGGTAGAGGGCCTTCTGAGATCTTGAAAGGTAGCTGGTGTCTGCCACCTGAACAGTGGGGCTTCAGTTACCAGGGTACTTGCATCAGAAATGCTAGCAGAGGCTGACCAGCTGAGAAGGAAATAGTTTCCTACAGAGAAAGTGACCATGACAGGAAGCAAGAGCTTCCTTCATGTTATTAGGATAGCCTCAGTGGAAGTGAAATGTAAAATAGCTATTGAATAGCCGTGCTACAGATGTACCAATAAGACTTGAATATTAGCTTCCCAACTGATTGTAATTATACTATTATTCTTTATGGCTTATTTTTTTTGTATAGGAATAAAACTGTGCCATACATGATTCATGTTAGCATCTAGGTACACTTTTTTACTTCCTTTCTCTGTTCTTGGGAGGACCCCTCAGATTAGTGTCAAAATAGAATTATTTCTCAGGAATATGAGGTGAGGTAGCATTAAAGCCCTGAGATCTTAGTTCCCCTATTGAGGACACAAGCAAATTCAAAGCAATGAACACAGGATAAGTCACTAGGACAGGTAAGGGACAAGGATGATCAAAAGTCACCAGCCCCTGTGGCCTCAGCCTAGCAGTGTCTGGCTAGCTGCTGTGCTGGATTTATCCATCTTATCTCCCATGTAAGACCAAAAAGTCATTCTGGGAAGGGGCCATATATTATATATAGCAGGCTTTAAAAAATATTTGTTGAATGAATGCATCCTTGCCCTAAAGAAGCTCACATTGTGTGATATGACATGCATCACACATTCAACACAAAGAAAGCACTACAAAATATTTCAACATGAGCTTTCATTTGCTGCTAATATTCCTACTTGCATTAGGGAGGTGAAACATCTGTGAATCGATGGCAAGATGGAAATAAGATCTTATAGTCATGCAAAAGAGGAAAAGGAGTGAACTTTTGATGTCTTACAAGGGAATATAACCAATTGATCATCCAGCATTTGTTAAACGCCTATTATAGACCCAAGATACAGAGACAAAATGAAATAGTCTTACCTTTGAGGAGCTTACATCCCATTAGTGAAGATAACAGGGTCCAACATATATCCAAAAATATGTGCAGAATATACACAAGGTAATTTAGGGGTGTAGTCACTAGTAGCTGGGGAGAAGTTAAAAAAGGATCCATGTAGAAGGTCACACTTGAAGGGAATTTGGGATTCTAAAAAGGTGAGGGTGCAAAGAAAGTGCGTTTCAGGCATGGTGGAGTCACAGTCTATGCGAAGACCCAGAGATTAGAAATGGAACTTCATGGGTGAAGAACAGCAAGAAGACAAGTTTAGGTAGGCCATAGAGTGAGTGTTGGGAGGTGATGTGTAATAAAGCCTGGAAAGGCAGGTTGGAGTCAAATTATCAAGGGCTTTAAATGCCAAGCAGAAATTTATATTTGACCTCAGAGGTAATAAGAAACCAATGCAGTTTAATGAACAGAAAGGTGACATGATCAGATCCATGTTTAAAGAAAGTCACCCTAGCAGAAGTGTGGAGGATGCATTAGAGAGGCAAGACGTTTAAGGCAGAGAGACTAATTAGGAGGCTACAGTGCTAGCCCAGGTGAAGGTTGTAGTTATGTGAATGAAGAGACAAGGACTAATGAAAGAGACGTTGTAGATACAGAAATGAGATTGGCAACTGATTATAAACATGAGGTGCAAGAGAGGGAGGTGTTGAAAAAGACCTCAAGGTTATGAACCCAGGTTAATGGAAGTATCATGGTGCCCTCAATAGTTATAACAAAGTTCTGAAGAGTTTGAGAGAAAAGATAATGAGTTTTGTTTTGGACACTTTGAGTCTGAGATGCCTATATTCAGTTTTAAATGTCCGTTGGGGAGTGGCTAGGTGGTGCAGCGAATAGAGCACCCCTCCTGGAGTCAGGAAGACCTGAGTTCAAATCTGGCCTCAGGCACTTAACACTTACTAGCCATATGACCTTGGGCAAGTCACTTAATCCCAATTGCCCTGCCTTCCCCGATCTAAAAACAAAACAAAATAAAATAAATGTCCATTAGGCAGTGATTTAAGACTTGAGCTCAGGAGATACTGTCTCCTACATTCTGTTGAGTTCCAGATTTACCTCTTGGCATATTTCAAATTCTACCCAACATCTCCTGCTAACATTCCAGGATAATTACCTTCACACATCTTCAAGTTGACCTTGCTAGTCACCCAATTCTTCACATCTCCCCTAAAGCTCTCATCCTTGATCATCTTTTCTTCCTCACATCACATTTTCTAGACATGGAATTCAGAATCATATTTGATTCTTTTCTCTTAATGGGGTAAGTAAGATAGCACAGTGGCTAGAGCATCAGGCCTGAAGTCAGGAAGATCTGAGTTCTAATCCAACCTCAGATACGTACTAGTTGTTTGATCCTGGGCAAGTCACTTAACTCCTGTTTGCCTCAGTTTCTTATCTATAAAATGAGGATAATAATAGCACTTACCTCCCAGGGTTGCTATGAAGATCAAATGAGATAATAATTATAAAGTGTTTAGCACAATGCTTAGCATATAATAAATGCTATATAAAATAAGTGTTAGCCATTATTATTAATATTATTAACGTTCTCCCACATTTAGAAATAATAAGAGAACATTAACCAATGTATATTAGATTAAGTCAAGTTCAAGTAGGTTTTCCTGGGTGTTTCCTAAGTGCCTTCTATTCTGTGTTCTACTCTGTGGGGATTATAGGAGCATAACACACAATCCCTGGTTAAAAGGAATTTACAATCAATTTGGAAAGATAAAACATACATACGTGAAATAGCTAGTAACAAGAAGAAGAGTATGATTAACTACCAACATGAATAGGACAGATAATAAACGCTCATTAATTACAGGAAGATTTCAGCTAATTTAACACAGACACATACCATACCTAGTGAGCATTTTCAAGAAATGAAAAATGAACATACAGTAACCACCTCATAGTGACTTCCATCCTGTGGGAGGGATCAAAACAGCCTCTCTCACATGGAGTCCTTATATTATTAATTACCTTGTGGTGACTTAATTATTGCTAATCCTTCTTTCAGCCTGCTACCAGTGATATGGTCTGTTTTATGTCCTGTTTAATGAACCATTTTTATAGAAGTTGTAGAATTTGTATCTCTAATTCATACTTAGGATTAACTTCCCTTTTCTTCCTGCATAATATATAACTGATGCTCTGCCCTTTTTTTTAAACTTTTAGATAGATACAAAACACATAGCATATTCATTTCCCAAGACTGTCTGCTCCATAATCCTTGTGGCCTTTCCTTATTTCAAGATGATCATAGATGCACATTTGATTTTCACATGCAAAGACTATGTCAACAATAACAATTTTTAGAAAGATCAGACTGTTGAATCTGGGACTAGAATGCATTTCTCCTTATTCTTAGTTCCTGGCTATTTCAACTGTAACATGCTGCTTCCTTTAACACAAAATTAGCATCCCAGGATATTTAAAATGTTTCATGACAAATACTCAAAATTCAAGCCCCAAATGAAAGAGAATAAAAAATTCAATACATGAGTCTCATCCTATACCCTGTCAGCCAAGCCTAAAGTCTGGTGGATATGCCTATAAATTCCAGAATGAAACTTGAAATCTGAGAGCTTGGTCCCTCATCATCTAAACCTAAGAATGGCATAAGAATAATAAAAAATGATGGTAATTAACTCTTATATAACACTGTAGGCTTTCAAAGTGCCTTCCTCAAACAACAAAAATCTGGTGGGTATTGTATTAGAATCCGTTCTTTGAAACTGACAAAACTGGGACTCAGAACAATTCAGTCCCTTACTCATGCTATATGGTAAGTATTGAAGCTAAGCTTTCCATACATTTCATCATTCATCTATTCATTCAATCATGCATTCAAATATTTATTAAGCTCCTACTGTGTGCAGACCACTGAGCTAAATACTAGAAGAAACAGTTTATTAAATGACATTATATTTGCTCTGAATAGAACTTACAATCTAGTAAAGAAATAAGACAAAAATGCAAATAATTATATACATAATATTATATAAAAAGTGCATTAGAGAAGTGCAAAACAAAATGCTAAATGAGGTCATAGAGGGATCAAGGAAGTTACAAAGAGTAAGTAGCATTTCAATTAGACTTTAAAGGATGTGTTTAAAGCAGGGGTGGGGAACTTGAAGCCACATGTGGGCTTCTAGGTCCTTGGGTGTAGCCTTTGGACTGAGTCCAGAACAAATCCTTTTAAGGGGTTTATTTATTTGTTTGTTTATTTGTTTGCTGCTTTTTGGAGCGGGGAAGGCTGGGTAATTGGGGTTAAGTGACTTGCCCAAGGTCACATATCTTGAAAGTATTACGAATCTGAGGCTGGATTTGAATTCAGGTCCTCCTGACTCCAGGGCTGGTTCTCTATTCACTGTGCCATCTAGCCACCCTTTTAAGGGGATTTATTCTGCAAAGTTTGGATTCACTCAAAGGGCTGTGTTTGAGGACCTAGAGGGCCACATGTGGCCTTGAGGCCACAGGTTCCCCATCCCTGGTTTAAAGACATTGATTGATTATAACAATTTCCTATAGAAATTTAAGCCATATAAAGCAATCATAACAATGAGACCAAAAAACCTTATAAACCACCTCCATTAGTAAATGGTCTATCTTTTCACCAAGCACATAGTTATGGGAGCCAAGGAAAATCTCAGTTGAAACTCATTTGCAAAATATTACAGAGGAGAATGGTGGAAGATTGTGAGCTGTATCACCTTACACAATACTAAAGAGCAGGGAAGGGAAAATGAATCTGCAGAAAACTTCCCATAAGACCTAAGTCAAAGCATCCACAAACCATTTATAGATGAAGTAGAATGGCAACAAGTCGACCTCCCCCAAAAAATCCCTCTCCAAAAGTAAAAAATAAAAATATAACAGAAGTTTCAGTATTATCAGAGGGACTTATTTTCAACATCAACGACAGGAGAATAACCTTATTCATGGGTATACTCCAGAGCTCTGCCCCACATACTCTTCTCTCCTTTCTATGCCTTCTTTTTTAGTATTCTTATCAGATACTGTAAACTCCACTATTAGCTCTGTGTAGAAGACTCTAGATCTACATCTCTAGCCTTTTTCTCTCCTGAGTTCTAATCATTGACCACCCACTGCCAATTAGACATTTCCAACTACATTTCCCATAGATATCTCTAACTCGACATGTCCAGAGCAGAACTCATTATCTATCTTCCACAAATCCTCCTCTCTTCTTAATTTCCCTATTATTATCAAGGATACAACCATCTTAGTCACCTACATTTGCAATCTGAGATGACTCCAGGCCTAACACTCTATCCATCGTGCCACCTAGCTGTCTGGCCACCTTATTCAGACCTTCATCATTTCTTTCCTGGAATTTTGTAATAGCTCCCTAATTGATCACCCTGATTTTAGTCTCTCTTCTCTACAATCCATTTTCCACACAGATGCAAAACTTTTCTTCCTTGAGTACAAATGTGAGCAAGTCACTTTCCTGTTAAAGAAGTTCTCCCTATTCCTTCTATGATAAAATATGAACTTCTCTGTTAGGCATTTAAATTTTTTCACAACCTAGCACCATTCTATCTTTCAGACTTATTATACATTACTCTCCTTCACATACTCTATATTCTAGCTAGGCTGGACTACTTGCTGTTCCCCATACATGACAGTCTATCTCCCATCTATGTACTTTTGCACAGAATGTACTCCCTGCCTAGAAAGCATTGTCTCCTTGCCTGTACCTTGGAAAGTCCCTACTTTCCAAAAAATAACCTCAATAACACAAAAACAAAAAACAAACACAGCTCTGTTACCACCTTCTTACTGAGCAACTAAAAGCAAATAACTAGAATAAATAATGAAATAGAGTGAACATTGTTTTTAAAAAATAAGATCACATATGATCTCATATATGCCAAATGTTTAAAAAAACTGGGTTCAGAATTTTCTAATTTTTCAATTGTTATTTGAATTTCTTAAATACACCAACGTAACAATTTGCTAACTTACATCACAAGGCAATTGTAGGTAATAAACTAAACTTCCTTCCCTTTCTGGGACTTGAATCTGAGGTGAAGAATGAAATAGATGAACACTAGAAGTTAAATGATGATAGAATCAATGCCCATTTTAAAGGCCCTTTTTAGCTTACCTAACTACATTGGCAAATATCAAATTCATAAGCAAAAGGGCTCATTCTACAAGTTGAATCCTCATAGATTCTTTTAGATTCTTCCTTCAGCCTGTTGCTGGCAGGTTTAGATAAGGAAAAGAGGAGCAAGGAGTATGGAAAAATATAAATTCTCTTGTCCAGAGGTTCCTAATTTGATGTTCTCATTAGAGCTATGAGGTTTGAGCTAGCTCTCACTACCTGACCTGGTTATTGGCAAAGCAAACTTGAATTGTGTTAAGTCCTATTTTGTAGTAGAGTTTAACAGAAAGGGGTAGGGGGTTTCTGCAAGTGACCTAAACTGGAAAAGTAAAATTGTTAAAAGAAGTTACTTTGGAACCCCATCCATTTCAGCGTCTCCAGAGAACCAGGGGACTGCATCTGGAGATGTTTCAGAAACCAGGCAGTTGTGTAAGGTGAGATGTTTGAGCCTTAGATGTGATGGACTGATGAAATGGACAATGGGAATGAGTTACTGAGAAAGAGGCTGTGCCATCATTTTCTGTAAGACCTGCTTGCCAAGGGGATTGCCCCCAGTGGCTCCTGTCAATGTGTCAATCTATCTCCTTCCCCTCACATTGTTGCCCATCATAAGCCCCATAGTTAAAAAAAATCTTTGATAAAGCATTTGTCAAATTAATTAGTGATTCACTGAGGTGACTGTCTCTCAAGTGAATCAAAGTGGGGAATGAGAGAAATTAATATTATACTATTGTGTTAATGATGAATTATTAATTTGTGATCCACCCTTTTCCTTCTATTTTCTGTAAAGGCCCAGTTCCTGTTAAGGTCAGTCAGTCTGCAAAGGGCATGGCTGATTGATGAGCTTACTCTTAGCCCTCGAGCCACATAACCCTATACATCTACACAAAGTCCTCCTCCATTGCTCCATATTGGCATGGAGTTAATCTGGGGTTTTCAATGGTTATACCATTAGTGTTCAAGCTCTGACATTCTATAATGCTATAAAGGTTTTTATTATGGTCCTATAAATAGATAATATTTATTTTCCAAGGATTAGCCTAGCTAAATACAGAGAGATTGATCACCAGTAGTCTAACTACTTACTGATGAATTCTTTAGCTATGGAAACTCATGAAACAAAGAAAAATATAAAATGGCCCTCTGACCTATGCACCCCCCCTTCTGCTTCTGTAGTTACCATGACAGATTTATGAAAGAGGACTAAGAATCACAGTTAACATGCCATTTAGAGACCTTAATTTGATACTCTAAATGGAAAATTCCTGTCCAGTTAATCCTGGAATTCTTGCTGTAAATGAAACCAGAAGGCAGAAGGAATACAGTCAGTATGAATCAAGAAGAAGCATGTCATAGTGGATAGAGAGTCAGCCTCAGATTTGGGAAGGCCTGGGTTCAAGTCCTTCCGCTGGCAAATACTGCCTATGTGACCATGTTACTTAACCCTCAGTGCTCTGGACAATTCTCTAAGACTGTAAGTTGAAGATAAGATACCAGCATGCACTGGTAAAAGGAATTTCTTTACCTGGAAGTTCCCTAAATGAGATCACAGGTCCAGTTCCTATCCCTGTGAATCAAGAAAAATGAACTTTGATACAGAATGCCAGAGCCCTAAATACCAAGGCAGCAAGGACTGTGTCTCAGAGTGGGGAAACTGATATAGCGCTTACTGCACCTTCCCAAAAGTGCTTCCTGCTCTGTCGCCCTGATTCTGGAAGCAGCGGCCACTGCCAGATTCATCTCCAGATGACCTCCTTCCCTGGATCAGCTACTGACAGTGGTGGAATACTTTGTGGTGAATATACTTATAACATTGTAGAAATTGAGAGTTTGAAGGTATACATCTTACTTAACAATGACTACCCTATTCCTTCCCCCTACTGCCGCCACCACCACCGCTATCACCACCACAGCAGATGGGTGCTGTGATGATGATTTTTTCAGCAGCATGAAAAGATCCCAGTGTCCCAAGGCCAGCTTCCTTTGCCATGATGGCACTTCGGGAAATCTCTCCCACTACCTCCCCCCATCCCATAACTGCTTGCCCCAGGTGAAAATATTGCTAATTACGGCTCTGCTGAGTTTATTAGATTGTAAGGGAAAAAATTAAATACAGATTGAATACATGGTTTGTGACTGACCTTTAAAAAAAATCAGACCTGTAATTTTATCAGTGTAGGGAGCTCCTGGTGGTGGGGGAACAGGGGGAATCCCTCTGCTAATGTAGATCAATGCCTTCTCTGCAACTGGAAGTCTTAGAGAGTGCCTGGGGTGTGGAGAGGTGAATTAACTTGTCCAGTGTCACATAGTCTATGTCTGAGGGAAGACTTGAAAACAGATCTTCCTGACTCTGAGGCCAACTCTCAATCCACTTCACCATGCTGTGTCTCTATGATTTACTTTAGATGACTTTTATAAGAATAAATAAAAATGAATTCCTACTGAAATTCTGTCTCTTGAATCTCATCAACTTCTATGAGTACCACTCTAACACATATAACTCATACATAAACATACACATATTATACATATATATATATGTGTGTATATATATATATATAATCTCTCCTCTGTACTTTACTCATACTTTATCTCCTCCTTACTAGATATTTGCCTCCTCGTCATTCTTCTCAGGTATCTACTGTCCTATGACCAACAAACCCCCTCCTTCTCTTCTCTCTGAATCCCTGTGACTCAGAGTTCAAGGCTGCTTAGACAAAAATTCTCTTCCCCTGTTACCATCTCCTGCTCCTTTGTTTCCTTTTGCCACAGCCCTACCCCTCCTGGGTCCTTATTCCATTCTGTCTTACTTCTCCATTGTGTCCCTGCCTAGAAAAATATAAGTCCCATGAGAGCAGGGCCTATTTCCCTTTTTGTTTCTGTATCCCCAGTGCTTTGCACAATGACCTGAACATAATGTGCATTTAATAGATGCTTGTTAAATGAATGTTGAATGCCCTATGGAATTCTCAATCTATTGTTAACAAATTGTCCTTCATATTAGACATCTTCTCACACTCCATCCATCTCCTTGTAATCATGAAACTCTGGCTCCCTTTGGAAGACATTACATACATCCCTGCCCACTTTCTTCAATGCTGGCTGATCCTTGTCTCATGTTCCCATCCATACTGAGCCTAGAGGAAGAAGAGGAGGCATAGTCCTAACTCTTTACCACCACATCCAGAAGCCTCTTTCTTATATCATCACTCAGTAAATTATACAGATTATTGCCAGAATCTGGTAGCAATTATCTACCAGCCCTCAGATCATTCTCTCTCCTTTCTTAAAGAGTTCAGTACCTTGTTCAAAGTCTTTCTATTCTGCCTAACTCTTACATTTATTCTTGGGACCTCAATATACATGTTAATGTGTCCTTAAACAGGCTGGCTAATCAAATTTATCAACCTCTTCACTTCCCATGACCTACAGTTTCTCTCTACTTTAGCCACAAACGTGAACTGTCATGCCTTGCATCTCATCATCACCTATATGTTTTCTACCTCCAAAATCAAAGATTCTGAAGTTTCTCTACCTGATCTTCCTGTTCTTCCATCTATCACTGATCTTCACTTCTCCTAAGCCTATTCTTCCTCCTTACAATAATTTCTATCCTTCCTGCCTCAATTTCCTCTCTTCAAAATCATGATACTCCTAATTAACCAATTCAATTTTATGCTGTCCTCTGAGTTTACCCCTATGTCTTTTGTAATGTCATTTAACTTTTTCCAAACCTCAAATCTGGTTTACATCTCTCTCTCTCTCTCTCTCTCTCTCTCTCTCTCTCTCTCTCTCTCTCTCTCTCTCTCTCTTCTTTACGACTATTCATATGCTGCTGATTACTACTGGAAGAAGTATCATAGTAGTGCTGAGTTGGTCCTCTACAAATTTATGCTATCTAATTTTGATTGGAACCTCACTGATACACTTATTCCTTTCTGTTTGATTTTCTATTGCATTTACCATAGATCCTGCTCTAAATACTCTCTCCTCAAGTCACTTATACCACCTCCTTTGCTCTTCCTCTCATATATACTTTTCCAAGAAAATTGAGGGCATCCATCAGGACCTTCCTCTTCTTATCACTGCTATACCTCAAAACCCTTCTATATCTTCCCCCATTCCTCCTTTATTCTGGTCTCAGAGGAAAAGGTGGTCATTCTCTGTACCAAGGTCAACCCATCTACCCCTGCCATTCAACCAATCCTCCTTTCTCTCCTTCAAGAGCCCATCTTTTCAACCATTTCCTCTCTCTTTTACAAAAATCTTTAGTCTCTGTCCACTGGCTCCTTCCCTATGCCCTAGGAATATGCTCAAATCTCACCCATTCCTAAAACAAAACAAAACAAAGAAAAAACTTCCTTTACTCTTGTTATCCACACATGCTATCATGCTATATTTCCCCTCTGTTTTATCGCTCAGGTCCTAGCAAGATCTTTCTAAACTCTTTTCCTCTTCCCTCATTTGTGTCTCAATTCCTTAACATCTGGCTTTTGACCTTTCCACTTGATTGTTGCTCTCTCCAAGATTAATAATAATCTCTTAATTTCTAGGTTGAATGGCCTTTCTCAGTCCTCATCCTTTTTGTGACTTTAAAAGTTAATTGACAGAATCTCAGCAATCATATTCACCAATTTCTTTCAGTTTCCAAGGATGTAGTTCAGGGGTTCTTTTTTTTGTCTCATATATGACTTTGGTAGTCTGATGAAAGCAGACTTAGGATAATGTGTACATAAAATAAAATACCTAGGATTATAAAGAAAAATAATTATATTGAAATAAAGACATATTTTTCCCTTCTAAGTTCACAGATCCCCACAAAACATATTGATGTACAAGGGATTCTTATCCATTTTCAACCTCTGAGGACCCAAGATTGAGAATCCCTGATGAAATTCATCTAGATCAAGTAACTTGAGTTCATCAAGGGCAGCTCGATGCTCTCATCAGTTTCTGACTTATCTTGACTGTCAATTTCCTGTCAGCCATTTTTGCTATTTCTTTTCCAGTGCAAAATTCATTCTCCCTGGCAGAGAAAACAGAAACAAAATAAGAATTGAACAGTTTTGCTTTCTTGCTGCTATCAGTTATCATTACCCCCAACTACTCCAAGCAGCAATACTAACCCTTCTTTGATTCTCTTCTCTACCTTCAAAAAAGTTTTTAAAATTTAAAAAAAAAAAACCCAACACCATTTTTTGTTCTCCCAACAGATTTAGCTTATTACAACTTTTAGCACACTTAACACTACTTTTCCTTCTTTTAATTAATAAGCATTTTTTCTCTTTCCCACTTCCTCCTATTTAAAGAAAAAAGAAAAACACAACTCTTGTTAAAAAATATGTATAGTTGGGGCAGCTAGGTGGCACAGTGAGTAAGAATGCAGGCCCCAGAGTTGGGAGGACCCAGATCGATTCCAGCCTCAGATACTTAGCACCCACACAAAAATAACTAGCTGTGTAACCTTGAGCAAGTTACTTAACTCCAATTGTTTTAAAAAAAATATATATATATATATGTATATATATGTATAGTCAAGCAAAATGGATTCCAATATTAGCTATGTTCAAAATTTGTTATGTTTCATTTTGTTTCTTGAATATATCACCTTTCTGTTAGGAGGTCCCCAATAATGATGGTTCATCATTGTATTGATCAGAGTTCTTAAGACTTTCAAAGTTGTTGGTTTTTACAATGTTGTTTTATAAATTGTTCACTCAAACACTGCATAAGTTCATACAGCCTTCCCAAGTTTCTCTGAAACTGTTCCTTTAGTTTATGTCTTATAGCACAATAATATTCCATTGCATTCATAATGGGCACCCCATTAGTTTCCAATTCTTTGCCACCCCAGAAAGAACTGATATAAATATTTTTGTACATATGGACCTTACACTATTTCTATAGAACCATGCATACTGTGTTCGTATATTCATATTATTACCTAACCTTGCTTCTATATTCTGTTCATAATTTTTTAAAATCTAAGTTAGAAACCATGAGTCCAGAAGACTATATGAAACATGCCATCCCTCTACTGCTAGAGAGATGATGAACTTAAAATGCAGAGAGGCATAGCCTTTGCCTTCCAGGCATAGCCAATGTGGGAATATGTTTTGCTAGATTATGCATGTTTATGATGAAGATTTTTTTTTGTTTGTGTTTGTTGTTCTATTGAGGAGACAGTGGAAGGTTATAAATGCATATAAAATTAATTGAATATATATTATTTTAAAAATCTAAGTTTTTTGAGGGGGTCTTTTTGTATACATATCGGTCTCTTCAAACAACTCTCATTTTTTTCTTCTTAGTGAATCACTGACCTTTCTGTCTTCAGAATTTTCTTCTTAAAGAATTTCCTTTCTTTCCCTCCTGGGCTGATTCCCCCTATAGAATTTTGGTCTGCAGAATTTTACCTATCCTACCTTTGAACTCTTTGAAATCTGCTTTCTCAGAATCTAAGAGTATGTCAGGCTATGCCTGGCTTTCTTCTCTTCTATTACAAACTCTGGGAAGGAGTGATCATATCTCCCCAAGGTTCCCATCATGTCCACTACAACAGTCAATGCCTCCCTGTTAGTGAGAACCATAGTCAGCATAGAATTTTCCCTTGATGATTCTTTTACCTTTTGAAGGGTGAAATTATTATTAAGGCCAGTCAATAAGTTATTAGCTTCTTTGCTTTTGGCAAAGAGAGAGCTCCTTTGTGCCTGGATAATTGAAGCCTGTTATCACTAAAACAATATATCTCACCAAATGTTTTATTTCTTTTCCATCTAGTTTCAATTCCATGGAAAAAGATGCCCCTCCCAAGTTAAGTTTATTGCTTCTAATCTGATCACCATGCTGTCAACTTAAGCATGGACTATCACCACCTTCCTTAGCTTCCACTCCCCTTTTATTGTGGGACTGGAGAATGGAGTACCAAACTCCTCCCAATGCCTTTCTTTATAGAGGGTAGAGACTGGACTTTTTGTGGCTCACTCCACTCTGCATCTCTTGCTCTTCCTGGTTTCACCTGTTCCCTTGCTAAAGAATTTTTTTGCATCCTTTGTCCTCAATGGGCAATAGTAAAGGAGCACATCATGTGTCCTTAGTTCCTTGATCAAAATATTTATGGTTCAGCCATATTGGCTTATTACCATTTCTCACACATCTGTTGCCTCCATGTCTTTGCAGTGGCTGCTTTCCATGCTTTGAAAGCTTACCATCCTTACTCCCACCTCTCAGAATTCCTGGCTTCCTTTAAGACTAAGCTTAGATACCAACTTTTGCAGTAAGCCTTTCCCAGTTTTCCCAGTTACAAGTGCCTTCCACTCTAAAATCACTTTGTATCTGCTCTGAATGAATGGGATTTTTTTTTGGGGGGTGCTTTTTTTTGGAGGGGGGAATGCAGGGTAATTGGAGTTAAGTCACTTGCCCAATGTTACATGGCTAGTAAGTGTTAAGTGTCTGAGGCCAGATTTGAACTCATGTCCTCCTGACTCCAGAGCCAGTGCTCTATTCACTGTGCCACCTAGCTGCCCCTGAAAGAATATTTTATGTGCATATGGTCTCCCTTATTACAATGTAAATTCCTTGAGGGCAGGTACTACTTTTTCTTTTTCTTTTTGTGTGCATAATTAGCCTAGTGCCTGTCCCCTTAGTAAGTCCTTAATAAATGCTTATTGATTTTGATCTATGATCCAGTGAATACTTTTGTACAGTATCATCTGTGCCAACTGAGTCACTAAAAATGGGCATCAGTTATCCTTTTTGACAAGTCTGGATGTGGAAAGAGATTTACCTCTTGCTATGCGTTCTGTTGGCATGCACAGCTAGGTGGCACAGTAGATAGAGGTCAGAAAGAATCATCTCCCCAAGTTCAAATCTGGGCTCAGAAATTTACTAGTTATGTGACCCTGGGCAAGTCACTTAACCCTGTTTGCCTTGGTTCCTCATCGGTAAAAATGAGATAGAAAAGGAAATAGCAAACCACACCATTATCTTTGCCAAGAAAACCTCAAATGGAGGTCACAAAGAGTCAAATACCACTGAAACAACTGAACAACAATGTGCTCTGTTACAAAGAATCATCTCCATCTGTTAACAAGCTATCTGAATTGCAGGCTGTAATGGTAATGAGAATCTGAAGATCTTCAATGCCCCATAATAGACCTAAGGAAATTTGAAGATCTTTCCTGCTTTGAAGATCTTCCCTGCCCCTTAATAGGCTGAATGTAATCACATTGAGCCTGCGGTGTGAGGAGTTTGCTGTAGAGTGGCGCAAAGCCCACAGGAAGCTGGGAATCAGAGCAGCTAGACAGTAGGATAGAGAGGATGGCAGGCAAGGAGACAGCTAGGTTTGTGAGTGTTTGTTTATGGGAAGGCTAAAGGATGGTGTGGCTCCCTGTTGTGTTATGGTGTATTAACTTCTTTGTTGCCATGGTGGATTCAGTTTCCTGGTGTTGGGATTTAGCTTTCTGAATAAATATTTTGCTTCTGGCTTCTATATGGAGAGTCTGTTACATTTTGCAATTGAGAACTATGACAGCATATTCACAGTTGCTGTCAGCATTGTGAATATTGTGTTGGTGCTACATAGGCGTAAATCCTAAAGAAAGAACAAAAGACCACAGAAGGTATGCCTAGTAAATTAAATCCTATCTCTGGATATAAATGTCATGGTATCTCATACTGGGAAATCTGCTACACAAGAGTCAAATGGTTAGTCTTCTAACCTTAGGGTAAATATATATAAGTAGATTTTCTAGTTTTATGAAATACTCTGGAAAAGTCTATACAGATTACTAACATCTAAGTGAAAGAGCAAAATTCTCAAAAAAAAGAAAATCTCAAAACAAAATTACGATAAGCTTTAATTTCAAAATGGAATATATATACATATATTATAGTTCTTTTTGGCAGGAAGTATGTGAATTGGAATAAAAGTAATAAAGTTTTATTAAAACTCCTCAAGTATTTATGGTCTAAGTAAAAAGATAATTTTTAATCAATAGGTTTGAAGCTAATTTTTAAAGAATTATTAAAGGAAAAGGGGGATTTATTGTTGTTGTTGCTACTGCTGCTGCTGTTGTTCAGTCACTCAATCATGTCTGATTCTTCATGATTCCATGAACCATAGCACACCAGGCCCTTCTGTCCTCCATTATCTCCTGAAGTCTGTCCCAGTTCATGTTTGTTGTTCCCATGACACTATCTATCCATCTCATCCTCTGCCATTCCCTTCTCCTTTTGTCTTCAATCTTTCTCAGTATAATTCCAGTGAGTCCTATTTTCTCATTATGTGACCAAAGTATTTAAGCTTCAGCTATAGTACCATATTTTACCACATAGTCATTGCAGATTTTATGCCAATTTTTGCCCCCAAAGTGGGGTGTGACCATTACGTGAAGCTTTAACCAATTGTGCAGGTATTACTTAAGAATCATTTATTCCTGAATTGTATCACTGGAAGATAAACTATACAGTTTTAGCTAGCATGGGAAGATGCAAGTGTTACCATATCCCATGACTTACTCGTGGCAGCTTCACCTGCCTGCCCGCTCCCCTTGCATCTATGATTCTTCATTGGGTTGAGTGATAATAACATTAGTACTATAGCACTCTAAATAAATCACACAAGTTAGCTTTCAGAAATATACTGACAATGTGCCTGTGTTAAGAATTCTAGGTCCATGGCTTGCAATGCAGGAGAGATAAATGCATATCCATATGCCACTGGTTAATACATTGCTGTTCTTCTTACCTTTTAAGTGGTGTGATGAACAGAATTATACTCTGCAACAATTATACAATGAAAGTCCAATTTTTGGACTGAAATAAACAGGGTGCAAGGATTATGCAGTAGCAATGATTATGCTGTGAAATACAGTAATTATCCTTCCAATCAATAGTCAGAATGAATTTCTTTAAGTGTTGACTGATTTGATCTCCTTGCTACCCAAGGAACTCTCAGAAGTCTTCTCTAGCACCGCAGTTTGAAAGTGTTAGTTCTATAGTGCTCCTTAGTCCAACTCTCAGCAGGGTAAATTCTAAGCCTATGAATATATCACAATATCTATTATGTTATTCACTGGTACCACTATCAGAGATTGAATCCTGGGTTGGGGAGAACATTAGTCTAATATAGTGTGGCATTCCTGATATTCATATGCTTCCATATTACTAAGTGATTTTCATCCCAAAATCTGAAATAGAAATTCGATTGTAATAATTTTTCATCATAAAAATTACTTATAAAATGTGAAATTCCTAAATGAACTCAAGTCAGAGAATTTTTAAGTGATCTCTCCCTTTCTACCTTTGCTTCTTGGAAACCCATAGCATTCTTCAAGATTCAGTATAAGTTCTATTCTTTTCAAAGAGGCCTTTCCTGATCCCCAAAGTTGATAGTCTGTCTACACATACCTCAAATCCCTTTGTAATTATTTTGTATATACACTGTATTTACTTATTTGTGAGCAAAGTATATTCCCCCAGTAGAATGGAAGGTCCTTGAGGATAGGGACTGTCTTACATTGGCATCCCAGGGACTAGTATGATACCTGGCACATAACAGGCATTTAATAAATATTTGTTGATTGATTAACTTCTTCCTTGGATCTTCCCTGGCACTTTGTACCTCCTTTAATGCTGCTCAACACATAATATTCCATTTCATGTCACAGTCATTTGTGTTCATCTCTTAGCTTCCCCACTAAATTATGGACTTCACCAATGTAAGAATATGTATTCTTCTACCTGTGTAGCACCATGATGTCTTCTGCATTCAGAAGACATCCAGTTTTAAAACATAAATCTGTGAATTGAATTCATTCTCAGAACCTTAAGTTTTTGAAAAATGAAACTTCTCTGCATGTTATAGCTGCCTTCAAGGCAACATATAGAAATGAGAAAATTAAACACCTTCATTCAAAGGGAGGGAAAAACAAGGCCAAAGAACAAAAGACGTTATGTGACCTTGAGTAAGTCATTTAACTCTCTCTGGGCCTTAGTTTTCTTATCTGAAAAATGAAGGGTTTGGCTTAGATGCCCTGTAAAGGTCCTTTGGAGCTACAAATACTTTGAATCCATTAAATCCGTGCCCAGTTTAAGCTTACCCACCATCAATGAAGTAATAGTCCAATTCCAGAAGAGTAAATCATACTCAAAACACCATGGCTATTTGGTTTGGGAAAGGCTAAGATTGGTTACCATCAAAATATTGACTAAGTCAAGGTTTAGTATGTAAACATTCTCATTTAAAGAATATATATGCATACATGTGTATTCATATATCATCACTCCCTCTAGTGGGATTAAAAATTAACCAGGTTTAAAACTATTTTACCTCTTTTGGAGCAGCAGTCAAGAACTATTTTGCATTTTCATGTGACTCATTCTAACTTTCCTTCCTTTATGGGTGTTAGAGCGGATTAATTTTATTTTTCCTGAAATTAGATAGCGTGGTAGCATAATGGAATTTTTCATCTCCTTCAAGGAAAAAAAGTCACAATTGATCTGAATCATGAGCTTCACATGACCTCAGAAAATTATAAACAAACATTTAAAAACTTTACTTAGAAGAAGAAAACAATCAAACAAGCCATGAGCTATACAGTTGATATAAACAATGATGTCTAAAGAAGGTCCTATTTTCACTGCCAAAGCACAACACCTTTCACTGACTTCAATATTTCTTGCATATGCACAAAACTAATGATTTTATCTTTGGGGAAGAGATCCTAGACCTATGATTCCATAGTTGTGAGGAACCCCTAATGTGGAAATTCCTGAGGCATTGAAAGGTTAAGTAATTTGCCCAGAGTCACACAGCTAGCAAGCCTCTGAGAGAAGACTTAAATCCAAGTCTTCCTGCCTGACAGGCTGGCCCTCTATTCACTATGCCATGTTTCTGCTTTAATGATATTTAAGGATAAATGATATTTCAAATACCATGTCCATTTAGTTAAAAATAGTTTGTTAAGTATACTCATGATGTTTTCAAGTTTCAAATGCTATTCAAAAGTTCAGGTGATGCTGTGACTTCATTTTAGATTTAAAACTACTCATGTTGAGGAAAAAACAGTCCACACACCCCAACAAAGCTTTAAAAAAAACCTCAACCCTACTTATTATTATATATGTGTGCAGGAATTATAAAACTTTGACAGAAAACAAATTAGAAAAATAGATAAAACATAATTTGTCACATGTATCGCTTTGTAACTCATTGAGCCTAATGCAATGGAATTTAATACAGCTGTTACATTACCAGGAAACAGAAATTTAGAGGAAAAGAGATAATTACATTTGGGGTTTTTTGTCTTTCTTCATAATGTAATCTAAGTGAAACTTCAATAACCAAAAAGCAAACACACTTATTTGATTATTTTTTTGGACTACACTGACTCTGGCTAATGACTGAATAGAACTCCAAACATCTCCCCTAAAATGCAAGGTTCTAAGTAACCACATTGCTCACTGCTACAGAAATTAATTTAGCCCTAAAATTGATGACAAAGTTTCACATTCCTAGTAAGTGACATTTTATAGTCAGACAAAAGGATATGCCTCCCACCAAAAGCTAATGCTGCGGTCATCAACAACCCAACAAAGGCTATGTCTACCTACATGAAAATGAAAATGTAATGGATGGAAATATTCTCTTATAAAAGCTCCTTAGGCTTCACATGTATTAACGTATTCGTTTGCAAACATTAAGATCAAAGGCAAAGCAACAAATACACCCTAAAAAGTTTTTAGTCAGATTTTTATTAATGATATACAAGTAGCGAGGCATAAAAAATTAATAGGTTCAAGCCTTGAAATGTCAAATGTAATGATCTCCAGCTCTGCTTACCTCCTTTGCTTTTTGTTTCAGTCTTGCTTGCTCTGGGTCTTCTTGCCTTAAGCGACTCTGCATGGTTTAAAAAAAAAAAGGAAAAAAAAGGTTAACAGATGGTTTAAGAGCCCCTCGTCTGTTGCTGCAAGTAAAAAATAGCAAAGACAGTGGAACAGGATACAAGGTGTCGAAGATGGGATGCTTAAATTCATAGACGTGCAATTTCAAGCCTGTAGGCCTCACCCTATAAACTGTTAAATATTCAGCTGTAAATAAAATCTACAGTAGGTTTAAAAAAATCAACCCAATTTACTTATATTATTATCAGTTCTTAGGTTTTAATTCTCTTTCCCCCCCATATGTGAGAATTCCCTATTAAATAACCATATTGTAACTCTACAAAAAAAAAGTCTTAACCCTCAACCACCAGGCAGTCTATATTCATCTGTATTGTTTCTGACTCCTTTATTTCAGGTCCGCCTAACCCAAACAATAACAAAGCAGGCATAATAAAAGATGGAGAAATATGCCAAATGCCTTATCTAGAGCTTGGTCAGGGCTGTGGTACTAAAATTCCAGTCCTCCAGTCTCCAGTACAATAGAATGAGACCTGTATTGCCAAACAATGACATCATCACATGTTGTTCACAAAGATAGGCTACCAAAGCAATGCAATGTTTCTCTTTCCCACTAATGCTATCGTTAATATACAGCCAGGGAGACTCCATCCCAAGGGGTCACCCTTAAGATTTGTGCTAATAAGAAAACAGTAATAGAATATATTTGTTTGGTTTCAAATACTGAAAGAAAATCTTTAGTTCTTTGTAATCTGTATTTATTACCTATACATTTTTAAACAGAGAAAAAACCGAAATGCTTGCAATATAAACTGTCTCCTTAAGACAGAACAATGACAAAGCCTTAAATATGAGCATTAGCGCCAATAAAAATATTAGGTTATATCTGGGAATTCATAGTTTGTGTTTTGATGTGAGAAAAGATAATCTTGTCTTTTCACAAGAATCAAACTTCCTAGAAACTGAGTCAAATAGTGATTTATATCTGTTTCCCTTCTCTATGCCACCTCCTCTTCCCTTCCCTCCCTCCCACACATAACCTTTTCTTGTTTCTGACATTGCAGCTGGGGTTTCCCTGCCCTGTGCCCACTACACAGCTGCTGACTGGCAGCCCTGATCTCAGGCTGCTTATACCACACCGTCATAGCCGCAACTGCTCCCCCCACACAGTATTTGCTCTGTCTGCCATACCAGCAGTTGCCCCATTTCAGCTGGGCACACAGCAGCTGCATATGCCAGAACAACCTCCTGAGGCCAGTTTTTACATGTCTGAATCACCTGCATTAGGCTTTTCCAGGATGTAACAAGTGCTGACATTACCAAGAGAATGAAGAATACAATAGAGTGGATATGGAGCTACATTTCTCACATGGGATGTAGGTTTCCTTCCAAGGGGCCAGTCAGAAGCCAGATAATCCAGAAAGAACTCCAAGTCCAGGCTGGGAAAGTCCCACTGAGCAAGCATATCTGCCAACCCAGCCACTATTGTCATTGCTCCAATCTCTTCATTAAGCCCACCCACCTTCTAGATTATATCCACAAAGAGGAAAAGAGTAGGAAGAAGAACGGGTAGTTTATATGGGTCAAAGTCAGTACCAGGCAAGACAGGGTGGGTCACAGAGCAAAAGGAACAGTACAAAGGAAGCATAAGTCACTCAGTGAGTCAACAAGAATTAATAATTATTGGACACTGGCCCAGCTAGGAGAGAAACAATTTAGTGACTGAGAGCAAGGATACACTAAGTATCCTCTGAACATTTTTGGAATAACTTCTTTAGCTAATGATGAACACAAAATAAAAGCAAGACAATCCAAAAACAACAATAATAAACAACATTTCTTCATTTATTTGAGGAATTTTTTTTAAAGATTGAAGGATTTGCCTCTTCTGAAATATAATGAACTCCTTTTTAAACAGGAAATAAAAATAATCTGTAAGTCCAAATAACCATGATTTTTTTATGTATATCTATATATGTATACACATATGAGTTGTACTTGACTTTTGAGGTCTAAATGGCAGAAAAATAAATTGAGATTTGCAGTGTCTTCAAGTCACTGTTATGAACTTTAATAATCATAATGCATGGTTATAAGTTTTGAATGTGTAAGAGATACAGAGCTTTTGTATTGACACCTTCCTGGAATCTGCATTTTAAAAATAAATCCTGATTTCAATTTATTTTATTATTATCTTCTTTATTATGAAAATAAATCATACAGAAGTCTGGATAAAAAATTCCAGTTCACTGGGCTCTGGTTAATTTACCATTTACTTCACAAGGCAGGTCCTTTTTTCACTACCCCAACAACAGTGTTACAAAATATTCTCACACTTAAGACATTCCTACAATAAGAACCTTATGAACAGATAACATTACAGTGGTGGCTAACAAATTTAGAAATAAAATACTGGATAAAAAAAGCAAACGATGGGGCAGAGCCAAGATGGCAGCATAGAAGCACAAACTTGGTATGGGCTCTGGCTCCAACCACTTTCAATACCTGTAAAAAAATGACACTAAACAAATTTTAAAGCTACAGAACCCACAAAGTGACAGAGACAAACAAATCTCCCGCTGAAGGCAGTCCGGCAGGCTGACAGGAAAGTTCTACTGCAGCACACTGGAAGCCAAGCACAGCCCCACATGAGCCATGGGATTCTTGCCCCAGGTTGGCCCAAACAGAGGCAGCCAGAGCAGACTTCAGGAAAATGAATCACCAGCAGCTGTGGCAGTTTCCAGACTTTTCAAACCATAAATGCCAAAGACCAAGTAAAAAAATCAGTGTGGACCTCTATTAGAACAGGGGGGATGGAAGAGTACTGTCTGGCCCCTGTCCCTGCCGCAAGAAGCAGTGGAGGCATGGTGGCTGTGCAGCCGCCACATGGCAGTGCTTCTGGTGCTTCTGGCCTGCAGATCTTAGGGGGACCAAGCAACCATTCAGAGGGTAATTGCTCTTGCTTTAACCAGCTTGGATCTGGATCACGATTTTGGACAGTGGTCCTGGGGTGGGTGGTCAGGTGCCAGAGCTTATGGGACTATAGAGAGGGCACCCTCGTAATAGCTCCAGCAGCTGTGAAAACCCCAGCAATTTGGGACAAAACTCTCTCCATTTTGGAAGCAGAGTTCCACCATGGCAAAGAGCTCAAAAGTCAAGTAACTGGCTGGCAATATGAGCAAGCAATGGCGGCACAAACAAGCCATAGAATCCTTTTTGGGGGACAAAAAGGATCAAGGCATGGAGCAGGAGGAAGACATCCAAGTCAGAATTCCTGTATGAAAAGCTTCCAAGAAAAATATGAATTGGTTATAGACCATGGAGGAACTCAAGAAGGATTTTGAAAATCAAGTAAGAAAGGGCAGAGCCAAGATGGCAGTGTAGAAACAGGAAAACTCTGTGTGCTCCCGCCATAACCACCTCAAATACCTATGAAATATGACTCTAAACAAATTTTAGAGCTACAGAACCCACAAAGTGACAGAAAGAAAAAATCTCCCACTGAAGGCAGCCCAAAGGGCCAACAGGAAGAGTCCATCGCAGCTTGCTGGGAGCTGAGCCCAGCCCCACATGAGCCTGCAGTTTTAGCCCCAGTGTGGCCCCAACCAGCATCGTCCAGTGCAGACTTCAGGAGAGTGAATCACTAGCAGCTATGGCAGTTTCCAGACTTATCAACCCATAAATGCCAAAGAGCAAGTAAAAGTTAAGTGTGGAACTGTATTGGAACTGGGGGGATGGAAGATCGTGGTCTGGTCCCTGCCCCCAGAGCAAGAAGAGGCTAAGGTGAGGGGAATGTGTAGCCACTGCTGCATGGCTGCTTCAGAGCTTCTGGCCTTCTGAATATAGGAGAATCAAGCAAACATTCAGAGGGTAATCACTCTTGCTTTAACCTGCTTAGATATGGATCCCTGTCTTGAGTGGAGGTCCTAGGGTGTGTGGAAAGTGGGCCAGAGCTTGTGGGGGCTTCAGAGAGGCCACCCAACTAATAGCTCCAGCAGCTGCAAAACCCCAGCAATTTGGGACAAAGCTCTCCTCTTTGGAAGCAAAGTTCAATTGTGGCAAGGAGCTCAGAAGTCAAGTAATTGACTGGCAACATGAGTAAGCAAAGGAAGCAAAGCAAGCACAGCAGTCAAACCTTAGATTCCTTTTGTGGGGACAAAAAGGATCAAAGCATGGAATGGGAGGAAGACAAGGAAGTCAGAATTCCTGCATTAAAAGCGTTCAAGAAAAATATGAACTGGTTACAGGCCACGGCGGAGCTCAAGAAGGATTTTGAAAATTAAGCAAGAGAAGTAGAAGAAAAATTGGGAAGAGAAATGAGAATGATACATGAAAATCACAAAAAGTGAGTCAACAACCTGACTGAAGAAAATTACACTTTAAAAAATAGACTAACTCAAATGGCAAAAGAGAATCAAAAAGCCAATGAGGAGAAGAATGCCTTAAAGAGCTGAATTTGCCAGATGGAAAAGGAATTTCAAAAGCTCACTGAAGAAAATAATTCCTTCAGAATTAGACTGGAGCAAATGGAAGCTAAAGAAATAAAGATACTATTAAATAGATCCAAACAAATGAAAAAATAGAAGACAATGTAAAATATCTCATTGGAAAAACCACTGACCTGGAAAATAGATCCAGGAGAGATAATTTTAAAATTATTGAACTACCTGAAAGCTATGATCAAAAAAAAAAAAAAAAAAGAACCTAGAAATCATCCTTCAAGAAATTCTCAAGGAAAATTGTCCTGATATTTTAGAACCAGAGGGAAAAATAGAAATTGAAAGAATTCACCAATCACCTCTTTAAAAAGATCCCAAACGGGCATCTAGGTGGCACAATGAATAGGGCACTGGACCTGGAGTCAGGAGGACCTGAGTTCAAATCCAGCCTCAGACACTTGACACACTTATTAGCCATGTGACTGGGCAATTCACTTAACCCCAACTGTCCTCCAAAAAGCAAAGCAAAGAAAATAAAAGACCCAAAAATACACTGAAGAAAATAACACCTTAAAAAACAGACTAACTCAAATGGCAAAAGAGGCCCAAAAAGCCAGTGAGGAGAAGATGCCTTAAAAAGCAGAATTTGCCAGATGGAAAAGAAATTTCAAAAACTCACTGAAGAGAATAACTCCTTCAAAATTAGATTGGAGCAAATGGAAGCTAATGACTTTATGAGAAATCAAGATACTGTAAAACAAATCCAAACAAATGAAAAATAGAAGGCAATGTGAAATATCTCATTGGAAAAATCACTGACCTGGAAAATAGATCCAGGAGATCTATTTAAAATTTATTGGACTACCTAAAAGCCATGATCAAAAAAGAGCCTAGACAACATCTTTCAAGAAATTACCAACAAAATTGCCCTGATATTTTACAATCAGAGGGCAAAATAGAAATGGAAAGAATTCACCCATCACCTCTTGAAAAAGATCCCAAAAAGAAAACTCCTAGGAATATTATAGCCAAATTCTAGAGTTCCCAGGTCAAGGAGTCAGCAGTCAGAAAGAAATAATTTGAGTGTTGTGGAAACACAATCAGGATAACACAAGAATTAGCAGCTTCTACCTTAAGGAATCAAAGGGCTTGGAATATGATATTCTGGAGGTCAAAGAAGCTGGGACTAAAACCAAGAATCACCTACCCAGCAAAAATGAGTATAATGCTACAAGGGAAAATATGGTAATTCAATGAAATAGAGGATTTTCAAGAATTCTTGATGAAAAAAAACAGAGCTGAACAGAAAAATTTACTTTCAAATACAAGAAGCAAGAGAAGCATGAGAAGGTAAACAGGAAAAAGAAATCACAAGAAACTTATTAAAATTGAACTATTTACATTCCTACATGGAAAAATTTTGTTTGATTTATTCCTTTTGCTCCATGTCCTGGGCTTTCTCTCTACACTTTCTTTGTTGGTGATTTTATCTGCTGCTTCAGGCTCATTTATAATTTCTGACTGACTCCCAGATCTATGTATCTAGCCCCAGTTTTTTCCTGATGCTCCAGTCCCATGTCTTCAGTGGCCTATTTGAACCTCAAACTCAACCACCCTAAATGGGCCCTCCTCTCAATTCCTGTATTTCTGCTGATGGCTCCATCATCTTTCCAGTCACTGAGGCTCAAAGCTTTACATTTATCTTTGTCATTTCTCACATCCATTCAGTTGCCAAGTCTTGTCAGTCTTTTCTCTACTCTGTATCTTGTACTACACAGTCCACCCTCCTCCTCATTCAGGCACTCAGTACTCCTCAGTTAGACTACTGTAATAGCCTTTTATTTTATTGACTTCAAAGTCCAGTCTTTTACCTCTCCAATCCATTCTTCACACAACCGTCAAAAAAAAAGCCACAGGTCTTACCATGCTACTACTGTCTTGTTCAAAATTTCTAGTAACTCCCAGTTGTCACTAGGGATAAAATGCAAATTCCTGACATTTAAGGGTCTCTGCAATCGGACTTCAATTTATCTTTCCAGTGTCATTTCATATTATTTCTCTGTTTCCCATATCATCCTGTCTTTTCCTACCTCTGTAATCACCACTGGTTGTTGTCTCTCTTATATGGAATGCACTCCCTCTTTATTTCTACCCATTGAAGCATTTCTTTTATTTCAATACCTAATTCAGAGGCCATCTTTTTCATGAAGCCTCCCTGATCTCCACTGAAAGTGAAATCCCCTTAGAATTTTCCTAGAGCACTCTGTCAGGATCTCACACAACAACTAATCTATCACAGCTTATAGTGAAACTATACAGGAAGATGAGTTTGTTTTCAGTACCCTAAAATCCTGTAACTCATCTAGGTCTTCTTCTCTGGGTAACTCCTTTTCCTTCCTCTTTTCCTGTCAACATTACCTGTCTGAATATCCTTACACCTCCATTGATCAATGGCATGTGATAGCTAGTTACTAAATTGATCACAGGATCACAAATCATCTCAGAACAGACCCCAGAAGCTGTCTAATCCAATTCCTTCATTTTACAGATGAGGAATCTGAGAGCTTAGAAGGCTATGTGACTTATACAAGGTCTCATAGGTTGTAAGTGTCATGGGTAGGATTTTATCCCAGGATTTCTGACTCCTGAGCCAGGGCTCTTTCCACTGTACAATGCTGGCTCCAAATAGTAATAGTGATGCTAACAGTTCCACTATCTATTATGGTAATATAAAAGACATAGCTAAGGTGATAAGACATCCTATATTTGTCCTGGATTTCAAATTCATATTTCTCCTGAACTGCCTTTTAATATGCCCTCCAATGACTTATCTTGCCCCATAAGACGGTTATGAGCTTGATAATACTTCCTTCTTCCGTTGTACTCATCACTTGCCAAATCTAATCATATTAGATTTTAGAGCCCTAAAGTATAATGGTAGGGAGACTGATATTTGGGGTGGTAAGCCTTTTTAGCCCCACTTCAAACAGATACCTACCCTGACCAAGCAAGGATGAGAGCAATAAAGGAAATCACTTTTTCCCTCTCACCCAGTGACAAAATGAGGGTGCCATGTTTCTGACCTTAAGGTCTCTGCTGTATATACTATCCACATCTCTTAATAAAACCATCACCACTTCCAAAATGCCAACTAAAAGCAAAACATTCCTTTAAAAAATGTTAAGCAATTAAAGAATCAAATTCACTTTTAAAATATTTGGTAAAATGTGGTTCTATTGGGAAAGGAAGGAACTAACCCAATTTCCTCTGTTGAAAAATACTGCCCTGAATTTGGATATTCACTTGGCTATTCATTTGGATATTAATGATGAGCCTCAGCAAGCAGAGGCATGCTAATGAATCACAAGGGGAATGAAGAAAACTCAATACTGCTTGGGATTCTAAAGAGGGACACAGGCTAAGGACAAATCCCAAAAGCCATCAAAAGTTAAAAAAAAAAGATGTTTGAAGTGTGGAAAGATTTTAATTTTCATTGTCCTGCCCACGGTATCACAGATCAAGAGCTATGAATTATATAGCTCATAAAACATGTTATAATTCAAGCTATCACAACTGGTATTTTAAATTATCTTTAAGGTAGTTTTTTGAAGGTGTCCTGAAAAGAGTATACAAAGATAACACATTATACCTGATCATGAAGAGCCTCATTCACAATAAATATACCTCTCCTTAAATGGAAATTAGGCATTCCCTCCTAAAGCAACCTATGAAAGAGAATTGTATAGTAAAATATTAGCTGGGCTGAGAAGGGACTGATCTAGCTCCAAAGAATAACAGCACTACTAATAAAAGCATCACATTTATATAGTTCTTTAAGGTCTGCAAAGCACATTCCTCACAATAACCCTGTGATGTATTACTATCCCCATTTGACATATAAGGAAATGAATTCTGAGAGGTTAATAATAATAATAATAATAGCAGCTGATATTTATATGGTGTTTAAACATCTGCAAAAGCACTACCTTATTTGAGACCTATCTTAGCCACCTCAGCAGCTTCCTCCTTCACCCAGAAAATACTTTCTGTTTTGCTTTATATTTAATATTTATATAATTTCATATTTTATATTTATATTGCTTAAATGTAAAATATTTGTTCAAATATAAGTATTTATACATTATTTATATTTATACTTGAATATATTTTGTGCATAGTTACATGTGAATAAGATATTCTCCTGATATAAAATGAGTTCCCTGAGGGCAGGTACTATTTCATATTTTTTGTCTTTGTACCCCCAAGTCCTTGGACAGTGCCTGGCACATAGGAGGTAATTAACAAAAGTTTGTTGATTGATTGACACAACATTTTATGTGCATTATCTCATCTGAATCCCAAAACAACACTGTGAAGTAGGTACCATAGTTATGATCATCCCCATTTTACATATAAGGAAACTGAGGCCAAAGGAAGGTAAGTGATTTATTTGCCCAAGGCAACACAGCTAGTTAATGTAAGAGGTGAGCTTTTGGTCCAGCTCTTCCTGACCTCAGTCCAGGCACTCTATCCACTATACCACGCTGTGGTCACACAGTTAGTAAATGCCTGAGGAGGGGCTTAAACCCAGGTCTCTCTTGATTCCAAGAGCAGCATTCTTTTTTTCATTCCACCAGGGTTAGATTCATTTGCACAATGGGCTCTTTTAAAAATCTAGATTGGAAAGAAATCTAGGAAAATTATTTAGGGAGACTATTAACTAATTATAGTTAGCCAGATGCTTTGTTGTCTTCTGAAAGTACCTATACTGATCCTCCTTTGCCAGAAAAAGCTAATATTGTAAATAGCCCCCTCAAACCACTGAGCCTCAACATTCAGCAGACATGGACAAATGGAACAAAATAATCATGGCTTTATGGTTCTTTTCTGTTATTAATTTGACAGGGCTGATCGGAGGTATAATGACCTCCAGGTCAGGCATTTCCTGGCTGTTAATGACTGGCTGGGTTCAGGACTCTTGGCTTTGCCTTGGGCATCCATCCAAATGCTCTAGCTGGTCATTAACTGTCAAGAAATGCCCTCTCTGTCAGTCATTATTGCTTCAGCTTTAAATGTAAGCTTCTGAGAAATGCCTATGCTCCTGGGATTAAATGTCTATAAGCTAACTAAAATATATCAAAGAATCCTCAATGTTAGGATTTCTTTGCTTTAGAAAAAAATCATATCTAGCCATCTAGATAGTACATTGAAGTTTGTTTTATTGAATTTCTTTGACTTTCAGGTCCTTAGTGACCATGTTATGCACAACATATGACAATGGCACCTAACTGAGAAGATCCTTCAAACTCCTCCCCTCACTTTAAATTTCAAGGATAATAAATTACTGTGAAATTGATTTAGTTTTACTATTACATACATCCTTACCGTGGGTCCTCAGCTAGAAGGACATTTTTATGTTTAAGTCTTTGTAGATGTAACATTTTATATGCTTGATATCCTACAGCTGAAATACTTCTATGCATAACACTAAAATTGGAAAATCTATTAATACTTTGTAAAATGACATGTCTGGCATGGCATTTGCCTTTGTAAAAAAAAAAGTACATAATTCCATGAAATGTTAACCTCTCTCTCATGTGGCCAACACTGGCCAAATAAGAGAATGGGTCCCTCAACTCAAGGGGAGGAAGGCCTTCACTTCAATATTTAAAGGATCTATGATTTCATCAAGGTGGACACTCCCTTTACCAAGATATATCATAACCTATCTATGTCTCAGCAGATGGTCTTCATGTTTTACTGTGGCAGCTAAAAAATTCATGATTAATAGCCAACATACTGGTGATGAGTCTCTTCACACTTAGCTAAGTCAGTCCTAGGATAATGCACATGTAGTTGGTCTCCAGTTCTATACTCAAAGCAGAATAAGTCAGAGCTTATGCTCTGCTGGCCCCAGACTTCAAGCATGCAGGCTCATCTTCATACCACAATCAAGTATCAGGGAGGATTTTAGCAGAGGCAACCTTCACCCCAGGGAAATAATTATTTGGGAAATGTAAAACATAAACTTTTTTATGATTCAAAATCCCTAGCAATTTAAATGAAAAATATTTTTCTTTTTATTTTTTCTATATCAGAAAAAGGGAAGAGTTTTAATAGTATTATGTCCTCTGTAAATGTCACAGGCATGTATGCAGAAATAGCTCTACTTTATTTCCCTGCAATAGAGATTCAAAGTCAAGTCAATAAGCATTTATTAAGTGCTTACTATAAGCCAGACACTGTGTTAAGCATTAAGGCTATGAAGGAAGGAAAGGACAGTGCCTACTTTTAAGTATAATGAGGGAGGCAACCTTTAAAACAACTAAATATAAACAAGATATATGCAATATGTAAATTGGAGAAAATAAACAGAGGGAAGGAACTAGCATTAAGTCAGTTCAGGAAAAACTTCTTGTAGAAGGTAGCATTTAAGATGGAACTTTAAGGAAGCCAGGGGAGCCAAGATGTGGAGATAAGAGATGAGAAAATTCCAGGAATGGGGACAGAGTGAAAATGCATGGAATCCAAAGATGGGATGTCTCTTATGACAAATAGCAAGGAGACTAGTGTCACTGAATTGGAGACGGGCCCTGAATAAGGTATGAGAAAACTATAAAGGTAGGAGAGGGCCAGATTGTGAAGGATTTTGAGTGATCAAAAAAAGGATTTTATATTTGATCCTTGAGGTGAAAGAGAGCCACTGGAGTTTATTGGATTTGTTGTTCAATCATTTCAGTGTCTGACTTTCTGTGACCCAATTTTGAGGTTTTCTTCACAAAGATACTGAAATGATTTTCCATTTCCTTCTCTAGCTCATTTTACAGATGAAGAATTGAGGCATACAGGGTTAAGTATGGATCACACAGTTAGTGAGCATTGAATTTGAAATCATAAAAGGGAGTCTACCTAATTACAAACTCAGTGCTCTATCCACTGTGCCGTCTAACTGCCCCAGTTTATTGAAGAGGGAGGTAACATGGTCACACCTGTGCTTTAGAAAAAGCAGTTTGACAGCTAAGAAGAGGATAGCCTGGAATGGGGAGAGACTTGAGGCTATTCCAATAGTCAAATCCTAATGTTCTCCAAACACATATACAACTTCTCAACGTTGACCAAACAAGGATTGAATTCTGCCTTGCTTGACCTCCTTTAAGTAAAAGGATGCCAGTCACTTTGGAAGCTGAACTCTAGAGTATTCTCCTTCTTTGCTTCAACCTCTCATCTCCCAGAATAGGTGCTCACCTTCTGCTCTTAGCAGCACCTTTCTCACATTCATGCCACCATAGCTTTATGGCATGTGGTTTTTTTAAAGCAATGGTGGGAAAGTTTAATGCTTCAGATTCAGTTTTTTCATTAAAGTTAAGTGACACAATTCCAGGTGCTACACTATTGGGAGTCACTGCCGTGCCAACAGTTTCAATTATAAACCCATTTTTTTCACTGATGACTTTAGAACTTCACCCATGGCAGTACTGACTTATAACTTTCACTTTTAATTAAATAAGTTAAATTGGTGACAGGAAACACTTTACCTTCACATTAGCTTTGTGAATAAAACGTAAAAGTTAAGATTAGGGAAACTGTGTGTAAAGCCTAGTTCTCTATTCACACCTTTATCCTAGAGAAGGAAGTCAAAGGTATATAGGTTTAACACACTTAAAATGGAGGGATGAAAAATGAGAATAGAAAATTAAATAAGTTCAAAAGTTAATCACTGATCTATAATCAAGGAAGATAGAGACTTCCTATGCAAATAGCACAGAAAGGTTCCAGAGAGAAGGCACCTATAAAGTAGGTGCAAAGAAACAAAAACCATAGCAGATAAATGACGAAAACAAGCTCTTCCAGAGACAAGGTCAGCACAAATTGTATAGTTTATAAATAATTTCCTGTTTCTTAAGAGCCAAATCTAATGTTTTCTCAATCCTTAACCTTCTTGACTACTATGCAAAATTTGACACTATTGACCATTCTCTCCTAATCTCTTTTCCCTGGGTTTTTGTGACATTGCTCTTTCTTGGGTCTCTTCTTATATATCTGGATGATCCTCAGTCTGTTTTGCTAGATTATCTTCCATGATATGCCCCTTAATTGTGAATGTAACCCAACACCCAACTGAGAATGAATCTCAACATGGTATTCATCTGTTTTCTTTCTATGCTTTCTTTCTTAGTGATCTCATCAGTTCCTGTAACTTCAAATGCCATTTCTACAAATATTAATCTTCAATCTACACCTCCATCCTCAATCTCTCTTCCATACTCCAGTCCTATATCACTAACTTCTTATTGGACATTTACAACTGGATGTCCCTTGGGTATCTCAAGCTCAATACATCTAAAACAACTTATTATCTTTCTCTCTAAAATCTACCCCTCTTCCAAACAAACTGTTCAGTCATTTCATCATGTTTGACTCTTTGTGACCCCATTTGGGATTTTCTTGGCAAAGATAATGGAGTAGTTTGACATTTTCTTCTCCAGCTCATTTTACAGATGAGAAAACTGAGGCAAACAGGGTTAAATGACTTTCCCAGAGTCATATAGCTAGTATATGAGGCCAGATTTGAACTCAGGAAGATGAGTCTTCCTGACTCCAGGTCCAGCACTCTTCTGTACCACCTAGCTGCCCTTATCAAGGGCACTACTATTCTTTTACTCATTCAGGAATACAACCTCAGTACCATCATCTTTTCATTCTCTTCTTCCCCTCATCTGAGATCCAATAAGTTGTCCAGTTTTTTCAACTTTATCTCCATAAGAGATATCTCACATTTGCCCACCTTATCTCTATCCATGCAGCCACAACATGAGTTCAGACCTTCATCACCTCTTATTTGAATTTATCAGTCTCCTAATTGGCCTTTGTCTCCAGGCTTTCCCCCTCTCCAATCTACTTTCCACACAGCTGTCAAATAAAACCTACATCTAATCTGTTCATTCTCTTGCTTTAAAAAGTTCTAATAGTCCCCTAATGCTTCTAGGATCAAATATAAACTCCTCTATTTGTCATTTAAAGCCCTTCATAACATTGTTCTAGTCTACCTCTCCAGGGTCATTGGATCCATCACTGAGCCCAAAGTCAGGAAGATAGGAATTCAAATGCCACCTCAGACACTCACTAGCTACGTGACCCTGGGCATGTCACTTAGCCTCTATATGCCTCAGTTTCTTCCACTGTAAACTGGGATGATAATTGTACTACCTCCCAGGGTTGTGAGAATCAAATGAGATAACATTTGTAAAGCAGTACAGTTCATGGTACATAGTAGGTACTTAATAAATGCTTGCTTCATTCCTTCCTACACACTATAGTCCAGTCAAATTCATCTATTTGCCAATTCTTCACATATAACAGAAAGCCCATCTCTTGTCTCCATGCCTCTGCACATACTTTATCTGTCTTTTAAAGCCCTTCATCACCTAGCCTCTTCTTGCCTTTCTAATATTTGTCACATACCCTAGAATCCAGGGATCCTACCGTCTTGCTCTTCCTTACATAAGACATTCCATCTCTGGGTTCCATGTATCTTAACTGGCTATCTCCCATTCCTGGAATTCTCTCCCTTCTCTGCCAAAATCCTATCTTTTACAAGAAGCCTTTCCTGAAGCATCTCTGCTTTCCTTTTGCTGATTATCCCTAGTTTATCCTATATGTATCATGTTTGTATATAATTATTTTAATGTTCTCTCCGCCATTATACTGTGAGCTCCTTGAGAGAAGGGACTGTTTTTTGCCATTCTTTATAACCCCAGTGCTTATCACAGAGCCTAGCACATAGTAACTACTTAATACATGTTGGTTGATTTGACTTGACTTATTACTACGTGACTGATCCACTCAATTTCCTGTCATGTATGCCTTTGGTGGTGTCTTTTATGCCATTTATTATACACATGGTGCTGTTGGTAATACACCATAACCTACTTGCACCCATGATATGTCTCTCCACTGTCCTTTGGGTTACCCCATACTTTGAAGTTCTCTCTGAGACTATGGCATTTCATAATTTACTACCATAGTGCATCACCAAGTAAATACTTTGAAGCTTCCATGAATCTTTGGTTGATGCAATATTCCTTCCAGCAATATAGATTGTAATCCATACATCCTGTCATCCTATGCAATCCTGCTCAATTCTTCTCACAGATCTTCCATAGGCAGACTACTGAACATGCTAGGAAACTGCTATAAGTCTCATAATATTGTATGAATAACAAACAGCTCAGTTATCTCTCACTCTCACTATATAATTGACCCCCTTCCTTTTCTAGGTATAAATATTTCTGATATCTTTCATACTACTTTTTGTTTGAAATACTTCATAATCGGGGCGGCTAGGTGGCGAAATGAGTAAGAGTGCTGGCCCCAGAGTTGGGATGACCCTGGATCAGTTCCGGCCTCAGTACTTAGCACCCACACATAAATAACTAGCCGTGTAACCTTGAGCAAGTTATTTAACCCCAATTGCTTTAAAAAAAAAAGAAATACTTCATAATCTTCCACTAAACCTTTCCCATAAAATTTTACAAATGGGCTTATATTTTAAATCAGAGATGTCCTAACATATTTTCTATTTGGCAAGGAAATGGAGGGTTGTCTGGCTGAAGCTATTTCTAAGGCTTCTTTGGTATGCTCATTGTGGTAATCAATTTACATGAATGAAACTTCTTTAGTAAATAATAGTCTCTATCAGCAACTAATTAGAAGTCAGATTTGAGTTGTATTTCAGTTGCATGCTAAATCATATTTTTATTCTTAGAAACAGTTATTGATTTTGAATTCTTCTCTAAGAAGTTTGCGCACAGAGAGCTGATTTGGAAATCACTCCCCAAAGTTATAGAATTACTAGCATGCTAATGTACTATTGGTGGAGTTATGGATTTATCCGACCACTCTGAAAAGCAATTTGGAATTATGCTAAGAAAGTGATTAAAATATCATTTCCCTTTAACTCAGAGTGTCTAGTGCTAGGAAGTAAATGGAAACATATATGGAAATATATGGAAACATAAATGGAAACAAAAGAAAGAAAGAAAGAAAGAAAGAAAGAAAGAAAGAAAGAAAGAAAGAAAGAAAGAAAGAAAGAAAGAAAAAGAGAAAGAAAGAAGGAAGGAAGGAAGGAAGAGGAAGGAAGGAAGGAAGGAAGGAAGAAAGAAAGAAAGAAAGAAAGAAAGAAAGAAAGAAAGAAAGAAAGAAAGAAAGAAAGAAAGAAAGAAAGAAGGAAAGAAAGAAGGAAAGAAAGAAAATACCACAAAATATAACAAAATATTCATAGTAGTACTTACTGTGGTAGCAAAGAACTGAAAACAAATAATATGCCAATCCAATTGGAAACCAAATAAACAAGTTGTGGTAAATGAAAGTAATGGAATAGCATTTTACTATGGTGAACATAGAAAATCACAGGAAGATTTAAATGAAATGATGCAAAGTAAAGTAACTGGAACCATGAAAACAATATACAAAATTACAACAACATGAATATAAAGAATAACAGCAAAAAAACAATCAAAAGTCAAGTCAACAAGCTTTTATCATGTGCTTACAATATGCCATGCATGGCACTAAGCATTGGAATTACAAATACAAGCATATGGAGGTAGTCATTACCCTAGGAGTTTACATTGTAATGGGGGTGGGGGTGGGGGCAGGAACAACATACAAAAGGAAGTTGAAAAGAGTGAAGAGAAAGAGCACACATGGATGCATGTAGGAAGAAGTCTAGAGAGGTAGGAGTAGAGTCCAAAGGGGAATAAAGATATAACTGGCTTGGGAAATTTCCTTAGAAAGGAGGTTCTAGAAGAAACTGACTAATCAGAGGTAGGGACCACAAGGATGGTCTTACAGGGTGAGGAGGCTGTAGAATCAAGTGAACTTCTGGCTAAGAAGGCTGCTGTGGCATGGTAGTCAGGGTCTGTAGAGTCAAGAATGAATCCCAGAAACGAATAAAGAAACAAAATACTGGGAAAGCATAATGATTAAGACTGTCCCCAAATAAGAAAACAGTTATGGATGTGGGACACTGAACATAAAGTCAGACTTTGAAAATATGCTGATTGGTTTTAGTGAACTGCTTTTTGGTCCACTTTTCTATTCTTTAGTATATGAGATTGCTTTCTGGGAGAAGGAAGGATAGAATTGCAGTAGGAAATTTAATGATATAAAAACAAGTCAACAAAGTGCTGGCAGTGGGTGTTTAGTACAACAAAAGTATACTAAAAATGACTGCCATCTTGGTAACCTGTTATTTCCCATCCATTAAAGTAGAACTGATTTTATTTTTTGTAATATTATGTGATTTGGTATTTGCTACACCAGTGCCTCCTAACACTCTTTTTTAAAAATTAATTGATTTCCCAGATCAAGGAGAAAATACTACAAGCAGCCAGGAAGAAACAATTTCAATATTGTGGAAACACAATCAGAATAGCCCAGGACCTGGAGGCTTCTACACTGAGGGATCGAAGGGCATGGAATATGATATTCCAGAGGGCAAAAGAACTGGGAATGAACCCAAGGGTCACCTACCCAGCAAAACTGAGTATTTTGTTTCAGGGGAAAATATGGTCATTCAGTGGAATAGAGGACTTTCAAGCATTCTTGAGGAAAAAACCAGAATTGAATAGAAAATTTGACATCCAGACACAAGAAGGAAGAGATGCCTGAGAAGATAATCAGGGAAAAGAAATCAAAAGGAACTTATCAAAGTTGACCTATTTACATTCCTACATGGAAAAACAATAATTGTGACTGATGAAACTTTTTCTCAGTATGAAAATAATGGAAGAAGGGTATATAGTCATATGAATACATATGTGAATGTGTGTATATATGTTTACAGTTATACATGGATAGAGGGCATATGTTGAATTTGTTGGGAAGGGATGATACTTAAGGGGTTGAAATTATGAGGTGAGAGAGGAAAGTGGCAAGAGGAGATGGGGAAAGACAGGATAGGGTAAACTATCGAATGTAGAAGAAGCAAGGGGAAGTAGTTGCAAGGAAGGGGAAGAACAGGAAGGCAAAAAGGCAAAACAATATTTTCATTGAATCTGGCTCAGGGAGAGAATGACATACATACTAAATGGGATATCTCACCTATTGGGGCCCTTTAAGACTCGACCCGAACTCTGAGAACCCATGGAAAACTCAGGCAAATGACAGAGCAATTCAGGCTAGGGTTAGAGGCACCTGAGCCCATGATTTTGCGGTATTGAGTCCTGCCCCGTGATTTCGGGGCATTGAGTATGTGCTGCTAACAGGGGAGCACTCCCCTGCCATGAGAAGCCTGCTACTGCTGAGGCACGTGGGGGAACAGAGTTGGGGGGAGGGGAAAGGAGATAAAAGGAGGAAGGCAAGGTGAAAGGAGGGGGGGAGAGAGAAGAGGGGATTGTGAATGAGAAAGAGATTAAACGGCAAGATATTTCACATCTTGGTGTCAGAACTCCTTTGTTTGGGAGGAGCAGGCTCCCCCGAGGTGTTCATGGAGGCGAACCAGAGGTCGCAGTGGGGCGACCAGGAAAGGAACTCTCTGAGGGGTCGCAGTGGGGCAACCATGAGGGTCGTAGTAGGGCGACCAGAATCGTGGAAGGCAATTGGAGTGCCGCAGAGGCGGCTGGAGAGGTGAGTTTGGCGTCAGCCCAGTAAGGCGGGCCCTTACACACACCCTGCTGGAGAGTAGGGGGAAGGGGGACGAGAGAAGGGATGATGGAGGGGAGGGCATTCTGGGGGTAGGGGAGGTTGGAAGTACCCACTTTCGAAGAGGGATAGGATCAAAGTAGGGAATGGAGCAGGTGGGGGATGGGATGGGTGGGAGGGAATTATAAGGAGCCCTTTACAATATATCTACTATGGTAATGTTTTGCATAGCTATACATGTACAACACATACTGAATTACTTATCTTCCCAGAGGGAACAGGTGAAAAGAGAGGAAGGGAATGGATCTGAAATTCGAGGTCTTAAAAGTAAATGTTTCAAGTATATATAAATACTATTATTAATACTATTTTGCATGTAATTGGGAGATAAGATGTGCAGGCATTGGGGTACAGAGATTCACCTTACTCTAATGGAAAAGTCAAAGGGGGTATGGGAGAAGATATGGGAGAGAGCAGATTGAATGAGGGGATATCTTGTGGGACTGCTATTCTGGGCTGGTGGGTAGGGGGAAAATGGGGAAAAATTGTAACTCAAAATCTGGTGGAAATGAATGATGTAAACCAGAAGTTAAAAAATAAAAAAAAATTAATTGATGCCTTTTGCTTCTTAAATATAGTCATTTCCTAATATTACTCACTCTTAGTTGAATATTCATATCTGACCACTGGATCTAGATAACTCCAGAGGAGAAAGTGAGGCTGGTGACTTTTCACAGTCCTCCTTCTCTTAAATCCAATTCACTTGCTTGTCATGCCATCACTTCCCTGAAGTCATGGTACTCTTCAAGAATGAAGGACAGATGACAATAACAACAACAACGTTCTCTTGAACAGTGAAAAGTAGTTAAGCAACACTGACTGACAAAACTGCCTCTGACAACACATGTAACATTCCACATCTATGGTCCTCCACTCCTCTACATATAGGAGAATGTATGTGGCCATCATCTGTTCTCTAGAATCAAAATTAGTCATTGCATTTAATCAGAGTTTAACTGTCTGTAATTTTTGTCTGTATTATTGTAATTATCATGTGTATTCCTCTCTTGGCTTTTTTTCACTCTCCATTAGATACAAGTCGTCCTTTGTTTCTCTGACTTGTTCATATTATGTATTCATATTACATTATTCATTATATTCACATTCCATAATTTGTTCAGCCGTTCTCTAAATGATTCTAACTTATTTATATTTGTAAAATGGTGATAGTCTGTGACAATTTCTGTTCTTTTATCTATTTTCTATTTTTCTATTTCAACAGCTTATTTAAATAGATCAATTATGAACCATATCCTCATTTCTATCTTTTTATTATAATTTATTATTGATTCTGTCCTTTGCTATAACAAGTTTATCGTTCACAGATGGGTAATTCATATTCCTTTCCATTCCAGGCTTCACATTCATTATTTGGAGAAGTAACTCTTTTGGAGAAGGGACCACCCATTCCCACAAAATTCCTAACAACCACCACATACAAGGCAGCAAGCTAGAAGAAGAATGGCACCTTGAAAGAGAGACAGTCCAGATCAGTCAAACCAACACCACCACCCTGACTGCCATCTCCCCTCAGATATTAAAATAGAAAAAAATGAAAAATAGATAAAAGAACAGACATTGTCACAGACTATCACCATTTCCTAAACATAATATAAATCACTGAGAATCAATTAGAGAATGGCTGATCAAATTATGGGATATAAATATGATGGAGTAACTATTCCATCATCATGAATAAGTAATATGAGCAACTCAGAAAAATAACAGATCCTGATGAAAATATCACAGGACTGTTAGTCAAAGGGCATTGGAAATACTAGTGCCTCCCAAACTATTAGACTTTCTTCCAACCCAGCAACTACAGCTATTATTGATAGGATAAATCATTGTGAATGGGGGACCCTCTTTCTCATCACCACCAGCAACAACTGCTGACCAATTGTCAGCACCAGGTAGATAGATAGGCATAGGAATCCTGGGGTGGCAGCAACCCCCAGATCACTGCCCCTGTTCCTAGTTCAGCCCTCACAGCCATCATCTAGGAAAGCAATTTCTGTGGAGGAGTCAGCTATTCCAATCAACTCCCAAACAACTGTTATACACAGGGCTGGTCAGCTCACCTATGTAAAGTAGCATGAAATCCTGAGGGAGAGAAGAGGTAGCTAGACAAGTCAAATGATAATCATATCACCTTCCCTCAAACCTGATGGCAGTCCAGGTTCCTGAATTCAGGATCCTTGGGAATAACAATACTTCCAGTCAAATGCCCAAGTCATCATACATGAGAGAAGTCCCAGTGGGGATTGTAACCTGGAATATAGTTCCTTCAGGGGCTAAAGTTACAAAAGATCCAGAAAAGAAAAGTTCTTGAAACCAAAGTCCTCGGCACTGTCAAATGGTTCACTATCAGAAACTGAAATGATTTTGTCAGTGGAAATCTCATTAAAGAAAAGCCATTAACATCTATTTTGTTCCATAAGAATCATGGAACCTTTCCATCTGACTTGCAGCTGTTTTGTCTCCTCCATTAGAATGTGAACTCCTTGAGAGCAGGAACTGTCTTGATTTTCTATTTTTATTTCCATCATTCATACTCCATTGCACAAAAATGCTTTATTCCATCAGTAAACATTTATTAAGCACCTATAATGTGCTAAGCATTGTACTAAGTGCTGGAGATAAAAAGAAAGGCAAAATAAAGTCCCTGCCTTTGAGGACCTCATAATCTAATGGATCATTCATTCATTCTCCCCCTTAAAATATCATTTATTTCATTATGATATTCAATGTCCACTATTTCCATCACTTTGTCATTCTTCTAATTCTCTTCTCAAAGAAAATATTCATGATATGTAAAAATAAACTTCTGTATAGTCTATAAGCCTTTGGATTTTCTCATTTCTTATTCCTAAACCATGTCTGCAACATATTTTTTTCACCATTTTCCCCCATGTCCACTATCGCATCGAAATCACCAAATGTCCAATTATATGTTGATTTAATTTAAGTTTTATCAAGTTCTTCAAAGAATTTTTCTTTACCTTATTATCTTCGAGAGACATTGGCAAATAAATTTACATTATTTTTCTTGGTGGCCTCTTAGCAAATGTTTATTGTGAACTCTGTAATACAAAATGAAACAGAGATCCATGACATGATGCTTCTTATTGCCTTTGCTTGCACTATAAAATCAACTTGACCAACTCTTTTATTCATCCATTAAAGGATAACCTGTGAGCCACTCTGGCATTTAGCTTCAACTGTCTTGTGATTTCATTTACAGCAACAATGGAAAACCAGTAAAGGTTGATAGGTTTCAGGCCCCCTAGTAATATTTCCACTTACTGCTAATTTGACAAAGATCTCACATTTAGAGAAACAATTTCTAAGTTAACATTTATGACCTAAAACTTATGTGATTCTTAGCACCTTCTATTCCACTTTTTATCACATTCCACTGTTACTGCAGAAGAAGAAGGAAGATAGAGAAGATTGAAGGTCATTTTGTATGTATCCTTCTCTCATTTATCCTTTCTTTCATAGTCAAAAATTCATGACCCCAATATTGATGAACCTCTACATAACTTAGCCAGGATGGTTTTGGGGAAACTGCTACAGTTTGCATGACATAACAGAGTCCTAAACTTGGAGTTAGGAAGATCTGGGTTCAAATCCCCTCTGATACTTAATTTCATCCTAGGTCAGCCTCAGTTTTCTCATCTATAAAATGAATGGGTTCAATTATATGTCATCCAAGGTCTCTTCATGATCCTATGATGTATAACAGTAATCGAAGCCTTTCTAACATGGTAAAACTTGCTACAACTTACACTCCACTCTCATAACTTTGTAGAACTCCCATGGTCACAGTCAATACCAAGAAGCACCAGAGTAGGACTTTATAGAGACACTTGTGAAATTGTGTTAAAAAGATGAGGTTTTTATCTAGGAATACCTTGGGGTCATTGAAAATGTAACACAATTTCCCAATTCCTAACCAGCCCATTCATTTCTGGGCTTGGTGCAGCTATTCAGGACACAAGTTCTGATGGAATTAATTTAGTGGCTACTTACCCAACACCTTGTTATAGATAGTTTGTTATCCATTTTATTTTTCATGGGTGGATTATTAATCTAGATAGTTCTTTATCCATTTTATTTTTCATGGGTGGATTATTAACCCCGATCTTCTGAGTGGTCATATCAATCAATCAACAAGTATTGGTTAAGCACTAACAGGGGAAACATAGACATACAAAATAAATATAAGGTAGTTTAAGAAGGGAGGACACTGGCAACTGGAGGGAATTAGGAAAGGCTTTATGTAAAGGTAATACTTGAGTTGAGTTTTGAAGGAAACTAAGGGTGCCAAGAGGCAGAGGTAAGGATAAAGTAAATTTCAGGCATGGCCAATAGCCAGTACAAAGGTATTGAAGATGGGACTGGTATAGTGTGTACAAAATGGGAAGGAAGCTAGTAGGATTGATACATGGGAGGATGTAATGTTTATGGGTTAGAAAGGTAGAAAGGAGTCAGGTTATGTCAAAGAGAGGGGTATACATTTGATTTTAGATGATGAGATTTTGTAATGGATTGGATACATGATGTGAGTATTAAGAGGAAACCACTAGAGTTTACTGAGTAGGAAGATCAGATATGTGCTTTAAGAAAGTTATTTTGTAAGATATGTAGCCAATGGAGTATAGAAATCCATCTTGCCCTACAAGAAAGTAAGGGGAAAGGAACAAGGGAGAATGGGGGTATAGAAGGGAGGGAAGACTGGGGGAAGGGGTGATCAGTATGCTTGCCATCTTGGGGTGGGGGTAGGGGAGAGATGAGGAGAAAATTTGAAACTCAAAATCTTGTGGAAATGAATGTTGAAAACTAAGAATAAATAAATAGATAAATTCTGAAAAAAAGATATTTTGGTGGCTGTTTGAATGATGGATTGGAGTAAGTGGGTAGAGAGTTGGGGCTAGGAGATAAAATAGGAGGTTGTTTCACTCTTCCAGGTAATAAAGACCTGACTTAAATTGGTGCCTATGTAAGAAGAAAGAAGAGGAAATATTTGAGAGATGTAGAAAGAGAAATGACAATATTTGGCAACTGATTGGATGGTGAGGGGTGTGTGTGAAAGTGAGAACACCAAAGTTGCAAACTTGTGTGATGATATGACTCTCAATAATAATAGACAAATTCAGAAGAAGAGCAAATTTGAGTGAAAAAATAATAAGTTCTGTTTTGAACATACTGAATTGAAGATGCCTATAGGACATCTGATCTGAAATACTCCAAAGTTGTTTTGTGACATGAGCCTATAGCTCAAGAAGGAATCAGGGATGGATATACAGATCTGAGAATTATATTCATAGAGATAACTGAACATATTAGAGTTGATGAAGTTACTAAGTAAAAGAGTGTAGAAAGAGGAGAGTATTAAGGAACATCCACAGTTAGGAGGCATACTTGGATGATGATCCAGCAAAAGATACCGAGAAGGAAGAATCAAACAGAGGGATGAGAATGAAGAGAGAACAGTATTTTTTTTTTAAAGCAATTGGGGTTAAGTAACTTGCTCAAGGTTACACGGCTAGTCATTATTTATGTGTGGGTGCTCATTTTCTGAGGCCAGATCTGATCTCGGGTCATCCCAACTCCGAGGCCGGCATTCTTACTCAGTGCGCCACCTAGCTGCCCCTTTAGGGCAATTGAGGTTAAGTAACTTGCCCAAGGTTACACGGCTAGGTTTTTGTTTGTGTGGATTAAGTGTTGGAGGCCGGCTCCGAACTCAGGTCCTTCTGACTCCAGGGCCGGCGCTCTATTCACTGCGCCAGAGAACAGTATTTTTTAAAAAAAGATGAACTTTCAGGAGGAAAGGATGGTCAACAATATAAAACCCTGCAGAGGTCAAGAAAATGAGAATTAAGAAAAAGTTATTAAATATGGAAAGTAAGAAGTCATTGGTAATCTTTGAGGTTTCATCTTACATCCAGCAAAATGGCAAAGATAGGAATAGTCAATATTGGAAGGGTTATGGAAAGATAGGCACATTAGTGCACTGTTGGAGGCACTATGAACTGGTCCAAAGGTATGGAAAGGAATTTGGAATTATACTAAGGAGGTACCTAAAATATCTATACTATTTGACCCAAAGATGTCACTTCTTAGATATATTAGTCCAAGAAAGGCACTGATAAAAAAGGAAGGTCCCAACAATACACATAAAAATATTGATAGCAACACTTTTCATAGCAGCAAAGAATTGGAAATAAAGTTGATATTCATCAATTGAGGAAAAGCTAAACAGATTGTGGTATATAAATGTAAAAGAATATATTGCTTTATTTTAAGAAACAATGAATATGATGAATACAAAGAAACATGGGAAGGTTTACATAAACTGATGCAAAGTGAAGCAAACAAAACCAGGAAAACAATAAACAAGATTAGAACAAAGTATATGGAAAGAACAGCAACACCAAAACAATAAAAATGGAATATTGTGAAACTATAATGACCAAGTTTTGACCCAAAGAAGAAATATGAAAATGCACCTTCCTCCCTTCTTTGCAGAGGTGAGGGGTTATGAGTCTCAAATGTGTCAGATTGGGTTGATGTACATGATGCTATGGTGTAATGCTATGATGTACATGATGCTATTACAGTGTAAATGAACAGGCATAATTCCTAAGCAATAAAAACTTACAGTATATATAGCGCTTGAGCTCTGAGAAAGATGATAAAATTAGGCAAGTTTTAAAAAGTAAAGAATAAGTACCTATAAGAAGGTGAACATTATCCAAAACAAAAAGAGACGTCTTTGGTCTAAAGGGTTCATTCCAATAGACATAGACATGCTCCCTATAATTCATATTCCTGACTGTTTGGCATACAAAAAATAAAAAGCATTTAAAAAGGAAGAAACTATATAATTTTTTAAAACTGTTGTTTTTTTGTTACTTTCCCTTTACAATATAAATAGACATAAAGAAAAATATTCTCAGTCTGGAGGATTAAAGTTTAGCCATTGCTGTCGATTTCTTTACTTGTTCTACCCGAAATAGGACTCTCCTGTCCAAAAAGTCTATCTCTTTTTTTTAAACAAATGCTTTATTAACTTCTGTTTTACATCATTCATTTCCGCCAGATTTTGAGTTACAATCTTTTCCCCCCATTATTCCCCTACCCAACCTCCCAGAATAGCAGTCCCACAAGATATCGCTTCCTCCAATCTGCTCTCTCCCATACCCCCTTCGACTTTTCCATTGGAAGAAGGTGAATCTTTGTGTCCCAATGCCTGCACATCTTATCTCCCAATTACAAGCAAAAGAGTATTAAAATAGTATTTATATATATTTGAAACATTTAATGTTAAGACCTCAAATTTCAGATCTATTTCCTTCCTCCCTTGTCACCCATTCCCTCTAGGGAGATAAGTAATTCAGTATATGTTGTACATGTCTAGCTATGCAAAACATTATCATAGTAGATATATTGTACAAGGCTGCTTATAATTCCCTCCCACTCATCCCACCCCTCACCTGGTCCATTCCCTACATGATCCTGTCCCTCTTCTATAGTGGGTACTTCCAACCTCCCCTCCCCCCAAGGATGCCCTCCCATCCATCATCCCTCCTCTCATCCCCCTTCCCCCTATTCTGCTGCAGGTTGAGATATCTCATTTAGTATGTATGTCATTCTCTCCCTGAACCAAATTCAATGAGAATGTGGTTTTGCCTTTTTTGCCTTCCTATTCTCCCCCTCCCTTGCAACCACTTCCCCTTGCTTCTTCCACATGAGATAGTTTACCCTACCCTGTCTCTCCCCATCTCCTCTTGTCACTTTCCTCTCTCACCTCATAATTTCATCCCTTGAGTATTCTCCCTTCCCAACAAATTCAACCTATGCCCTCTATCCATATATGACTGTAACCATATATACACACATTCACATATGTATTCATATGACCACACACCCTTCTTCCATTATTTTCATAGTGAGAAAGATATCATCAGTCGCAGTTATTGCTTTTCCATATAGGAATGTAAATAGTTCAACTTTGATAAGTTCCTTTTGATTTCTTTTCCCTGATTACCTTCTCAGGCATCTCTTCCTTCTTGTGTCTGGATGTCAAATTTTCCATTCAACTCTGGTTTTTTCCTCAAGAATGCTTGAAAGCCCTCTATTCCACTGAATGACCATATTTTCCCCTGAAACAAAATACTCAGTTTTGCTGGGTAGGTGACCCATGGGTTCATTCCCAGTTCTTTTGCCCTCTGGAATATCATATTCCATGCCCGTCGATCCCTCAGTGTAGAAGCTGCCAGGTCCTGGGCTATTCTGATTGTGTTTCCACAATATTGAAATTGTTTCTTCCTGGCTGCTTGTAGTATTTTCTCCTTGATCTGGGGATTCTGGAACCTGGCTATAATATTCCTGGGACTTTTCTTTTTGGGATCTTTTTCAGGAGGTGATCGGTGGATTCTTTCAACCTCTATTTTGCCCTCTGGATCTAAAACATCAGGGCAGTTTTCCTTGAGAATTTCTTGAAGGGTGATTTCTAGGTTCTTTCCTTGATCATGGCTTTCAGGTAGTCAATAATTTTTAAATTGTCTCTCCTGGATCTATTCTCCAGGTCAGTGGTTTTTCCCATGAGATATTTCACATTGCCTTCTAATCTTTCATTTGTTTGGATCTGCTTAACAGCATCTTGATTTCTCATAAAGTCATTAGCTTCCATTTGCTCCAGTCTAACTCTGAAGGAATGAATCTCCTCAGTGAACTTTTGAGATTCTTTTTCCATCTGGCAAATTCGACTTTTAAGGCATTCTTCTCCTCATTGCCCTTTTGGGCCTCCTTTGCCATTTGAGTTAGTCTATTTTTTAAGGTGTTGTTTTCCTCAGTCAGGCTGTTGACCCTCATTTCATACTTTTCCTACATCCTTCTCATTTCTCTTTCCAATTTTTCCTCCACTTATTTGATTTTTAAAGTCCTTCTTAAGGTCCTCTATGGCCTGCAACCCGCTCATGTTTTCCCCTGGGGCTTTTGGAGCAGGACTTCTGACCTCACAGTCCTTTTCCCACTCTATGCCCCCAAAATAGGAGTCTAGGGTTGCATTTTTCTGTTTCCTTTGCCTTGGCATGTTGCCACTTAATTACTTGACTTTTGGGCTTTTTGCCACACTATGGCTTTAAGGCCATATAGAGGAATTTTCGTCCCGAACGTGTGGGGGGCAACTTCAATTTCTGGCAAGCTGTAAACCCACCCGCGACTTTCACCCTAGATCACAATCCAGATCCAGGGAGGTTAAAGCAAGAGCGATTACCGCCCCCCCCCACCCAAGACTGATCACTGGATCTCCCTACAGTTCACAGTCCAGGAGCTGGAGCTGCCTCTGAAAACTACAAAATGGTATGTCTCCTCAGTGGCTTCTAGCCCCCAGGGGAGGAAGCCTACGCATTCCCCAAATACTGGTCCCAAAGTCCATAGGACACTAACCACTTACTTTGTCCTAGGCATGTCTATGTTGGTAATTCTGGAGTCGTCACAGCTGCCGGTGTTCTGGGGTCTCTCCAGCCGGCTGCTGGCCCTGCCGCCCTGGGGCTAAAACCTTGGCTCACGGGGACCTGGGCTCTGCTAGGCTCGCCTCCCTGCGCTCTGTGCTCTGCGTGCTGCCGGCTCCCAGAGTGCTGCGCTGGTCCTTCCTGAAGGGCTGCTGGGCTGCCCTCAGCGGGAGGTTAGCTTCTCTGTGTCATTCTGTGGGTGCTGGGGCTCCAGAAGTTGTTCAGAGTCCCCTTTTACATAGTTTGGGGGGAATCTGGGGGCAGAGTGGCTTGGATGAGCTGTTTCTACTCTGTAATCTTGGCTCTGCCCCCCAAAAAGTCTATCTCTTAATATCAGTAAATGCATATGTAACTGGGCTTTTACCCTAGTCTGGGGTGTTTGTGAGCTGCTGCATTTTGCAGATGGAGAGGTGACCCCTAAGTGGCAGAGAAAATGCTGAGATGAACTGAATTCAGACATGTATGAGGGACAGAGGTGGTACCAGAGGTACTTCAGGTAGAAACAAGCATAGCTCCATACTCTCTTTCGGGGAAACGTGGGAAGAAAGACTGTAGGTTACAGAAATGTAGGGGAAGCCATATCCTCAATGTGTTCCTTATTTCCAACTTGCCTCCTTAGAGACTTTGGAGAAAGAATTTTCCTTTGGGTAAATCTGAGTCTCTCTCTTGGATCAGATGGAAATCTTGACTCACTACTGTCAGAGGGAGCTCACTCCTATTCACTCATTCTCTCTTGGGTGTTTTCTGATATATTCTAATTTGTATGCCTTCTCTGATTTATATTTGCTGTTGACATGGATAAGTGGGTTTACTCATTATTCACTATTTTCTGATCAATGGTCTTTTGTATAACCTGTGTTTGGTGGGAAAGAGCCAACCTAATGAGTTCAAATTTGAGATTACACTCCCCCTTTAAGCGCAATCAAGGAAGTGACTTTTATTTTGAACTCTCAAAAATAAGTATACCTCTAGATCATTGATACTTAAAAGTCTGGTACCCCTCTTGGAAGTAGGCAAGGGAAGGAATAGGCAATCAGTCTCCCTCAAGGGGGAAATCATAGTCTTTGTTGGAGAGGGCTGAAACATATTCCAGATAACCATTTAGGCTTCCTGTGAAATGCATTTCAAGAACTTATAGAGGCATACATAACTTATATGAACATATGCTTCTTCATTTGGAAAAAAGGGTTAAAAATTATGAATATCTTCCCTTGATGATACATTGTAGATAAAGAATTAAATATACATTTTCAAACATGACCAATATGGAACAAATGTGTTTTGTTCAAATATACTAATTCATTACAAAGGGGCTTTTGTTTGACCAGGGGCAAGATGGGAGTATAGTGGAGGAAAAAATGTGTGTGGAAGGAGGAATTATAATGATGAAAAAGTCAATAAAACATTTTATAAATCATAGAAGATAGCAGAAGGGGATTAAAAATGAGGAATTTGGGTGTTACTATATTAAGTTTAATTTATACTTTTTAAAGACCATGATATACACGGTAGATGCATCATTCATAAGCAATCTTCTTTTCTATTCTTTGTATGTGAAAATATTCATGTTTGCTGATTACCTTCAAGTTCGTAGTAAAAAATTATTTAAAATATCTTGGAGACTTTTCTGACTTTTCTGACTTTTCCTTCTCTGTCACATTGTATGTCAACTCTGTCACTAAGTCTGGTAGTTTCTTCTTTCTTTCCCAGTCAGTTCACCTTAACGAATGCTTATTGTGTACTTAGTTGTTTAAGCATACAAAGAATAAGACCTAGGTCCTGACCTGAAGGAGCTTATAGTCTAATATGAATACAGGTAACTACTATATAAGGCTCAATATAGTAAGGGACTATAAAATGGAGACATTATCCCTGACACCAACCTAGTTGTTCTTGTTTTTGTTTTTTGGAGGGGGGAAGGCAAGGCAATTGGGGTTAAGTGACTTGCCCAAAGTCACACAGCTAGCATGTGTGTCAAGTGTCTGAGGCCAGATTTGAACTCAGCTCCTCCTGACTCCAGGGCCAGTGCTCTAGTCACTGCACCATCTGGCTGCCCCCAACTTAGGCTCATTTAAAATTTGGATTCTATAACTATCTCCTTAATAAATGCTTTGCTTAGCCTTTCCCCATCTCCAATTCTTCTTGGGTTTTATAACCTAATCTATATAAAATACTATCTTTCATTATTTCTCTTCTTTTTAGGAACAATTTACAATGCCTCTCTATCAACTATGACTGTACTAACTCCAGGTTCTCATATTTGAAAATGTTTTGAAAAGCTAGACAACATAGTACCATACAATGGCAAAACCAGTGCATCTGGAATTAAAGTATCTGAGTTTGAATCCCAGTTGTGCTATCGATTGTGTGAACTTGAGCAAAAATATTAACAACTCACATTTCTATAGTGTGCCAAGGTTTATGTTGGGCTTAACAAACGTTATTTTAAATGCTCAGCAAAATAACCCTGTGAGGAAGGTATTATCTTTTCCCTATTTTATAACCAAGAAAAATAAGAAACAAAAAACCGAGGCTCATGATTATACATCTAGAGTATCTAAACTAATATTTGAGCTCAAATTTCTCCCTTTTCACACTCTGGGCTCTCATTCCTTCATCTATAAAATAAGGAGATTAGGCTAGATCAAAGGTATCAAACTTAGAGCAGTAGGCTGAGTGGCCAATAAAACTCAGCTGATTTCTATTGAGTTTGACACCACTGGTGCAATACTCTGGTGCTGTAATCCTGTCTGGCCTTTATTTCCTGCCAAAATCTAGTCCATTTGATTTCCCATGGACTCCCAATGTGTGCCTTAGCTATATCCAAGTGAGTCTCTTCACTGACTCCAACACATTACACTGACTTCCATTTCTATGCTTTTGCTCAAATTAGTTCCCCTCACCTGAAGCACCTTCTCTCCTCTATTCAAACTTCACCCATTCTCCAAGGTATAGCTCAAGTCTCACCCTTTCCAGGAAGACTTTTCTGATTATTACAAATACCAGCACTTCCTTCCCTTATCATATCATTTAACACTGAGTTCTTAAACTGTTATATGTGAATCAGTTCTGTCTTCTTAAGTAGAAGCTCTGTGAAAGCAGGGACCATGTTTTTGTCCATCTTCCATAGAGCTAGGCAAAGAACAAGTCCTAAATGAATATTTAATAAGCTGACTAAATTGGTTGGTTCTTGAGAGAGTGCACCTGTACATCCCAGCTAAAGCATCTATTGTCTACTAATAATCAACAAATTACTGGACTGTGCTTCTGTTGACATTTTTGTTATCAATCTAATTATGGTGCTAGTAACTCCACAGCTGGGGGAAATTAGCTGAGACATGTGTACCATTCACATTTCTCTGGGACAGGGTTTCTCAACCTTTTTCTGTTTCATGGGCTTCTTTGGAATTCTGGTGAAGCCCACAGACCCTTTCTCAGAATAATGCTTCTAAATGCATAAAATGAAATATATAAGATTACAAAAGAAATAAACTATATTGAAATAGGAAAAAAATAAACCAATTCAAGGACCCCAGTTTAACAACATTTGCTCCAAAGAATCTAACCTCACAGCCTCCTGGGAATTTTTTTTCCAGTGAAATCCCAAATCAAAAATATAGCCTTTTTCTATATTTCTTGTCACAAAATAATGATGGGGAGTAAATAATTTAATAAATAAGAGAGCCAAGAAAAAACTTCCAGTTGCTCTAAGGTAAAACTACTGGATTATTCCAGGTTAACCTTCCTATTCTAGCATCTAGCAATCAGGGTTCTAAGTACCAATAAACCCCACACTGAGAGCAGGCAACAGATTACAAAAATATAGCCTTTTATGGTAACTGCACTATAATGGCTTCATTGCCAAAGGCCACATTAGCTGAGGATGGAAGATTCAATTTATAGTATCTAGTGAATGTGTGTATGCTCAGTGACAGCTTTACAGATTTCTTCAGAGGAAGGCTTGCTTTCTTGTGCCAGAGAAAAAATTAGCACCTTTGAAAAACATATATGAAGACCACAATGATTGTTTCTCCTCTAGAAAGGTAAGAAGTTTTAAGCATCTTTCCATCTTCCAGCCAAGAAAAGGGCAAAATTGACATTACCCACTTCAAACCCTAATCAGTTTTGACCATGAGTTTCCTTTTTGTGATTAGGAAGGTCCTACAACCATGACTGTATTAACAGAGATCGTAGATTTAAAGCAGAAAGATTTAGAGATCGTCTAATCCAATCTGTGCCTTTTAAAGATTAGGAAACTGAGGACCAAAGAGGGTCAAATTTAGCCAAGGTCACAAAGATAAGAAGTATGAGAGCCAGGATTTGAAGCCATGTGCCATGATTGCAAACTCAGGGCTCTCACTATACCACACAGTCAAAGGAAAGGAAAACAAGACATTTTCCCTCTTAAAAACAAACAAACAAACAATGAAACTTGTGGGAAATAGCTAAAAATGGTCCCAGTATTTATCTACTTCAAAAGATCCATGATTTCACTGATTTGATTCAGCAAATATTTATTAAGTGTCTAAGATGGGGTGTTGCTTTAGAGAATACTTCAATACACTGATGGATCTGTGATCTCACCTATATAGGTACTTCCTCCAACTATATCTTCACATCATGTTTAACTTTTATCTATATTCTCCCCATAAATCTTCTAATGAGGAACCACACAAAACTCTGGAAGCCTTCCTCTAGCTCTCTTGATAGTGTATGGATACTAATGAAACATAGAACTTTCAATCAGTTATCCCTTGCTCTTACAAGTCAGTCAAGAAGCATTTAATAAACACCTACTATATTCCAGGCACTGTCCTAAGCTCTGGGAATACAAAGAAAGGCAAAAGACAGACCCTGATCTCAAGGAGTTCACAGTTTAATGGTGGAAACAAACATGCAAACAACTATGTACAAACAAACCACAAAGATATATACAGAATAAACTAGAAAAAATCAACAGAGGGGAGGCACTAGAACTAAGGGGGTTTGAAAAAGGATTCCTGTAGAAGGTAGGATTCTGAGATTTGAAGATAGCCAGAAAAGCCAGGGGGCAGAGATGAAGATAAGGAGCATCCAGGTTGGGGGACAGCCACTAGACATGCCCAAAGTTAAGAGACAGTCTTGTTTGGGGAATAGCAAGGATTACAGATTTTGCAGGGGTGGGGGAGCAGGGTATAAGGTGTAAGAAATGGGAAAGTAGAAATGTTCAAGATTATGAAGATCATTGAATGACAAACAAGGGATTTTATATTTGATCCTGGAGGTTATAGCGAGTCATTGCCATCGGAATTTGATGAAGGGGGGTGGTGGTGGTGACATGATCAAATCTGTAGGGAAACAATGAGTTTTTTCACTGGTCAAAATATAGCACCAAAGTTAGGGAATTTTTCTGATGACAGATATACGCAATAAAGGGAGGAATATGGTATAGCAGCCATCACACTGGCATCCCCAGAATGGCTGCTAGCACAAGTTCTTAGATCTGATTTACTAGGAAAGGTAGCTCTTTAAAGGGTCAACAATCTTGATTACATAATTACATTCACCAGTTCAGGGGAAAAGTTAGCACCCTGAACTTGAGAGAAAATACAAGCATAGAAATAAAGACCAACAGACAGGGCTCTGAGATTTAGTTGCCTAAATCAACTATACACTTTATATACATCCCTAGATTGAGAAAGTCTTTACATCTGAGCAATGAGGGAGCTCTGAACATACTGCCACTCAGAATCTCCACCAGGGAATCACAAGATCCTTCTCATAAGCAAGCCCTCAAAGCAAAATATCCATTCAGAGTCTCTCTCTCTCTCTCTCTCTCTCTCTCTCTCTCTCTCTCTCTCTCTCTCTCTCTCTCTGTATATATATATATATATATATATATATATATATATATATATATATATATATATCAGAGCCAGAAGGAATCACAACTCTTATGACTCTGTGCCTAATTAGAAATTAGCAAAAGGTAAAAAAGCCTTCCTACAAGCAAGCCTCCCCCAAGCAAGCTTCCCTTAACGGGCTTCATATGAGGCCTATTAATGGATAGGGAAGATCTTAAATCCTATTAACATTACATATGGGTAAAGAACCAGAAAGGATTTTGGGAATTTCTAACCCTAAGTCAAAGAACTTCAATTTCAACTCCAGACATAGGAATTAAAAGATAATCTTAGGATGGGTGCATTCTGCCTAGTTTTTGCTAGTTAAATATTCTGGCTCATATCCTCAAGCTATGACTAAAAAGCTATCAATCTACTTTCATCAGAGAGAGACTTTCTACTCATCACTCCCTAGCAAACTGGAGCTAGATAGCTAGCTGGTAGCATTGAAAATACAAAGCCCAAAAGCTCATAGCCTTATAGTATTAATTAGAAGAAACTAAAATACCAGAGGAGGGACCGGCAGAGTAATACACTCAGTGGAGAGCAGAGAAGCCCAGGGTAGCAAAAAGTGAGAAGCAGTGAAGAGAAGAGCAGTTATGTGGCAGCCAGTAAGGAGGATCAGATATGACACAATGCCCAGATTCAAGCACCCAGCAAGACATAAACCCAAAGAGAATAGCATGATTACCATGTACCAGAAGACGTCAACAACCTTATAGTGTCAAACATATAAGCTGCTCCAGTCACATAGGCTCCCTTACAAGAGTGCTCCCATTCATGACCCTGACGTACATTCACTCTTTGCGCTGTGTATTTCTGATAAAATGTACCTGTTTTTGGAAGAAATGCTCCACATTGTCACTTTTCTTACCATTCTACTTCTTTGAGTGTATTTTATTCTGAACTGGCTTCTCTGGCTGGCTGGTAAAAGTAAACATGTTGTAGATGGCGGGAGAAGGTTGATGAACTATGGTTTTTAATAGATGCCCCAGGTGCTATACATATATTTTTTGCCTTGTTCATATAACTTCTCCTGCAAAATCTTTTGCTCACTGTCCATCTGTTATCCTCACCCTTGCCACATGCCTGGCTCTCCTTTTCTAGTTCTCTAGTTTTCTAGTTCTCATCCATAATATCCTTCATACCACTGCTACTTCTCTGTCGGTAATGTCTTGTAGCTTACTCACGTTCACCATGGGCCACTTCACTGCCCTCTGAGAGACTCACAACTTGAATTCTTCAGAGATGGTAGAATTCCACAAGTCACAGGCATATAGTATCGCTGCACCAATCAGGGTCCTTATGAGAAACAATAAATACAAAGAATTCAAGAGAAACTTGGAAAGACAAATGAACTGCTACAAAGCGAAGAAAAGATAACCAAAAGGAACAATATATACAATGACAAAAGTGATGTAAAGGAAAACAACACTAAAAGACATCTGAACTCAAATACAGGTACCAATCTTCATTTCAAAGACAGATGATGAATCACACTTCTCTCCTCTCCCCAGAGTGGTGCAGAACCATGAGTGCTAGATGATGCATAGGCTGTAAAATGTGGATGCTGTGTTGGTTAGTTTGCTTAATTGTTTTTCTTTTTCACAAAGGAGGGTTCTGAATAGGAAAGGTATTGTTGCATAAAAAGGGCATCTATAAAATATTTAAATAGCACTGATAAAATAAAATTTGAAAAAGGAGAAGCTTGGGGTCATTAAAAACATTACGTAATTTTCCAAATGCAATGCAGTCTCTTTTCCTCCTCCAACACAATTTTGGGCCCAATTCATTATGTATCTGCAGTGTCTGTACAAGATATATACCATGAATCCACTTTACAGGCTGTCCATACAACTACATATCACCATCTGAACAACAGATATTCTTTATCCACTTGGTTTTTCTGTACAAACAGTTAAGACAAATTCTTTTGAGGGATTATGCAACTTTTTAATAGCCTCTACAATGTTCTAGGACTTAATGCAATCAGCACAATGCCATATTTAAACAGGAGGATTTGCAGGTCTTCACCAACTGTAGGAAATCTTCCTTCATGTGGATTATGCGCTAGAAATCCTCCATGGCAGTAGCATACATCTTTAGCAATCACATAACTAATTCCTCTTTTTTATTCCTTGCTTTATAGAAACAATCAAAGGGTTGTCAAAGAAAGTTATCTCTATTGATCCTTTTTTAAAGGAATCTTGTTTGATTTTTACCATGTATTAGAGATGCTTTAAAGAAGAACATTTAAAGGCTAAATTTTGCTTTGCTGAATCAAAAGTTTGTTATTATCAACAAATAATAAGCCCAATAGGTAGTTTTATTATCTTTAATTCTCAACTATCTGTGTAACTATAAAGCTGCAGTATGCCATCAAGCACCATTTGAGAAAGCCTGCCTATTCTCCTCATATACCTTCAAGGATATCTTCATTAGGTATGTAGATTACTCAGAAAGATTTTGTAGAGATGGGAAAGTAGGTATATGGGTTGATAATTATTGATATTAACTTAATCACTTTTTGCAAATAAGTTCCATAATTTTTTCCCAGACATTCATTTTCCTTCCCTCTTCCAACTATCTTGAGAATTGATCACTCAAAACCCTCAAAACTATATGGTCTCCAGCATATATCTCTTATGTTTGTATATTTGATCTAGTCTAGCTGCTTTTTCCATTTTTTATTTCATGTCATTTCTCTTTTCCCATATAGGACTTTGGCGGGGGGGTGGGGGTGGGGTGGGGACTGTGATGTTAAAAGCCTAAACATCCACTGTCATTTAAGAAGTTTGTTATAGAAATCATGACAGATCCTTTCCATTTTTTGTCTGATTTTGTCCTCATTTCAGTATCACCCATAAATGTTTTTAAGAAAGTTTAACTTAATTGAGCCTCTCACCAAGCTTTCTGCAGACCTATTTTTCCTCCATAGATTCTTGATGTTTTATTAAGTGATACCATTCTCTCTTTCATCATCCTCCATAAAAGTCTACATTCTAAACTTGGCACCAATATTTGGTACTAGGAACACAAAGTAAAATACAAAATAGCCATGACCTTCAAGGACTTTACATACTTTGGGGTGGATAACCTAAAGAAAGAAAAGTAAATAGAAGGTAATTGGAAGAGGTAATTTGAAAGCTTTAAGAGGTGAGGTCAGATATCCCCCATCTGTTTTCTTAAACAGGTCTGACCATATCATTCCTCTACTTTAGAGGCTTCAGTGACTCTTAGTTGCACCTAAGATAAAATGCAAACTTCTCTGTTGGGCATTTAAATTCCTTCTGGCTCCAACGTATCTTTCTAGTCTACTTCACATTATTCCCTCTCATGCACTCTACACCCTAGCTAACAGGTCTATTTGCCATTCCTCAAGAAAAAGGCAGACAACCATTCTGCTGAGAGTGCATTCCTATCTCACCTCAGTCTCTTGAAATCCTTTGCTCCCTTCAAAGTTCATTTCAAAGGTAAGTTACGATAGCAGGCTTTTCTTGATAAACCCCAGTTATTACTGCTATCCCTGTCCGATCCCCGGATTACTTTGTATTGCTTGGTATATATTTGGTATTTATTATTTATGTTGTTTCGCCGCCTTCAGAATGTTATGCTTTCCAGAGGAAAGAGGTTTTTCTATTTGGTTTTTGAATGCCCAACATCTAGCACAATGTCTGGTATTTAATAAATCATTGTTGAATTAAACTGATGAAGAAAATACCAATAAATAGGGGGCTTAGAAAAGGTATTATGATAAAGATGGCTCTTAAGGTGGCCTTGAAGGAAGATAAGAATTCTGGGAGGTGGCAGAGAAGAAGTCTTGCTTCCCAGGCATGAAGACAGGTATGGAGATGGGACGATAGGTTCAGGAAATAGCTAGTAGACTAATCTGACTAAAGTAGAGTGGGAAAAGTGGAATAATATTAAATGAATCTGCACTGGTATGAATACTTTCTCCCCCAGTTTCATTAATTTGCTCATTTCTTCAATGAAAATACAAGTAATGCCCATTATATGTAAAGACTGTTTGTGAAGCATCAGGCAGAAAATTTCTGGCGTAGTTCTTGTCTGTAAGTTGGCAAATCACCTTCTAGCTGGATAGCTTCAATTAAACAAAACTATTTTTGTACAGTCATTTACTGTACTTTCTGTCCACTTCTGCTCTAGCCCCTGGACAACATGTATTTTCCAAAGAACTCTGAGATGCAACATATTCCTCCCTTAGTTTCCTGGGGTCCCTACACTTTGATGTTTATAATGTAAGATGATTGTCTCATGAAGGCAGCATCATGCTTGCCACAGATATCTCAGTCATCAGATTCTGATTTTGGTTGGGCTCATTTAAAATTCCATGTTGAGCTGCCCATCCCCTCATCATTACAGCATTACACCTCATTACCATAGAACACAGTCTTGTTTGAATTATTATACAATGAAAAATAATCATCATATGTCTATTATGTGCCAAGCACTGTGTTTGGTAGCATGAAGATCTACAAAAAAAGGTGATAAATGGCTCTGTGAACACCATAAAAGGAAACCTAGAAAAGCTGTTCTGTTTCTTCTACTACCCATATTACTTACAGATTTATTTGCCCAAAATATAATAGGAATGAGAGATTCTGAAAGGTAATTAAATTTTCAAAGAGAGAATACTAAGTAAACTTGGAGAAACAATGTGATTCTGGAAAAATGTGTTTTCTTTATAAATGTTGCAAACAGGAGGGTGTGGTATTGTGGATACATCATTAGATTGAAAGTCAGAAGATTCAGGTTCATAACCAGACTCTGCTATTTGGTACCTTTGTGACCTTGGACAAATTATTTCTCTGGGCCTCAGTTCCCTCATCTGTAAAATGAGAGAAGATGATTGTATACAATGACTTCTAAGCCTCCATCTAATTCTGAACCAATGATCCTGTGATCTATGAAAAGAACATAAAAACAATGAATGATGAATATAAACTCTGTAATTGTGGGATTTGGAATCTCAAAAGTACTTGGTAAGAAATTTCAATAATCCATAAACAATTAATTCAAATCAAGGAATATAAAAACATTTTGAAAACTTGGACTACTTTACCACAGTGTATGATAACATATACTAAGCACTAATATGATATTTTACAGCTTAAAAAGCTTTTAAAAAGTACAAATTTTATAGAAATGGAAAATAACAAGTGAATAAAACTTTTTAAAGATATTTTTATTCTGAAGGGAAACACCAAAAAAGAGCATTTACATGCATATAGTAGAACACAAAAGAGGATTCTCTTAAAACTATAAATCTGTATTTCCTATGTTATGCTTTTTAAAAAATGTAATAAATTCTACACATTACTTTCAAAATTGTTCTTACTTGTCTGTGCTTTCTTCTGAACTTCCATCTCTTCTCTTCTGTATAGTATTAAAAAAACAAGTGTTTGCTCTTTTGTTTTTATATAGTCTATATTTCCTTCTGCATCTTGCCCCCAATTTCTCTCAGAAAGTCATCCTATGTATTGAATATCTTGAATTTTAAAAGATATTTTAATGACCCTCTTTTCTTCCTTCCTTCCTTCCTTTCTTTTTTGTCTTCTTCTTCTGGCATTCACACACACACACACACACACACACACACACACACACACACACACACACACTGAAGGTAATTTTTTTTCCGAAAAAACAACCTTATAACAGAGGTATATAACCAAGTGAAATAAATCCACAAAATGGCCATTTTAAAAAATATATGTCTTTACTTCCCCTCTTAAAAGCCTTAGGACAGAGCTAGTTTGCTCCCAGAACTTCTACTTTCTTATTTAACTCCCTTAATACCCTTTGAAGATATTAAAGTTCTGCAGGGACACTTATTTCTTCTCCCCCTAATATACTGTTAACAACAGATCATCATACAGTTGCTTCCAATTGTTCAAATAAAGTTACTTTTCCAGGTTTCTCTGGACTCTTGTGTTTCCATTTGAAAATTCTTATTAAGGTCTGATCTTTTCACAAGAAATTCTGTTCCATTAAAGATCTTTTTTCCTCTGTAGGATTATAATCATATTTTCAAGGTAAGAAATTCATCCTAAATCTCTATCTTTTGCTTTTTGAAATATTGTATTCCATTATCTCCTCTCATGCTACTATAAGTTGTCAGGTCTTGTGAGATCCTGACCATGGTACTTGAACTGTTTATTTCTAGATGCTTATGGTATTTTTTTTTTCTTTGATATGGGCACTCTGAATTTTAGCTATAATATTCCTGGAAAAAGTTTTTATTTTGGGATTCCTTTCATGAGGTGATTGGTGGATTCTTTTTATCTTTACTTTGTCCACCGATTCTAATAGATATGGGTAGTTTTCATTTATGATTTCTTGAAATATGGTGTTGAGACTTTTTTTTAAATCATAGTTTTTAGGGACTCCAATGATTTGTCTCCTTGATTTGTCTTCCAGATCAGTTGTTTTTTATATCATATCTTAAATTTTCTTTTTTAGTCTTTTGATTTTATTCTAATACTTTTTTCTGTTCATGGCGTCAATGATTTCTAATTTGCTCTATTCTGCTTTTCAGGGAGTCCATTTCTTGAGTAAGGTTTACTTTTTTCTTCTATTTTATTCTCTTTCCAATTCTTTCCTCAAGAGCATTTATTTCAATTTTTATCTCTTGCTTTATTTTTTCTAGATATTAATGTAGTCCTTATGGGAAATCCATGTTTCCCTTTATGTCTCTGCTTGATGTTATTATGAAGTTATAATCTTTTGGAAGGAGAGGGGCATCTTTAGATTTGCAATAATTCTTATACTTGTAAATGTTTTCTTTGAGTTTCTTATCTCTCCTCATTTTGTGCCTGACATGAAGCTTTGCGATTGGTCCAGTTTCTGCACCCTGCAATGCTTTTGAGTGGGATGTTGGGCTGGTCTCCTGATTCCTTTAATTGACTCTACCTTTAGGGGTTAGACCCTCCTAGATATTTGAAGTTAAGATGTCTAACTCTTTATAGGCCTCTCTGGCCTTTCAGAACAAGGTAATAGGGACCTACCTCTAAGTAGGTCTGGGGTTTCTTGGTCTGAACACTAATGTATCACATGATGATCTCTACTCCCCACTAGCAACACCTTGTACCTCCAAAGGTCTCCACTCTGGGATTCTCCTATCACTATGAGGCTTTCTCAGAGAAATCCCACATTCTTTCTGCCTCAAGACACAGCAGGCTAAAGTTGTCCTTGTTCTATCTTTAGTCATGCTGAGAAGTCCCCATTTCTATTGTCCTTGGACTTCTAGATAACCTCTTTTGAAGTTCTTGGATGGAAGGAGTCACTTACTGTAGTTTCTCATTGGAATTCTTAATCATTATTCCATCTAATGTGAACTTCATTGTTTTTCTGGAGTACATATATAGGAGTTGGGAGGTCTGTCTCTTATTTAGGCATCCATTTTGGCCAGTAGTATCCTATGAACAAAACTCAATGGCAAGAAAACATCCCCCATCAGATGCGTTAACAAGAAAGCTACTGGGTTTCAGAGTAAGATGAACTTAAAAGGTGGGAAAACAGAAGTTTAGAAATGTATTATACTATTTAAGGAAGAAAATCATGGATAGGAGAGAGACATCAAGATATGTTAGACTAAAACATAGGGCTGGAAGCCAATGTACTTGAATTCTAGTCTTGGCCCTACTATCTGTCATTACTTTTGTGATGATGAGCAAATTGTTCCTTTCAATAGGTCTCAGTTTTTCCCTCTGTAAAATAAGTGGATCAGGCTAGGTAATTTCTAAGGTCCTTCATATTTTCCAAAATTCTACATTATTTTATATGGTTTAACAGAGTAAAATAATGCATGTTGAAGCAAGGCAAAAGTGAATTAAACTTTTTAAACCTAAAGATTTTTCTTTTCTTTAAAGAGACAAATTTTTATTATGGACTTAACTGTCAGTGCTTTTCTATAATTTTGTTTAAAGCACTTAATTGGTCCTTTTGTATATAAAACAGAAAATTTACTTGATGGAAAAAGTGACAATCTCAAGCTTTCTGAAAGCCCCAATGGGTCAGACACTCCCAGATCAAGAGGAACACTGTACAGACAGAGTACGAAATAAACACAGAAGTCCCCTGAGAGAAGTAATGCAGTTAAAAAACAGCCTATGGGCTTAAGCAGCTGTATGATCACCCGCTAACAGTGCTCACTTTAAGAGTATGGCACAAAACAAGAAAGCTAAAACTACTACATTCCCTTCTCCATGCTCATCAACATCGAGTAATGAAGGCTGCCCTCCAGGGAAAATTAGAATGAGATTTGGGGAATGGCACCGAGCACACAATAAAAGAACAGGAAACATGCTGAAGAAATGCAGGGTTTGTTACCAAAGGAGCATGAAAATCCAAAGTGGGAGAGGATCATTTCTTCAACGACTATTTTCTTTTACTGAAGACAATATTTAGGGGGGAGGGGGAATCAACCCTAAGGATTAATATGATCAGAAACCACAGAAAAATCCAAAGGATGAATGATGGAGAGAACAGAACTCTGCATCTTCACAAACTGACTTGGGCAGGACCTACTCAAAAGTCTGAAAGCATGATCTTAAAACGAATCCATTCATTTTTCTGCTAAGCTTCCCAAGGAAAAATAAATCAACAGTTCCTCACTGTCCACAGCTTGAGTGGTAATGCCAGAAAAATAAGATGTTCTGGGGATGGGAAAAGTGGACTTTAATTATTGTTGGTACAATGTTTTGAATATGGAAAATTCAATATGTTGCTAAGTGGTATTTCAACCTATGAAGAGTTACAATTTAAAATTTTCAACACAATGGGATAACTGGAATTGTCAAGGGGGAAAACAACTACTCCTCATTCCCTAAAATCATTCTTTAAGAACTAATTCGCCAAAGGCAGAAAGAACATCATTACAAACAGAAGTGTGTCTTACTAAGAGTTGTGTGACACAATGGTGTATAAGCAAAAAAGAGATGTTATTATTGAACTTAACCTTCAACATTTTAGTTCATTATCCGAAATTAAATTGTTTCACTGATTTTCATGGTACCAAATTTACTAAAAGAAGATAACAAATGATGTCACGTCAGCAAGAATGTTAGTCTTTGAAATTTCTACAATCTAATTATCAGGCAAGAGATTCAAACCTATAAACCTAGAAGAATAAATATTAAAGATGGACATTTATGTGAACCAATGTATCCAGGACAAAGAACTGAAAATTTTAGATTATTCCTAATGCCTAAATATAAAAAAACATGAGATTCATACTATCAATTGGAAGACACCTTGAGGATCACATGATATAAAAAAATCACCCAAAATAGCTTAGTGAGCAAATACAAAGATCTCATTTGAAATGTCAGGAACCTGAAAAAAATGCTTTCAATTATTAACTAGATTCCTTTCCAATATTCTGACTTAAAAAGGGGTGCTGCGTTGGATGGGGAATAGCAGCTGATTCAAATTATGTACTGCTCTGAATAAACTAGTATTTGGCTTAGTGACATTTTTTTTTTTTGCAATTTCAGATCAATCCCTACATTTTCTTCTGTGTAAGACTAACAGGCCTTGTGGTTCTGAAGAGTTAGACTTCAGTAAGAATTGTAATTCTTCCTATATAACAGTGGCATCAACATAGTTAAGAAGATATGGCATATAATTAATAAATCAATGAGCATTTACTAAATACTTACTATGTGCTAGGCCCTATGCTATGAGCTAAGGAAACAAAAACAAAGAATGAAACAATCCTAACACTCAAGGAGCTTATATTCTAATGAAAGAAAATTCAAACTATCAATTGGAAAATATAAATATGGCCCCATGATACCAAAGGACATCTAATGTAGCTTAGTAAGCAAATACAAAAATCTCAATAGTTTGAAATGCCAGTATCATCACATGTTGATAGGTTGATTGAAGAGAGAATGATGTGATTATACATATATACTAAGAGAACCAATATAGAAGCAGCACAGAGGATAAACTGAGGAGAGGATGTCACTGGACACAGGAAGATATTCAAGGAGACTGCTGGCCAACAGTCCAAGTAGAAAAGGTGAGAATCTGAACAACCGTGGTAGCTAGGTGAAGAACACATAAATACAAGAGGAGAATTAACAGGCCTTGATGAATGACTCGGTATAAGGGGGAAGAAAGAATAAAAAATAAGTCAGTCATTCAAAACGCATTTATTAATCATTTGTTATGTGCCAGGCACCATGCTAAGTGTTTTGGACACAAAGAAAGGTAAAAACAGTCCCTGTCCTCAAGGAGCTTACATTCTATTGGGGGGGAGGGGAGACAATCTATAAATAAATAGGTATATATGGTATATTAAGGACTAGATGGAAGAAATTTTAGAGGGGGTGATTCTAGCAGTTGGAGGGAGAGGTAAAGACCTCTTGCAACTCATGGGTTCTGAACTGATTTTTTTTTTTGGAGGGCAATTGGGGTTAAGTGACTTGCCCAAGGTCACATGGCTAGTTTTTGTGTTAAGTGTCTGAGGCCAGATTTGAACTCAGGTCCTCCTGACTCCTGACTCCAGGACTGGCACTCTAGGACCAACACCTAGTCGCCCCCCTGAACTGATTCTTGAAGGAAGCTAGGGGGTCTAAGAGCAGCTAGGTGGATAGAGTGCTAGGTCTAGAGTCAGGAAGACTCATCTTCCTAAGTTCCAATCTGGCCTCAGACACTTTCCAGCTACATGACCCTAAACAAGTCACTTAATCCTGTTTGTCTCAGTTTCCTCATCTATACAATTTTACCAAGAAAACCCCAAATGGGGTCACAAAGAGTTGGACACAACTGAAAAATGACTGAACAGCAATAAAGGGCTTCTAAAAGGCTGAGGTGAGGAGGGAGAGCATTCTAGGCATGGAAGACAGCCAACACCAAAACACAGAGAAGGAAGATGGAATATTGTGTGAGAGAAAAAGCAAACAGGTCAGTAGAGCTGGATTATATAATATATGAAAGGGAATAAAGTACAAAAAAACTGGAAGGATCCATGCTATGAAGAACCTTAAATACCAAATAAATAACTTTTTTTACTAAATGGGCAGGATATAGAAGGTAGATAAGAGTGGGGGGACAAGGAAGTCAACTACATTGCAAGCCCAAATGCCTGGAAGGATGGTGGAACTCTTGACAATAATAGGAAAGTTTGGAAAGGAGAAAGATTTAGAAAGGAAGATGATGATGAATTCTGTTTTGAATATGTTGAGTTTGAGCTTCCCCCAAATCAAGTTTGAAACATATAGTTGGCAACAGAGGACTAGAGTTCAGAAAGAGTGTGTGTGTGTGTGTGTGTGTGTATTATCTATGTAAAGATGATAGTTGAGATAATGGCCTAGTATAGAGGCCTGAAGGACAACCACACTTAGTGGGTATGACATGGATGAAAATGTAGCAAAGAATACTGAGAAGGAATAGTCAGATATGTACGAGGAAAACCAGGAGTGAGTAGGGTCACAAAAAGTCAGAAGAGAGAAAGCATTCAGGAAGAAAAAATGGTCAATAGGGGTAACTAGGTGGCACAGTGAATAGAGCACCGGCTCTGGAGTCAGGAGGACCTGAGTTCAAATCTGGCCTCATAGACTTAATACTAGCTGTGTGATCTTAGGCAAGTCACTTAACCCCAATTGCCCTGCCTTCCCCCCTCCAAAAAGCAAAAAAAATTTCAAGAAGAAGAAGAAGAAATGGTCAACAGTGGTGAATGCTACAGAGAGTGAAGTCTGAGGAAAGGCCATTCAATATAGCAGTTAAGAGATTATTTGTAACTTTGGAGAGAAGTTTCCTGTGAATGGTGAGATCAGAAGTCAAATTGCAGAGGGCTTAAAAGAAAGTGAGACGAAAGGAAATTGTAGGCACCAAGTGTAAATGAATTTCTCAATAAATTTAGCCACAGAGAGGAGAGACATAGGGCAATAGTTAGCAGGAATGACCAAGTTAGGGTATTTTAAAGGTGTTGCAGGGAGCAAGGAAGGATCAAGTAGAAATGGAGAAGTTGAATATTAGAGAGATAATGAAGATAATACTAGAGGCTATCTGCTAGAAAAGACAGGAAGGAATGGAAGCAAGGGCACATGGTGAGGGTGACCTTGGCAACAAGGGCTACTTATTATTCATCATATATTGGAGTAAAGAAGGAAATCACTGAGTGGTGATATCATGGGGGTGTGAGATGGAAGAAAAAGGTAAAAGGAGAGAAAGGAAGATCTTGGTGAATTACAGTTTTATTTCTTTAGTGGAGACAAAATCCTCATAAGCTTGATGTTACAAGCAAGAGTAACCAGAAAAGGTGTGGGGAGCCTGTGACCTTGAGGTCATATGTGGCCTTCTAGGTCCTTGGGTGTGGCCTTTTGACTAAGTACAAGTTTTGCAGAACAAATTCTTTTATTAAGGGGATTTACTCTATGAAGTTTGGATTCAGTCAAAGGGCTGCACCCAAGAACCTAGAGGGCCACATGTGGTATTGAGTCCCTGGGTTCCCCACCCCTGGACTAGAAGAATTATGGCACCATTAGCAAAAAATAGAGAGCAGAATTCAATAAAAAAAAATAAGTTTAAAACTAGAAATACATATTAACTATACAAATAACAATTATGGCAACAGAACAGAGAAAAATGCATAGTAGAAGAAAAAGAGAAAGGTATATGGAAACAGCGCTATTTTGTCATTAACTTGTTGAAGATAGACTATTTCTTAGAGATAAACTAAACAATAGAAGTTAATGATTTCACCCAAAATAGCATGCTTCTTAATTTATGTGTTTTAAATGATTGTTGAATTCATAATGAAAACTCAGGATGAAAAATATTTCATTCAGAAGACTTTTATAATTGTTTACTATGAACAATAAAATGTGCCAGGGATTCAAAGATGAAAATGGAGAGTCTGCCACCAAGCAGCTTACAATCCAGCAATGGGAAAGGCATGTATACAATCAAAATAAGTTAGAATGTGATCGATATATATGTAAGATCTAAAGGAAAAGAATGAGACAAAGTGGGAAGGCAGGGAACACTTGAAATTGTGATGAGGGAAGGAATTCATTCCAATCATAAGTAAAATTGTCTGTAAATGTATAGTAAGAACGAAATAGACTGGGGAATAATAGTCCAGTGTTGGTGGGAAACAAAAGACAGAAGATTTAACTGAAGAGTAACCAACAAGTTAAGTTGGAAGACCAGAACCAAATAGAAAATTTTACTTTCAAATACAAGACTCAAGAGGACCATATAAAGGTAAACAGGAAAAGGAAATCATAAGGGATTCAATAAGGTTAAACTGTTTATCTTTCTACATGGGAAGGTGATACTGATAATTCTTAGGAACTTTCTCATTATTAGGGCAGGTAGAAGTATACATTAGAGAGAGGGCATGGGGGTGAATTGACTATGATATGATGATAGCTAAAAAAAGTAAAATAAAATTAAGGGGTTAGAAAGAAGAATGTACTAGAAGGAAAAAGGAAGAGGTAGAATGGGGTAAATTATGTCACAGAAAAGAGGTGTGAAACAGCTTTTACAGGAGAGAGAAATACTAGCTCTTGAAATTTACTCTTATCAGAACTGGCTCAAAGAGGGAATAACATACAATTCAATTGGGTATAGAAATCTATCTTACCCTATAGGAAAGTAGGAAGGGAAGGGTATAGGGGAATAGGGGGGCACTGATGGCAGAGAGAGGATATTGAGGGAGGCAGTAATCAGAAGAAAAACTCTTTTGAGGATAGACAGGGTGAAAGTAAAGAGATAGTAGGATAAACAGGGGGAGAAACTAGAATGGAGGAAAATACAGAGTAATCATAACTGCAAAATTTGCAGTAAGCTTCTTTATCAAGGTCTCATTTCTCAAATATATAGAGAACTGAGTGAAAATTACAAAAATATGAGCCATTCCTCAATTGATATAGGACCAAATGATATAAATAGGCAATTTTCTGACAAAGTAATCAAATCTATCTGTAATCATAAGAAAAAAATGCTCTAAATTACTACTGATTAAAGAAATGCAAATTAAAACAACTCTGAGGTACCACCCCACACCTATCAGATCAACTAATATGACAGGACAGGAAAATGACAAATGTTGGAGGGGATATGAGACAATTGAGACACTAATTCACTGTTGGTAAAGTTGTGAGCTGATTCAATCATTATAGAGAACAATTTGAAACTAAGGCCAAAAAGCTACAAAACTGTGCATACCCTTTGACCCAGCAATACTACTAGGTCTGTACCCCAAAGAGATTTTAAAAAGGGGGAAGGGCCTATTTGTAAAATATGTGTGTGTATGTAAAGCAGCTCTTTTGTGGTGGCAAAGAATTGGAAATTGAAGGGATGCCCATAAATTGGGGAATGACCAAACAAGTTGTAGTATATGATTGTGTTGGAATACTATTGTACTATAAGAAATGACAGGATGCTTTCAGAAAAAAACCCCGAAAGACTTACAAGAACTGATGCAAAGTGAAGTAAACAGGACCAGGAAAACATTGTACACAATAACAATAATATTGTATGATTAACTACGAATGACTTAGATAGTCTCAGCAATATAATGATCAAATCAATTTTGAAGCTCTTATGATAAAAAAAAAATGTTATCAATCTCCAAAGAAAGAACTTATGTAGTCTAAATGCAGATCAAATCATACTTTTTTTTTACTTTATTTTACTTGGGGTTTTTTTTGGTCTGTTTTTTCTTTCACAACATGACTACAATGGAAATGTGTTTTGCATGACTACACATGTATAGTTTATATTAAATTACTTGCCTTTTCAATGAAGGGGGATAGAAAGAAAGGAAGGAGAGAATTTTAAACTCATAATTTAAAAAAACAAATGCTAAAAATGTAATTGTGTAAATTAAATTGTGTAATTGTATAAATGTAATTTGTAAAACATATAACTGGAGAAAAGTAAAATCTTAAATAAATGTATATATTTTCAAAGTTAAACTTGAGCCAGATTAGGGGGACAGCAATGTGGTACAGTGCATAGAGTACTGGGCCTGAAGTCAGGAAGATATCTTCTTGAGTTCAAATCTGGCCTCTGATACCTAATAGCTGTGTGACCCTGGGCAAGTCACTTAAACCTGTTTGCCTTAGTTTCCTCAACTATAAAATGAGGAATAGAAGATGGTAAAGCACTCCAGAATCTTTGCCAAGAAAACCTCAAATGGGGTCACAGAGTCAGATATAACTGAAATGACTGAACAACAACAGACTAGGGAGAATAAAAGAGGGGACTTTGAAAGTGAGGGTACGGAGTTTCAAATTATTCTGTTGGAAATGAGAAGCCACTGACAATCATTATCCAGTAGACTATTGTGAATTAAGGAAGGAAAGAAAAAAGGAGGGGAGAAAGGAAGGAAGAGAGGAAAAAAGGAAACATGTATCAAATACCAGGCACTGTGCTAAGCACATTACAAATATCTCATTTAATCATCACAACAATCCTGAGTAGTATGTACTATTATAATCCCCATTTCACAATTGAGGAAACTGAAGCAAAAAGAGGCTAAATGACTTGCCAGGGTCACACAGCTAGTAGGTATCTAAAGACAAATTTGAACTCATGTTCCTGACTCCAGGTACAGGGTTTTGTGCACTATGCTGCCACCCAGCAGTCAAGGACAGGAAAACCACTTTGAGAACATAAGAAAGGGAAAATACAATATACATAGAAACCAGTTAGGAGGCTATTACAATATTTATAATATACAATAGACAAAAGGATTGAGCAGGATGAGTGGCAGCCAGGTGAAGGGGACAGCTATGAGACATATAATAAAGGACTTGGTAACTGACTGTAGCTCATTTTTTTAGTTATTGAATTTTAAGTAGGTCGTCAAGGTGAAGATATCCCTTAGACAATTTAAAATGTTATTGTAAAACTCAGGACAAAAGTCAAGGCTGAAAAGTAGAGACAGGAGTGATCTGCATAAAGTGACAACAGAACTACAAAAATGGATGAAGCCACCAAGGGAGGCCCCCATTCGAGTCTTAAGGAATAGAATGTTTTCCCCTGTGGGTACAACTATGAGCAATGGGTAGAAATTAAAAGGAGCAAACTGAGGTTTTATACTTCATTGGAAGGTTTCAAAGCAGAGGCTGGAGGGTAACTCACTGGGTATGTAAAAGCAAGGGTATCTCTTTTCAGGGATAAATTGACTTAGAGGGCCATTGAGGTCTTTTCACAATCTAAAATTCTAAGATTCTGTGACATAGTTTCCTGATTCTCCCCCTCCCTTCCCCATCTCTTCAAATGTTCCTTCTCTGGCTTCATTTCCATATCTTGATCCTTTCATTGAGATATCATCCAAGTCTCTAGTTCTTAGGCCTTCATTTCTCTTCTCTCTCTCTCTCTCTGATTTCATCCATTAAGATGGAAACGTCAACTGTGTCAAATGTTATAGAAAGGTCAAGGAGAATGAGGGATGAAAAGGGGCACTTTATTAGTGATTAGAGAATCACTAGTAACCTTGCTTGAAGAAAGCAGTCCCAATGTAGTAGTGGGGATAGAAGTCAGATTGTAGGGGGCTAAGAAAAAAATGAGTAATGAAGAATGGAAGCATTGAACATATCCAGTGAGAAACTGGGCAGTGAAAGGGGAAAAGAGGAAATGGGTAGTTTAAGGATATGGTAAGACTAAAGGAAGATTTCAGAGATGTTGGAAGTAAGGAGCAAGGGATCTGAAGAAGCCTGAAGGCAGGGAACTATATTTTTAGGCTGTGGATAATAAAAGGCTCTAGAAAAGAACAGCAAAGCATCAAATGATTTTTTTATACATGTAACTGAAAGTTAAGATTATTGGGCAAAATGAGAATAAGGATATAAAGCAATTAGTAATATTTTGTTTATAAACTAGTTGATAATTAAACATTATTTTTGCTGTTCTGTGTATTTAGTATTTTGGAAAGCTATTAAATTTTTAAATACCTTGAAAATTGCAACATACTAAGTAAACTGATTAACTTTATTTTATACTATCACTATTACCAATCTAAGGTTTCATAAATGAATAAATAGTTCTGCCTTAATACATAAATCATGTTTTGTTATATCAATTCATGATACATAAATGTATTTAATTGTTGGATTATTTTAAGAATACAACAGACCAATTACTTTGCCAACCTTTAATAAAATTTCCCTCACGTGTTCATATTTTCTTTGCTTCTCCAAATGTTTCAACTGTTCAAAAAATTTTAACTGTGACCAGACATCTGCTTATACTATTCGTTATCTTGGGAAATGAAGAACATATTTCAAAAAATGTGTGTAAATTTGTGAAAATTGTACACATTTAAAATATACAATTCATAACTTTACATTACTTTTTATTCAGGTTTTTAACAAAACACTACCTCAGGACCTTGTGTCCATTTCTTTTTTTAGAAATAAAATAGAGAATATCAATATGAGTAGTCAATTCTGAATGAAGCCATTAGTAAATAAGGCCAAGTACCAATCACAGGGAACAGTTTTCTAGAGGGATTCATGATCTCTATCTTAAACACAGTTAAAATTAAGTGGCACTATTAAGCTATATTCTAAAAGTAGAGTATGTACAATTATACATAAAGTTATAATTTAAGAAAAATTAATTTAAAAAGTTAATTAAAATACTTAACCTTATTATTCTAATCTTCTATATATGTAATTTGTCAAAGGATAGATTTAGTTACTGAAAAAAAACTGTAATTATCAAAGTTATCTAAAGGTATTCTTAAGGTGTCAATGTATATCCTTTTTCTCTCAAATACAGATTATAAATTCTTTAAAGGCAAAGATTGTGGTTTAATAAATACTTGTTGACCAGTTATAACTGAGGTAGGAAAAATATGAGGGGTTTGATAATTATAAAATTGGATCAAAAAGTAGTATTTGGTCAAAATTTTACAATCTCTTAGCTTGTTAGACCTGAAAAAGAAATCAGGAAGGCTGGATAAGAATTTTGTTTCTTAGGGAAAAAAATGTTTTTTCTTATTTAGTGGATCAAATATGTTCCAGGAGAGTTTATAGTACAGAAAATCTTGTTCAATGAATTCCACTTTTTCTGCTGCCTCCCTTTATAAAATTGTTCTCGGGATATAATAAAATAATACTTAAAGACTAACATTTAAAAATCACAACTGAAGGAAAAATTACTTTCTGGTAAAACATCATAAATACTTATACCATGAATAAACATATCCAAGATATTGGTAACAATATCCAAATAGGGACCAAATTAATGAAAAACAGAACATTGGTGTCTAGAGTCCTAATAGTACATTATCTCTATCACACATGCTTTCTACCACAGAGAAGCTTCTATATTTTTCACCAGCTTCCATGCCAAACACAGTACTTCTAGCTTTATACCCAAGATGATTTTTTCAGTCTTTTGGGAGTTTTACATTTTTCCTGTCACTTGAAATTACTTGCTATTTTCTATGTATTTTTGTCTAGCGTTGCCTGTACAATTTGTTACAGAAACTTTGGACAGGAAAGGTCACCTGCACTTTGGTAAAGTCAAGTTGCTAAAAACAGCACTCCATTTTGGTTTTGTATTGGTAAAACCTGGCACAATGCCTTGCAAAGAATGGATGCTTAATGTTTTTTTTTTAATTTGCTTAGCTATCTAATGGACATCTGCATCAATGTCTACAAAAATCAATGTCTATGTTTATAAGTCTACCATATTAGTGATTTATGTTAGTCAAAGTCATCAGCACCTACAAAGTATACATTTAAGGTTATCAATTATCCCAGGACATGCCAAGACCAGAAAAAAGTTGACATGTAGGTAGCCCTGTTTCTTTACATTCAGGGGCTGCTGTTCCCTAAATTGGAAGCGTGCTTAATTCAATAATTATAAAAGGCAGAAATTCTGTTCATTAGCTTCCCATAAGAAACTAGATATTGATTGATTATATATTTTACATTGACATTTACTTTTTTATTCAACAAATTCAATTCAATTTGACAAACATTTATTAGGTTCCTATTGTAAATAAGGTATGGAGAGATATTGAGGATATGGAGACAAAAAGTAAGCAGCTCCTGGCCTCAGAGAGCTAACATATACACCATATTCACAAGTAAATAAATATAAAGTAATTTCAGGAAAGAAGGTAAAAACTGAGGTAACCAGAAAAGGTCTTGTATAGGAGATGACACCTGAAGGAAACTGGAAATTCTACAAAGTGGAGGTGCTATAGTACACAGTCATAGAGGCTGAACTTAGAGTGGCATTGACAGGAAATAGTTATCAAGCCAACTTTATTGGAAGAGAGAGAAAGTAAATGAAACTCACATGAGATAAGACTAGAAAGGGATGTGAGAACTTGATTGTGGAGGACTTTGAATGCCAAGCTGAAGATTTTATACTTTATCATAAGTTTAACAGGAGAGTATTGGAGATTTTTAAGAGGGAGGGACTATTACCATGGTATTATTGAGTAGGCAAGGTGGCACGGGCATATCTATTTTTTAGAATTATGAATGTGGTGGCTGTATAGAATTGGAGAGGAAAAAGATAAGGCAAGGAAATTAGAAAGTAACTGCAATAACCTGTGGGAGAGGTATTCATTTCAATTTGCTTGAATGGAAATTTGAGACACTCAGAATTTAGTAGACACCCAAAATTCCACAGTATACGAAAGCCAGAAAGTTGTTACTGTTGTTTTTTCAGCTGTGTCTGACTTTCTATACCCCTATTTAGGTTTTTCTTGGCAAAGATCCTGGAATAGTTTGCCATTTCCTTCTCCAGCTCATTTTATAGATGAGGAAACTGAGGCAAACGGTTAGGTGACTTGCCCAGGGTAATACAGCCAGTAAGTGTCTGAGGCCAGATTTCAACTCCAGAAGATTAGTCTTCCCGACTTCAGACCCAGTACTCTATCTACTGTACAACTGCCGGGAAATGAATCAGTACTAAAACCATGGAATCAAGATATCCAAATACAAATTTACAAAGTTATGTCTAATTAAACAAGTTGAACTAGCTATTCCTAATGGAGATAAATTTGATCTCTTGGGTATCCCTGAGGCTTGGTGGGAAGACACTAAAACTGATCTAGTGGTTCAAACCTGGGATTGGAATAAAATGAGACATCCATAGATAATATAACATTTAACAAAAGAAATTAACTTAGCGATAGCAAGGGAAGGCTCTTCAACTAAGACCCAGCATTGACTCAATTGTGTCAAACTCCCTTCATCTCTGTATTTGCCATAGTGGCATGTAAGAGCTCATTGACTCATATGACACCTGTGGGACATCCATCAAACCTGAGCAGCCCTGACTACTCAGCTTTTTATGCCACAGGAGAAAAGGAAGCCATTTCAATGGTCTGAGCCCCTGGACCAATGAAGTCTCAAAGTGGAAGGGTATGTGTGTGTTTGTATATATACATATATACCTATGTATTTGTGTTCACAAATATATGTGTGTATGTATATGTATACCATGTTGAGGTATGCATTTTCACATATATATCTAGGTAGAAAGACATACATACACACACATCTCTATCTATACAAATGATATCATTATGTAAGAGAGCCTGGGAGTGGAGGAGGAGGAGTCAAAAATGAACGGTGGAGAGGATCTGGATAGAGATCAATGGGATTGTAAATGGAAATGTTATTGTCATTAGAACATACCACAGAACATTTGGACAGAAAGAAGCAGATGATGAGCAAGGAAACAGATCGCTACCCTGGTACATAGACAAGATGCAGTATTTATGCTGAGTTCTGTCATTTCAGTCGTGTCCAACTCTTTGTGACCCCATTTGGGGTTTTCTTGGCAAAGATAGTTCAGTGGCTTGTCATTTCCTTCTCCAGCTCATTTTATAGATGAGAAAACTGAGGCAAAGTGGGTTAAGTAAGTTGCCCAGGGTCACATAGTTATTAAGGGTCTGGGGATGGATTTGAACTCAGGTAGATGAGTCTTCCTAATTTTAGGCCCAGTTTTCTTTATCCACCATATTACCTTGCTGTCCCCTTCTTGCCCTTTAGAATCTACCCAGAATCCCTTTGATTTTGAATTGTACGTTACATAAGCCTAAGCTCCCTTGTCTAGACACTGTTTTCCACTATCTCATACCCATCCATGTAAGTCCATCCCTCTTGTTTACCTCATCCCACTCTATTCTACTTTTTCTCCAAATAAAGTGGTAGACCTGGACTCAGGAAGACCTGAATTCAAATCCAGCATCAGACACTCACTAACTGTGTGACTCTGAGAAAGTCACTTAACCTCTACCTATCTCAGTTTCATCATCTATAAAATGGGGACATTATTTAGCACCTTCTTCCTAGAGTTGCTGTGAGGATAAAATGAGATGCATTTATAAAATGCTTTGTAAACCTTAAAGCACTATAGTTATTATGACATAGCTAGGAGTGGAAAAAGTTCTGGGCCCAGAGTCAGGATAAATTGAGTTTAAATTCAAGATCAGACATTTACTAGCTTTGTGATCCTGGGCAAATCATTTAACCCCTACTCAGTTTCCTCAGCAGGAAAATGGAGATAAATATAGCAACTACCTCTCTTAGCTGTTGTGATCAAATGAGATAATATTTGTAAAGCGTTTAGCATAGTGCTACACTAGGTGCTTACCAAATGCCTCTTTACTTCCTTCCTCCCATTTTGCCTTATATGTATATAAGAAATAGAATCGTCCCCTAATAAAATGTAAACTTCTTGAAGGCAAGGATCATTTTATTCTTTGTCTGACTCTCCAGCACTGAGCAGAATGCCTAACACATAGCAGGCACCCAAGAAATGATTGCTGAGGTAAAATGAATGAAGAAAATTCTGAATTATTTTAGTATGCTTTATTTAAGAAATGAAGCCTAGGCGGAAGACCCTTTCCCCCAAGATGGCACCAACGGCAAAGAAGGAAGTCGTTTTCCCCCCCAAGACAGAAGCCAAGTCCAAGGCTTTGAAGGCCAAGAAGGCAGTGTTAAAGGGTGTCCATAGCCACAAAAAGAAGAAGATCTGAATATCCCCCACCTTCTGGAGGCCCAAGACACTAAGACTGTGAAGGCAGCCCAAATACCCTAGGAAAAGTACCCCTCGGAGAAACAAACTTGATTACTATGCTATCATTAAGTTTCCTTTGACCACTGAGTCTGCCATGAAGAAGATTGAGGACAACAACACCCTAGTTTTCATTGTGGATGTCAAGGCCAACAAGCATCAGATCAAGCAGGCCGTAAAGAAGCTGTATGACATTGACGTGGCCAAGGTCAACACACTGATCTGGCCTGATGGAGAGAAGAAGGCCTATGTCCTTCTTGCTCCAGACTATGATGCTTTAGATGTTGCCAACAAAATTGGAACCATCAAACTTACTGTGTCTAGCTGTGTCCCATTCCACCTACAATAAAAAGTTTTCCAGAAAAAACAAAAAGGGAAGCCTGTAAAAATATTTTATAAAGATTTCTATCAAAAACAGTTAACATTTTTTTAAAGTGGTGGCTTCTACTTACTGTGGAAGAGCTACATCAATGAGGCATTACAATCTATGAGATACAAATACACTCTATCTCAGTCATCAGAGTCTTTTCATAAAGTCCTTTTCTGTTCAAGAAAAGCAAACATTTGGAAAATACTAAATATTTTTCTTCAAACGTTCCCATGTTTGTCATTTTTAGGAAAGATGACAACTACTAAAAATGGATTTTTCAAAATACATTTTCTTGAGGTTTGGGTTTTGTTCTGTTTTATGGGTTTGTTTTTTTTTTTTAAACAAATTGTTGTAAACCAACCCCATTTTGACCATCTGCAAGCTTCCTTTTAACAACATGATTTCCTTTCCATAATGTAGCGTTGAAACAACAAACAGCAAGTCTGGTATGGTGACAAGTCTGAAATTAAACAACTAAACAGCTTCACAGCAAACAATGATCCCCTGGCACTTTAAATTTAGCAGCTGCTCAAAGAAATCTTGATAAATGAACCACAACATACTTTTACAAACTGGTTCTCTTCGGTTCATCTCCAGTCAAACCTTTTGAAAGGCCAATAAAAAGGAATAGCTTTATGTACTACTGGTGTGGGGAGGGAGGCAGAGAGGTAGGTAAAAAGGATAGAAAGGCAAAAAGAAGGGTGGAGAAGATGAAGGGAGGGTGGGGTTGTCCCAATGTGTTGACCAAATAGTGTATCATTTAAGATATTTCACCAGATTTAGTTTCTTTGGGCTTTACTTACTTTGTATGACTTCATTCGATGCCATGTTATTATTGTGACTTTTTCAATAACTGTTCTTAATCTAGTCTGTGTTGCTTCAGAAATAAAGGTCACCACCTCAGCTGGTACATCTGTAATTCCTGATTTTCTTGCTGAAGCAGAAAATAGAAGAAAACAAAATATTTGTAAATTTTACAAATGCAATCATTGGACTGTAATTTAGTAACTCTAAAACATTTTAGGTTATTTTTTAAAACATGATTTAAAATACAAAGTTCAAATATTTAGTATCACATACAGTCAAAAACAAGGTGCTCTATTATTATAACCTCATAGTAGCCCTTAGAGAAAATGTGAATGAAAAGATATAATATGCCAAAAAGCCTGATAAGTGAGAAACATTTCAGAGCTAAGCTTATTTGAATTTGATATACATCTAGGAGGATATGTGATAAGTTGATGAATTATTAGGTGACCTTTGAAAATAATGTGAATTTCATAAATGTTACCAATTTTATTGGTCAAGAAAAGCTTAACGTCTCCACATTAACCAGCTGATATTTATAAAGAGCTTTAAGATGTAGAGCACTAAACATAGGTTGCATTCTGAAATTCTTGATATTTCATCTAAAATATCTTCCCTTCTTCAAGATGAGGTTTCTCAGAATGAGCAATTTATCCATTAAAAATCCAACTATTTTACATAAATAAGATCTATGCATGAGTTATCTTAAATGCCACATCAGAACAAAGTATCACACAAGTTAAGGGCTACTTAAAAGAACAGTATTTCACAAGGGCAGGCCAAAAGAATGACCAAAGTAGCCATAAATATTTTAAATGCACCCTCAGAGTTAACTGTTTAGAACACTTAATCAACTTCAGTGAATAAAAGTAGATTTGGTGGGGAGGGATAGGAAATGGGGAAGAAAGGAGGGATCACTTCCATTTCTCAATCTCTTTGTATTTTTCATTCTGTTTCTCTGATCTCTTTCTTCCCCAATAAGTTCTCCTAGCTTATCTCCACACATAAAACCTAATATACCAACTCAGTAAAAATTTTTATTCTAATACAAGCCTGCACAACATACGGGACAGCTGTGACATGACCCACAGCAACCAAACATCATCAGTATGTCTCAGTCTAACCTATCTGAGGCTTGAAGAAATTTACAAGCTGTGCAGATCTGGTCTAATATATGATTAAAACAACAGAAAACTTTTCATATTTCACTGACAAACTTTACTTTTTGGTTATGTGATATATAAGATAGCTCCTAGACAGTTGACATGCCATCAAAAATTTAGTAAGATGATTTAATGCTTTATTTTGAAAAACATAACTGAAAAACCTACACTTGAATTTAACTAAGATTAATATCTAACCTGTTCATATATGGAGCTTTAAGATTGACAAAGTTAATAGGTTTAGCTTATCATAGACCAATGTGTCCAATCTATTGTTATGTTTGCATTTTATTCTGAATGTGTTTGACATATTAGAAATTTCTCATTTCTATAGGTGCTAGACCATAGTCACATGGGCAGCATTTCTTCTCCCATCTTCTCTTTGGTAAGTGGCAATAACATTCTCACAGGAATAAAGAAGGATACACTGTTAATAGGCTCCCTGGGGTTTGGCTTCTTGCTATTGCATTTTCGGTGATTACATCATGGTTTAGGCAAATTCAAATAGCATTGTTTATTCCCAAATGCAAGGCACAGCAAATGTTCCCCAGTACATCCATTCTTAACCCTGCCTTTTTATTCTTTAAAGAGAAAATACTTCTACATACGATCTTGGCAGAAAATGGGGTAAAAATCAGGGTACTTCTAAGGCATTTTTATCATTGGTATAGCAAAATCTACAAGGTTTTAGATTAACCTTATGCAGCACTGACTACTTTGAGGTACTTAGGCTTTCTTCTCCAGCCTCAGTTTTCATTGTCTCATTCCTATTTCTGAGAAGAACGCAACTGACAAATTTCTCAGTTCAACTCTCTATTTGGGACCTCATATTTCCTTTCCTTTTCTTTTTCTTTTTCTTTTCTATTTTTTTTTGTTTGTTTTGTTTTGTTTTTTTCTTTTTGGAGGGCAATTGGGGTTGTGACTTGCCCAAAGTCACACAGCTAGTAAGTGTTAAGTGTCTGAGGTCAAATTTGAACTCAGGTCCTCCTGACTTCAGGGCCAGTGCTCTATTCACTGCGCCACCTAGCTGCCCCTCATATTTCCTTTTCACCCAGGCACATGCCTATTCTCAATCTTCCCCTTAAGACTTTTACTTTTTGGGTTGGCTAGGTGGCGCAGTGAGTAGAGCGCCAGCCCTGGAGTCAGAAAGACCTGAGTTAGGATCCGACCTCAGACACTTAACGCATGCAAAAAAAAAAAAAACCTATCCGTGTGACCAAGTTACTTAACCCCAACTGCCCTCCAAAAAGGCAAAAAAAAAAAAAAACAAAACCTTTTACTTTTTGCTATGTGGAGCTCTTGGCTTGCTTCCAACAACACTAATAGGCCAACCATACTAAGGAAGAGAAGGAGAAGGATGAAGGAGAGAAACTGAAAGCTTCAGAAATATATAATACAAGAAATGGCAGTAGAAGGCAGAGCAGAAGGGGAATGTGAGCCCAGGCAAGTCACAATTTCTCTGCACTTTAATTTCTTCGTCTCTAAAATAAGGGTATTGAACTCTTCCAGATTTAAATCCAGAATCCTTAGATCCTATGATTGGATTTAAGAGCTTTGCTCTTAAATGTGTGTGAAAAAATGTGAAAAGCAGGAGTGAGTGGTTACACAAGAGGCATACTTGAGAGAAACGCTATGGGACACCACGAGTACACAATATGGTTAGCTTAGGGGTTGACCAGAGCCATTGTTGGCAGCCTCTAGACCTCTGAGATTTCTTATGTCCTAACAGGGTAACCTAACCCTATCAAGAATGTTGTCCAGAATAAACTTTATCATCAGATTTATCAAATTTGTGTTTTAGTGGAAATGTTTTTTGCTATAAGGCCAGGATATTGGCCTATTAAAATCTAATATCATACTTTCTGAACTATAGAAGAGACTGATTTGGAAGTTTTCAAATTGAACAAATTTAATTTAAACTAAACTAATTTATTAGCTTGCAATAGTTACATCCCTTAAAATGGGCCTTTTAAAAAAAAAAGGTAATTTGAAAGAGATCCAATGGCATTAGCTAGAGTTTCTTTTTAAAAAATCCATACTTTGGCATTTCACCAGGCTCTGAGTGTACCTTCTGTCTTTATTTCATTTCAGGTCCTCCAGACACCAAGTATAAAAACAACAACTATAACCCAGTGTATATTTTTATAAGAATATAGATAGATTACATAGTGACTTCAGAGGTACCATCTCACTTAAGTCTCACAATAACACCCTATGGATGGAGGTAGGGTGGAGATTATCATCTATACTCCATAGATTAGGAAATTGAGGACAGCATTCTTTGCTGACCCATATGATGGCATATCCCTGGGTTCAGTCCTGGACCCTCTTTTCTCTCTATACTCTCTCCTTTAATGATCTTATCTATTACTTTTGATTTGACTCTCATCTCTTAGTATATTATTCTAAAATGTGTATATCCAGTTCTAATTAATCACCTGAACTCTAGTCCTACATCTCTAAGTTGCCTGTTAGGTATCTCCATTTAAATATCCCATTGGCATCGCAAACTCAACATGTTCAAAAATGAACACATTTTCTTTCCCTCTGAGCCCAATCCTCCCTCTGTTTTTGAGTAGAATGCCACCAAACTTTCAGAGACCCAGGTCATACACAAGCATTGTCTTTGACTCTTTGCTCTCCTTCATCCAACATATACAATCATTTGCTAAATCTGGTCAGTTCTACCATTACAACATCTCTTGAATCTGTTCCTTTCTCTACCCTCCCATGACCACCACCCTATGGTGAGCTTTTTATTACCTTTGGCCTGGATTACTATAATACTTCCTACTGGACCTGCCTCCAATTACTCCCTTCTCCAATCCAAGCTGCCCAGAGCTTCTGTAGCAGCAACCACACTGGCATACCCAGGATGGCTGCTAGCATAGATTCTTAGATCTGCTTTACTAGGAAAGATAGCTCTTTAAAGCATCAACAATTTTTCTAAAATTACATTCACTAGTTCAGGGGAAAAGTCAACTCCCTGAACTTTAAAGAAAATACAAACAGAGAAAATACAAGCAGAGAAATAAAGACCAATAGGGTTCTGACTGCCTGAATCAACTATGCACTTTACATACATTCCTGGATTGAGAGAGCCTTTACATCTGAGCAATCAGGGAGCTCTGAACATATTGCCACTCAGAATCTCAACCAGAGAATCATAAGATCCTTCTAATAAGCAAGCCCCCAAAGCAAAATACCAACTCAGAGTATATATACACTTCTCAGAGCCAGAAGGCATCATAATCCTTGTGACTTAATGCCTAATTAGAAATTAGCAAAAGGTGAGAAAGCCTTCCTACAAGCAAGCCTCCCCTAAGCCAGCTTCCCTTAATGGACTCCATGTGAAGCCTATGGGGAAGACCTTAAATCCCATTAATTTTACAACTGCCAAACCTAAAGAACAGACTGACCATGTGACTGTTCTCCCAAAGAAGCTTCAGTGGTTCCTGATAGCCTCCAGGATAAAGTACAAACTCTTTTGTTTGGTATTTAAAGGCCTTTACAACCTTCCCACACCCCACATTCCACCCCCCAAGACATTCCAGTCAAGCTTTCCAATTGCTATTTCCCATAGACCACATTTCTGCCTCTGGGTCCTTGTACAAACTGTTCCATGCCTAGAACTTTTCCCTTCTTACCATCACCTCTTAGAATCTAATCCCTATCTCTATTAGAGGCTTAGCTTAACTGATACCTCCTGTACAGGGTGATATTTTTTTTTACTGACAGTTCTAGTTGCTAGTACTCTTCATTCACTCCTGAAATTACTTTGGATTTACTATACCTACATCACCTCATAAAATGGCAGCAGGTAAGACCAGTTTAAAGAAAACCTGGCAAGGGAACCAACTAATCAGTCATTCAAAGGGCATTTGAAGATTTACGATGGAAGGGTTGTAAGAAGAAAAAAGATCTGCAAAGATTTTTTTTATAATAAACTTTTTTTTGTTTGTCATCAAGGACAGTAAAGCCACCAAACCTAGACTCTAACATTATAGTACTGAATGCACATATAGAGATATAAATAGTAGAAAAGAAAACAAACACAGGAAAAACAGCTGAATTTGACCAAGTATACATAGATGACAGCTGGGCTGGAGGTGACATAAATGTGATAACTTCATGAGTTATTTGAAGGAAGGGAAGACACTAACGATACAGACAAAAAGTCTTAAACTTGATTAATATTGAAAAAGGTGACCGAAGGAACATCAAAAACTATCAACTTACACTCCTAGTTTCCTGTCTACATAAAATTTTAATGGAATAATTTATACATGCATTGAGGGCAAGCTTGATGAGGGCATTAGAAGGGAATGGGCAGGCTTTCATAAAAGACATTTTACATTAGGCTACATCTTTACTATCACACAATTAATTGAAAGTTATAGACAATACAAAATTCCAGTGTGTTTCTTTATTGATAATAGTCAATCAGTTATTAATAATCAATTTATTAATGCTTACACCTTACTAAGTACTAGAGAAACAAAAAAAGAGGAAAACACCGACAGTCCCTGCCTCATGAATTTACATTCTAATGTGGAAGATGTATATAAATAGATACAAACAAGATACATAAGAGTATTTGAAAAGTAACCTTTATAGGAAAGGCCTTTGACTTGGTAGAATACATTTCCTTAGTGAGCAGAACCAGGAGAACACTGTACACAGTAACAGCCACAATGTGTTGCCTACTCCAGTTGCCTACTGGACATCTTGAATTGGATGTCCCATAGCCATTTCAATATGTCCAAAATATAAATCAGTATCTTTTCCTCCAAAGTCTTTCATCTTCTGAAATTCCCTATTACTATCAATGCAATCACCATTCTCCCAGTCACTCAGCCCATCACTCAAGCTGGCAACCTGGGTATCATCTTGGGTCCTTTACTTGCACTCACTGTTGCCAATTTTTGTCATTTCCACCTTCACAACATCTTTTGTATGTATCCCCTTTTCTTCATTCTTAGCTACTACCATGGTGCAGCTGGCCTTCATTACCTCACATCAATAATCAATAATTGTAATAATTATTGCAATAAACTATGACAATACTCAACTGCCTAGTCTCCATGCCTCAAGCTTCTCCCCATTCCAGTCCATCCTCCACTTTGTGCTGAAGTGATCTTCCTAAACCACAAGTCTGACTATGTCACCCCACCTCACCCCTCTTCTTTGACTCCAATGGCTCCCTATTATCATCAGTATCAAAAATAAAATCTTCTGTTTGTTTTTTAAAGTCCCTCACAACCTGGGCCCTTCCAGCCTTTTCAATGGTTGTCTCCATGCCTATAATGCTCTCCCTCCTTACCTATACCTCTTTCATCAAGAATTAGCTCAAAGCTCACCTTCTGAAAAGGTTTCTCCCAGTCCCCTCAACTAATAATGCCTTCTCATAGGATTGCCTCCCATTTACATTGTATATATCTTCCATGTACATAGTTGTTTATATACCATCTCCCCAATTAGAATGAGATCCTCGAGAGGAGGGACAATTTGCTTTTATTTTTATTTTTATTTTTTTTTGTATCTCTAGTCCTCAGAAAAATGACTGGTACAAAGTGAAAGTTTAAATGTTTGTCAATTTATTGGTTGAACTTGTGGAAAAGCATTAACAAGAGCTGCACAGGATAGTAGGCATGGATGGGCTGTGATGTGCAATGTTGGAGGAATATCTACATCCATTAGAACACAGATCCATTAGAAAATGTGAGAATTTCAGTATATTTTACACATATTTATATGTGTACATGTTCTTTCCTCTCAGAATGAGAAAAGTTCCTTGAATGCAAGGGCTGTTTTATTTTTATCTTCATCTTCCTCAAACCTAGCACAATGCCTGGTGCATAGTAGGTACAGGAAAAACTGTGTAACCATCTATGATGGTGAGAGGAGCACAAAAGACTGCCACCCTGCAGTACCCTTCCTCTTTTTGTTCCCTCCTCATCCTCTTCCCTGGTCCATCCAGGATAGACCTAGGGTTCCCACTATCACCAGGGACATGTTATCTCCTTCTCTTCCTCTTTTTCACTGATTTCCCAGACAGGGGAATTTCCCAGACATTCAATTATGATCTGGATTGTTTGACAGCTCCCATAGCTTAGATGAGATGGGAGTCACCAACTCTGTTCTTTCTTATAACATGGAGGACCACCAGGCCTTGCTACCTGTCTGACTCTACAACCTGCTGACTCCCAGCACTGTCATCTGATATATTGACATAGCCTAAGGATCTCTAGGTCTTGCTATCGATCCTGCTGCTTAACCCTCAGGATTTCCAGGCTTTTCCAAGCCCCCTGTAGATAAACTTTCTTTTATGTGTTTTCTCCCTCCCTTTTATGTGTGAACTACTTGGATGCAATGACTGACTATCTCACTTCCTTTTGTATCCCCAGCCCATAAAATAGAGCTTAACATATGTAAGCTCTTGACAAATTGTTTTTTAATTAATTCCTTCACTTAATAAGTATTTTTTTAAATTATTTGCTGTGATTTGCTCAGGTAGGAGAGAACTAGACCCCAATTCTCCTTATTCCCAGGCCAATGCTAGCACTGCTAAACTTCATATTTAAAGCTCTGTATTGTTAATGTATTTTTGTTTGACAGGAAGATCTTTCCCATCCATAACAGGCCCATATGACTTGCTAGAGTCACATGGAAGTCTGAGTCACAGTGAGTCTGTGGTGGGAGGAGCTTGCTGAATGGGTGGAGCAGGAAGGATGGAGCAGAGCCCAGAGGAAGCTGGTCTGAGCAGTTAGAGTTGAGGGAGAGAGAGGAAGCAGGCAGTGAGCTGTGAGTATTCTTTTGTGGGAAGACCCTAGCAGGGGGAAGGCAGGGGGAAGGCATGGGGATGGCACTATTATTGTGTATAGATTTCTTTGTTGCTATGATAGATTTGGCTTTCTGGTGTGGTTCAACTTTCTGGTGTTTGAATAAATGTTTTGATTCTGTCTTCCATGTGGAGAGTGTTATATCTTGTGATTCAAACCTGGGAATGCGCCAGCATATTCATAGCAGTTGCTGTGGGTATCATATTGGCGAAATAAGCTATAATCTATTTATGATCTTATACTCAAGACAATATATATTGTCCAACCAACATAATTGTAAAAAAATATAATTTCACATTTATCCAAAGTCTATAAACTCTAGGGGAGATCATGTCATCATTAAAACCAAGGACATCTCTACAGTAACAATATTTTAAGAGGATATGCAGTTTAATTTATTCAGGCTCTATAATGACACTAATAAGTCACTTCATGTTTAAAAGAGGAAAAAGAAAGGGAAAATGGAAGCTGGAAGAAGAAAAGAGGTTAGCAAATTGCAAAGAGGGTTAAATGATTTACTTTTGATGCATAAACATCAGTTTGTAAATGGTAATCCAAAGCACAAAGTATTTAAATAATATCTAATGAAAAATAGCAACAACTGAAAAAGAATCAAGGTCTGTATATAGTAATCAGTAGGCTATGATTTCTTACCCTGGAATAAAAAAGAAACATAGAGAAGTTTTAGGTCAATGGCAAAGCCTGTTTGCCTGGCTGGGAGATACAAATCCTAATTAATGTGTTGCAGTTCTAAATTAGAGGCTGCCAAAAAGAAACTCGGCTGCAATAGATTCACCTTAGCTCCAGACAAAGCAATGCATCCCTCCTGATATATTAACATAATTAAATGGATAACTGTTCACTAACATGTTCACCATCACCACTGGCCAGAAGCAAAATACCAAAACACTCATCTAGTCCTTTGAATTTGCTTTCTTTATAACAGCTTATAGGAAATGTGCCAAGAGGACCCTTTCATTTAGACAATTACACTGAAGCATCTGGTTCATACCACTGTGAAGATGCAAGTGAATGGACCTTTTTATTTTAAAACAGACATATCTTTCAAATACATTTTCAATGTATACAACCCTGAAGCCTTTGCTACAGAAAGCCCTACTTTGAAGGTTATGTTTGGACGTGGCTTTTCTCTCCGGACCTAGGGAAGAAGGGGAGAATGGGTTAATAAAATGGAACAAGATGGAGGCAGAAACACTGGGACATTTTTTTTTAAGTATTCACATTTTTGTAGCCAAACAACTACAGTAAACCATCATGTCTAAAAAATGTAGGGAAATCAGTGAGAAGTTCGTTTTGTATTGAAATATCCTTCTGTTATTTTAATGATCTGATCTAAAATGAAGTGGCAGGGCCCCGTATAACCCTTGGCTTGATGTCAGCAATAAGTTCAGTCCAGTCAATCACTGACAAGATGGAAACAGTGAGCTGCCACTCACCAGCAGGGGGCACTACAGTGGCTTCTTTCTCTAGGCAATACCATTCAAAGTCTGACGATATTTTTTAAAAAGCACATTTCAAGAGACTGGAAAGAAATCTGTCATCATTTTAGACACATAACTATCCTGCCATGAAACTACTATGGCATCTTTTTCATATGTGCTTCAGTTACCTATATATGATATACCCTTTATACCTGGGTCCATCGTCCAACCTCAAAAATGGATCAAATCCTTTGTCATCAGCATGGAAAGTAAAAGCCTACATCTGAATTCGTTCAATGAACATGAACATTATAACTTCATAAACTCAAGTCTGCCATTGTTTCAGTAAGCATTCATTAGTCGTCATTCACCTACACTGATAATTCTAGTGAATCACTTCAAAGATCCAAAAAGAACTTACTAAATTCCTAGTATAGGGAAGGTACCATGTTAGGGGGATAAAAATAAAAATGAAACTGTCCCTGTCCTCAAAGCGTTCATATTGCACTAGAATGGGAAAACACTTAGAAAAATCAGTAAATACAAGATATATGCAATGTAATGGATGGAGTGGGGAAGAGGTCAAGTCAACAAGCATTTATTAAGGACCCTCAATGTGCCAGGCAATGTGCTAAGCTCTGGAGATATAAAGAAAGGAAGAAAGTTTTTTCTCTCAAAGATCTCATAGTCTAATGGGGGAGACAACATGAAAATAATTAGGCACAAACAAGATATATACAGAATAAAGTGTAGATGACCAAAGAGAGGAGGGATGGGCTTTAAGACAAATGAAAAAACTTTTTTTAGAAGGTGGGATTTCAGCTGGGACTCAAAGCCAGAGAAACCAGGAAACAGAGATGAGAAGGAAGAGAATTGTAGATGGCTAGTGAAAATGCCAGGAGCCTAGAGATAGAGTGTCTTGTGAGAGAAACAGCAAAGATCACCTGATCACTGAATTAGTGGCAGGAAGTAAAGTATAAGGAGACTGAAGATGTAGGAAGGGGACCTTAAAAGTCAAATAGGATTCTATGTTGGATACTGAAGGTAATAGGGTTTACTGAATGAGGGAAGAATGGAGAGAGGGAAGTGACAGTCAGATCTATGATATAAGAAGATTAACTTGACAGTTGTGTAGAGAATAGACTAGAGTAAGGAGAAACTAAAGGCCGGGAGACCTATCAGCAGGCTAATGCAACAGTCCAGATGTGAGGTGATGGGGGCCTGCCCCAAGGTGGGGGCAGTGTCAGCCGAGAGAAGGGGGCATATACGAGAGATGCTATCATAGGTAAAACTGTCAGGACTCACCAACATACATTAGGGAACAAACAATGCAAGATCAGAAAAGACTTCACAAAGACAGCACTTGAACTTAGCCTTGAAGATATGAGTCATACCAGGAAGCAAAAGATTATTCCAGACATGGAGAAAATCCTATGTAAAGGCACAAAAGGAGACAGAGTGTTCTATAAGAGAATTTAAAAGTTGGCTGATTTAGTGGGACCTTTCATGACCTCTGCTTCTACAGACAACCACTTGGTTTTGCTCTCAATTACTTCAAATTATAACTTGGCCAATTCACAACCTTCATTTTCAAGGCAGCTATCCAAATATTGCTATTTAAAACATATTCAAGAACATCCATGATCTGACCTGACGTTCCAACTTAGTGAATGCCATGTTTTTTGGGATAGCTATCAGCTGTTATAAGTCTGACCTCACTACTGTTTTTATGTTCAATTCAATTAAATAAAAATTAATTAAGCACTTGCTTTCTGTTTAAGGCATTATGCTAAGTAGTGGGGAAAGAAATATGTCACTTAATATGAACCCATATTTTTAAAAGTACAATTTATTTGAAAATCAGTATTTACAAAAAAGCACCAAGCACTTTCAATAATAATCCCATAAAATAATCAAAGATCAAATGGATTAATGCTTAGTGCCGATAAACTTCCTAATTATTAGGGCTCTCCAAAAATGGAATGGACTTCCTCAAGAGGTTGTGGGTTCTTAAAGTAGAGGTTAGATATCACAGATGTTACAGAGGGAATGCTGCTCAGGTACAGGGTAGACTAGATGGCCTTTAAGGCATTTTCAAACTCTGAGAAGAAGCCAGAGAGGGGGCAGCATGGTACAATGGAAAGACTATGGAATCAGAGAAACGGGGTTCAAATCCTCTCTCTGATGTGTCACTTTAACCTCCCTGCAGTTTCTTCATCTATAAAACTAAAGGGTTGGATCAGATGGTCTCTGAGGTCCATTTCAATTCTAGTTCTATGATCCTACATTTACCAGATGATTCTATGAATATAGTTCCTCTCCTCTCACACTTGCTTAAAACACACACACACACACACACACACACACACACATACACACACACCCATAGAATCCTAGAAGAAGAGCTCTAGAAGGAAATTCAGTGATCATATAATCCAATACCATCCTTTTACAGATGAGGGAACTGAGGCACAAAAAAGGGAATTAATTGTAACATGGAATTTCAAAGACATAATGGAAAAACAAGGATGTAGATTATATTTAACAGCAAGTATTTAATGGATTACTGTTGCTGTCTGAAGAGACTGATTATTTATTAACCATTGCCTGAAGTAAAAATTAATTTATGAAAAATTGAACATTTTGTTCTAACATTGAAATTGTAACTATGTTTAGCTTATAACATAAATTAAGTAAAATGAAACATTTAATATGATATATGTATATGTTTATATGTGTATATATTATATACATACACTAAAGAAATAACTCCAATAAAGTCCTGTACTCTGAAGAGATACTGGGTTATTGAAAGCTCTAACCACAAGTTCCAGCAGGTTGTATCCAGCTGAGAAGACTTCAAGTGAAAGAAGCAGCTTAGCTAAGTTCAGGAAAACTTATCACCAGTTGTCTGTAAAGGGGTGGATGTTTTGGACAGAGCACCTCTCAAGGACCACTGACTTAAATGTATAAGTATTTTGAGACTGTGTCAATGGAGGAAGTACTCTTCCTAAAGAAATCCTAAATCATTAATTTATTTAAGACATGTTGAGAGACTAATGAAGACAGAGGAATAGGAGAAGCAGTCCAGTCCAGCTTGTCACAGTCTTGCATTTCAGGGGCAGCTCTAACACCAGCACTCTTGGTTCAAGTTTGATGTTGATACCAAAGGAGGCATTTGTGAGTCATTGAACAATCACAAAAGGAACTTTTTTTTGCTTTTTGGAGGGCAATTGGGGATTAAGTGACTTGCCCAAAGTCACACGGCTAGTAAGTATGTCAAGCGTCAGGGCCGGTACTCTATTCACTGCACCACCTAGTCGCCTCAACAAAAGGAGTTTTAATATGCCATAACACAGCAAGGATATGCAACAAGGCTACAGAATTGCTTAGCTTTTCTGGACACAGTCCCCATCGTCTTCATGGGGAAATGTCTGCTCATCAGAACAGGATATGGTAAAGAACTTGCAAGGTTTTCAAAACTCCATCAAGGTCCAAGAGTCCTAGATACTAAGGGTTGGGACTTTTTTGTGTCCTTAGATGTCTAGGAAGCTACATGAGGGAAGCCAGGGCCAGTCATTTTGTCTTCTAAGGCTTCTCCATGCTGTGGGTAGGAAGAAAGAAGCTGTGTCAGGAGAACATTTAGTCCTATCACACTAAGAAAACTCTGGACAGAGTGGTGATTGGAAAATTGAAGAACTATAGTGGGTAAAGTCTCCAGTCCAAGATCACAAATCTGATTTACAGGAAAGTGGCCAGGGAAGGAGCTGTGGAACAAGACTGGACTAGGATCAGAGACTCAGTTCCCAGAGCCCTGAGCTATGCCAGCAGCAAGGGAAAGCTCAGAGCTAATTTTGTACTTAGCTCCAAGCCCAAGACTACAGGGTGGGATCTCTGAGAGGGATCAAGAACAAGGACTCGGCATCAAGAGCCCTGAGACCAGGGTTATCCAAAATACATTGTAATCACTGTCCTGGTACAGAATACAGGACAGTGATGGGGTGATGGGGTGGGAAGCTCCCAGAGGGGTCAGGAGCACATATTCAGTCCCCAGAGTTCCCAGTTTGGACAGTAAAACTGTGTTGCTCAGAAGAAGTTACTGAAAGAATGACTTTTTAAAAAAAAGATAAAGTGTTATTATTATGAAGCCAGGAATGTCCAATACACAAACCCAGAAGAGAATAACTCCAAACCATCTTAACATAGGTTGTCCCTAAGATCAGTTAAAAATCCTAGAATTGTGCAAGAACTAAAAACTGAGTTTAAAATTCTATTATAAATAAAAAAGAGACCAATAGAGGAAGAAATTGGAAAAGAAATAAGAGCTATGAAAGACTTGGAAAGAAAATTTATCACATGAGATACAAAACCTTACATAAGTAAGAGACTCTCTTAAAATTAGAAAGTCAAAAGATTGAAAAATAGAAAAAAGTGAGGTATATTTCATATTTTCAAAAAGAACAACAAAATTAAAAGGTAAACATAAGCAAACAATGGGAAAGATTTACAAAGATGAAGTGTTTGCATTCTAATGAAACATTCCCCTAAGAATAGTAAATGTCAGCAGGAGTCACAAAGGGAATCAAATAAAGATACAGGGCCTGGGAGTATATTTTGTTATGTTTTAGTGATCTTAAAAGAAGAAAAGAAAGGGAGGAGGGAAAAGAAGCACAGTGGAAGAAAGGGGGAGGAAGAGGGGAGATGTCTCACAGAATTGAGGCTGGAGGGAGGGAAGGGGGAAGGAGGACAAGCAGAAAATTATAAGCATGAAAAGGGGCAGGCATCTTAAGTCACATTTTGAACTGATGTAGAATGAAATGAGAAGAATCAAGAGAACAATTTATACTATAACAACAATACTGTAAAAGCAAACAACTTTGAAAGACTTAAACACTCTGATCAATACAATAATGAACTATGATTCCTGAGGACTGATGATTCAAAATGCTGCTCATCCGCTGAAAGAGAGGTGACTAGACATTTTCAGATTGAGACACACATTTGGACATGTCCAATATAGGGATTTGTTTTGACTGTGTGAGGGTTGGATGGCTTTGGTTTTCTTTTTCTTTTTTCCAGTGCAGCAAGGGGAAGTGGGAAGGAGAAAGGCAGATGCTTGTTCATTGAAAAAAATATATATTCCAATAAAATGTATTAGAAAAAAAAGTCACCTGATGATGGTAGATTGCTACATATCTTATAATACTATGATCTCAAGTGAATTAAAATTATGGGTAACCTATATGTATGATGGATGTAATTAGGCTACAGAATGTTACTGATAAGCAAAGTAACATGAGAGAAATCACAGAGAACATACATTGCTGAAAAAGAAGGTAGACTAAACAACATATAGTGGAAAGATAAAAGACAGAAAGACCAAAGGATACACTAGTACCCTAGTAACTTAAAAGATACAAAAGGAAGGATTCCATCATGGTGAGTGGATTGTCTACAGCAGAGTACATGAGAACATATGGACAAGAATCAGAATAGTAAGAAATTGAAGGAAGGTTTGGATCTACATTGGTTCAGGAAGCTGTAAAATCACAAATCCACTTAAGTACCAAAGTAGTAAAAAAAAAAATTAATAATAAATGTAAAAGTAAAACCTGACAAGTGTGGAATAGATTAACTGATACTTTACTATAGAACAAATGAATATTTCCCCTTGCACTCCTTGGCTACCCTTTTTGACTCTCAAAGATGAATTAAGGAGTCCTGCTGACAAATCATTTAAAAATCATATTACATAAAATTTTGTCTTTGAAAGCTGAAGCAGATGCCATGTAAATCTTTGCAGCAAAGTCTGCCAAAAAGCTACTTAGCAAATGTAAACTGGAAGAATACTGAAGGGAAATGAGATGGAAAATATAGGGAACAGAGTGTTCTTCTTTGTTTTAACTAACAGATCATTATTTGCTGAATAAATCATAACAGCAGGAATTAAAAAAGGATATTATCCTCTATAATTATAACTACAGACAAATAGAATAATAGAAATAATGGGGAAGGAATTTAAAATGCATAACTAGTGAAAAGATTCTTAACTCAGAGTCTGTGAACACATTTTTCTAAATATTTTGATAATTCTATTTCACTATAATTGGTTTCCTTTGCAATATATTTTGTTGTATGTATTTTAATTATTCTGAGAAGGGGTTCACAGGCTTTACCAGACTGTCAAAGGTGCCACACAAAAAAGGTTAAGAACTCTTGAACTGATTATAACAACAGCAATAACAGCAATAGCTAGCCTAAAGTTCTGTAGATGTTGACTCTTTTGATCCCCACTGTGACCCTATGTAATAGATGCTATTATTTTACAGATGAGAAAACTAAGTCTTGGTGCTGGTAAGTGACTTGCTTGCGGTCACAGAGCTAGTAAGTGTCTGACACAGGAATCAACTCAGGTCTTCTTAACTCCAGCTCCTATACTCTATTCACTTTGCCACCCAGGGGCTTAATATGTCAACTTAATATGTCATCAGATACCCTCTTCCTACAAAATAAACTTATTTTTTTATAATAAGCATTTACTAAACATCTGAATGTACAAGACTATATCTCCCTGCTCTGCATTTCTAGAGTTGTCTATACCATTTTTATGCAGCTTGACATAAGACCTTGTAGAACAACACAGTAATTCGTGGACATATCTTCCATTCTAGACCACATGTCCCTTAAGGTCAGAGGTAACTTTGAATTCATCTTTGCCTCTTCCAAGACTGTTAGTATAAGGCCTTGAACATAGGAGGATGGCTATATTTGTGGAAGGAATGAATTATATACACTACTTCCATAATATCTTTATCACCAACTCTCATGGCTCCAAATTATGTACCCCTCTGTCTCTCTAAACCCAGCCCTAACTTTAAGGCACAGCTCAAACACCAACTCCTCCATTACAACTTTCCAGCCTATGTTGGTATACATGGTTTTCCCCTTCTCTAAGGTGTGTACCACACAACTCAGGAATTAACTGTATACTTTCCTATAATCTCCTCTAGTTGTTTTATATTTAACCTTGTCTCCTAGACTAGAATATGAGATCCACGAGTACAGGCTTTTATATCCTTGGTAGGGCCTAGATTGAGGTTAGGCACAAAGTTCATTTTTAAGTAAAGAGCAAATACTTTTTTGATTAAAGTCATTTTCTCCCATGGAATTTTAGCATCATGGAACTGAAAGAAATACTGAACCTCATGTGTTCTGGAATAATATTCTCAACAAAAGGCATCAAATGTATGGTGTAGTAGAAAGTGCTCTGAAACTAGAATAAAGGTTCAAATCCTGACTGTGTTACTTATGACCCCTGTGACCTTCTAAAAATCAGTTACCTCGTTGGGGCTCAGTTTTCTCACCTGCAAAATGAGGGTTGTACATGATGTTCTGTTAGGTCAGTTGGTCAATAAACATCTATTAAGCACCTATTATGTGCCAGGCTTTGTGCTAGGGAATGGGCATACAAAAATGAAAAAGAAGATGGTCTCCACCCTGAAGGAACTTAAAGTCTAATGGGAACTACAACACAGAAAAGGAAGCTGAAAAAAGGGAGGCTGAAAAAAGGTATAGGCAGAGGGTCATGATGGAGAAGTCCAAAGGAAAGCAGCTAGGCAGGATGGTTAGGTCCCACTGAACTCTAAACTTAGAATCTGTGATAAATATCCACTCTATAATCCAAATATCCATTATTTATATCCAAATATATTTAGTACTATCTCTTTTTCTATCTTTTCACTGAATTCTAGTAAAAGTGAATAAAAATGATTAAAGTCTAGATTCAGGCTGCCTTTGGTAGCACACACTTGTAGTCCCTGATATTAGGGAAGATGAGGCTGGTAGATTGCTTAAGCCCAAAATGGGTTTAAGACCGAATGGATGTCCGTATTAAGTCTTGCCCCAATAAGGTGAGCCCTGGGGATCTGGGGGCCATCAGACTGCCTAAGGAGGGCAAATCATCCCAAATAAGAAATGGAACAAGTCAAAGTTTCTGTGCCAATCAGTAATGACTGGACCCTTGACTACCAAATGCCTTTACAGCCTAAAAGAGGGAGACCCAAAGACCCACTGTATGTGGGAGGGGGTGGGGGGAGAGAAGCAATATATACAGATAAAGACATCTACATATATATGTATATATGTGTGTAATGCCTATATATTACAGAATATGTAATTTCTATATATACTCTATTATAATACAGAAATATATTCTATAAGACCATATATAACATATGTGCCTTATGTAGACATAAGTACATGTATGTGTATACATATGTGTGTATGTATATATATACATATATATGAAAGCTTTTATCTCTCTGCCTTTATATCTGTTCCTATCCCTATTTCTGTCTTTGGTTCTCTCTCTCTCTATCTATTCTGGGTCTTTGGGTCTCCCTCTTTCTTCCAGGCTATAAGTGCATTTGATTACATATTGTATATGAGGTCATATCATATATAATATACTATATTTCCATTTATATATTATATAGAAAATATAAATATATGACATGCCATAAATCATATATAAGCATTATATGTATATATAATATACATATGCATATATATACATATGCTTTACATACTTTAAATTTATATATGATCTCCTAGAAAGCAGGTACTCATTAAGTATCTACTGAACTAAGCTAGTTTAAATTGTTTTTCCTGCCTATTCCTTATATATAAACTAATGGAATAAGTTGTGCCCTGGAACTACATATATTAAAGGTTAAAGAGTTCAAACATTGAGGAATAGGTATTATTAGACAAAGGATATTAATCAACATCTGATGAGGCGCAGTACTCAATGGATTCCCAAGACAGCATGGAATAACAGCAGGAGATATACAAATAGTTTAAAAGAGAAATAAAAATTGTGAAAGCAAAATTTATAGCTTACATAGCCAAGAAAAGAAAAACTTGAATCTGTGTTGGCGAAACTCACCAGAAGAAACTAGAGAGAGAATAACTCCTTGGAAATGAAGATATCTAGTTGTCTGCTTTACAAAAGGAAAATCTAGAAAAAGAAAATTAAAAAATGATAATATTAAGAGGAGGCATGATCTCCAAACAAATACTGATCTCAAAGACAGGATGCATAGAGACAACTTAAGGATTATATGCTTCCCAGAAGAACACAAGTTCAAAAGCCTGAATACCATAATGCAAGAAATGATACAAGAAAACTACCCAGAATTTCTGAACATATAAAACAAAGTGCCAATTGAAAAAAATCTAACTCCCCTCCTCCTTCCCCCCCACCCCCCTCCTTCCCTGCAAACCCTACACTGCAAATTTCAAGACATGTAGTGGCTAAATTTAATATGTTATGGAAATGAAGTAGGGAAATAGCCATGGAGAAAGTAAGGTTAACAGTGAACTACACAATCAGGGACACAGGAAAATTCCCATGATGGGGTAATATTCTCTCTATTACCTGGTGGAACTAGCATTTCTATTTTTTTTTTTATTTAAAAAGTGGATTTTATTATCGCTGGACTGTTGGGGTACATGCCCAAATCAGACAGTGCTTTGGCACAGACATTGTGCCGGTTTTATAGAGGTTCCATAGCCAGGTTACATAAGCCGAAATTACAGTGATGTAAGCTGAAACTACAGTGATTGGTCAGTGTACATTTGAATTTCCCGCCAGCATGAAATCCTAGGCTGGAACTCCCACCCACAGACCAATCAGGGGAAAGGAAGGGGTGGGGGTCCTGCCTGTTTACAGGTCAATTAAGGGAGAGGAAGGTGGAGTTGTCTGCTTTACAAATCAATGAAGGGAAGGGCAAAATGGAGTAGTGTCCAATATTCCCTACTCTTCCTTGTAGGTATGTCAAACCTTTGACATGGCTGGGGTCACATCTAGATTACCCAATTCTGTTCCTGAAGGATGTGGGGGGGTGGGGTCCCTGATAAGTAATATTAATGGAGTTAACATGGGATTTGACAAATTGTAGAAAGCAATTAATGAGATAGGTTCCTACAATTAGGGCTATGATCAGGAGGAGGAGAGGCTAATAATACCAATACTAATACCAAGGCTGATATCAATTTAGTGAGTTAGGGGGATATGGAACTAACATTTCTAAGAATGAAGTATAATGGAAAAAGAGGACTAGGGGGCAAGATCTACAAAGCAATAACAAGAAAAGAGAATCCAAACTAAGCACCTTAGGAACTTTAATTCCATAAATAATACAGAGCCTAAAAAAAGACTAAATTAGTATAAAGGCTATGAATCAAAGAATAAAAGTCTAGAACAGAAAGAAAGGGAAGGAAAATAATGAAGAGGAAGGAAAGGCATTCTTTTTAGAAAAAGGCACAGAAAATGAAATTTTAAAAACTAACACAACAGGGGCAGTTAGGTGGCACAGTGAATAGGGCACCAGTCCTAGAGTCAGGGGGACCTGAGTTCAAAATCTGACCTCAAACACTTAACACAAAACTAGCCATATAACCTTGGGCAACTCACTTAACCCCAGGCTCCCTCAAAAAAAAAAAAAAAAGAAAAGAAAAAGAAAAAAAAACTAACAAAAGTAACAAGTTGAAGGGGAAGAGAGGATGAGTCTTGAAGATAGAGGGTAAGAGAGGATATGGCTTTGTCTTAAGTGAAAGGGGAAAAAATAGAGGAAAAACTAAATTACTAGATGAAAAAAATTTAATAAGTTCAGTGAAACTCAAAACTAGGGAAAGGGCTAATGGAGAAGTGGGAGAGGAGGAGAGGAAGGGGAAAGTTTGAGGGTAGAAATAGCGTTACCTTAAAGTAAATTAAATTAAAATGACTTAAGAAACAAAGTACTGTGCTTATGAAGAGAAAAGGGGAAAAAATTTTCATGTGGGAAAAAAAAAGTTATTAGAATTTATGTTCCCTGGATATAGCCTCCTTATACATCAACAGGTCAAGTTTATCTGGGGGCTGTTTCTCTATTCCTTGATTTCTTAGCCTTCTATTCCAGAGCCCAATTGTTTCCAGATAAAGAAGCTGTTTTTACATATTGTACCTATCCAATTTCCCTAATTAGATTGTGGGGTCTCTGAGGACAAGTTATATCCATTTTTCATCTTTTATTGCTAGTACCTAACACAATGCCCTGTATTCAGTGGGTGCTTAATAATAGTTTCCTTAATTGAATTGAATTAGTAGAAAAACTAATAATGAGCTGTGCAGTGAATAGAGCACCGGCCTTGGAGTCAAAAGGACCTGAGTTCAAATCTGGCCTCAGACACTTAACACAAAAAATAGCCGTGTGACCTTGGGCAAGTCACTTAACCCCAATTGCCCTCCAAAAAGAAAAACTAATAGCCACATCTTTCCATTCTCCTCAACTTTGGGGGAAAAACATCTTTATTCACATATGATTCTATCTGACTTACGTGAATTCATAAATCACTAAAGATGGACATAATTTTCTTGTTAATAAAACTACACAAGGCACAAATGTTTATCTGCTTCTAAATATCAAAAAAATAAATAAATAAACATTTATTAAGTGCTTACTATCTTCCAGGCAGTATGTACAATGTTGAGGATCCAAAACCAGGCAAAAGTATGAAAACAATCTTTACCCTCAAGGACTCTACATTTTAATAAGGGATACAGTATGAAAGTAAATAGGTATGTACAAGATATATAAAGATTAGAAGAAAAATAATTGTAAAGGAGATAGCTCAAGTGGCTATGGAGAGCAGGAAGAATATAGCCAGTAGGACAGGATCTAGAAGGAAGCCAGGGGAGTCAAAAGGAGGAGGTGAAGAGGGAAAACTTCCCAGGCATGAGGGACAGTTAGTGCAAAGACACAGGGATGGAGGATGTATGAGAAACAGTAAACCACAATCATAAAGTACACACATGGGAAAAAGTGTAAGAAGATCAAAAAGGTAAGAATACTATAGGTTTAAAGAACCTCAAAAGCCAACCAGGCTTAAAGAGTACTCTAAAAGTTTGCACTATATGCCTGTTCATATGGGCAAAAGGTCATTTAAGAATTGGGAGAGGGGTGGCTAGGTGGTGCAGTGAGTAAGAGCACCGGCCCTGGAGTCAGGAAGACCCGGGATTGGTTCCGGCCTCAGAAAATTAGCACCCACCCAAAAAAATTACTGGCCGTGTAACCTTGAGCAAGTTGCTTAAGCCCAACTGCTTTAGAAAAAAAAAAAGAAGAAGAATTGGGAGAATTACATCTTTTCTAGTTCCTGGGTTGTGAGGCTCTAAAAATCTACTACTTAGGTCCTCCCCATGTTTTTCAGAATAACACATAAAAAGTTAAAAATCAAATTACATAAAAGATGAAGTTTTAACAAACATACAAACCATAAACAAAAAGGAAGTCGTTATAGACTTAGTTTAAATCATGAAAAATTTAGAAATACAAAATTAAAGACCACATCAATAGATAGGATATCAAAGCACAAAATCCTAACCCCTGCATATTTTTGCATAGTTCCATTTCTAGCATTGCTGATTACCAAAGTATTTGTATGTAAACATAAACCATCTCCTATATAATCAACTACTTTTAGCCTGACCAATATAGTCTCAATTGGAACAATCCAGTATTTGTGGCACAACAATTGCTTCCATGGTGATGAATTTTAATGTTTCAAACACAGAATTTTAACATTACTTGATGAATGGGACAATTAGAAAAAAAAAAGATTCTGTTTACAAATCCCATAGCAATCAGTAAGGAAGGAAAAAGAAATATTGAAACAATAAAATGAGACGCTGCATTAGCAACATTCATAGACATGTTTCTAATGGTCTTGTCTGATAGTAACCCCTTTACCTTTGACCTTAGTTTTGATCTAAACTCTCTTTTTCATTTACAATCCTTTGCTATCCATGGTTTTTAAGTTAATGAAGCAGTAGGGTCCAATGTAGAGGGTGGTGGGCATAGAGTCAGGAAGACCTGGGTTTGAATCCCACCACAGACACTACCCATGTGACCCTCAGCAAATCACGTGAACTTTGTGGGCCTCAGTTTTCTCTTTTGCAAAATTAGAGAAATTGACTTAATGGTCCTCTAAGATCTCATCCATCTCTCAGACTATGATCCTGTGATATGTAAGGTCTTTGTCATTTAGTAATACATTTTTTAACAATATGGTTAGGGCATAGACATTTTGTTTGCTTTATTTGCACTATTACAAATTGCTTTCCAAAATGGTTGTACTGATTCATAGCTCCACCAACAATGCATAGATATATCTTCCCATAAGCCTTCTTCCCATAAGTACAATGTATTAGTCACACAAACTAAGTCAGGAAGTCTTATACTGAGGCCTGGAGAGGCTCTGATCTACAGCAATAGAGGGAATCTCCATACTGAGGGATCTCAGTGAAAGAAACATTTTTAAGTACCTATTTGCTCCAAATCACTAATAATAAGGATAATAAATTTAAATCAAAACAACCCTGAGATTTTACCTCACACCCAGAAAACTGGCAAAAATGACAAAAGACAGGAATAATCAATGTTGGACAGGCTATGAGAAGATGGACACATTGACATAGTATTGGTGGAGCTATAAATCAGTACAATCGTTTTGGAAAGCAATTTGGTATAGTACAAATAAAGCAACTAAAGTGTTCACAATCTTTGGTCCAGAGATTCCACTGTCAGTAAGTCAATAAGCATTTATTAAACACCTACTGTGTGCTAGGTTGCATGCTAAGTACTGGGGACACAAAAAGTGACAAAAGAGAGCTCACAATCTAATGGGGGAGACCACAAACAAACAAATGTGTACAAACAAGCTATGTATGCAAAGAATTAAGAGAAGGAAGGCACTGGAATTAAGAGAGGCTGGGGAAGAGTTTCTGCAAAAGATGAAGTTTTAGTTAGGGCTTTGAGTCAGGGAAGCCAGTAGGCAGAAATGAGGAAGGAGAGCATTCTAAAGCATGACAGCCAGAAAAAATGGCTGGAGGTAAGAGATGGAGTATGTCCTTTGAGCTACTCCAAAGAGGCCAGGGTCACTGGATCTAAGCCTAAGTGGTGCAGAATAAGGTATAAGAAGACGGGAAAGGTAGGAGAGGGGTAGGTTATGAGAACTTGGAATTCCAAACAGAGCATCTTGTATTTTATCCTAGAAGCAAAAGGGAACCAATAGAGTCAGAGAGGGAGCAGTGCAGGTGACATTATCAGACCTGTGCCTTAGGAAAATAATTTCAGTGGCTGAATGGAAGAAGAATTGTTGAGGCTGGCCAAGCCACCAGCAGGCTATTACAATAGTCCAAACACCAGGTGATAAGGGCCTATTCCAGAATGGTAAAGTGTTAGAGGCAAGAAGGAGGTGTATGGAAGAGATGCTGCAAAGATGAAATAGACAGACCTCAACAACAGACTGGATATAGGGAGTGAAAGACAGTGAGGAGCCAAGAATGACACCTACCTAAGTTGTGAACTTGAGGGAGGGACTAGATGGTGATGGCCTCAACAGTAACAGGAAAGGTAGGAGGAAGGAAGGGTTTAGGGGTAAAATAAATGACTTCTGTTTTGGACATTTTTAAGTAGATATCATAAGCATATTTAATATGTTAACTCATCTTAAACATGAATTTAAGATGTCTATTGGAATCCAGTTTAAGATGTCTAAAAGGTAGTTGGAGATGTGAGGTTTGAGGTCAGTAGAGAGGTTGGGATAGGATGAATAGATTTGAGAATCGACAAGATAAAGATCAGATTTAAATCCGTGGGAGTTTACGAAATAACCAAGTGAAGTAATCCAGAGGGAGAAAAGGGTCTAGGAGGGTGTGATGTTTGAGGATCCAGCAAAGGAAATTGAGAAGGAACAGTCAGGTAGAAGAACCAGTTGAGGGTAGTAACCAAAAAACCTAGAAAGAAGAGAATATCAAAGAGGAAAGAGTGATCAACAGTGTCAAAGACTGCAGAGAGGTCACTCCTAACGCATATACCCAAAGGACATAGCAGCCCTTTTTCATGGTAGCAAAAAACAAGAAACAAAGTAAATGACCATCAACTGGGGAATCACTAAACAAATTGTACGTGAATGGAATAATTCTGTGCTGTAAGAAACAGAAAATATTATGAATACAGAGAAGTGCAAAAAGATACATGAACTGATACAAGTAAAATAACTAGACCCAAGAAAACAATATCCACAATGATGACAACAATGTAAATAGAAAGAACAATCACAAAACAATTGAAAGTGAATCGTTTCAAATTACAAAGAACAAGCATGGCCCCAAAGAAGAGATATGAGAAGACATCACCCCCTTTTCCTTTGCAGAGGTAAGGATGTCCACAAGTATGGAAAGTTGCACATGTATTTTCAGATTAAAAAAATTTTATATATTAATTGATTTTTCTTATTTTTTTTCTCTTATTAGTCTTTTTGGTTTTTTTATTATTTCTTTTTATAAAATTTTTAATATTCCTTTTTATAAAAATGGCTCTCTGGGAGAAGCAAGAAGGAGGGATACTGGGAAAAATGTGAGATGTAAAAAAATGTCAATAAGCATTTATTTTTCTAAAAATACCTACTAAATTCAAAGTATTATGATAGGCACCATATTTACTAAACTGTTGCTGCCTCCAAGGAGTTTAATTGCTGGATATTAATGGTACACAAATAAATATGATAAAGGCAAAGGAGACATCCCCACAAAGGACTTCAAGAAAATCTGAGGGAGAGATCACTAGAAATAAAAAGGAAAAGGTGGCATCTAAGTAGGTAACTTAAAAGAAGAAAAGAATTTCGTTGGGTCATAGGAGCATGGTTTTAAAATTGGAAGAGACCTTAGAAGACATCTAGTCCAATCCCCATTTTACAGATGAGGAAATTGAGGCTAACCTACTTTTCTTGGGTCACACAAATTACTACCAAATCCAGCATCATTTCTGCTGCACAGTAGTGCATCGTTTCAATGGAAATGGGGGGAAATTGTATTCCAAGCATATTTGATTGACCATATACATGCATACAGGTAGAAAACTGCAGATGAGATCAGGCAACAGCTAGTAGGAAGCCTAGTTTGGCATATAAAGCAATACAGGGGATTCCCCTGGGTAAATACAGGAAATAAAGGAAAATAGTATGAAAATTAGACAAGAGGATCATGGAAGTCCTTTGTTTCTATGTAAACACTGCTAAATGAAGCTGAAGAAAATCACAAAACTGTACTGACTAGGCCTACTATACATTTATGTTACATCATCTCAACTGGGCTCTCACTGTGGCAAGGCAATTCTTTTACACTTCCCTAACTGATTCACTCTCTCAGCAGCTTTTCCAAATCTTTTCAATTTTCCTTATGCCACACACTGCAACCTCTGCCCTCAGTCTCTTAGCTAAAAAGGCTACCTTATATTTTACTGGAAAAAAAAAGTCACTTGCAGAAAGCTCACTCTTCTCCCCTTCTCTTCACCTCACATTATTTAGATAATTTCCACTGAGATTGCTTTCAAGTTTTCAGAGAGATAGATAGATAGACAAACAAAGGGGAAGAAAGGGAAGGAAGGATGAAGGGAGGGAAGGGAAGGAGAGAGAGATTTTATATATATATATATAAACATATATGTATCTTTACACATATACATGTATTATATACATAGTTGTTTACATGTTGTCTCTCCCATTAGATCATAAATTCCTTGAGAGCAAGAACTGTCTTTTTATCTTTCTGCTTGGCACATAATAGATACTTATAAATGCTTGTTGACTTGAAGTGTCAGACTAAGGACTCTGCATTTTATTCTATAGGTAATAGGGAACCACTGGATTTTTTTTTTTAGCAGAGCCATGCATAAGATAATTATTCAGGCAGTTGTACAAGAACATATACTGGAAAGGAGAGAGAATGAGAAGAGGGAAACTAGTTAGGAATTTATTACAGCAGTTTAGGTAAGTGAAGAAGGCATGACTAAGGTGGTGGCTGTGTGAGTGGAGAGGACAGGTAGAGCAGAGAGGAGAGATATTATCAAACTAGAACTGACAGGACTTAGTAACCAATTGGACTGGGGGGTGGGAGTGACCATCAGGAAGAGGGAAAAGCCAAAGATGATTGCTATGTTCAAGCCTAAGTGAGTGGGAAGATACTTCAATAGAAATCAAAAAGTTTGGATGAATGGCTAATATAAGAGGTAAGATGATGAGTTCAGTTTGCACATGGTGAGTCTGAGATGCCAGCAGAACTTTAAGGTGTAGATTCTAGCAGGTAGTTGGAAAAACAGAACTAACAATAAGAGAAAGATAAGATTTGATATCAATCTTGCAAAGAATTGACAATTAAAGTTTCCATTGGGAATGGAATCATAAGAAATAAAGTGCTAGAGGAGGAGTTAGGAAAAATCTCTGCCCACAAGAACCTTTAAACAAAGTATGAGACATGCAAAACCCTTAAATTCTTTAGATTTTGGATCTCAGTTGGACCATCTCTCAGACAATGCTGATTATACCTTAATGACATGGCACCAAACTTGTTACTCTCTGACAAAGACCTCATGCAGGAAAGGAGCCCAAAAGCAAAAGTAAAGGACCCAAGAGTCTTAACCTAGAAGTACCAATGGCAGCCAAACATATATAGGCTATAATCCTACATAATACTTCCATGGATTTATCCAACTCTCCTGTTTGTTTATTTTTCATACCAAACTCTGGAAAAAATTAATCATTATGATAGGTTCACTGAAATAACAGGAGTCAAAATAAATTCTTGAAAATCACCAGCTTTTCAAAAGATTATTAACAAACATAGGAAGAAAAAACAGGAGGGAAAGTTCCATTTGAGACAGACAAAACACATCAGATTCCTGGGAAGTCAGCCACCAGCTCACACAGAATCATAGAATCTCCAATGCAGATTGTACCCTTAAATATGATAAAGACCAATCTTGTCTAAGGAGAAGAATCAGAATGCTCTCTATTAGGTGACCAACCAGCCTCAGCTTGAAAGGTTCAAATGAGGGAAGATATGCCATTGCTTCCTAAAGGAGGCAGCTTATTCTACTTTTCAATAGCTCTAAGTCTCAAGAAGTTTCTTTTTCCTTCAAACCTAAATTTTCCTTTTTTGCAATCTCTACCCATTGTTCCTTGTTCTGCCCTCTGGTGTGCAGCAGAATGTCTAATCCCTCCTCCACAGGACAGCCCTTTAATTATTTGAGGACAGCTATCAGGTTCCCCCTAAAGCCTGAGCTTCTGGGGAGAAAAAAAGTGATGTATAATTTTGGATTTTAGGACATTCCATGCACACCATGCTACTCTATGCCCATGCCTATGGAATATCAAATTCTGGCTTGCTCTTTTACTAAGTTGGACCTCCTTGCCCAGAAGGTGTGTATTTGAATCAGTGGTATAATGAATCACTTTCAGTGGGCTTCCACTGTATTATTTATTGTGTTTCAGATTCCTTAGCCTGGTCAGATTTGCTGAAGTATTAAAATCACATAATGGACTGAAACAGAAGAGCAATAGATAATAAATACATACTAGTGGTCAAATTAAATCCAGGATATTTATACAAATCAGGATATCCTTTGCTTTCTATGTTTAAAACAATCCTTAACCCTACTCTTAAAGTCTCCTTTAAAAGTTGTTTTGATAATGTTTTGTTATTTTTAGAGTAAAGTCAACAGCATCAGTAATTTTTGTTATCTATTAAGTTCTATTACCTTTTTATCTAGTGTGTCTGTTGCGTTTAAGTTCAAAAGGAAGAAAAAAATTATATTCTGAAAATTGTTTCATATTCTTTGCTGCATTCTCCAGTCTGACTAGATAGAAAGGTTTGTCTCCCTCACTTTCAGTATATGACCAGACCCTGCTACTTTAATGAGATTAGTGTCATTCAAGAAGAGTTCTTGCAATTCTCTTTAACTCAAAATTTGTCTGTACCTTCCACCGCTCTCTCTTCTTTTACTCTTGATCCTAAGGGTGATATTCAATTTCATTCAATCAACAAACATTTATTAAGTGCCTACTATGTGCAAGGCAATATTTCAGGCACTAGGGAAAGAAATGTAAAAATGAGACTGTCCTTGCCTTAGAAGCTTATATGAGGGATGTAACATGTACAAGTACATAAATACAGATAACTGTATATATAGATATAAAATACAAAGTAATTTCAAGAGGGAAAGAGTGCTATTAACTATGAGACAATCATATATGTGTGTTTACATGTGACCTCTGTGTGAAGCAAGTATTCATTTGAAGTACTGGCCCATTTGTATAGGCAAAAATCCAGTCAATATCTGTGTTCCCTGCCAGGTGGCATTACAAGTTAATCTATTGTTCCCTACTATTCATATTGACCTCCCAACAGATTATAGTAACTCTACAGGTGACTAGAGAGTATTAAAGCCTAAAAACACCTAACTGCTTCCTTTACCACGAAGGACCCTTTTGTACTCATTTCAAAAGTTCTTGCAACCTTAATGTTTTTCTGAGTCATGATAAAGGGAATGAAATATTAGTAAAATATGAAATTTACATTAATTATATTTTGGTTCCGGCCCCCACTCCTTGGGGTGATTCACTCAGTCATATCTCTTTTCTTGTTACCAATTAGAAATTAAATATTTGATCACAGCAGTTTATCATACTTGGAATAAAATGAAAAAGAAAATGGGTAACATTCTCCTTCAATTGAGGGAAGATGATCACTGTTAACTATCTATTTCTCTCTCTTGTCCCTTTTCAACTGCCGAGATCTTCTGTATGGATGGGGACATTTCCCTTGGGGGAAGAAGTTTTCATTCTCCCCTCTCATGGTTAAAATAATGCAAAAAGGACAAGGCTTCCCCTCTGCTGATCACCCCAGCTGCAAACTGGATTCATTAATAGACTTGGTCAGCCGAAGGTTGTGCACTGTGATGTGTTGTCTATGCTCTGTCATCTGGATTAATCTCATAGCTCATCTCTTGACAACCAGTGCTGCTCACCTTAAATGATCATATACACAGAACACCTTTTACCCTGTGAAGTAGCTCTGGTTGCTATACTCCTGTCACAAAGCAATCATTGCAATCTGGCAGAGGTAAGAGAGGAACCCATTTCTTGTGCAAAATCTCAACATTTATTCCATTAAGCCCTGTCTTCAAATTTTCCCAGGTCCATGGATGATATAGAGAAAGGTCTTGGTGTGGGCAGTAGTGCCTGAGTTCCTTCCTTCTGAAGGAAGCTAGGAGTACTACAAAGTAGAAAGAAGAAGGTAAAGCCTTCCAGATGCTTAGACCCATTTGAGCAAAGGCAAAGAACAAGAGATTCTAATGGAATGTCATCTAGGGGGCAGCTAGTGGGCCAATTTAACTGGGACAGAGAGTATGGGAAGGGAGTAATAGGAACTAAGTCTAGCAAGGTCTTTGACTCTACTCTCTCTCCTCACAATTGATAAGTCAAAAAGTTCAGTCAACTGTACTTCCAATATATCTTTCCCATTCATCTCTTCCTTTACATTCCCATGGCCATTTCAGGTCTCATGAACTATTATAATAATCTTCCAATTAATTTCCCTACAAAGTCTCTCTTCTCCCTCTAAATATATGCCTCATGTGCCATTGCTATACCAACCTTTCTAAAGCATAGCCTTAATAATAACATTAGCAGCCATTTACAAGGCACTTTAAGGTTTACAAAGTACTGTCTTCAAAATAACCCTGTCTAGTAGGTACCAATTAGAAATTAAATATTTGATCATAGCAAAGCTATTATCACCATTTTACAAACATAAGAACTGAGGCATGGGGAGGTGAAGCAGTTTACCCAAGGTTATACTTAGTAAGTGGCTAGGCTAAGACTTGATCTGAGTCTTCTGATTCTAAAATCAATGCTCTTCCATAGCACTATCACTTTGATCAAAAGCCTTCAATGAATCCTTAGTGCCTACAAAATTTAGTTGAAACTTCTCAACCTAGTGTTCAAGGTCTTTCACGTATGTCCATGGTCTACTTCCTCACCACCTCCCCACCACCACCATTCTTATATACACATTCGATATATTCTAACCAAACTAGACTACTTATTATGGTCCAAATACACCCTTGTGCTTTCACACTTCCATTGCTTTGCTTCCATTACTAGAATGCTCCCCACCTGTACCTCTACTGCTGCCTGCTGATTACCCAATTTATTCTTCAAACCCCATCCCATTCTACCTTCTTCATAAAACCTTACATGATCCTCTAAGTACAAAGTGTTCTCACCCTCCTGTGAACCATTCTAATGGCTCTTATCACATCCTGTATTTTTCTATAATCACCTTTGTATTTTATTCACTTGTATCCATGCCTGTAATATCTCACTGAGGCAATGCAATGACCCTGGGTCCTCAAAGATTATGCTAGTGGAGCACAAGTTCTGGCTGGTCTTACCAAGTTGGAAATTATTTGAGTACAGACCTAGGAACATGCTCTTTCAGTCTCTGTCTCTCTTTTTATATCTGTTTCTCACCCCTACCTATCATTCTCCTTGGAAGGGATAAAGAATGATATCATAATCACTATGGAAACATTCTATCATAAAATCAGTGATGAGTATTTTTAAAGAGTCAGTTGCAGACAAAATTTCTAAAAACATGTTATTTCCCTAGCAAGATTCTCCAATTTTAGGCTGATCTTTCCCTAAATTATTTTCTTAATTAAGAGAAAATTAAATCCCAAATTCAAACTTTAAAAAAAATTAAACTAGGGACAGCTAGGTGGCACAGTGAATACAGCACCGGCCCTGAAGTCAGAAGGACATGAGCTCAAATCCAGCCTCAGACACTTAAAACTTACTAGCCATGTGACCTTGGGCAAGTTACTTAACCCCAATTGCCTTGCCTGCCCCCTTCCAAAAAAGAAAAAAAAAATTTTAATCAAACGGTTTGGAAACATGCAAAAATAAAACATTCTTTGGTGAATAATCTCACTAATAATGATAATAATAATAATAATAATAATAATGATAACTCATACTTCTAGTGCACCTTATGGATTACCCAGATCCTTCTTTACAATAATGCTTATGAGACTGGTGGCACAGATAGTTTTTATTGTCATGTTAAAAATAAGATGGCAAGCTTAATAGACCTGTTGAAGGTCACACAGCTAGTCAGGGCCAGGTCATTCTTGGTTATAAATTCAACATGCCTTCTGTTTAAGAAGATTTTTTTATTGATTTTCTATTTTTTTAATATCACTATTATTTTCCAATAATCCTCCTTCTTTGTAATAAGCAGAATCCTTCTCTGTAATAAAAAAAAGAATAAAATAAAAGTCAAGAACTTCCAGCCAAGGCTGCTGCCTGAATAGGAAACAGACTATCCAACTCCTACATATTTATTCCAATAGAAGATTGAAATTCACATCAGACTAAATAATGACTAAGAAATCCAGAAAGAAACTCTAGCAAGTGACATTTTCCACCTCAGAATTGCATAAAAGGTCAGATAGAAGCCTGATGTCAACAGGAAAAGGGACTGGTGCAAAGTCACAGCTAGCAGAACATAACCACTCAGCCCAACTGGGGTGGGTCAGGTAATATGAGTGACCATCAAAATTCTGTGTCCAGGGGCAGCAAGAATGGAGGATTCTCCTAAGAAAACTTCAAGGTGGTCAGAAAGCTCCAAAATCACCATAAAATCCCAGCATGAGGACCTTGGAATCCCTGGAAATAGCAAGGGGAAACAACAAACATGGTGGTGTAGTACTCAGATCAATATAACCCCAGGCCAAAGAGCTCAGGGGTTCCTAACACCATTTTCTAAGATGCTAAAAAGAACCTCAAAGATCCAGCACTCTAACTCTCAAGGGTTCAGTGGAGTTTAATTCCAGAAAGTGGAAGTCAGTTAAAAAAGAAAACAGAGTATGGAGGGTGAGACGAGGAAGGACCATGATACCACCCAAAAACACAGCAAAGGGAAGAATTTGACCCTTGCACAAAGCCCCATTTCAGAAAATAAACCTGGAAAAATAGGTAAATCAAAGAAAACATAGATGACTATCAAAGATTATTGTACATGTGGAGATTTTTCACACACATACAGACAAAAGAGAATGAATAACTCCACAATTGCAAGCAACAGTGACTCAAAGAAAAAAAACAAGTGATTTTTTCATTAAAACTATATGAATACCTAGAAAAATTTAAGCAAAGGCTTACAAAAAATAAAAAAGCTCTTGAGAAAATAACTAGGACTTAGGACTTAGAAAGAACTTCTAAAAGCTTAGAAGAGAAACTGGAAGACTTTATCCAAGAAATGGACTCCCTGAAAACTAAAATGAATAAAAGTTATCAATACTCATGAGACAGCAAGAAATATTAGAACAAAAATTTTTTAAAATGAAAAAGAAAAGAAAATGTAAAATATCTAATATAAAAAACTATTAGCATGGAAAAATAAGTCAAGAAAAGGTAACATGAGAGCCATTAGACTCACTGAAAGTAATGATCTAAAAAAAAAAAAAGGCTGGACTCTATATTTCAAGAAATTATAAATAAAAACTTCTCAGACCTATTAGAAACAGAGGACAAAATAAAGATAAAAGAAATCCTAAAAGGAAAACTCTCAGGATTGTCATACCTAAAATCCAAAGTTCCTATGTCAAATCAAAAATCCTGAAACAATTTAGAAAGAAGCAATTCAAATTCAAGCATCTATAATAGAATAATGCCAGGGAGTGAATAGTTACAAACAAAACAAATTACTGATCAAGAAAGGGGAATGAAAACAGAGAAAACCTTAGATTACTTCTTAGACAACTGGGGGATAACTGTACAAATTGTAATATGTTAATATAATGGGATATTATTATGCCATGAGAAAAGACAAGAAATTACTTCAAAGAATCTTGAGTAGTAGGAACTAAGGTAGAATCAAGTGAGAAGAGCCAGGAGAATGTTTTATACAAGAGCAGAATCATTACAAAGAAAAGCAACTTTGAAAAATTTAAGAACACTGAATAAATCGATGACCAAGCGTATCCTCCCAGGACCTATGAAGTATGTTACCTACTTCCTGACAAAGAAGGACACAAGGTACAGAAAGAGACATATTTTTTTTTTTACATTTTATTTATTTTTTTTAATTAAACAAATGCTTTATTAACTTCTGGTTTACATCATTTATTTCCACCAGATTATGAGTTACATTTTTCCCCCATTTTTTCCCTACCCACCACCCCAGAATAGCAGTCCCACTAGATATCCCCTCATCTAATCTGCTGTCTCCCATATCTTCTCCCATACCCCCTTCGACTTTGCCATTAGGGCAAGGTGAATCTCTGAGCCCCACTGGCTGGACATCTTATGAAACATTTAATTTTAAAACTTCGATTATCAGATCCATTCCCTTTCTCCCTTGTCACCCACTCCCTCTGATAAGATAAGCAATTCAGTATGTGTTGTACATGTATATCTATGCAATACATTACCATAGTAGATATATTGTAAAAGACTGCTTATATTTCCCTCCCACCTGTCTCACCTCCCACCTGGTCCATTCCCTACTTTGATCCTGTCCCTCTTTGATAGTGAGTACTTCTAACCTCCCCTCTCCCCAGAATGCCCTCCCCTCCATCATCCCCCCTCTCATCCCCCTTTCCCCTACTCAGGAGAGTGAGGGTAAGATATTCCATTTAGTATGTATGTGTTTCTCTCCTTGAGCCAACTTCAATGAGAATATGCTTTTGCCTTTTTGCCTTCCTATTCTTCCCCTCCCCTGCAACTACTTCCCCTTGCCTCTTCTACATGAGATAGTTTGCCCTACCCTGTCTCTCTCCATCTCCTCTTGCCACTTTCCTCTCTCACCTCTTGACTTCACCCCTAAAGAATCATCCCTTCCTCGTGGCGGCTAGGTGGCGCAGCAAGCAGAGAGCCAGCCCCGGAGCCAGAAGGACCCGAGCTCGGATCCGGCCCCAGACACCCAACACACAAACAAAAACCCAGCCACACGAACCTGGGCAAGTCACCCAACCCCAATTGCCCTCCAAAAAAAAAAAAAATAATTATCCCTTCCCATCAAATTCAACCTGTGCCCTCTATCTATGTATACCTATGAACATATGCCATGTACCCTTCTTCAATTATTTTCATAATGAGAAAGGTTTCATCAAACACAGTTGTTTTTCCATGTAGGACTGTAAATAGTCCAACTTTGATAAGTTCCTTTTGATTTCTTTTCTTTGATTGCCTTCTCAAGCATCTCTTGCTTCTTGTATCTGAATGTCAAATTTTCTATTCAACTCTGGTTTTTTCATCAAGAATGCTTGAAAGTCCTCTATTCCACTGAATGACCATATTTTCCCCTGAAACAAGGTACTCAGTTTTGCTGGGTAGGTGACCCTTGGGTTCATTCCCAGTTCTTTTGCCCTCTGGAATATCATATTCCATGCCCTTCCATCCCTCAGTGTAGAAGCTGCCAGGTCCTGGGCTATTCTGATTGTGTTTCCACAATATTGAAATTGTTTCTTCCTGGCTGCTTGGAGTATTTTCTCCTTGATCTGGGGATTCTGGAACCTGGCTATAATATTCCTAGGAGTTTTCTTTTTGGGATCATTTTCAGGAGGCGATTGGTGGATTCTTTCAACCTCTATTTCCCCCACTGGGTCTAAAACATCAGGACAATTTTCCTTGAGAATTTCTTTAAGGATTATTTCTAGGTTCTTTCTTTGATCATGGCTTTCAGGTAGTCCAATAATTTTTAAATTATCTCTCCTGGAGCTATTTTCCAGGTCAATGGTTTTTCCCATGAGATATTTCACATTGCCTTCTATTCTTTCATTTGTTTGGATCTGTTTAATAGTATCTTGATTTCTCATAAAGTCACTAGCTTCCATTTGCTCCAGTCTAACTCTGAAGGAATGAATCTCCTCAGTGAGCTTTTGAGATTCTTTTTCCATCTGGCAAATCCGACTTTTTAAGGCATTCTTCTCCTCATTGCCTTTCTGAGCCTCTTTTGCCATTTGAGTTAGTCTATTTTTTAAGGTGTTATTTTCCTCAGTCAGGCTGTTGACTGTCATTTCATACTTTTCTTGCATCTTTTTCATTTCTCTTCCCAAATTTTCCCCCACTTCTCTTATCTGCTTCTTAAGGTCCTCTATGGCCTGTAGCCAGCTTGTATTTTCATTTGGGGCTTTTGGTACAGGAGTTCTGACCTCACAGTCCTCCTCCATGCTTTGAGCCTCTTTGCCCCTAAAATAGAAGTCCAATGTTGAACTTTTCTGTTTATTTTGTTTCATTTGCCTAGGCATGTTGCCACTTAATTACTTGATTTTTGGGCTTGTTGCCACAGTAGGACTCTGCCACCAGACAGGGGAGCTTCCGCCCAAACGTGGGGTCTTCACAACTTCCGCCAGTTGGGTGGCCTCTGTAAAGCCTCCACCCACTCTGGCAAGTTGGATACCCACCCCAAACTTCCCCCCCAGACCACAATCCAGATCCAGGCAGTTTAAAGCAAAAGCGATTAACCCCCAGACTGATTGCTGGATCTTCCTACAGTTCGCAGACCAGGAGCTAGAGCCACTACTGAGGCTGCAAAATGGCTTCTGTGCAGCTGTTTCTTCAGCAGCTTTTTGCCCCCAGGGGAGGAAGCCAGGTGTTCCCCAAATACTGGTCCCAAAGTCCATAGGGCACTAACCTCTCACTTTGTCCTAGGCATATCTGTGCTGATAATTCTGGAATCGCCACAATTGCTGATGTTCTGGGGTTCCATCAGCCAGCTGAAAGTCTGGCCGCCCTGGGGCTAAAACCGCGGACCTGGGCTCGGCTCTGCGGGCTGCGCTGTCGGTTCCCAGCGCACTGTGCTGCCTTCTCTCAGAGCGCTGCGCTGGGCGCTCCCTGCAGAGCTGCTGGGCTGTCCTCAGCAGGAGGTTAGCTTCTCTGTGCCGTTCTGTGGGTGCTGTGGCTCCAGAAGTTGTTCGGAGCTCTCTTTCACATTGTTTGAAATTTGTGTGGGGCAGAGCACATTGGAAATGCTGTTTCTACTCCGCCATCTTGGCTCCGCCTCCCGAGACATATTTTTTGATGAGGCAATCATGTAGATTCATTTTGCCTGACTATGATTATTTTTACAAGGGGTTTTCCCCCCATTTTCTCCAGGTTCTTAATGGGAAAGGGCAAGTTTCAAAGGGTTAATAGTAGTGATACCCAAAAAAAGTCATTGAAAAATTTTTTCAAATATAGAGAATAGAAGGAAGTTTAGAAAATCAGTATAGTTTTGAAAGTAATATGTAGAATTAATTATATATATTTTATATATCATGTTTTGTTGTTGGTTTTTTAGTTATTTCTGTCAGGTCTAAATTTTAGAGAGCCCTTTTTGGGGTTTCCTTGACAGGGATATTGGACTGACTTGTCATTTCCTTCTCCAACTCATTTTGCATATAAGGAAACTGAGGCAACTAGGGTCATACATCTAGTAAGTGTCTATGACTAAATTTGAACTCTCGTCTTCCTGACTCCAGGCCCAGCACTCTATCCACTGCACCACCTAGCTACTCTTTACATATTATAAAAAATACTGTGTGTGTATGTATATATATATGTACATATATTTTTAAGTAAACAGTATGAAATGGAGATTAATTACTTCATAGAGACTCAAGCAAAGCAAATCAATACATTGGCCACATCTGAAAATGTGTCTCATTCTATACTCATAACTCAACTACTCTTTTCCTAGAGACCAGAAACTTTTGGCCACCAGTCTTTTGAAATTATGCTTGGATGGTGCGTTGATCCAAGTTCTGTGCGGGGTTCCTTTAAAATATTATGGTCATCATGTAAATTGTTCTCCTAGTTCTGCCTACTTTTATCTGTATCAGTTCACATAAATCTTCCTAACTTTCCTTGAATTCTTCATATTTGTCATGTCATATGATACAATAATATTTCAGCACATTCGCATTATGATAATTTCTTCAATAAGTATCCAAGTGATGGGAAGTCACTTTCCTTGTTTCCTTCAAGAATTCTTTATACTACACTATTCTATCTTATCAACTTCATATTATTAAGAAAAAAATTAAAAGTCATTGGAATCTACCTAAGAACTTACAAGAGGCAATATCATACAAGTGCTTAAAAAAAATACTTCATTTTGTGAGGCTATTATTTTGTCTTCATAATATATTCAATTAGTAATAAACCATAAGAAAGCATCTAGACAAGGTTATGACTAAGGTTCATAAACTTTCTAATTTGGGGTAATCTTTTACTCTTCCCACTCTCCTACCTCATATCTAATCACTTACCGGATCCTGTCAAATTACTCTCTCCCGTATGTTTTGAATCCATCCTCTCCTCTTTAAACTGACCAGCCCAGACCTAGTTCCAACTTTCACTATTATCTATCCAGATGAAGCAAAAGCCTCGCTGGTCTTCCTGTCTACAGTCTCCTTCATTTCCTCTTTTATTCCACTGAAGGAATATTCTATTATTCATAGATCTAGTCATATCACTTCTAAAAAAAAGTCCTAAAAAAATCTTCAGGGACAGCTACGTGGCACAGAGAATAGAGTACCAGCCCTGAAGTCCGGAGGACCTGAGTTCAAATGTGACCTCAGACACTCGACACTTAACTAGCTGTGTGATTAAGTGTGTCACTTAATCCCAATTGCCTTGCCTTCCCCCCTCCAAAAAGAATACTCTTCAGTCACTTCTTATTTCCTACCAGGTAAAATTAGATCTCCTCTGACAGCATTCCAGGACCTCCCTAACTTGGCGTCACTCTCCTTTTCCATCCTTAGCGCCTAATACTCCCCTCACATGCTCAGTGCTCTGGTGTAACACACAATGAGCTCTCACAACTCTCTCCTCACTCAGGCTATTTCCTACGCTTAGAACACCTTCTTTCCCGCTTTTCACTAGTTGAATTCCTACTTATAATTTTGTAGCTTTGCTTCTGCCCAAGGATGGAGTGGCTTCCCTGAGGATCAGCCAGCCCTACAGTCGGCTGCTGTTCATTGTGTAAGGGGGCATGACTCCTGATAAGTTAAAAGAACTCAGAGCTGCGACTGAGCAGAGAAGAAACTTGCTGAAGTCTGAGAGAGGACCTTTAAAGAAGACAAGTTAGGAAAGAGGTAAGGGGTATACCTTTGAATGGCAGACCAGACTCCAAGAATTTCAGTCATACAGAAGAGCCACCCCCTATATCATGTCCCTTCACTTCTAGAATGTACAGATTCCCCTTGGTGAGATCATTCACTCTCTGGTTTGAGTTGAGATCTTGTCTCTCTCTCCCCACTATAAGGCTCATTTGCTCTTATGTGTTTTTTGGTGTATCCTAACCTGCATAACTCCTTTCATTTCTATGTGCTGCTTTCTTTTGATAAAGAGGTTTACTAGCTATTTGTGATGGTATTTTGTGCAATCAACATTTGGTGAGAAGGGACTAAGCTGATCAACTAAGCTAAGGACTACTAACCCCCTTGAGAGGGATCAGAAAAGTAACCTTTATTTCGAACCCAGATTTGTCCCTCTAGACTAGAGGGGAGACAGAGATACCTTTAAGGGCACAAATCCAGATACTTCCTCATAGTACTACTCTAAGGATTTGACCAGCCTGGAAGGGAAACAAACTTGGGATTTCCACAGAGAAAGCCCCCTTCCGTTTGGGCTTGGGCTGTCCAACTAACTTGCAGGGATAGCAGAGGGCTACACCCAAGCTTGTGCTCATACTAACTGCGGGCTATCATGTTAATGCTCTTCTAACTTCAGGAGCACGTGGTCAATCTCATCTTCAGACACTAAAAACCTCCCTTACTTCCTCTAGGCAGCTGGGTCCTAAAATCTCCTGGACCTTAACATCGTCTGAGAAATCTTTTCTCCTCTGTCCAAAATACTCAAGTCATAGCTCTCCTATCCTGAACCCCTAGGGTTAAAAAGCTCTGCCATTGCCTCTCACTGCCACCTTTTGGGCTGAGTGGGTGATAGCACATGCATCTACAGCAGGCCTTTCTCTTTTTCTACCTCTCAAAAGGCTGCCATTAGCTGCTCCCAGAGTGGAGGCTGAGTGGATGAATAACTCCTCTCCAACCATCCATCCAGGGTCAACATCTATGTTTGACACAGTTCTCTTTTGTTAACTGTTGTCCTTCACCCTCTCCTGCTTCCCCAAAAGAAACTGTGGCTGGACACTCCCCTCTTATACTACAAAGGGGTGGTTCCATTACAAAAAACAAGAGCCAGTCAGGTCATCACATTCCTAGGAGCCAAGTCTTAATCACAATTCCTAAATAAGATGCAAATGACCAAATAAATGGTCAAGGACACAAGTCTAGGACATGTTTTCTCAGCAGGTACCAATAGATAGATCCATATATATTTATATCCTCCATAGAAAGATGCCAAAGGATCATTTTGCTGTCACCTCATCTAATTGGCCAGACTCTCTTGATCCACCCTCCTATAGAGTTAAAATGGCCAACTAGGTAGGTTGAGACTGGAGAGGGAAGAAAATAAAGTCAGAGCAGGGGTATGACCTAAGAAAGTACTGAGGGTGGAAGGAATGGAGGTCTCAATGAAGGTAAAGAATACGTTTGTGAAGGGAGAAGTAGAATTATAAGAGATTATGATTGGATATGGGAATATTAGAAATTCTAATTTGAGAAGTTGAATATTTATAGATAATGGTGAGATCTAGTGTGTTAGACCATAATTATGTGTGACTGAGGTAGAGTGAAGGCATAGGTCATGGGAAATTAGGGATGAATTTAATAGATGAATTGGGAAGTTAGGAATTTTGAGGAAGCATCTGAGTAAATTATTAGTCTCCTAAGATAAAGACAGAAATGGGGAGAAGAGGAAGATTGTGAACCAGAAGCTGAACTCCTTGAGAAAGTAGGGAAAAGACCTGAGTAGAGGGAAAGAGATCATTGTACTACAGCCATCATCATTTGGATTGGGTCAAAAATTTTGATGGAATGGAATTCAAAGGAGGAAATGTTGCTTACTGATGGAAGTAAAGGGAGAGTCTGAAAATGAAACTGAGGAGGAACAAGGAGAATTTTGACTCTGGTATAGGTAGAGCTGGAGAAGATAGCCAGGGATATGGTATCATTCGAGAGCCAAGTCTTAGTAAAGGCTAGTAAATAAAAGGAGTGTTCAAGAAAAGTGCAGAAGGAAGGTGGGGAGGGGTAGTGTTCACTGTGAATAGGAACTCCAGAGGGCACAGTTTAAAGGGGTGAACAGGGCTGAAGTGGAGCATGAGTGGGGTAGGGTTGAGTAAAATGGAGGTGAAAGAAGTTGAGGAGGGGTCTGGGAATAGTTTTCTCCTAAATGGCTGCTGATTAATTTGTACAGGGAGATGGAGATAAACAGGAAAAACTACAGGATTGTAGTGGATGGCAGAAGAATGAACTTCATAGTGTCTATGACTCGTTCCAAAGAGTAGTGCACCAGGCCTGGGTCTGAGTTTGGCCAAGCCTGTGTGCACACAGCTGCTCTAGTTCCTGCCAGGGATGGGAAAGTCACCCCTGCATCCTGCGTCTCTGCCAGTCATCTTAACCTTAGTCTTGCCACTAGACTTCGATGACTGGAAAAAAGAGTGAGACTGATGACATGGCACGGTTCTTCTCCTCTCATATCCAATTTACTCAGAAGTCAAGTTATCACCCTTGTGATGTCATTGGTCCTCTGAGAACAAAGGATGAACAACAATGATGGGGATGGGGAAAGCAAGGCAGGGATAGTGGGGAGGACAGGGGAGTTTCTGAAAAACAGATGGTAACGGGGGATCTGACTTGCAGACTCTCCATGACCTGGCCACAAACAATTCTGTATTTGGTAATGTTGTTTACAAAGATTAAAACCCTGAAGAACACCAATATAGAAACAAGAAAATTATCACAAGTAGTAAGGAGAACCCCAAGAGGCCATGTAGGCCTATGCTGATAAGCAAACAAGATCCCAGCCATTAAACAAATTTAAACACACACAAACATATTTTAAAGACTCGTAATTAGTTTGCTCTTCTGACTCTTAGAGAGATGGATTTTCCCAGCTGTGTGTCAGGTTTCTTTTAGTTCTTCTCATTTTGAGTGTCTTACCTAGTGTTTTTAATTGTCAGGTATTACCAATGATTTAGAATTCACTTTAACATCTAAAAATAGAGCTAACTTGTACACCAAAGACACTTATTCAGACAGCGCTTTGGAAGACTCAACTCCCTCTGGGATGCTGCTTATGAGCTACCCTTCCCTTATTCTCTCCCATCTTCTGCCACATGCCTCCCAAGGTGGATGGATAATAGCTTTTATAATATCTAAAACCTAGATATCTTAAACTTCTCTATATCTATAATAATCTAATTCAACTAGCACATACTTCATCAAAAATATATTCACTCAAAAATGTATATTCACTCATTTCAATTATGCATGGTTTTTGTTAAAATACTTTTTTTAAGTACATGATATTTGCAGTCAATGAAAAAATACAAACTCAGTTCTCAAATCTGCTAAGGAACTGAAGAGTAGTACCTAAGTAGCCAGTTCCTCACAGTTTTCCTTTCCTGAATATAGTGAGTACTAGGCATTAATATTGTGGCTGAAACTACTAAAAGCTGGAACTTCAGTTGCTTCCCCAGAAGGCATCTTTTTAAATTAGAGATTGAAGAAAAACACACTAGTCCAATAGTTTTTTTTTTTTAATGAATAAACCCAAAAGGAATACGAATGAGTCCCAGGAAGAATTTGCCATTATAAGCACAAGAAAAAGCTGTCAGAAAAGTAAATTATGTAAGTAAACAGCAATGTGTGTGTGTGTGTGTGTGTGTGTGTGTATGGACCTAAGAAACACACCACAGAAGATTAAAGAAAACAATGACATTTGTAAACTAGTTCAAACAGGAACCACCAGAAAAAGAGGGAGGATACATACTTTGAACCAATCCAAATTGACTTATATACCGATTTAAAAGGTAATTTTACTTAAAAAAATGCAAAACAACTCTAGTTTAGAAAACTTTGTATGCATTTAGACTTAACATAGACTATTATCGAGAACTGTAGGAAATCAAGTTAAGACTAAGAATAATATAACTTTTTTAGCCCAGATGAGTAGCCATATATTCAGTGCTTTCCCTCTACCTAAATGATATAACAGTAAACTTTAACATTTATTTTAAAGGCCTTCCTGGGCAGATTTGGGTAAGGACTAGAAGAATACTGTCCCAACGAATACCTCTGAAATCCAGGCCTGGCTTTTTACTATGGGGTGTGGGCCTCCACTTCAGGAGAGTGATTTGGGGTTCAATTCCAAGGGTTGTCACCTCTTCTGCCCACGGGTTGTTTCTTTACACATCATCTATCAATAGAAACTTTTGCTAGTGACACCTTTTCAACAAGCAGTCTTCCTGCCACCCTCTGCCATGTCTTCCTTCTTATCATTAAAAGGAAAGATGAATATCCCAGGCCAGACTCTTCTCTAGCTGCAGCTATGTTTTAGGTTTTACCAAGCTTCACCAAGATGGACTCTCTTTTTCACTATCTTCTCCCATTAACTTCTGCCTTATTTTTCACATATCACTGTGATACCAATTACATTAAGCTCTATATACTCCTGAGAGAAAGCACTTTGTAGATCAAAGATAAAAATGCATAAAATGTATATATGAAGCCTGATTATGTCTTATGAGAAATTTAAAGTTTTTTGATTAAAGGTGTCAGTGAACAAATGTTGTCTAGCTAATGAAATTACAAGCTATCATAGTTCTTCATAGCAAGAAGAATCATATTAAGCAGAGCCTCCTCCCTAAAATGACAAAAATGATTATTATTAATTCTGATCATGAATCTAGTTCTGAATGCATGCCCAGAAACAGAGTGTCCCAGAAAATTCTGAAATAACATTATGAAAAAAGAATACCAGCAAATTCATCAACACTGGGGGATCCAAAAATGGTTAGAAAGAAACTGTAGAGAAATGATGCATGTTTCTTTTTTAAATATGTAGGGATGTCATTTTGGCATTAAGCATTTTAACCAGAAGTATATAGAAACCTGACTATGGACTAAAAGAATTACCACATGATCAGCTTTTCCAAGACATTGTTACTTTTATAATTACATATATTACTTATTATTACATATATTACTTTTTCTTTTAACAAAGCTGAAAAGTTGTCATTCACTGATTTCTGACTCCACCAAGACTTCCACCATGAATTGAGATGGGGATTTTAACTACCACCACTAGAGCACAGAGTTTACTTATAGGGATAAGGTGAAAGAAGCAGCCTTATTCCAATATTAAATAGTTTTCTAAGGGTTTCTTTTTTGTTATTCTTGTTTTATATCCCAGTTACATAATGTTGGAGGAAAGGCAGAATTTTGCCACCAAGCCCTGAGGCAGAAACTCTACCACTTATACCTCCACTCAGATACATGGTCCCTCAGGCATCACCTCTTGAGAGGTACTGGTACCAACCAGGCTTTTCAAGCAGTGGTTACATGCTTAATAGAATATGCTTCTGAATGTGCCAGGAACATAATAAAGTCAAAGACTCTGGCCAAAGATAACATAAGAAAGTTCTTTCAGTAAGCCAACATGGTCCAATCTTGAGAAAGAGGTATAGCCCCAAAGTAAATAATCTATTTCCTGGTGGAGTGCTGGGAGGGAGGGGTTATGGAAAAACCAGGACCATTCTTGAGGTTCAAAAATTCAGGGAAAAAATGGAACTGGTGCTTTTAAACAACTATAGATTGTTTAGGGGAATAATCACTTTATTCAGGAAATATTCTTTGGGTAAAGATGCATTAGTCAATAACCAAAAAGAAAGAATGTCACTAAAATACTTATTAAAGTTCCTAAGTCAGAGATGAATCTATCTGAATAATAAGAAAAGAAAACCTTGAGAAAATAAAAAAATATTGAATAGATGCTGACTTTCCTGTGCTTAATAGGCACCACATTCTATAAACCTATAAAGATACTGAAGTCACCAGCCCAGTACATTTGTGGATGCCTCAGTAGAGGACGAAGTTGGCAATCTTGTACTTATTAATGGGGGTGGGGCAAAACTACAATTTTAAAATATGCTGTAAAGATTGTTAATTAGGTTTATTTGGCAATTTTGTGTTTGATACTAAGTCTGAAATACTTTTTCTGCTTTTGAAATGTCAAAGTTTCCTTTGATGAAACTACCTCAAAATACATAGAATACAGTAAATGTCATTCTTCTCACATCAGTCTAAGGATATTTTCCATCTAGTCTGTATTCATCTCATATGTTATGATTTATAGATGATATCTCCTATTATAATGTAAGTCCCTTGAGGACAGGAATTATTTTTGCTTTTTCTTTATATCCTCAGCGCTTAGCACAGTGACTGACATGTAGTAAGTACAACTTAGATGAATGTTTGTTGATCAACTATTTGTCTAATTGTAAGATCACCAGATTTTTGTACTGGAAGAGACCTTGGAGAATTAATCCAACCCCATTGTTCTTATCCTTTCCATAGTGACAATGGGAAAGAAGGACTCAAAAATATTTCAGGAGGCTATAGGAATCCATATAGTCCCTTCAAAAATAAGCACATACCTTGATATATATCTGGCTTCTGCAGTTTAACTGCTAAGTAGACATTTATATTTGCCCAACATGACCTGGAAGCCATAAATTTTAATTCCTGTTACCATTCATCTCAATCTGTATAGTATTACCATGTCCCACTAAGTCTACTCCTCCTTAAGCTAGAGTTCTTTGCAGACAAATAAAGATACAAATTATTCATAGTATATACCTAGAGGATTTCAACATTGATATAGCAACATTACTATTTTCTAAAGCCTCCTTGCCATTTCTAAAGAGATGTTAAAATTTCCTTCTCATCTTTCAAGGCCCAACTGAGATACTATTCCTTCATAATGGCTTTCTTGACCAAATTTACAGGCAATACAAAATTTAGATTTATTAGCTAACTTACTGGATGACAGAGCTAAAAATCCAAAGATATAAAACTAGAAAGACATGCCAAATCTAATAAGGTAAAATGCAGTAAAGGTAAGCATAGAATCTTACCCTTGGATTCTAAAAATCACCTTCAATAATAGAGAATAGAGGAGGTATGAACAGATCCCAGATCACATGTGAAAATATCTAAAACCTTTAGTAGACTACAAACTCAATGATTCAGCAGTGTGACACAACTTTTAGCAACTAGGAAAAGGGCAGCAAGAGACTGAACTGTGTACTAAATTGGTCCAATTAATGTCACTTACAAGGGACAATTCCAAGGTGTACTGGAATGCACTGCTAACACTGGTGATTGTTTGGGGTTGGGAAGTTTAATGAGCTAAAAAGCAGATTTCCCCCACTGGCAGGTAGAAGCTGGTCAGTATTTTAGGGTTCTATAATTGTCTGAATTGTCTTTGAAAGATGAGTCCAATTCAGGTGAGATTCTGGGGTTCAAGAAGAATATAACTGCATAGATGAGATTTCTGAAGGATGTTCTTGATACAGACATGTTACATATCTCCTTGCCTCCATGACCCTGGGTAAAACCCTCAGACGACAGCCAGGAAAATAGCATATGAATCTGTCTCCCCTTTTCTGTGTGCTATTGCTATTAGTCAGTACCTCCCAAGTGACTGAAGGGATTATACTCTGATATTAGGCAAGTTTGTTATATTAAATCCCGTATTGGACAGTCTTGGGTAGTATCTCTGATATGGCACCTACTGCCAATAAACTTAAAAGTGGCTTGAGAGTCCAAGATGTAACAATGGAAGCTAAACAAATACAATCTGAGATTGAATTAATAGAAGCAAACTGTGCTGAAAGAAAGGTGTAATAGTCCTACTATATTCTGCAATGGTCAGAACATACTTAGACTACCACATTCAGCTCTGTCAGTTTTTAGGTGTCAGTTTTTAGGAAGGAGACTGATGAACTGGAACAACTAGTAGATGACAAGGCTAGGCACAGGATTGGAGAACATGCCACATGAGTAGTGGCTGAAGAAACATGGAAGGAGAGACTTAAAAGGGACATGATAGCCGACTTCAAGTATATGAGTGTCATATAGAAGAGATTAGATTTGTTCTGCTTTGCTTCAAAGGATAGAATTAAGAGCAGTAGTTGAAAGTTGCAGAGAAATAGATTTTGATTGAATATAAAGAAAAATATCTTTTGATTGAATATAAAGAAAAATATCAGAACAAATAGTAATCTAAAAATGGAATGAGCTGTAGCAGGAGATGGTGGGTCCATTTTTACTCAAGGTCTTTAAATCAAGTCTGGAGGGCTACTTATCAAGGAGGCTATAAAAGAAATTCTTGGCTGGGTAAGATGACTTCTGAGTTCCCTTCCAAATCCAAGATTTTATAATTCTGTTAAAGGGATCTCTCCCATCTTGAAATTTTCTCATGTAATTTTATCTAAATTTTTTCCTTTGCCCATGCTTTACTTTGTATCATATTTATTTCTATACATGCCATATACCTACTTTTAGACTTTATTTCTTTGAGGGCCAGTACTGTGACATTTTTCCTTTTTTTCTGGTAGCACCTAATAAAGTGACTTGCACATAGTAGGCACATAATAAACATTTGTTGAATTAAATCGAATCTCCAAAGTCATATGAAGAAAGGTCAAAATACAGCAAATGACATGTTTTATGGTCCTAAAAAGTAAAAGGGGAAAGCAAGCAGCTCAACAAAGTAAGTCTTCTTAAAAATAAAATGTCCAGGTGAATTATTCACCCACTTGTTACATTAAATAATAACTTGGGAAACATCATTGAAAAGGTAGATTTTACAAATGTTGAGGAGAATAAGAAAAGCTATATAAGAGTAATTTCTGCAAATATCTTAGTGACTGATAAGAAAAAACAATATTAACTAAAAAAAACCCTAGGGAAGTAAGAAATTTGTGGGGGTTTTTAAACCTCTAAGGGATGACAACAATTTAGGAATTTAAAACAACAACATCTATTCATAAAGAAAGCAAAGCCTTAGCAGGCAGACATCACCAATAGGCTAGATGCTGGGGAGTGGTATAATAAATGTTCAAACATGAACATTGGAAAACTATAACCAGAGAAAATAGTAATCGCCAACAGAAAACCAAATACAGAAATAAGAACAATTTTATGTTTGTATTGTGCCACATCTGAAAGCACATGTTCAATATTATTTTTTTTAAATAGCAATTTGTTCAAAGATGAATATCTTAGTAAATAAGCAGGCAAACTGGTGATGGTGTAATGCTTCTATTTATTATTTATTAAGCTAAACACAAATGCAGAGAGAAATGAGACAGAAGGCTTTAAAACCTATAGGAACACTCTTTGTGGAATTGGGCCAATCAGACTTTCTAGGTGGTTCTAACTCATGTTATAAAAAGCCCTCTAGAGCATTCAGATGGTGCTTTTTTTTAACACACACAGCTGCTTGACACTAGGATGCCACTATGGGGTAGGTTAAATGTCTACCAACAGATACAATTTCAATATAGCAAGGCCTCCAGCACTTTTTAATTCTTTAATCTTTTTTTCATTCTGTGTCTGATGATACACTAAGAATAGTGCTCTTTTAAAAGAATAGTCACCAAAGTCTATAACCTGGCAGGCAAAATATTAGAAAGTAGTATTCAAAAAGATATTAATAAACTAGATCGATCAGCTATGCCACGTTGAATCAGATGACATGCAATAGGGATAAATGTAAAGTCCTATGCATAGGTTCAAAAGCTCAACTTCATAGGCAGATGGTGAGAAAGGAATGACTAGGCAAGAAATTATATGAGAATGCCCAGTGTCTCAGAGTACCAGAAGTTCAATGTATCAACATCATGAAATTGCAATCTTAAAACTATCATGATACTCAATTATGTTAAGACAGGCATAGTATCCAAAACTACCTAACTTGTTTGGACCACATCTGTGTACCATATTTTAAGTACACTGAAAAGCTGAAGAGAATCCAAAGCAGAATAACTAGGATGGTGAGGAACTTCGAAAATATGCCATATGAGAACTAGCTGAACAACCTACAGAGACAAAGTTTAGGGGTAACATAGCTGCCCAAATATTTGAAGAGCCATAATATGGAAGAGGGATTAATCTTGTTTTGTATGGCCCCAGACAATAGAACTAGGAACAAGGATATAATACAATGTAGCCTTCATGGAAGAACATTTAGAACATTTCTGACATTTAGAGCTAACCAGAAGAAGAATGAACCATCTCAAGAGGTAGTGTGCTCTCTCTCATTAAAGGTCAAGAGAAGGATAGAAGATCACTTGCAGCTATCTTAGAGGGGAATTTTACTCAGGTACAGGTAGATTGGATTTCTTCTGATGTCTCTTCTAACTGATTCTAGAAAGGAAATGACAACTAACTAAAAGGTTGAGCTTATACAGAATAAGATTCAACCCTAAGTGAGCACAATCAGTGAAGTCCAGTTTCTGCCTTTAGAGCTCTAGCCTTGACCATAAGTCACTTTTGTCCAAGTAAATGGGCAACTGTGCATGAAAAACTGAGCATATTAATTGGTATGTGCTCTAATATGATTTGCACACATGAATGAAGGAATTCTCAGTGAAAAAAAAGACAGAAACAAACAGCAACAGCTGTTTTTTTTTAAAGCCAATAATCCTTTGAAAATGTCTTCTTTCCACAGTCAGAAATCATCCTGAGGTCAGTGGAGAAAAATCTTTCAGGAGAAACTATAGGGTGGTAGCTATAATGTACCTGTGATATTGTAAACCTATAACAATTACAAATTTGTAACCAGTATCCAAGTGGAAAAAGCATGAATAATGATAGATTTGCCTCTTGGGATGAGTAGTTTTGTGAAAGCATGAACATGAGGATAAGTCAAATTCACCTGGTTTTTGCCCATAAGTTAGACAAAGTCAAGAGCTGCTGGAGAAGGAGGGAGGAAAGTTGGCCAAGAGGGAGTACACCTGTCTCAGAGATCCTGAATCAAGACAGTCACCACACACTGCCAGGCTTGGCATTCAAAAGGTGCCAAGAATGAACATTAAGCTTGGGCCAGTCATTTAAGAACGTTTGAAGGGATTCTGGGACATCATCCTTAATGCTTTACTTGATATTGCTGTAACACATTATGAACCTTTGTATATTATGTAAATTTTTTCATCTCTTATCTAAAATATAAGTAAAAATATTGAAAACCTATTCCTACCTTAGCCCTTTGAAGGAAAGTAGATAGTGACAAATATAACATTACTAACACTCCTCCCACTGGGATTCTGGTTATGTTTATAATTGTTACAGGTATATAATACTACATGTACAGAGAGAGAGAGAGAGAGAGAGTTAGTGGGGAGGAGGGGCAAGAGGGAGCCAGAGTAAATAGATGAGGCAGTACCCAGGAGGTTTCTATGGATGTCAGTTGACATTACTAAGATAAGACTATAAGAGAAGGAATGGAAGAATCCCATTTTGGAAAAGGAGTGTGTGAAGAGGATTGACACAAATGCCCCAGGGAGTTAGTGCTCCATTTCCTTACAAGGACCTCTCTCCCAAAAGATGTACATCAGAAGAACAAATAATTTTACTTCATAGAAATGTAATTTGTCTTTAGTTTTCCTCTTTTTGAGAGAACCAAAATGCATGTGGCTTGGGCCTGCTCTCAACATCTGTCATGAAAAGTTCATCCATAATGAAAGCACGTTTGGATCAGCATCCATGTAAAGTAAATGCATACTTATAAGACCCCATATAATGCTTCATTTTTACCAGACCAAAACAGAGGTACACTAGCTCAAAGCAAAGGCATCTAATTATAAAGAAAAGCAAGATAAATAACAAGGACTTCCCTCCAGCCCCAGTACACAAGGAGAACACTCTACCACGAATTCCTATGACATTGGTGGGAGAAAAAATAGGCAAAAAGAGTGCATATAGCCCAGACTACTGACACTCCTGGGGCTGTATCACAGCTGGAATAACTTACTGGCCCTGAAGCTACTCACGTCTGCTTTTGATATTATCTTCTGGACTACTGATGCCATATGCTGGGCCATTTTTCTCTTCTGAGCTATGAGCTACTATTGTTATCTGCTGGGTTACTTTCTCAGCTGAGCTACTTTCATCACTTCAAGGCCCATAAAAGATCTTTACTGAACTGTTACTGCCACCCCAAGTTTCTATAATGAATTATAGTTCCTACTTAGCCTCTTCTTCTCTTTTGTCAGATCAGCCCAGAGCCTCAAGGCTTCAACTCTTTTATGAGTCAGACCTTAAGTATACCTAGCCAGCATAATTGCTTGAGTAAAATTCATCTTTTGAACTATTTTACTTGTTTCTCCTTCAACAAACTCCCATAGACCAGTCAGATATTTGGATTTGGGAGAGTAAATTCCTTTTAGCTTCATTTTCAAATTTAACAATCAACAGTAGCTCTATACAGATTATGTACCTGGAATTTCACTAAATAAGACCAAAAAGGGAAAGATGAGGCTAGCAACCTTTGTCCTACATTCCTGCAGATATACCTAAAATTATTGCTCTACATATATATAATAAAATCTCCTTGCCTGAAGCCTGGATAACTCACACTCAAAGAAGTAAAATATTTTTGCTGTTCATTTTTCCTAGGAGGAAGAGAAAAATCAAAATAAAGCCACAATAAAGCTTATCCTGATATGCCCTAATGTACTCCCACATTCAACACAAGTCCCTTATACCATCTACATCTATAGTTCATAATTAGGAGAATCACAACTCCTCTTCAGCTCCTCATTTATTGAGTGCCTACTATATACAAAGACCATTGGTGGACTTAGCTTTCTTAGTCTCCTTCCACTGCCACCATCTATTGCTTTTGAGCCAGATCTCTCTCCTTTTTTGGACACCCATAAACTGGTTTAAAATCTCACACACAGCCCTAGAGATTTTCTAAATATTTCTATTGCTAGTAAAAAGTTGGGTGGACTTATGAGAAGAACAAGGACACATACACATTTGCTAATAGGAGATATCTTTGTTGATAGAAGATCTAAGTAAAATTCATTGACTGATCTCAAGAAATCCTAAGTATTTGTGAGATGGGGTCTTCAGATTGGGCACTGAGAAAACTGAGTAATGATTGGCTAATGATGACACCAGTAGTAGATCTGGGGAAGCCACTGGCCAAGGTAGGGAGGTGAGGGTGAAACTAGGACAGGATTTATCTTGCACCACAAAAGCCTTCTTGTACAACAAGCAGGTACTGAAAAGGGTGGGTCTTAGGAAACACCTTGAATAAGAAAAGGGAAAGGGACATAAAAGTGCCAAGTGACAGCTGCATATAGAAAAGTAAGTTCCTGTGACCAACCATGATCATTTTTAATGAATAGATGTTCATAAGCCTGGGACATTCTATATATAGATGTGATAAACAAACACATTTTCCCAGTACCCAGAAGACAAAAACAGTAGGAATCAAAAAACTTTTTTTCACTCTGATTTTATTTCTAAGTCAACTTTTAGCCCCACTCACATGGGCAGTAGCTCAGAAAGATTAATGAGAAGGGGACCAACCTGCTGACCAAAAGGGCTTACCCAGCATCCTCCAAGTTCTTCCCCTTGGCTTTAAGGTTGAAGAAATAGGGAAGAAATCGTTACAGATGAATGCAGGAGAGATCATGGTAAACTGGAAGGGGAATTGTAGCAGATCACCCTTTAGTACTATCTGCTAAAGCTAGAAAGTGCCTAATCAGGACTGAGCAGCTTCAGTAGGCAAATGAAAATTAATGTGACTAGAGGACAGCACAATCACAAATGGGTGAAAAAAGCAAGCTGTAATGGACAGTGATACATAGGAAAAAAACCCAACCACAATGCCCTTTTTCCTCTCTCTAACCAAAGAGGACAGGACTGTTTCCATTGCCCTTTAGGCTGTTTGAATGGTAGCCAGAAGCTAGGAAACTTTATTCTTTTCCTAAATATTTATTTTCAGCCTTAAGTCCTCAACCCGTGATAAAGCTTGTTGGCCAATAAATCCCAAGATGTTTGCTCTGTTTATTTATTAAGTAGATTGAGATAAGGAAAGAGGAGGAATTTCCCCTTTTAGAAATGAGATAATTTAGGGGCGGCTAGGTGGCACAGTGAGTAGAGCACCAGCCTTCAAGTCAGAAGGACCTGAATTCAGTTCCAGCCTCAGACACTTAACACACACAAACAAAAACCTAGCCGTGTGACCTTGGGCAAGTTACTTAACCCCAATTGCCCTCCAAAAAAAAAAAAAGAAATGAGATAATTTTTACTAAGCAGAGTTGAGCTGGGGGCAGAACCATGGGAAGAAGAGTGTTAGTATTATCTGTTAAGTTGTACAAGTATCTGAATTGTAATTCAAACCCTAGATCAATTTTCTTTGCCAAAAAAAAAAAAAATGATGACCAATAAAGCAGTACACTGTAAGAAAAACATCACCCTTGCTTCAGTCTGAAAGGTTCTGGGTAGCAGGCTACCTACACAAATCTAGCCCCTTGGGGAAGGGGGAAAGCAAGGACTTCCATGCATGGGCAGTTACCATAGCGACAGTACCACAGCAACACAACTCTATCAGAGCCTGAAGCAGTCAGGCTTAAGGCCTGAGTGTCTCCAGTTCACTCACAAGCTCCCCCTGGTGGTTAGAGCATGTATTGAAATGTCAAGCTTTGTAGTCCATAACAAAGCTAGAAAGTGTCTAACCAGAAAGCCAAGATTTTAAGACCCTTTCTCTTCTCTCCACACAACCAAAATTAACAAATTTCAAAAGGCCAGAGAACAAGAGTGTACACAAATAAATGCTGTAAATATCTTCCACATCCACTCAATTAAACTCATACCCAGTGAAGGCAATCACCATCATTTCTTAATCTTCAGACCCAAGGAAGTTCCTTAGCCCAATAACACAGTGTGAACAGAAAAACTACACAGTAGCAACAAAATAAATAATAATTATTACTTAATGAAGTTGGAAGAGATAACTCAATGAGTTTCAAATCTAATAGTATGGGCCCAGAGGGGAAAAGTCGTAGTAATGAGTAGAAGAAGGATGGGCTTGATCCCAGAGAAAAGAACTAGGAGCAAAGAGGGAAGGTGCAGAGACAGATTTCAGCTAAACAAAAGGGGAGAACTTTTTAATAGCAAGAGTTTTCCAGAAAAGCCATGTGTAGTCTGATAATAATCAATAGAGACTGACTGACCATTTGGAAAGACTGTTGTGGAAAAAATTTTCTTTCAGGTATGGATTGGACTAGATGATCTCTGAGCTTGCTTCCAAATCTGGCATTCTGTGATTCTGTGACTTCATCAAGAAGTATGATATATTAGAAAGAATATGGAACTTAAAGATCAGAACCCTTCTGAACCTCAGTTCAGGAATGGGAATGATAATTATAGCTCTGTTTGTTTCACAAGGTTGCAGAAAATATCAAATGAGATAATAGATATAAAAGTACTTTGCAAACTCTAAACTGTTATATAAATGTGAAGAATTAAAAGCTATTGAATGGTATAAAGCAGTAAAGCTATTGAATAAGAAAGGATTTCTATTGATAGTCTAAAGTCAACTCAATCTTATTGTGTTAAAAATTAAACCAATTATACAGCCATTGTAGGAATTTAGTTTGCTTGATTAGGTATATTTGTTACAAAGGGTTTTTTTTTTCTTCTTCTAATAGAGAGAGGAGGCCCTAGGAAGAGGAAGGTTAGGGATAAGGTTACCATTCCCTCTACCCAACAAAAAAAGGTTGAAGAAATATTGAAATATTTTTAAAGAATATACAAAAGAGAACTGAAGGAAATACACAGACAAGGAAGACAACTTTGAAAGTTACATATTTAATTTAAGCAAGTTGCACATAATAGAGATTTGCAGTTTTCTGTACAATCCTTTTTCAGTTCTAGTTTATATAATGAAATGCTCATTTTATTTGGTGTTTGATAAGAGCAGAATAAATTTTTTTTAAATTAAACCAATTATCTTCCACCTAAGCCTGTCCCTTCCCCCACCTTCTCTATTTCTGTTAAAGGGACCATCACCTCCTCTTAATTACTAAAACTCAAAAGTTTAATTCTCTTCGACCCTTCCCTCTCTGCCAATTCTTTTTTTTCCTTTTTGGAGGGCAATTGGGGTTAAGTGACTTGCCCAAGGTCACACAGCTAGTTTTTGTGTTAAGTGTCTGAGGCTGGATTTGAACTCGGGTCCTCCTGATTCCAGGGCTGGTGCTCTATTCACTGTGCCACCTAGCCACCCCCATCTCTGCCAATTCTTACCTAAACAGACATCCAATCCTATAGACTCTCCTCTGTTGTCTCTCACATAGATAGATTCAGGCTCTCTTCTCTACTTCTATTGCCACTGCCCTGCTTCAGACTTGTTTTCCCTAAAACTGTAAGAGTCTACTAACTGGTCTTTGTGCCTCCAGTCTCTTCCCTCTCCAATTTATCTTTCAAACAACTATCAAAAGTCTTCTTAATATGTAGGTCATAGGATTCTATGAGGGAAAAGATATTATATATTAATTATTTCAACCCTCTCATTTTACAGATAAGGAAATTTGAGACCCACAGGGATTAAATGACTCGCCCAAGATCGAATAGGCAACAGTAACAGATCCAGACCCTCAAACATAAAATCCAGGGATTTTACAATGTACCACGCTGTCTCAACCTTCTTTGGTTCCTATTGTCTATAGGATAAAAGATGAGTCTCTAACTTGACATTAAAGGCCTTTCACAATTTGTCTCTAACTTATCACACAAACCTTATTTCATATGACTGTGCATTCTAGGTTCCAGCCAGCCAAGATGACTCATAAGCTCATTCTGCTTTCTACTGCTTCTGTGTTTTTGCACTGGCTGTCTTTCAAGCCTGGAATGTACTCTCTCTTTGTCTCTGACTGGTGAACTTCTCTTCCTTGGAGGCTTAGCTCAAATATCATCTTCTCCATGATGTTTCCCTGATTCCCCAACTAAAATTAACTGTCCCTTCTCAAATCTTACTAGAGACTCCTGTTTGGATATCTCTTTTGCCCCTAACATCTATGCAGTAACATATTATTTGAATATATACAAATACACATCAGTTTTCCCCCTTACAGTGAAGGGTTGCCCCTTCTCCCTCCAAGTCATAAGTATTGCCACCAAGAGAAGTCTTCTTCTCTGCCTTTCCCCCACTCCTTTTCAGAAAAGTAGCTAAAGGATGTTTCCATAACCTGCCTCAGGTAACCCTGAAGAAGATTGTAAATGGAAAGACAAACAGAAAGATATAGTGCCTTTATGAAGCCTGAAAGAAGGCAAGTGGGAAGATCAGACATGAGCAAAAGACATACCATCCAGGTGCTATGGTTCAAAGAAAGAAAAATGGTTTGCCATGAACCAACCCAGGAGGGTGACCCATTAATAAGAGTATATGAATCTCTTTACTCTCTATTGCTTGGGTGCACATCCTTTCTATGTCCTAAATGAAATAGTTCTGTGTGTTGAAACCTGGGAAATGAAGTGCTGTTTATAAAGGGAGCTAGTATTAACCATTGGGGAAAATGTCTGATACTAAAGCTCCCAAGTCCTATCTGGTTGGGGGTAAAGAGGCTGATAAGTGGATGTTCTCAAAGGCACATGCAAGCTTTTTAGGGTATATGCTTGGAAATGTTTAACAATTGGCTTTGGATGGGTAGGGTCATATGTACAAAACACTTTTAAGTTTAATAGGCAACATTAATATTTTCTCTAATACTTTCTTAAGTGAAAGCAATAAATCAAGTCCTGATTGGTAGTGTTTGCTGATTTCCAAAGTCTAAAAGTTCACACTGAAAATGTAACAATTTGGGGCAGCTAGGTGGTGCTGTGAATAGAGCACGGGCCCTGTAGTCAGGAGGACCTGAGTTCAAATTCAGCCTCAGACACAATACACACACACACACACACACACACACACACACACACACACACACAAGTAGCTGTGTGACCGTGGGCAAGTCACTTAACCCCAATTGTCCTACCTCCCCCCCTCCCCCCCAAAAAAAAGAAAATGTAATAATCAGGTCTCACAAAAGAGCTGCCTCGAACACACACCTGCTTTAAGCTCCTTGAAGACAGAAACCATATTGTTTTTCATCTTTGAGTTTTCCACTACATAATGCAGTGTTTTGCACATAGTTGGCAATTAGTAAATGTTTGTTGCTTTCAATTCGATTTGATTTAAATGACTTTTGAAACTTTTTTTTTTCAAATTTTAGCTTAAATTTTTGTCTTCTTTCCTGAACTAATTGTTAAGGAGTCCTTTCACTCTTTAATGTGAGTGAGCCCTCCGGACCTATTACCTATCCTTTTGTATGGTAAGCATATGCAGGGAATTAATTACTCATTTCTTTAGCAAACTTTTTCTGTTTGACATAGTCCAAAATCAACCAATCCAGGCTGGTTTGAATTAGCACAAATTTGATAGTCTTAATTTATGAAATTATACTTCATTCTTCATGTTAAAGGAACTCAATATACTATGTTTTCTTAAATTTTTCTTTAAAAAAATCCAACAGACTATACTGCTGCCAAGTTACTATACAGATAAGAATATACAATATATCAAGAAGCAACCACTTTTACTATAACTCTGAGGTATTTGGCTGGTGGTGTCTGCCAAAGACTGCCTAGTATTTGAATGCTCCCCCTCCCCTCTCTCTCTCTCTCTCTCTCTCTCTCTCTCTCTCTCTCTCTCTCTCTCTCACACACACACACACACACACACACACACACACACACACACACACACACAGAGTTTCTATTCAGACTGGTGAATGGAAGCATCATATCTAAAACAGCCTTTGGGGAACAGTACTGAATTTTTCTATATAGCATGTTCACAGGAAAAGAGAAAAAGACAGAAAGAAAAAAGGAAAAATGGAGGAGAAAAGAATTAATACAAAGCCTTGAAAGAACTAACAGTTGAGATAGGAATAAATCAGTTTCCTAATACTATAAATATTATAAATTTTCCCCTAAAATATTAAAAGAGGCTTAAAACCAAAGTGATTATTAAACATGAATATATTTTAGAATGGAAAAATAACTTTTAGCTCTAATTTAAATGTTTTTCTCAAATTAATGTGTTTTATCTTGTTCTATCTGTTAGCATAATAAAAAATGCTAAATATCATGTTACTGATTTAATCCTTCAATAAAAGGACATAGAACTAGAAAAAAATAGTCCTATTTACACTATATGCCTTGATAAGCAGGGTAGCTATTCCACATTCAGTAACAGTGAGACCCCCCAATCCCAAAATATCATCATTTTAAAAGTATAGAAGCACCTCATGGGAAAACTGTGAGATTTTGCAAGGTCTTGTGGGACCCATAAAGCCATACACTAAAATAGGTTTTTGCAAGAGCAAATGAAGCTTTTTAAGTATTCATAAGCAGCCACAGGGACTCAAACCCCAAAAACAGAAAATCGAAGACAGCGGCCACCAGCAAGTCTCCACAGATGTTTTCAAAGCTTTATAAAGGGTTTTCAAGGAAAAACAAAAGCAGCCATGGGGACCTGCTCATGGCTGCCATCTTGGATTCACTTCTTTTAAGGAGTAAATCCCTGTGGCAGTTATCAAAGCTTCACTTTCCATTACAAAAGCCCATGTGAGCACAGATGTTGAAATGGTTTTTCTCCAGTGAAAACAAAGGTGTCTGAAAACTACCTGGGCTCAAAAAGACTTTTGTAATTTCTAACAAACTAATTCTCCTACTTCCAAAGGGGTCATCATTTGAACATGGTCTTCTTTAGAATCAGCTGGGTATGTAACAGCTTTATATGAGTATATACACATAAACTATAGCTATACACATGAAAACTCAAATTTATGTGGTACCACTCCTCTTCCCTCCTACCCATTTCTATTTAACTGGGATTGCACTGTCATTATTTGGAAATAATAATCAACTCTCCATAATTTTTCACAGTAATTATTCTGATATCAGAATTACAGGTTTTAACCATATTCCTCACTTCATAAAATAAAATTTTTCCATTTCAATATCATCATCTAAGGACCAGTGTGGTGTCACATAAAGTGTGAAAAATTTATTTATAAAGAGTAACAATAATAAATGTATCCATAAATAGAGCATAAACAAAAATATTTGATGGAAGATTTTACCTAAAAATATTTATAGTATTTTTAAAATATTGAAGCACACAGACACACCTTCATTCAAGTATGCACTATTTTCAAAAGCAATGAAAAGTAGATACTGTGTGCATTAATTATTATTTTTAAGAATTATAATCAGCATAGACTCTTCAGAATAATAAAATATTACATTTTTATGCCCATACTGCATACTGTGTGTGCTTAATAATTAACTGCCTTAACTTAGGGAATTTTATTGCAAAAAAGGTAAGAGTATTTTATTTTCTCAAGTAAACTTTGCTAATATTAAAATTAACTACAAAATTCATATAGTCATTTTATAAGACTTTTTAAGCTAAGAAGTAATAGCCTAAATAATAAAAAATTCATTATGACTTTTTGAAAGGGAAGAGGGAGAATGCCAATTATAAAATTAAAGACAGTTTAATAGATTTTCACATCACTTATGCTTTTTTAAAAATATGTATCTCTGAAGACAACTTACTAACTTTTACAGCCAAGAAATAATTTCCTGAAAATAAGACCAAAAAAAAAAATAATAACAGAATGCTGCCTGAGCTTCATTATCGCACATTACAAGATTCTTGTGTATAGCTATATTTGACTAAATTAACTCACTCCCCCAAAAAAGCTAAACTGATGACAATCATCAAAACACTTCCTACACACTTCTAATATTCATTTATGTAAAGGGACAGCAGCAAAAAAGGACTGGGTTCCAATCAAGTCAGAGTTTATTGCCAAAATTTGGGCATTTTCTTCCCTTAGTTAAATTCCAGCCATACAGGCAACATCATTGATTTCATCCTCATCTCTATGATAGAAGCATAAATAATAGGGACAATAAGTAAATTTTATAAATAAAACATTAACTTTGCAACTCAAGTGCAGGCTATATTAAAATGTCTAGTAATTGTATTTATTAAGAAAAACTAGGGGGTGGCTAGGTGGTGCAGTAAATAGAGCACCAGCCCTGGAATCAGGAGGACCTGAGTTCAAATCCGGCATCAGACACTTAGCACTTACTAGCTGTGTGACCTTGGGCAAGTCACTTAACCCCAATTCCCCAGCCCTCCCCCCTCCAAAAAAAAGCAATAAAAGAAAAACTAGACTAGAGGAATAATTTTAGAAAACTATACTGCTTAGAAATTATTCCCTTTTCCATCAGTTACTTGTGGTTAGGTAGAGCTAATATAATAAAAATGACAATTTTACCTAAATTAGTTTACCTATTTAGTGCCATACCAATCTATCTGCCAAAAAATTATATCATAGAGTTAGAAAAAATGATAACAAAATTCATCTGGCAGAACAAAAAGTCCAGAATATCAAGGGAATTAATGAAAAGAAATGCTAAGGAAGGTGACCTAGTCATACTAGATTTTAAATTGTATTATAAAGTAGCAGTCATCAAAACTACTTGATACTGGCTGAGGAACAGAGTAGTGGATCAGTGGAATAGATTAGGTACACAAGACACAGTAGTCAATGACTATAGTAATCTACTGTTTGATAAACCCAAAGACTCCAGCTTCTGGGATAAGAACTCACTATTTGACAAAAATTGCTGGGGAAAGTGGGCATAGACCATTATCTTTTTTTTTTTCCAAATGCTTTATTAACTTCTGGTTTACATCATTCATTTCCGACAGGTTTTGAGTTACAAATTTTCCCCGTTTTCCTCCTACCCACCACCCCAAAATAGCAGTCCCACCGGATATCCCCTCCTCCAATCTGCTCTCTCCCATATCTTCTTCCATACCCCCTTCGACATAGCCCATTATCTTACACTGTATGCCAGAATAAAGTTTAAATGGGTTCACAATCTAGATATAAAGGCTGATACTGTAAGCAATCTGGGAGAGAAAGGAATAGTTTACCTGTCAGATTTATGAAGAAGGAAAGAATTTATGACCAAAAAAGGGAGAACATTACAAAATGCAAAATGGGTAACTTTGATTACATTAATTGAAAAGTTTTTGTACAGTCAATGGAACCAAGATTAGGAGGGAAGTAGAAAATTGGGAATTTTTATAATCAGTGTCTCTGATAAAGGCCTCATTTCTAAAATATACAGAGAAGTGAGTCAAATCTATAAGAATACAAGTCATTCCCCAATTAATAAATGGTCAAAGGAGTATGAACAGGCAGTTTTCAGCAGAAGAAATTAAAGATATCTATAATCATATGAAAAATGCTCTAAATCATTATTGATTAGAGAAATGCAAATCAAAACAACTCTGAGGTACCACATCTCACTGGTCAGATTGGCTAACATGACAAAACAGGAAAATGATAAATACTGGAGAAGATGTGGAAGTTGTGAACTGATCAAACCATTCTTGAGAGCAATTTGGAACTATGCCCAAAGGGCCATAAAAATGTGCATACCCTTTGACCCAGCAATACCACTCCTAGGGCTATATCCCAAATAGATCATACAAGAGGGAAAAGGAGCTGTATGTACAAAAATATTTATAGCAGCTCTTTTTGTGGTGGCAAAGAATTGGAAATCAAGGGGATGCCCATCAATTGGGGAATGGCTAAATAAGGTGTGGCGTATGAATGTAATGGATATTATTGTATTATAAGAAATGAGGAGCAGAGAGACTTTATAAGAACCTGGAGAGACTTATATAAACTGATGCTGAGTGAGGAGAGCAGAAGCAGGAGAACTTTCTACACAATTACAGACATGTCACATCTGTGATGACTGATTTTGATAAACTGGGCTCCTCTCAGCAATGCAAGGTTATAACACAACTCCAAAGGATTCTTGATGGAGAAGCCTAACCACACCCAGAGAAAGATTTAGAGTCTGAATGCAGATTGAAGCAAGCTACCAGCTCTCTCTCTTTTTTGTTTTGTTTTGTTCCTTCTTTCTCATTGTTCACTCCATTAGTTATAATCATTCATTATAGCTTGACTAATGTTTAATGTGAAAGTATCATTAGTTATATAACCATTAGTTATAATCATTCATTATAGCTTGACTAATGTTTAATGTGAAAGTATATAGAACCCATATCGCATTGCACGCTGCCATGGTGGGGAGGAAGCAGGGGAAGGAGAGACAGAAAATTTGGAACTCAAAAGCTTGTGGAACTGAATGTTGTAAACTAAAAGTAAATAAACTAATTTTTAAAAAAAATTATTCTGTTGGGGCGGCTAGGTGGTGCAGTGAATGGAACACCGGCCCTAGAGTCAGGAGGACCTGAGTTCAAATCCCACCTCAGACACAACACACATACACACACACACACACACACACACACACACACACACACACACACAAACCTAACTGTGTGACCCTTGAGCAAGTCACTTAACCTCAATTGCCCTCAGAAAAAAATTTATTCTGTTTTCTCATGTTTATCTTATAAACCACATATAATATTCACTGAAAAGAAATGTAGCAAATAAAATTTTGTATAACACATCTCCTATGACCAAGAAGTCATGAAATACTAGGGGAGGACTGTGATTATCTGGTTTATTATTTGATTATTTTGGTCAGCAAGAGACTTCATTTTCAGCTGCAAATGTCTTTCCTTGGTAAAATATCATTCTAAAGAACTAAAAGGAGCATTCTATTTTTTTTTTTGCTCTAGTAGAATATTGTTGCAATAAACATAGTTAAAAATTAAAGTTTCAAGAACTCTAGATAAACAGAAAGAAAAGATCCCATGTACACCAAAATATTTATAGCAGCACTTTTTTTGTGGTAGCAATGAACTGGAAATAAAGTAGATGCCCATCATTTGGGGAATGGCTAAAGAGATTATATATAAAAAGATTCAATTAATGGAATATTACTACATTATAAGAAATGATGAATATGAAGAATATGGAAAGACATATGAATTAGGTGAAAATAAAATAATTAGAATCAGGAAAATAATATAAACAGTAATTACAACCATGTAGAAATGGAAAGAAAAACAATAGCAAAATTGAAACTGATTCCTATGAATTAAAATATCCAAAGTTGAAGGATGAAGAAACAAGACAAGTTACTTCCTCCCACTCCAACTACTTTGAAGAAATGGAAATTATGTGTGTAAAATACTGCATGTAACATCATTTTGTTGTTGTTGATATGTTATTTAATTTGGTGAGGCTTTTTTTTTCTTTTTACATAGTTTAAAGTGATGACTCTCTGAAACAGGCAAGAATAATATAATGGGAAACATGGGTGTCAATAAATAAAAGACATAAACAAAGATTTATTTTTTAAAAAAGACTTACAGGGGCGGCTAGGTGGCACAATGAGTAAGAGCGTCAGCCCCGGAGTTGGGACAACCGGGGATGAGATCCGGCCTCAGAAAATAAGCACCCACACATAAATAATGACTGGCCGTGTAACCTTGAACAAGTTATTTAACCCCAATTGCTTTAAAAAAAAAAAAAAACAACTTACAGATAAAAATAAACTAATGACTGGTCTCTTAGTTCTGAATTAGTGAGTAAAATGATTGTCCTGTCTTCACCCTTCTCTTTCTACAAGTTCTGGCATCCTTTTGTATGATATTATTTTGATAAGTGGTTTCTGAGTGAAAGCAAATTTTGGGGGAGTGGGGAAAAGAAGGAAGAGATAAGAAGAAACTAGTTGCATTGGAGAGAGATAAAAGGAAAGCAGAATTATAAAAAGTTATAGCAATTATCTGTGTTCATTGGGTTGACTATTATATACACAAAGACCTAAGAAATCAATTGTTGAACAAAATTTAATTGGGCCAGTAATTTTTTTAAACAGTACTATACACCAGGTCTCTAGATATGAAAAATAGTTTGAGATATAAAAGAACTTTGTTCATAACTATATTTATTGTAATGCAATTATCCCTGAACATCTTGGGGGGGGAGCAATAGCAACAGCAAAATAAATACTCAGCAAGAAAACTACCCTGAAAATGACAGAACAGTAATATGTATTGTCTAAACTAGCCCTCCATAAAGGCTTTCTTAGTTTGGAATTAGCAAGTAAAATGGTTATACTATCTCCACCCTTCTCTTCCTACTATTTCCAGCATCCTTTTGTACAATGTTGTTGACCATCTTAAATAACTAGGTTAAAAACCCATATAAAACATAAAATTTCCCTATTGAAGTCTGAAACTGAGTTCCATCAGTCACCTAAATAAATAAAATATGCTCATTAACTTTAAGTAGGACCTATAATTTCCTACTACATAAGGTTGTTTTGCGGATCTGAAATAACTATATATAAAGTACTTTGCATACCTTAAAATACAATATAGGTTATTATTGCTGATAATCCACTATGCAGTTACCAATCAACAATACAGGTGTTAATTAAGGCCATATATTTTACTCATTTTTAGTCACTACTATTGTGTACCTACCTACATACAATACAGTCTTAAAAATTGGTTGGTTTGATTACCTTACCAGTTCACTCTTTGATTTCAAATCATGAGATGGCAAATAGACAATTGCAACAAAACTGTATCTATAAAAAAGAGTTCATATTTTGAAGAATATGCCTCTATTAATACTTAAAATTATAAAAGTTAATGTTAGTAAGGCTGTGGAGAAATAGATATTCATATTACATTGTTTATGGGACTATAAATTGATATAAACTTTCCAGAGAGTAATCCGATAAGAGTAAAAAAAAGCATACCCTTTGACTTAGTGATCCACTACTGGGACTATATGCTAAGGAGAGGATATTTTTATTATAATTATCAAAGGTGACCCTTGGCAAATTTCTGAGGAAGTTCACTCTATAAAATAAGGATAACAATACTTATGTAATGAGGATAAAAAGAGCCCTACCTCTAACTGCAGGACCCTCCACACAGCTCCAAGACGCTGAACCATAATGCTGGAAGAACTTGGTGTTTTGTAATGATGAAGCAGTTCTTGGTCCCTGTGATGGCAGTACCGGAATGGAGATACATCAAGAAGAACTGGCTAGGAAGAGCTGCCTGAACAATAGATTTTAAACAGAGAAACAACTTATGTTTTCACTTTCTTCTTCCTTTCAGTGGAACTTATGGCACAGAACTCTTTCTCTCTCTGAAACTTCAGTAGAAGGGAGATGATTGCCACCTCCCAGAACTAATGGAGACTTCTCTCAAATGACATCTAGAGCGTGTGCCTGCCTAAGTGCACCTAGATCTGGGCTCTAAGGTCCTGGTTGCTTCTTCTGATTTAAGATTCTTTCCCTAAGCATGTGACTAAACTATAATTATGAGAAATTAACTTTTTGAGAGATACTACCCGAGTAACTCAGGAGAACTTGAATTCCTTAGGCTGAATAGAGCCCTTACCAGCTACTACAAGAGGTCTCAGAGACTATGAAGGATGAACCCAAGCCATGTCCCAGGCTTTCCAGAAAACATGAATTTTGAGGTAGCTTGTACAGACAATGTAGGGCTAAGGTAAAGGTGAAATGAAATGCCTATTCAACAGTCCCATTTAATGATTTAAGTTCCACTAATTAGCCCCACTAATGTTTTAAGTATCAACCTCCAAAGAAAATATAGTAAGAGTTATAGATAATATTTCATGTTTTAGGTTTTTGTCAATGTATGCTGGTGGATTTTTTGTGTTTTAAGTCTTTTTCCCCCAGTGGAGAAAATGAATAGCTATACCATAACTGAGCTATATTGTACTTTGAATACTGTTCTAATCTCCTTTGGGGGGAGAGGGGAGGGGCAATAGACCCTAGAAATGAGTCAAACCTATACTTTAAGTGATTTCCCCTGGGACGCCAGGATAGAGATGCTAAAAACCAAAGCTGACTCCTTTAGTCGTTGATCCACATGTAAGCTCAGAACCAGGGCTCTTTATTGGGAGAGGGCAAGCGCTCCAGAATCTCTGGCCGATAGTGGCATCTATTGCTATACTAGTATCTACCCCTTGTATCTACCCTTTACTGAGAGGAAAACATTTTGTAAACTTTAAGGTCCTATAGAAATGTTATTGTAAGAAGGGGGAAAGGGGCTTATCTGTTTAAAACCATTCATATGTGCTTACATAGGAAATAACATAAGAAAAATAGGAAACAATATAAATGATTCAAGATAATTGGTAAGACATATGAAGTGAAGCAAAGTAAAATCATCAGAAGACAGGCAACACAAACATTGAGTACAGTTATATTTTTTATCTTTCTTGTCTTTGCCTAAGTAGCCTGTCATGCCCAGAACATTCTCCCTTCACTTCCAGGAATCCTACCTCCCTTCAAGGCTCAGATCAAATGTCATCACCTCAAAGGCATTTTTCAGGATTCCAATTGTTAATGCTCTCCCTTCCCCCCCCCCAAAAAAAAAAACTACTTTTAATTTATTTTGGCACCTAGGTGGCTCAGTGGATCACTGGGTCTGGAATCAGGAAGACCTGAGTTCAAATCCAGCCTTAGACACTTATTAGCTGTCTGACACTGAGCAAATCACTTAATCTACCTGCCTCAGTTTCCTCAACTATAAAATGTGGATAATAAAAGCACCTCCCATAGTTGTTACGACTATTATTAAATTAATAATAACTGTAAAGTATTTAGTACAGTGCCTGGCTTATTAATAAATGCTTGTTTTCTTCTTTCCTTATTTACATATGGAATGAGATTAGAGTCTCTGCTCAATTTGATGAGTTCCCTGAAATCAACTATGAGATTTGAGTGTGGACCTTGCTGCAGAAATCTGAAGGGCATCTCCCATGGAAATGAATTTAGGGACAAACAGCTGACCAGAGACTGGGGATGCCTCCTGATAATTAGCTGACAGAAGAATGAACTTTTGTTGGAGGAGCTGTCCCTCTCTAGGGTTTATAAAAGTGGGCACTGAAATGGTTCAGCCCCATTTTCTTTCTCCCTTGGACTTCCAGACTGGAATGTACTAAGTAGAAGGAGAAGGGGATTTTTTCCATTCTCACACCCAGGAGTAGAAAACAGCAACTTGCAAGAGAAGAACATGGTAAGTACCTACAGTCATCAGTTTATCTGGGTAGGGGAATTCCTAGACATCCAGTTCCTGGCAGCATTCTGAACAAAGTTCAGAGACTAGTTATCCTGATAAGTATTGAGAGTTACATATAAGTGGCAGGTAGGTGGTGCAGTGAATAGAGCACTGGCCCTGGAGTCAGGAGGACCTGAGTTCAAATCCAACCTCAGACACTTGACACTAACTAGCTGTGTGACCTTGCGCAAGTCACTTAACCCCAAGTGCCTTGCCTTTCCCCCTCCAAAAGAAAGAGAGAGAGAGTTATATATAGATGATCATGATCTGAGTTTGAGAGTTTCTGAGTTTTTAAGTGAAGAATCAGCTGCCTAGCTGGAGAAGATTCCTTAATAGCTTGCTTCTTGGAGAAGGAAGAAGATCCTAAATAAGGGATCCCCATACAGCTGAAGCCATGCCAGTGGCAAACAAAAAAGCTGAACCCTGCCAACCCTAATATTGCTCAGTTGCTGAGAGTGTACAGGTCTAAGGTGAATAGGGAATATTTGATCAGGAGTCTCCCAAAACATGTCTATCTATCAGGGTGATTCTAATGAGTCTAATGGGATTATCTGAGAATTTTATGTTTCTATATTTGTTCCTGGGCTCCTGTGAGACCTTTGAATCATGAATTTTCTGCAATGGAGTTTGTACCATATCTGATACTCATAATGTATATTAAATCTTTGTGGGATTGGGGACCCTGTTACCCACATTTGGGAAAATCTAAACACAAGTTACAGTTAAGTGAGATTTTCCCCAAAGTAAAAGACTTTGGGGAAGGGGACAAGAACAAAAAAGAAAAAGACTCTCATGCCCCAGAATCAAATTCAGATGTAAGTGAGCTCAGAATACTTAAGGGGACAGTACCTGGGTCATTGCTGACACTTATCTGCGTACTTGTTATTCCCTCTTCACTCACTCCCCCTAGCAAAACAGAAGCTTCCTGAGGATAGGGAGGGATAATTTTGTTTCTCCCTGTATCCTCAGAACCTAGAAGAGTGCTGGGCACATAGTAGGTTCTTAATAAACATTTCCTGAGTTGAATTCAATTGAAAATAAAAAAGGAAACACAATTTTATAATTACACTTATGGCTTTGGAAGGGGGTAAAGCAAACAGGTTATTATTTTGTTAAAATGTATATTATGTTATTATTACTTTTCTAATAGAAATGCAGAGTTACAATTTCAATGTCAAATTTGGAGAATTATTTACTCCATATTTTGTGGGACAGGATGTCCAAAAGGAATATGCTTCAACATCTTTCACTAATCTTCTCCCTCAGCTATGTCTGGTTTGGTTTTTCATTGAAGCTTTGTTCCATGTAAACTAGAGACAAAGACTAGACCTGACTACTTGCTACAGCAGCAATTTTGATGACAGAATTACAGAATCTGGATTAGATGAGATCTCAGATCAGTTAGTTCAATACAGATCTAAACAGAAATCCCTTCTACATCATACCCAATAAATGGTCACCAGATCTTTCTTTGAAGACTTTCAGTGAAGAGGAACCCACTATTACTACAGGTAGTCCATTCCATGCCTAGGCAGCTCCAATTGTTAGCAAGTTTTTCTTCACATGAAGCCTAAACCTTCTTTGAAACTTTTTCCACACACTGCTCTTAGTTCTTCCCTCTAGAACCAAGCTGAACAAAGTCCATTCCCTCTTCCAAATGATAAACATTCAAGTACTTGAAGACAGCTATCAAACAACCCCAACTAGCTATAGTTTGGTGAGGTAGATGAAGGAAGAACAGGGTCTTCCCAAAGTCCTAGCGCAAGACCTCTATGAAGTCTGATACCTACTCCTGACTTTGTCCAGACCCCCCAGGCATACTTAGATCCTATTTTATAACTTCCCATGAGGGAAAGGGGGATATGCCTGAAGAGAGAAGAAGGAGGGAAAAAATCAAATAGTTTCAGTCTAAATCCTGAAGCATAGGGCTTATATGACTATGTATTGGTCTTGTTTAAGTGGTAAACTAAAGGGCTTGCCTATCCCTGAAAATAGGTGGTGAGAGAGCAAGAGGAGACCCATGGGGTAACTGGAAATGTCCCGAACAGGCCTGCAACTAAAAGCAGTCATGGATGCAGACCTCCAACTCCATGAGTTCTTTTTCTCTGTGACTGAAAGAACAAAGAAGTTATGAAGCATGGGGGGTACTACATGCAGATGGATTCAGTCTGAGGCACACAACAGGTAACTGAGCACTTTCTTGGTGCTTGTGCTTTGTAGGGCATACAGAAATGAGTCAGGCAGTCTCTAACTTCAAGAAGCTTACATTCCAGTAGAATAACCATGATAGAAAAAAATGTAATGTCATAAACGAGGCATAAAATGTCAAGGAGTTCAGGAGGGAGGGCTCATATCAGCACAATAAAAATATTCAGGAGGGAAGAAGCATAGCATAATAATGTATAATTAAAAATGGAAAAATATATAACACCATACCAGACAGCCAGTAAAGGGGCATGATGGCCTTTTCATATGGAAAGAATCTTTCCAAATACCAAACCTCTTTTGAGCAATAATACTAAGTGGGTAACAGCAAAACAGAATTCTCCTGATGGGGCAGACTTATTGCCTATGCACATAATACCTAGAGGAAGCAGTACCTTAAATCATCATTACCAATGTCTGAAAATTAAGATTTACTCAAAATACATTCAAAATTCCTACTATATCTTTATTAGTTAAAATCAAAAGCTTAATAATAAGACTTAATGTTCATGTCTCAGAAAAAATAGCAGGCACAGGCAATGGTGCTGGAAGACACACTGCTTAATCCCTGGGGCTGGGCCATGGACACCAAGATCACATGACACTCAAATAAGGAACCCAAACATCCGCTGTAGAGTGAGCTGGAATCTGCCACCCAAAGCAGCAGCAGGCTGGGCAAGAGGCAACAAAGCATAACTCGGAAATAAATGAGCAGAATTGTAGACTGAGAAGTAATAGCAACCATGAGGATAGAAAGATAAAGTGGAAGAAGAGGGGAAGAAAGAGGGAGAGAAGAAAGAGGAGAAGGAGGGGGAAGTGAAGGAAGGAGGAGAGGAGGAGAAGGGGATAGAGGAGGAAAAGGAAGAGGAAGAAAAGCGGAAAGGAGAAGGAAGAAGAGGGTAAGGAGGAAGAGGAAGAGAAGAAGGAAGGAGAGGAGGAGGAGGAAGGAGAAGAGGAGGAAGAGGAGGAGAAGGAAGGGGCAAAAGAGATTGGGCTAAGATATCTTCTGATCAGAGCAAAGAGGAACAGTGAGAAATGGCAATTAATGCTACAGACAAAAAGCACCCGTGGCTTTGGGCACATGTAGTGGGAAAATGAAAACAGGATCCATCTATTTTTTCAGTCCCCCGTATTCCCCACTTTCTACAGAGAGCAGTAACACTTTCAACAGCATTATCTTTAAATATGAAAGGAACTCAAAGATTGTTGGGGCTAAAAAGCACCCTAGAGATTACCGAGGTCAGTAGTGTCAATCTCAAACAGAAGGGGCTGGGGGACGGGAAGAACCATTAAACCACACATAAGGATCCTGTCACTGACATACCAACTTAGAAAACTACAAACTGACATCATCTATGGTCCATTTTATTTTTATTTAGTTAAGCATTTCCCAATTTTAATCTGATTTGGCCATCTTTAGTTGCTAAGGCTGCTGTCTGATGCTTCTAGCCTAGTTTCTGCCCTTCCCCTTCACCCCGTTTTACAGAGGAAGACATTTGAGGGTATGTGATGAGGCAGAAAGAGCAAAATATAAGGAGTCAGTGGCCAAGGTTTGAGCCTGTGTTACTTTCCCTTATTAGCTGGGGGATACTTGAACTTTCTGACCTTTAGCTTTAACTGCACTACTTATTCATGGAGTTGTAAAGATCAAATGAGATAAAATATAAGAAAGTATTCTGAAACTATAAATGTTATAAATGCTATATAAATTATATTGCTATATAAGTACTATGTAAATGCTATTGTTATTATATCTTAACCATATACATTAATACTACAAATATCACAATAACACCAGTTGCTTTAAAACTTGGCATTCAAGGCTTGCCACAATTCAATCTCACTCTACCTTTCTAACTTTTCCTTACACTACTCACTTCCTTAAAGTACTTTGTATTCCAACCAAACTGAGAGACATTTTTTCTGAAAGGTGTCTCAACTTTTCCAGCCTCCATGCTTTTGCTCACAACATCTCCTATACCTGTAATGTACTCCCCTCACCACAACCACACCTACTACATGTTTACCAAAATTCTTCCCATCCTTCAAAGCTTAGTTCAGGGACCACCACTTGCAAGATGTGTTCCCTAATTCTCACAGCTAAAAATAATTTCTTTTTCAGAACTCTTTCATAGGGACAGCTAGGTGACACAGTGAATAGAGCACTGGTCCTAGAGTCAGAAGGACTTGAGTTCAAATCCAGCCTCAGACACTTAACACTTACTAGCCATGTGACCTTGGGCAAGTCACTTAACCCCAATTGCCCTGCCGTCCCCCCTCCAAAAAGGAAAAAAAAAACCAGAACTCTTTCATAGCACTTGATTTGTATATCTCCTACACATCATGATATTCTACATTTTATTGTGTATTTCTAATTCCTATTTGTATTCATATTTTAGCTCCCTTAGAAGATTGCAAATTACTTGAGACCAGGGATGGTATCTTATTCATTCTACATCTCCCACAGGACCTAGTGTACTATCCTGTATGTAAGAGCTACTTAAGAAATGTTAAATGTTGTGGAGGTATGTGTAGAACCTATATCAGATTGCATGATGCCATGGGGAGAGGGGAGAAGAAAGAGAGGGGAAGAAAATGTGGAATTCAAGGGATTATGGAACTGAATTGTTGTAAACTAAAAATTAGCTAATTAATTTTTAAAATAAAAAATTAACCTCAACAAAAAGAAATGTTAAATGGAGGCCATATAACAAACGAAAATTTTAATAAACACTAAGATAAGTTTGGAGAATTCTTCCTTTGGTAACAATATATTTGGTTTAAAAAAAAACACCTTTTTTTCAAAACACAGACAAGTGGTGCAGCTTTGGAACTAACATGCTAAATGTATTACATACTTTAAAAAAAAGCCAAGCTATATGTAATGGGAATCTGGAGAACAGACATCAGCATGTTTGGCTGATGCAACACACTCAAGACGGAAGACACTGGGGAGTCTGCTTCTGAAGAGGCATGATGACATGTAATAGAAGTATCTAGCTCCCCAAGTTGGAGCATGTATAGACATTCTGTAACTGGTTCCAGTCTATTAACCATGAAATGAAGAGGCAGACCGTTGACTGATGTGTAGCTGGAATTGAGGTGCATCGAAAAGGTTCTAGTCAGTCAACACTAATCTCTTGGTCAGATTCCTACTGGTGAGGGGGGAGAGGCCTTGGTCTCTCCCCACTTAACACTAACATGTGGCTTGTGAATTTGACCATCTATTTTCTGCCTCTGTGCTGGTTCCTTCCTATTTTGAATGAAAAAATTTATGACTTTAGTCATGTAAGCTTCCAGAGACCAGGAGAACAGCTACCCAAAGGTGTGAGAGCAAAGTCCAAGCCACATTTAGTGGCCAGTCATCAGTGCCCCAAGAAGGACCCACAGGATCCAGCTTAGCAATAGCTGAGATGTGGATTCATTCCATGATTTTCAGTTCATTTTACAGTTGGGGAAACTAAGGCAAACAAGGTTAAGTGACTTGCTCAGAGTCCCACAGTTAAGTGTCTGAGACCAGATTTGACCTAAAATGAGACTTCCTGACTCCATAATTTTGCCGTATTTAGAAATAAACTTGGTGGGAAGAATGCTGTATAGAAATTGAATTAGGTCTAAGCCCACTCTTCTCAGAGACTAGTACTGGGGAGGATGTCTGTACTCTCATTTCTGCTGTATCTTCAAAGTAAATACACCTTTGTAAAAGCTAATTGATGTTAACTTGTTCCATGGAACTGGGATGTTAATCCCAGGTAACAGTTCATTGAGAAAACCAGAATGGAAGGTCCAACAAGCAGCATTAGAGAAAGCCATTCCACAACCCCTCAGTGGTGCTCCTAAAACCCCTGAGAACAAGGTGCAACAGACCTTGCTTGTTCTGGGAGAATGAATTCATAATAATCATTAATACACATTATAGAAATGCTCAGTTTCATGTACAATCTTTTTCCATTTGTTTTACATGTGAATGCTCACATTTTCTATTGTTTATAAAGTTCATAATAAGAGAAATAAAAAATTATTTTAAAAAAATTTCCCCTCTCCATAATACTATTCTTTATCAGGAGAATACTCAAAGTTGTTGTGCTTTTCTCTTTCCTTTAATCCTCCTCAGTTACTCTTTTCTTTCCAAAGGAAACAGCAGATATTGTCACGATTACATTATAATATGTTGCATTTTGGGTGGATTTCTAAAACATAGCTTCCATATCAAACTATTGTACTGACCACCCGGGGAAACAATAACCACCTACTTTACTAATGGAATGAACAAAAGGAAAGAAATTTTATTTTAAATTAAGAAAACTATAACCCTCCATATTTTCCCTTTTCTATGATTATCTATTAAGAAATAACACTCTTCATATACCTTCAGTCAAGTCCTCTAAACCTGTTAGTACTCCCAGTCACAAAACATATACTTTATTAAATGAGAATGAGCTCTATCTGAAGGGCTTCTCATATAGTTGGAATATTAAGAAATATTTCACCTATACAAAAAACAAAACTGAGGCCTTGGCCAATGCAGCCTCAGATCTGTTTTTGTGAAGAGGAGAGGGCAGTATCATTTCTTCTCTACATTTTATTGTTGTTATTCAGTCATTTTCAGTTGTGTCTGACTCTTTGTGACCCCACTGGGGATTTTCTTGGCAAAGATACTGGAGTGCTTTGCCATTCCTTTTTCAGTTCATTTTACAGTTGGGAAAACTGAGGCAAACAAGGTTAATCGACTTGCTCAGAGTTGCACAGTTAAGTGTTTGAGGCCAGATTTGACCTAAGATGAGTCTTCCTCACTCCAGACTTGTCACTCTCTCCACTGCACCATCTGGCTGTCCTCCCTACACTTAATTGGCCAGAAATTGGCAAATTTAGTTTAAAAAAAAAAAAAGAAAGTAAAGTCCTTTAGGAATCTAAGTAACACCAAAATCTCCTTAGCCTAATTAAATCTTTTTAAACCAGATAAGTGTCATTTCTTCATTGAATCTGAAATCTAGAAGAAAATATGTATGTTAACATGTATTTACTGTGTTTATGCAAAAACAGAAGTAGTATGGTATAATAGCTAATTATTTTGGCTATGAATCAGAAGTATGGATTAAAATCCCACCTGTGATATTCACTATGTGAGCAATGCTATGCCTCTACAAATCCCAAGCAACTTCATATGCTCAAAGACTAAGTTATAAGTAGGTTATGATCAGCTTTGATAAAATAAGTTCCCACACTGGGAGATCCCATAGTAAAAAATCATCTTCCCACTCATAATTCACACATTCATCATTAGCAAAATGTCCATAGTGCTAAAGGCACTCCAATTTTGGGAATTTCTATTTTTTATAACATCGTAGTGAAAAATGGCGAAAAAGTTGTATTTGGGTTCCAAAGATTTTGGTAAAACTATTTAGTAAAATGCCTTTATATTTACACATTGCAAAAAATTATTTCCTTAGCTTCATTATAAAATATAGTAATTGAAAATGTGTCAAAAACTTAGAAACATTTACCAAATTTTTGCTATTGGAAGCTAATTTTAAAAATTAGATCAATGCTTCTTAATGGCATTACTATAGAACAAAGATGCCATCCAGTGGCAGGCTAGATTGATCACTCCTGTCTATTTCCACTGAAATCACAAAGGCATCTATCTTTTTCTTCCCCCATGATCTCAGTACTTTTTCATTGTTCTTCTATGTAGAATACTTGACTTAAAGATAAATTGATTATTAGATATCAGTTGTTATGGAATTCTGGAAATGGATTCACAATTTGTTATCCTTCTTTAATATGTTTTTAATCATAACTTACACATAAGTTCATAACAAAACTGTGACATTATTAAACTATAACAAAATGCATAACTAACATGAGGTTTTTCTTTTAAAGAGTTAACTCAAAAGCTTTCCCCCAAACTAATGTAGGATTTTGCATGTAATAGGTATTCAATAAACATTTGCTGACTAGAAAAAAAATAACAGATGAATGAATACCCATATTTAATACTTTCCTATAAAATGGACATTATAAGACACACAAAAAATACACCAAAATCTCACTTAACTAGAACCAAATTCCTCATAACTGAAATTTTTGTAGTTTTCTACTTTGGAAATTAATGCACAAAAGGTTTATATCAGGAACCCAATTTTTTTTGTTTTTTTTTTAAACAAATGCTTTATTAACTTCTGTTTTACATCATTCATTTCTGCCAGATTTTGAGTTACAATCATTCCCCCCCCCCCCGTTTTTCCCCCACCCACCCTCCCAGAATAGCAGTCCCCGCAGATATCGCTTCCTCCAATCTGCTCTCTCCCATCCTTCTCCCATGCCCCCTCAACTTTTCCATTAAAGGAAGGATTAAGTCTTTGTGTCCCAACATGCCCTGCACATCTTATCTCCCAATACAAGCAAAGGAGTATTAATAATAGTATTTATATATATTTGAAACATTTAATCTTAAGACCTTGAATTTCAGATCCATTTTCCTTCCTCCCTTGTCACCCATTCCCTCTGGGGAGATAAGTAATTCAGTATATGTTGTACATGTCTAGCTGTGCAAAACATTATCATAGTAGATATATTGTACAAGGCTGCTTATAATTCCCTCCCACTCATCCCACCCCCCACCTGGTCCATTCCCTACATGATCCTGTCCCTCTTCTATGGTGGGTACTTCCAACCTCCCCTCCCCCCAAGGATGCCCTCCCATCCATCATCCCTCCTCATCCCTTCCTTCTCTCTGCTTGATTCCAAAATATCCCACTTCTCATATGCTGTCCATCTCTCCTGAACCAGATTCAATGAGATGTCATTTTGCCTTTTTGCCTTCCTATTCTCCCCCTCCCTTTGCAACCCCTTCCCCTTGCCTCTCCACATGAGATGTCACTCCCTACCTGCTCTCCCATCTCCTCTTGCCACTTTCTTTCTCCACCTCATAATTTCATCCCTTGAGTATTCTCCTTCCCAACAAATTCAACCTATGCCCTGTATCCATATAGTGTAACCATATACACACACATTCACATATGTATTCATATGACCACACACCCTTCTTCCATTATTTTCATAGTGAAAGATATCATGCATCACAATTATTGTTTTTCCGTGTAGGAATGTAAATAGTTCAACTTTGATAAGTTCCTTTTGATTTCTTTCCCCTGATTACCTTCTCAAGCATCTCTTACTTCTTATGTCTGGATGTCAAATTTTCTATTCAACTCTGGTTTTCCTCAAGAATGCTTGAAAATCCTCTATTCCACTGAATGACCATATTTTCCCCTGAAACAAAATACTCAGTTTTGCTGGGTAGGTGACCCTTTTGCTCATTCCCAGCTCTTTTGCCCTCTGGAATATCATATTCCATGCCCTTCAATCACTCAGTGTAGAAGCTGCCAGGTCCTTGGCTATTCTGATTGTGACCACAATATCGAAATTGTTTCTTCCTGGCTGCTTAGTATTTTCTCCTTGATATAGAGATTCTGGAACCTCACTATAATATTACTAGAGTTTTCTTTTCGGGATCTTTTTCAGGAGGTGATCTGTGGGTTCTTTCAACCTCTATTTTGCCCTCTGGACTAAAACATCAGGGCAATTTTCCTTGAGAATTTCTTGAAGGTGATTTCTAGGTTCTTTCCTTGATCATGGCTTTCAGGTAGTCCAATAATTTTTAAATTGTCTCTCCTGGATCTATTCTCCAGGTCAGTGGTTTTTCCCATGAGATATTTCACAATGCCTTCTAATCTTTCATTTGTTTGGATCTGCTTAACAGCATCTTGATTTCTCATAAAGTCACTAGCTTCCATTTGCTCCAGTCTAACTCTGAAGGAATAAATCTCCTCAGTGAACTTTTGAGATTCTTTTTCCATCTGGCAAATTCGACTTTTTAAGGCATTCTTATCCTCATTGCCCTTTTGGGCCTCCTTTGCCATTTGAGTTAGTCTATTTTTTAAGGTATTGCTTTCCTCAATCAGGCTGTTGACCCTCATTTCATACATTTCCTGCATCCTTCTCATTTCTCTTTCCAATTTTTCCTCCACTTCTCTTATTTGATTTTTAAAGTCCTTCTTAAGGTCCTCTATGGCCTGCAACCCGCTCATATTTTCCCCTGGGGCTTTTGGAGCAGGACTTCTAACCTCACAGTCCTTTTCCCACTCTATGCCCCCAAAATAGGAGTCTAGGGTTACATTTTTCTGTTTCCTTTGCCTTGGCATGTTGCCACTTAATTACTTGACTTTTGGGCTTGTTGCCACACTATGGCCTGCTGCCAGACAGGAACTTTCACCCCAAACGTGTAGGGGGACAGCTTCCGTTTCTGGCAAGCTGTAAACCCACCCATGACCTCCACCCCAGATCACAATCCAGATCCAGGGAGGTTAAAGCAAGAGCGATTACCCCCCAAGACTGATCACTGGATCTCCCTACAGTTCACAGGCCAGGAGCTGGAGCTGCCTCTGAAAACTATAAAATGGCGTTTGTCCTCAGCGGCTTCTAGCCCCCAGGGGAGGAAGCCGATGCATCCCCCAAATACTGGTCCCAAAGTCCATAGGGCACTAACCTCTTACTTTGTCCTAGGCATGTCTATGTTGATAGTTCTGGAATTGCCACAGCTGCTGGTGTTCTGGGGTCTCTCCAGCCAGCCGCTGGCCCTGCCACCCTGGGGCTAAAACCTCGGCTCACGGGGACCTGGGCTCTGCTTGGCTTGGCTCAGCTCCCCGTGCTCTCACACTGCTCACTGCTGGCTCCCAGAGCGCTTTGCTGGTCCTTCCTGCAGGGCTGCTGGGCTGTCCTCAGCGGGAGGTTAGCTTCTCAGTGTCGTTCTGTGGGTGCTGGGGCTCCAGAAGTTGTTCAGAGTCCCCTTTTACATAGTTTGGGGGGAACCTGGGGGCAGAGTGGCTTGGATGAGCTGTTTCTACTTTGCCATCTTGGCTCCGTCCCCCCAGGAACCCATTTTTTTAAAAGGTAATTTCTGGGTTCTATCCTGGAGTCAGTATATACATTAAGCTTAAGATCCTATATCTCTTTTATCTTCATCCACAGTCCCAAAGAGTCATAAGTGGTCAGAATCATGGGAGATACTGCAAGATCTTCAGTCATGAAAGAAAGAAATGTGGATTTGTACTTTTTAGAAAGATTTTCAAGAAAGATTGAAACAAAAAAGGACTTGGGGTTAACCCTCAAGTTAGGTAGAAAACTAAATTAGGCAGAGGCCTCTATTCTCCACCTATCCAATTGATCAAAGTTTGATTTACTAGGTTGGATGAACCATTAGTCTGACTCACAGTATCATTTCTTATGTTCTGAAGTTAAGAAGAGCCCAAATCTTTCTACACAGGCAATGTAACAAAGGATAAACATGTTTAAAACCCCAAGGCAGGGGTTCTTAACCTAGATCCATGGCTAGATTTCAGAAAGTCTAAGAACTGGGAACTTTTAATATTTTTATAATTGTAGTTTCCTATAATTGTGTAAAATAATTATAATTCCTTTATAATTCTATGTATTTTATTTATGCATTAAAAAATTTATTCTAAGGGGTCCATAGGCTTCACTAGACTGCTAGAGAGGGATATGACAAAAAAATTAAGAGCCCTTGCCCTGAAGTAAATAGAAACACATAAGCATACCCTTTAGTCATATTTTTTTTTGCTTTTTTTTTAAAGGGGGAGGGCAGGGAAATTGGAGTTAAGTAATTCAGTCATATTTTTCATCAAAATTCCCATGTACAAACTAAACAAGCTTGCTTAGTTCTCTTACTATGCTCCCATTTTCCACACCCTGCCCCCACTCTCAATGCTCCCACACCCTACCACACCCCACAGTGGAAAAGGTCAAGCAAACTTTGCCAATGAATAGCAAATGTGAGGTAAGTTGTATTGATTGTTAGAATCTGTGCTTTACAGTGACATTGGCAGAAACAAAGTAGACTCCTTGCAGAGACACATTTGTCACCAGATGTTTTTCTGTTAGCAATTTGGAGAAGCACACTGGATCATTCAGATTCCTTCTTCCTCCTTTACCCTCACCCTTCAGTGTTAAGTCAGGGCATTTCACCCATCAGCAAAATGGGATTATGCTGATCTCCATCTTTGGCAGACTGGAAAATGGGGACAAAAAAATAAGTAAGGAGTCAAACCCTGCATAGTTCAAGAACTGCTATTACAAATGGTTCTTAAATACTGGGCTGGGACAGGTGAAGATCAGCACTGCCACTCTTTCTAGCCAGGATGCCTTTAACTCTGAAAGCTGGCTCCCTAAATAGGAAAGGAGAAAAGTGAAATTCAGGTAAGCTGGTGCTATTCACCATCCAAGTCCTAATAAATAGACCTTATAATTTATTTGTTTTTAAGTTCATCAGGTTCTTTTCATCCAGGAAAATGAAAGACAGTATCTACCAAGCAATGGCTTCTGGTCACACTATAATTCAAGGCAGAGTCATTGTAAAATAACATTTGCTTTTTATTAAAGGGACGTGTTGGGAGGTGCCACTAGGAGGGCACATCTGGAACACAGAGAGCAGAAAAGATTTAGCTGAACAAACTACCCAAGCTTGGCCTGTTGTATTCAATTCCAGGCACTGTAAAAAACAAAACAAAACACCCTCTAAATGTCAGTTTTGACTTATTTGTGAAATGAAATAAAATGAAATAAAGTCAAGAAGTTCTGAAAAAAACAATGTACTACAAAATTGTTCAAAATCTTCTGCAGTCTCAATCGAAGGCCTTTTCCTCCAATATAAACGTATTTTCTGTACCCTAAAAGCACCCATCATAATAAATCTGTTACATATTAGAATCTAATTTCACAATGTAATCAGGTTCCTACCACCATAGGCCACAATATCACCTTTCCATTTTACTGTACCAAGCCACATACCATGATCAACAAATTCTCTCGGAAAAAGAAGAAAAGATGATGACAAGCTTGAACGCAATCTAAATAAAGTGGGACTGGAGACCATGGTATTCAAGAAGAGGTTGAAAGAACTAGGGAAGAAGAAAAGATGTCAGGGCAAGTAGAGCACAACAGGTATTTGAAAGGCTGTACAAAATGGACTGAAGTCTAGACTTGTTCTACATAGTGCAGAGAACTCAGCTAGGAACCATGGGATAGATGTTGGAAAGAAGCATATTTAGGTACCCTGTAAGAAAAAACTCCATTAACAATGAGAATTGCCAAGAAGTGGAGTTGATTACCTCAGGAGCTAGTGGCTCCCCATTACTGAAGCCTTTCAAGTGAATGTTTATTGAATATGTTGTAGTATGGATTTTTGGTCAGGTACCAGGTGGAAAAGATGTCCTATGAGATGCTCTGAGGTAAAAATTAAAATATCAAATTAAATTAAATTAAAATATCAAAAAATATTAAAGATTTTAAGTTTAAAAAGAATATAACCCTACTCCCAAGGAGAGAGAGAATCTGGCTAGATAGACACCCCACCAATCTGCATTCAGAGTCAAATCTGCCCTCATGGTCACACGATCAATGACAAAGCCTTAACTACCAGAGTCTCTAAGGTCCCTTTCAAAACTAATTTTTTTAAAGGAAATCTGGGTACTAAAGGAGTTCACTAGCAAAGAAGAAAAGCTGGCCCCTCTGAGGTTTACAATAATCAGCTCTTTGTTCCACTTAGCAGAAATGGAAACAGCAGAGGAGCCAGTCTGGCCCCACCTAGTCCTCTCCAGGAGTCAAAATAACTCCATTTCCAGGAGAGAGTTGCTCTCTGGCCATCTGAGTAATTTAATAGTGTTGCAAAAGACTGCTACACACAAAAAATGTTGGGAAAACTAGAAAGCAGTCTGGCAGAAATTAGATTTAGATCAACATCTCACAACATATACTACAATAAACTCCAAATGGATACATGACTTAGATATAAAAGATTATGCTACAAACAGTGAAGGAAATATCTTTTATAGCTAATAGAGAGAGGAAGAATTATTGACCAGGAGAAGGACAGAAAGAATCACAGATTAGAATGAACAGTTTTTACTGCATAAAACTGAAAAGTCTCTGGACAAAAAAAAAATCGATGCAAATAAAATGAGAATGGTAACAGTTACCTGGGAGTTCACTGTCAAAGGTCATGGATTATGGAGAGATCTGCAGTTTATCCAAAAGGATGCCGAGCAACATACAGGGCTATTCCCCTAGTAGGTCATCATCTCAACAAAATACTCAATGTAGAAGTTACAGGGTCAAAATCAACTTGCATGGTCCTGCTTTCTCATCCATCCCTAGTTCTTCTGCACTAGCTGTGCCCCACCCCTAGAATGCACTTCCATTTTATCTACTGCTTTTAAAATCCTACTCAATCAATACGTTCTACAGGATGTCTTTCCTTATTCAAGATGTATGTGAGCATGTGTTTTCAAGTATGTGTGTATAAACCTATATGTGTGTGTATTTATCAGTATGTGTGTATATGTGTACACACACACACACACACACTAATATATGGTGCATTCCCTCATAGAACATAAGCGCCCTGAGGGAGACTTACATTTTTGTCTGCATACCTAGCACTTAATACAGAGTCTGGTACTTTATAAATACTTATTTATTGATTATGAATTAATATTTATATGGTGTTTCAAGGTTTGTAAGGCTCTTTACATATATTATCTCATTTAAGAATGATAATAACCCTATGGTATAGATACTACTGGTATTATTATCCCATTAAAAAATTTTTTTTGGAGGGGAAGGCAATTGGGGTTAAATGACTAACCCAAGGTCACACAGCTAATTAAGTGTCAAGTGTCTGAGGTCAGGTTTGAATTCAGGTCCTTCTGACTTCAGGGCCAGTGGTCTATTCACTGCACCACCTAGCTGCCCCTATTATCCCATTTTTACAAATGAAGTGACTGAGGCTCAGAGCAGCTTGTCTATTCACTAGCAAAGAAGGGGTCTTAACCCAAATCTTCATGATTCCAAGTCTCGCCTCTGTCAATTATAGCATGCTGTCTCTTGATTAAGTCATATATCACTTACAGTTTTAAGTCTTAGAAAATATAGCATATACTTTCCATTCGTGAAAGGAATAGAGTCTCCAAATACAGGAATTCCAAAAGGTTGGGAGAATGAGGCACAGGAATCCTAGAGTTAGTGTCTAGGGCAGTCAGTCCAGTACTGATGCCCTGAGGAGCAAAGAGTGACCTTTAAAGACCCCAGCCCAGCAAACACTGAGACAAGGGCTCATCTGTCAAAGATACCACATCTGGACATAAATGTGACATTGGGATCAATGTCACGTAAGAACTGAGCTATGTTTTGAGCCTCTTCCTCCAGAAACTGAGGAAGTATAAGGAAGAATATGCCACTGAATTGGGGGGGAGGGGCAGCATATGTACATTTGTTCATTTGTTCTTGCTATGCCTTTGAAGCAAATATCCATTTGTAAAAGCTAAAAAAGAAAAAGTTGGGAAGAGCAGGAAAGGAAAGAAAGGAAGGAAGAAGGAAGAGAGGGAGGGGGAGAGGAATGAAGGAGGGGAGGAGGAAGGAAGGAAGGAGGGAAGGAAGGAAAGAAAAAGAGAGAAAGAGACAGAGAGAGAGGAAGGAAGGAAGGAAGGAAGGAAGGAAGGAAGAAAAGGAAAGAAAGAAAGAAAGAGAAAGAAAGAAAGAAAGAAAGAAAGAAAGAAAGAAAGAAAGAAAGAAAGAAAGAAAGAAAGAAAGGAAAGAAGGAAGGAAGAAAGAAAGAAAGAAAGAAAGAGAGAGAGAAAAAAGAATTGATGGTTCCCAAGATAATAGTAATAAGTGGTAAACCTATTCTTGGAGGTAAAAGTTTGCAATCTTTCTTTTAAAATCTATAAAACATATAAAAATCCATATCACTTGAACTTAACTCAATTTTTTTTCATTTCTAAAAAGGAATGATTTTTCATTTATTAAGGGTGGATCAAATTAATATCATCTACCCAATAGCAAATCATTTTAAAAAATAGAAATATATCTCTAAAACATGAAAAATGAAATAAAAATTACATATGTATATTGTATGTATGTATATATACATATATAAGAAATGGACCAACCTTTTATGTTAAATCTAGACATGATGAAAACTCCATATGAAAGCATCTGGCCTGCCATAGAGCCTATGCTAAATGTTTGGCCCAATGCAAATGGATTGCAATTTTTCATCTGTATTGCTAAAATTACTTGGATTACTAGACTGGTAGTTAGAAAATCTGGAACCTCAGAAAGAGCATAGTGCTAATCCAGGGTCCAAGTCTTGGACATCATGCTGTGTGTTACAAAGACAGAAATCTCAAACACAAGACCTGACAGTAGGGAAGGAGCATGGTCCACATTTCAGGTACTTTGGGGGTGTTTCTCATTCCTTGGTATGTTAGGACATAGAGAGTCCAGTTCAGACCACTAACCAGAATCCCATGTCTAGAGTATAATGTGTATCAATGATGCCTTCCATTAGCATAGAAAACTGGCAGGTCAAGGCTCCGATCAACTGATATTTCAAGAGTCCTATGGCAAGTAAATTCATACTTCTTATTTCTCCTAATTACTGGAATTCAAAGCCACCCTCTCTCTACAAGAAAACCTCTTTCCCTAAACTGTCATTCCTATTAAGTTCAAACCTACTTCCTTTCCCCTCCCTTGCTATTGTTCTTTCAGGAAAACTAACTTTACCATTAACCAATTTTCCTTTTTCCCAGATCTTTGTTTTTTGCATATTTACATATTTTTGCAATCTCTCTCTCTCCCCAAAAGGTGCTGCACCCCTGACCATACTCTCCAGTGCTAACTGCTGTTTCTCTCATGTCCCTGAATACCCTAGGACAAAGGGAGAAGTCAGCACAGTTGGTGCCCCCCACTGCCACTTGTAGCTCATCTTTCTGCAATCTTTTCTCTTTCATCATTGACTCCATTCACATGTATCAACCCGTTCAGATCCTTGTTACTATTATCTAACAACCTATAGAATCACTTTCCCATATTTCTCAAGGAGATCTCGCTCACAATCTTGTTCTGTACCTTTACCTTCGCCTTCATACTTAGGGACATGAATATATATGTACAAATGTCCTCTCAAGCACTCTGGCTTCCCAACTCAAGAAGCATTTATTAAGTGCCTACTATATGACAAGCACTATGCTAAGTACTAGAGATACAAAGAAAGGCCAAAGACAATACCTTCTCTCAAAGAGTTCAGTCTAATGGGAGAGACAACATGCAAATAATTATATACAATTTATATACAAAATAAACTGTGGATTATCTCAGAAAAAAGGTAGTAGCATTAAGGGAGATCAGAAAAGGCTCCTTAAAGGTGGAACGTTACCTAGGCCCTGAAAGAAGCCAAGGAAGTCAGAAGACAGAGACAAAGAGGGAGAGGATTCCTGGCACTAAGAACAGTCAGTGAAAACGTCTAGAGTTCAAAGATGGAGCCACATGTGAAAGGAACAGTAAAGAGATCAGTGAGGCAGGATCACAATGTACTTGGAGGGAGTAAGGTACAAGAAAACTGGGAAGGTAAGGAAAAAGCCAAGTTACAAAGGGCTTTGAATGCCTGACTGGATATTTGATGCTGGGATTAATAAGGAACTGCTGGCATTTATTGAATGGGGGGGAGGGTAACAGTGAGGATTGCACATAAAGAAGATTAATTTGGCAGCTGGATGGAGGGCAGACAGAAGTGGAGAGAGACTTGAAGCAGAGAGACCAACCAGAAGGTTATTGTAATAGCTGTGAGGTAGATGAAGGCTTTCACTAGACTAGTGGCAGTGTCAAAGGAGGAAAGGAGGTATATACAAGAGATAATAGAAAGGTAAAAATAAGACTTGGCAACTGATGATATATGTGTTATGAAAGAGAAAGAAGAGTCAAAGATAACACCTGGGTTATAAGCCTCAGGGACTGAAAGAATGGTGGTGTCCTCAACAGTAATAAAAATTAGGAAGGGAGGATTTGGGAGAAAAGATCATTTGTATGTTGCGTTTAAGAAATCTATAAGGCATCTAGTCTAAGATGTCCAATATGCAGATGGAGATGCAAGACTAAAAGTCAGGAGAGAGGTTAGAGCTAGATAAATAAATAGATCTGAAAATCATCAGTATATAGATGATAATTGAATCCATGGGAACTGATGAGATCACCAAATAAAATATGAGAAAAGGAGAGGGGAGGGGAGGGAGGGGAGGGGAGGAGGGGAAAGAAGGGAAGAGGAAGGGTAAGGAGGAGGGTGAAGGACAAAGTTTTGGGGGTGATACCCACATTTAGTTGGTATGACCTGGATGAAAATCCAGCAAAGGAGACTAAGGAGTGGTCAGACAGATAGAAGGACCTTAAGAGAGCTGTGTTACTACATTCAAAGTGGAAAAGGTATAAAGGAAAATAGCGCAGTCAAGAGGGTCAAAGACTGGGGCAGCTAAGTGGCACAGTGAATAGAGCACCAACCCTGGAGTCAGGAGGACCTGAGCTCAAATTTGGCCTCAGACACTTGGCACACTTACTAGCTGTGTGACCTTGGGCAAGTCACTTAACCCCAATTACCTTGTCTTCCCCCCTCCAAAAAAAAAAAGTTAAAAAAAAAAGAGGGCCAAAGACTAAAGAGAAATCAAGAAGGGTGAGGACAGGGAAAAGGCTATTAAAAGTGACAATTAAAAAACCACTGGTAACTTCGAAGAAAGTAGTTGAATGATGAGGTCAGAAGCTAAACTGCTGAGTTCAAAAAAAGAAAGAGAGAGAGAGAACCAGAGGACAGACAGTGGAGTCACCAATTGTAGACAGCCGTTTCAAAGAGAGGTCACAAAAGTTAAAAGTAATGTAGGGCAATAGCATGGGTGGATGAATGGATCAATCTGAGGATGGGGAGACATGGATATGTTTGTAGGCAATAGGGAAGCAGTCAGTAGACACGAAGAACTTGAAGATGAGTGAAAAAATGAGTGTGATAGAGGGATGATCCACTGAAGAAGAAGAATCAAATGGAATAGGATTACTGGAGCATGTAGACAGGCTTGCCTGGGCAAGGAGAAAGGGCCACCACATCATGTGAGACAAGGGTGAAAGAGGAAAGAGTGCTAGAAGGTACCTGAGTGGTCTAAGATGAGGTGGAGGGAAGGGTAAGCTCTCAGTGAAATATTCAGTGAAATGAGCCATGGAAAGCTTAAGGAGCAAAGAAAAGGTTTGGAAAAGCCAGTGTAGTGAATATGATAGTGAACTGATTAGGGAGGTATGCAAAAGCTCCCTTGCAGAAATAAAGGCCTAGGGCGGAGCCAAGATGGCGGAGTAGAAACAGCTCGTCCAAGCCTCTCTGCCCCCAGATTCTCCACAAACCATGTAAAAAAGGACTCTGAAAAACTTCTGGAGCCCCAGCACCCACAGAACGACACAGAGAAGCTAACCTCCCGCTGAGGACAGCCCAGCACCCTACAGGAAGGACCAGTGCAGCAGTCTGGGAGCCGGCAGCGCACAGAGCGCAGAGCGCAGGAGCCGAGGCGAGCCGAGCCCAGGTCCACGTGAGCCAAGGTTTTAGCCCCAGGGCGGCAGGGCCAGCAGCCAGCTGGAGGAACCCCAGAACACCAGGAACTGTGGCGACCCCAGAATTATCAACATAGACTTGCCTAGGACAAAGTAAGAGGTTAGTGTCTTATGGACTTTGGGACCTGTATTTGGGGAATGCGTCAGCTCCCTCCCCTGGGGGCTAGAAGCCCCTGAGGAGACACTCCACTGTGTAGTTTTCATAGGCATTTCCGGCTCCCAGCCTACAAATTGTGGGGAGATCCAGCGATCAGTCTTGGGGGTTAATCGCTCTTGCTTTAACCTCCCTGGATCTGGATTGTGATCTAGGGTGGAAGTTGTGGGTGGGTTTACAGCTTGCCAGAAACAGAAGTTACCCCCCACACGTTCAGGACGAAAATTCCTCTATCTGGCCTTAAAGCCATAGTGTGGCAACAAGCCCAAAAGTCAAGCAATTAAGTGGCAACATGCCAAGGCAAAGGAAACAGAAAAATGCAACCCTAGACTCCTATTTGGGGGCATAGAACGGAAAAAGCACTGTGAGGTCAAAAGTCCTGCTCCAAAAGCCCCAGGGGAAAACATGAGAGGGTTGCAGGCCATAGAGGACCTTAAGAAGGACTTTAAAAATCAAATAAGAGAAGTGGAGAAAAATTAGAAAGAGAAATGAGAAGGATGCAGGAAAAGTATGAAATGAGGGTCAACAGCCTGACTGAGAAAACAACACCTTAAAAAATAGACTAACTCAAATGGCAAAGGAGGCCCAAAAGGGCAATGAGGAGAAGAATGCCTTAAAAAGTCGAATTTGCCAGATGGAAAAAGAATCTCAAAAGTTCACTGAGGAGATTCATTCCTTCAGAGTTAGACTGGAGCAAATGGAAGCTAGTGACTTTATGAGAAATCAAGATGCTGTTAAGCAGATCCAAACAAACGAAAGATTAGAAGGCAATGTGAAATATCTCATGGGAAAAACCACTGACCTAGAGAATAGATCCAGGAGAGACAATTTAAAAATTATTGGACTACCTGAAAGCCATGATCAAAGAAAGAACCTAGAAATCACCCTTCAAGAAATTCTCAAGGAAAACTGCCCTGATGTTTTAGATCCAGAGGGCAAAATAGAGGTTGAAAGAATCCACAGATCACCTCCTGAAAAAGATCCCAAAAAGAAAACTCCCAGAAATATTATAGCCAGGTTCAAGAATCCCCAGATCAAGGAGAAAATACTACAAGTGGCCAGGAAGAAACAATTTCAATATTGTGGAAACACAATCAGAATAGCCCAGGACCTGGCAGCTTCTACACTGAGGGATCGAAGGGCATGGAATATGATATTCCAGAGGGCAAAAGAACTGGGAATGAACCCAAGGGTCACCTACCCAGCAAAACTGAGTATTTTGTTTCAGGGGAAAATATGGTCATTCAGTGGAATAGAGGACTTTCAAGCATTCTTGAGGAAAAAACCAGAGTTGAATAGAAAATTTGACATCCAGACACAAGAAGCAAGAGATGCCTGAGAAGATACCTATTTCCTAAATTTACACTGTGTTGGACTGAATTTGTAGAAATAAAAGTCCGTGTACCCTGTGAAACTATCAACTATATTGAAGCCAACTATGGCAAGACCTGGATGATTCCTGTGAAGACCTGGGACTGGAAGAGTTCCCCACCTAATGTACAACCCAATGGGATCTGGCCTGTTGCTGAATGGGATGATGTTATTCAGCTATACTAAGCCATTGAACTTACTAATAAATAAGATATTTCTCCTTGTCAGAGGAAGTTCTTAAATTTAAAAAAAAAAAAAAAAGAAGAAGTAAAGGCCTAGTAAAGACTGTGTAACATAAGTATGTACTGGACTCAGTTGACAGAGTTTTGTGATTTTCTCCAGAGTCCTTTGGGACCAAAAGCAACAAAAGGCAGGAGTAATCCGAGGCTGAGGTTTGGAAGGACAAGATTCCCAATAGAATAAGGAGGCAAGAGACTCAAGAGAAGAGAATGCAAAATTGAGCTAGTTTACCAAGGATTCAGGATGGGAAGAAGTACAGCCAGTGCAAGGGTGATGGCCTGGGAAAGGAGTGGAGGGACTGGAGGTCACAGTGATGACAAAGAACAGAGTTTGAAGTTGCAGGCAAAGGGAAAAATAGACTATCAACAGATTATGATCAAATGAAAAAAAATTCTGAGTTCATAAATGTGGCAGTAGAACACTTGTGGCCATGGCAAGATCAAGGAACTGTGAAGTCAGGATGTTTGAGATAGTAACAATATGTATATTGAAGTTCCTTCAACCAAGGGGAGAAACTAGAAAGGAAAGACTGTGAACCAGATGCTGAATTCATTAAAGAAGAAAGAACATCACCCTCCACCTTCATAATTACAAATTATGAAATTTCCCTCTCTGATCATGATCTCCTGTCCTTTTAATGCCTAGCAGTGGACTCAGAGTATTCTGCGGAGGATCATCCATGTTATTTTTTTATAACTTTATTTTACTTTTGAACAGAGAACTTTTTACCCTGATGTAGCATGAGTCTGGACAGCTTGTCTGCAATTCTTATAAATTATAGTAGGTCTATAGACTAAGGTTTGCCTGATGCCTAGAAATCTCAAGTATTCAGTCCCAAGTACTTAATGCCTTTTTAGAGCCCTATGCCACTCTTTGTGGGGGAGTTTGATTTTTTTTATTCTAAGTTTGATTTTTTAAGCTAGCTCTCTTTTCCTCATGAGGGGTAATTTCAGACCTAGTGTATGAATTTTTCATTCACTGCAAGAATCCAGTAGAGAAATTCTGGGTTCCTTATGTGTTCTAGGAACCACTACAGGAATTTATATCCAGAACAGCTTGATTTGTCTTCTCAAGGAGAGGAGATGACTTTCAGTCAACCTTTGGTCCCCAAGCCTTGTTGGGAGAAACATATGTATTCTGGTGGCTCCTTTAGTCCCTGATTTTTCCCTTTGAGAGGGGGAGCTCACTATTTTTTCTCATTTTCTCTACTTTTTGTTATTTTAACTTTTTTTTCTTCTTTTCTAAATATCTTTGCATTGGGGTAGACCTTTACATATACCAAGACAGGTAACTTATGTTGTTCAATTGTTTCAGTCGTGTTCAACTTTTCATGACCCCATTTAGGGCTTTTTTGGGCAAAGATACTGAAATGGTTTGCTATTTCCTTCTCCAGGTCATTTTACAGATGGAAACTGAGGCAAACAGGGTTAAGTGACTTGCTCAGGGTCACATAGCCAGAAAATGTTTGAAGTCAGACTTGAATCAAGTCTTCCTAACTCCAGGCCCAGCACTCTGTCTATCCACTAAACCACCTAGCTCCCCCAGGTAACTTATAAGATTTGTGTAAAATGATGTTTATTTGTTAAATTATATAACCATGTATTTGGGAGTAGCTATAATGTACAAGCCCAGCAGTTATAGTAGGGCTAGACCCTCATGGAAGACTGTGTATTTTTAAATTGTCCAAGAACTATGGCACATGGACTTTATTTACTAAGACTCTTTGGTACAAGTTACTTGGGAAGCACTCAAATGAATAAGTCTTGGGCCTCCCCAAAGTCACCAGAGAATGGTCCAGAATTTGGGAGGTGGCTATATGTGTCAAAACCACATTAGTTGATTTGGGTGAACAACAGTATTTAACAAGGGGGGTGGGTGGGAAGGAAGTATAAAGTATTTACTTTTTTCACTCCTTTAGGATGTGTAAAGAAGTTCCTTAATCAACATGATGGAATTATAGGGCAGCTAGTAATTGGCTAGCTAAAGGTTCAACCACACCCCAAGTGAGCTTTAAAAAACAGACTACCCAGCACTGTACATACATTCTATAAAGTGCAATCTCTGGCAGTAAAGAAAAGCACCAGCTAAGCAGGAAAAATTCAGCTTTTAAGAGGGAATTACATTACATGAAACTGAAAAGTTTCTTCATAGACAACATTAACATACCTAGGATAAAAAGGGAAGAGGTCAAATGGGGGAAAAATTTAAATATTAAATTTTCTGATTATAGTTTGGCATCTAAGATATGAATAATTAACATAGATTATATCTATATATATACACATACACACAAACATACATGTTATATATATATATATCTATTCAGAGAAGTTTGGTATAAAGTTTTTTGCATGTATATATACATATACACATACACACATATGTACACACAGAAACAAACTAAAAGACATTCCCCAATAGATAAATGGTAAAAGGATAAGAACAGCGTTCAAAGAATTTCAAACTATTAACAACCACATGAAATAATGCTCCAGATCACTAGTAATAAGAGAAATGCAAAATCAAATCAAATCACCTCATACCCTACAAATTGGCCAAAATAACAAAAAGATGGCAACTATAATTGTTGGAGGAATTTTGGGAAGATAGGTATACTGTTGTGTTATTGGTGGACTGTAAATGGGTACAACCATTTTAGAAAGCAAATTAGAATTATGCAAATAAAATTAGTAAAATATCTGTATCCTTTGACCCAGAGAGTCCATTACTAGGCTTTTACCCCAAAAAAGACATTGATAAGAAGAAAGTCCCAAATTTGGTATTACATACCAAATTATTTACAGCAGCCCTTTTTTATGATAGCAAATAATTGGAAATAAAATAGATTCCCACTGATTGAAAAATTACCAAAGAAACTGAGGCACATGAATACAATGAAATATTCCTATAAGAAATGATGAATGCAATGATTTAGAGAAACTTGAAAAGATCTATATTACTTGATGCAGAGTGAAGTAAACAGAGTCAAGAAAACAACATACACAATGATTACAACAATATAAATGGAAAGAACATACACAAACTAAAAGTTACTATTGCAAAGCTTTAAAGAACATGACTTAAAAGAAAAAATATAAAAAGATATTCCCATATGACCTCTTTGCAGAAAAAGTCCACAAGTATTGCACATTACACATATTTTCAGATTTTTAATGTACTAATTAGTTATGCAATTTTTATCTTTTTATCTTTTTTTATCCTTCAAAAATATTTTTATATGAGATGGCTATCTGAGAAAGGGAAGGAAACTAGTACAAATTATTGGGATACAAAGAATAGAGACATCAATAAAAATTGTTTATAAATAAAAAGGAGAATCATTCTTCAAGCTTTCCCTTGTGCCTCTTCTAGTACAAGAGTTTAGAGATTTCTCTCCCTTCTTCTCACTCACAAAGGCATCTTGCAGTAAAGTAATCAATCCTCTCAGTTGGAGATGTCATGCCAAACAGAAAGTAAACCCTAGTAGTTAAGAGCAGAGCTAGAGAGGAACAGGCCCCAAAAGTCCAGCTGAATGAACTCCTTGGCACAGACTCTGTACACATGTGAACATTGTAAGAAGACAAAAGATATCAAGATGCTGGAAGTACAAGTTGAGGGGTGGAGGGGTAGTTTAGATAAGAGTTGCTACAAGTACAAGTAATTTGTCAGCAGGAGAAAAGAAAGATCTAATATGAAGAGCAGTTTGTTAATAACAGAACAGGAATTCCAGAAGACATAATGTTTGTTTTTGAAAAAGACCAATGACATAACAGGGTGATGTCTTGAACTTGAGTGTGAATTCTATTTAAGTAAGGCAGAGTTGAACAGTCATCAGCCTCATTCTCTGGAATCATCAGTCTAGGGGCAAGACAAAAGTCAAAATGACTGGCAATGGCCCAGAATACAGTGGATTACCTTGGCATCATTGTTGTCTAAGTTCTAAGTACTTCACAGCACCTGCTTTCAGCTGCCTTCATGAACATTGGAACAAATTTTTCCCATCCTCCCATTCTGTAGAGAGAAATCTTCACATGCTTGGGGTAGACATGCCCCTGACTCACCAATGGATTTAACACCTGTTGGTTACCCTCAACCTAGTTTATTTAACCTGTCTGCCAAGACCATTTTACCTCAAGATGTGGTCACTGCTCATGCTACAGTTTCTTGGAGCCATGGGTGAAAGTTCAATGAAAGGTGGACACTAAAGGTATATGAGCAGTCTTGAAAAGGGCTCAGCAAGTCCTCACACCAGAGGTGCTAGTACAGGGAAAAGTGAGATAGGGAAACTAGAAGGATGGAGCTGACCTGATAGATAGGAAGGAACCCAGAGTAAGGATTGAGGAAGGGCACTTTGTCCTAGCTATCCTTGAGCTGAGTAGCACAGGGATCCTGAGTGGACTCACTGTCATCCCCTTCAAAGAACAAAAGTAATGCTGATTTGATTATCAATCCCTGAGTTAGTGGTTGGAAGTATGGAAGGGTGCACATGGTTGAAGAGCATATATAGACTGCAGTCTTGCCTGAAGGTCAAAGTAGAATCAGTGTTGCTATAAAGTAGAGAACTACAACTGAGGTGTTCACCCTCAGCTAGGTTAGGTCAGTTCAGCACCTAGACTCATGCCAATGCTAAGGTGACTACCACCCTATTGAGGACAATAAAAGGACAATCTAAGGACGTAAAAATGGTTTCTTTTCTTCTCTCTTCTTTTTTTTAGCTGTTTTAGGAAAGAAGGGGATCAAAGAAGATATAGGACCACTGCTCTGGATAGATGAAATTATAACTGACTGCAGAGAAAAGCAAGAACTATTCAATTCTCATTTTGCTTCTGTTTTCTCTTCCAAAGAGGATGATTTTGGTCTTGGAAATAATAAAACAAAAACTACTAATAGGGAGTTCATATTAAAGATAAGTGAGGAGATAGGAAAATATCCTTGATGAATTGTCATCTGGTCCAAGTAAACAAGATTCTTGAATAGTGAAAGAACCAGCATATGTGATGCCGAGTCACTGTCAGGGATAGCTGAAAGATTGTGGAGAATGGGAGAAGTGAAATGAGATTGGAGAAGGGTAAATGTCCTGATTTTAAAAAAAGGAAAGAGAATAGAGTCTGCCAACTATAGACTAATGAGTTTGACTTCAATTCCTACTAAAACTCTAGAACAGATCATTAAAGAAATGGTTGGCTAGAAAAGGAAGATGATAATATAGATCCAGAATGGTTTCATCAAGAATAGGAGGTCATGCTAGAGTGATCTCATTTCCTTTTTTTTTCCAGAGGGTTACTAAACTGTAACATCAAAAATACTAGAGATATGGTTGACCTGGATTTTGCCAAAGCATTTGATAAAGCCTCTGGTTGTATGATATTATGTGGGAGGAGGGGAAATAGAGGGATATGGTCTAGGTGATAATACACCTAAATAGATTTGGAACTGATTAAGTGGTTCAGTGTTGACTTGGCAAGAGGTCTCCAGTAGAAAGCCCCAGGAATCTGTGTGTGGTCCTGTGCTATTTAACATTTTTATCAATGACCTGAATAAAGGAATGGATGGCATACTTATGAAATTTGTAGATAACAGAAAGCTGAGAGGTATAGTTAAGATGCTGGATAACAGAATCACAAGCCAAAAAGATCTTGACTGTCAGGAGCCTTCAGTCAAATCCAATAAAATGAAATTTAGTAAGGATAAATGTAAAGTTCTATTCACATTTACTTCCAAAAATAATCCATTTCAAAGTATAAGTGAGATGGAGGAGACATGGTTAGACAGCACTTTGTGTAGAAAAGATATTGGGGTTTTAGTGAACTACAAACTCAAAGGCAATTGATGGCATGGTATGGAAGGCAAAAGAGTTGATGTCATCTTTGACTGCTTGAAGAAAGGCACAGCTTTCAGGAATATGTAGGTGATAGTTCTTTGGTCTTCCACACTCTTCAAGTGTTTAAAGGACTGTCTGTCATGTGGAAGGGGGATTGGACTTGTTCTGTTTATCCCTGAAGGGCAGAACTAGGGCTATTCTATTCTAAGAGAAGGAAATGGGGAAAAGAATACCATGTACAGGGAACAGCAAGGACAGCTTAGCTGGAACACAAATCTGTTCGAAGGAGAAATGTGTAATAAGCCTGGAAATACAGACTGGAGTCAGATTGTAAGGGGCTATGACTAGAGAAATTTGTGTTTTATCCTAGAAATAGGAGGGAGCTTCTGAAACATCCTGAGGAGAGGAGTGACATGGCTAGACAAGTGCTTAAAGAATATCAATTTTAGGGGCGGCTAGGTGGCGCAGTGAGTAGAGCGTCGGCCCTGGAGTCAGAAGGACCTGAGTTCTTCGGATCCGGCCTCAGACACTTAACCCACACAAACAAAAACCTAGCTGTGTGACCTTGGGCAAGTTACTTAACCCCAATTGCCCTAAAAGGGGCCGCTAGGTGGCGCAGTGAGTAAGAGCGCCAGCCTCGGACTTGGGATGACCCGAGATCAAATCCGGCCCCAGAAAATGAGTACCCACACATAAATAATGACTAGCCGTGTAACCTTGAGCAAGTTACTTAACCCCAATTGCTTAAAAACAAAAAAGAATATCAATTTTGTAGCTATGTTAAGGGTAGACTGGAAAAGGGATAACTGAGTGTAAGTTGCAAAGAGGCAAAGGGAGACTATGACTGGGAAAACTTCCTAACAACTAGAACAATCCAAAAGTGCAATGGCCTAGTAACTGATTCCCTTTTGCTAGAAGTCTTCAAGTGAAGATCTAATAATACTGTTGGCTTCGGTATAGAAAAATGTTTCTGTTAGATTCCAGTGGGACTAGATGGCCACAGGAGTTTCCATCCATGTGTAGTGAGAGGGGAGTATAGCTAAGTGTAGCTAAGCTCACGTGTGGCAAGGCTTGTCACCCCACATGCAGCATGGAGGTATCATTCTGTTATGCAAAGGGAGGCAGAACAGACCTCTCTAATTTCTTCTCCCTCTACTCTTCTCCAAGGCAGACTTGTTACTGCCCAGAGGACTGGGGTAGAAGGCTACTTTGCTTTTCTCAGAAAGAGGCTAGAAGTTATGTCTATTTGTTCTCATGTTACTATTATCTTAGGGAATATGATCAGTTTCACACTAATTTCTGATCCCTTTGTCATTTCTGAGAAGAACTCCAAGCTTTATATCCAGCACAATCCCTTTCCCACCAAATAGTTCCACAACGAACACACATAGCAAATAGCAAAGAAACCATTTTATCCAAATACATAGCAAAACAGAAATCAGAGAATGTATACATAGGAGAATATATAACATACAGAGTGAAGGAACTCTCCCATTGGGAACAAAATAACTCAGCTCAACCAGAAGACAGTGTTCTGGATTTTACCCAAGGGAAAACTCCCCTCAATCTCTAGAATAATAAGCTGGATATAGGAACATGATGGAGATTGTCAGTTCTTCTCATATCTTCCCAGAGTCTTTTTCTTCAGCAACCTGAAGTGGTGTGGGCCTCTTCCATCTTCTCCCTCAAAGCTGGCAGCCAGAAGTGCCTGAAGCAACTCAACCCTGGAAGAGTCCTGGAAAAGATTCAAAGCTTGAAGAGTCTCAAAAGAGGGACTGAAAGGGGACTGGCTGAGAACTGAAGCTCTTACCTTTCACCATCTCTGGCTTCTCTCAGGCAAAGTGGAACATTTATATCCACCAATAAGGAGAGAGTCCCATACCAATAGGCTTTGGGACAGGAGTTTCACATATATGAAATTCTGTGAATCTGTGAATGCAGCTAGATAAAGTCACACTACCATGCCAGTGGGCCCATTAGAAATTCATGTTATTTAATGTCAACTGAGACCTATGTAACTTTCCTACTGGAAAAAAATATCAGTGGCTCCCTATTGCCTCTAGTATCAAATAATGTCTAAAATTAGTATTTAAAATCAACCCAATCGAATCCAACAAACATTTACTGAGTTATCTACTGTGTATTAGTCACTGGGCTAAAGATTCTACAATCAGGCTCCAACCTACATTTCCAGCCTAACTTTTAAAATTAGTATGAAATTCAGTGCTTCAACCAAAATGCCTACAACCCAGTTTCTAAAATCTATACTCTGTCTTCAGCCTCAATGTGTTTGTTCAGGTTGTCTGTCTCAGAAACCTGGAATGAACTCCTTCCTCAGCTCCAATACCCAGGACCCTTATCTTCTTTCAAGGTTCCATTCAGGTAGGGACCTATTCTATGAATCTTTCCCTGGTTACACCCAATTGTTATCACTCCCTTTCTCTTCCATTTATCTCAACTATGATTATTTGTGTATGTTCACACAAAGAGCAGAACTTAAGGTCCTTAAGGGACCTTGTTTCTGTGAGTAGCTCCAATTTCTAGTACACCGTCTTGTTCATAAATAATTGGCTAATAAATGTTTGCTGAATTGAACTGAGATTTCTACCCTGTCTCTGAACAGAAAACAGACTTGAGTAACTATGAGATGTCTATGCCCTTAGAAAGCTGAACTGGGCAAATATCAATCAGAGGGTCTTCAAACCTTCAAACCTTCAAACTCCCTGTGGTAGTCTCACCTCAATGGGGCTCTAGGAACTCTTAAGAGACATAGATCACTAATTCTTTTCTGAAATGCTCACTCTCCTTTAGGCTGAAGACAGAAACCATGTAAGCCAAAGCCAAGGTCAGACATAAATAGCTATGGAAACCTCCAATTATCTTTTAATCATCTAAACTTAAGACTATCTCACTGACAAAGTGCCCCAAATTCCCCTCACACACCCTACTCTGCATCTTCCTCTACCTCTACATAGGCTAACAACAATGTCCAATCTAGTTTCTCACTATGCTTTCATTGGGTATCATCAGATGGGAAGAACTAGACTATATCAGTAAACTGAGGTACAATCCCAAGAGATCACAGTAACTTAATAAGGCACACTGTGTTTTCAAATTCATTTCCTCCCCTGAGTAAAAATTAAAATAAATGTATTATGGCACAGTCACAAACTTCCTACAATATTACCTATTTCATATCTTTAGATTATAAATTCCTATGGAACTGAGAATCTAAAACTTCTTTTGTCACCTACTTAGCAATTAGTATAGTGGTATTCATGAGAAGATCCTTCATAAACACTAATTTAATAAATTATATGTAAGAGACAACAAAGTAAAAGAAATACAAAAGTTCTACAACTGAATGTAAAAAAAGTACTAATCCTCGTGAATCCATTTAAAATTTTGGCCTGCATGTAGCTCTGATTTCATTGTAAAGCAACTGATTTACACAACTGGTCTAGTTCATAGACTTTAATATATTCCTGACTATCTAAATCAAAACTGCAATTACATTCTTCATTTCCTCTTCTAAACAGTTGTTGGGAGACAGTGTGGTTTGTTGGCAAGAGCACTAGATATAAAGTCAAAAGAATAAAGACAGGTTCAAGTGTTGGCTCTAACACTGACCACAGTAAGTGACCCTGGAAAAGCTTCTTTAATTATAAAATAGGAATAATAATACTGGCATTAAAATACCCTATACTGGTGTGGAGAAAGCTCCTTAAAACTTTAACACCATAGCCTGTAGAAGGAATACTGAAAACAATAAATATACTGAATTTTTGTTGTTCAGTAGTGTATGACTCTCCCTGACCCCATTTGGGGTTTTCTTGGCAAAGATACTGGAGTGGTTTGTCATTTCCTTCTCCAGCTCATTTTCTAGATGAACTGAGACAGTGTCTGAGGCCAGATTTGAACTCAGGAAGATGAGACTTCCTGACTCCAAGCCCAGCACTCTCTCCACTGCACCACCTACACTAAGTACTGCTATGGAAATAAAAACATTAACCTTAATACAACCCAGGGAAAATACAGGGTGTCCCAAAAGACTTAGTGCAGCTTACACTACTAAAACTTGACAGTCTCTTTTCTCTAGGTTTTCATAACATTGCTTGGTCCTGGTTCCTCTCCAGTCTGACCACCCCACAGTATCCTGTGCTGGATCTTCATCCAAGTCACCATGCTATAGGTCCTTTGGGACCCTCTCCTACACCCTCTTCCCTATACTATATTTCACTTGGTGGATCTCGTCAGTTCCCATGGATTCAAATAACATCTCTATGTAGATGGTTCTCAAATTTAGTCATCCAGCCCTAACCTCTCCAAATATCTAGTCTAGCATCTCCAACTGCTTTTTAGACATTTCAAACTAGTCATCCTATAGCTGCCTTTAACTCAGTATGTACAAAACTGATTTCATTCTTTCCCCAGAAACCTTCCCTGCTTCCAAACTTCCCTATTATTGTTGAGGGCACCCCCATTCTACCAGTCACCCCAGGCTCACAACTGAGGTTGTAATGCTCAGCTCCTCACTCTCTCTTAACCCTCATATCCAATCTATTGCCAAGTCTTGTAGATTTCTTCTTCTTAACATCTCTTGTATCCATCTAATTCTCTCCTCTGACATTGGCACCAGGGTGGTAAAGACCTGGCTTCACCTCATACCTGGACTACTGAAATACCTTCCTGGTTGTTCTCCTTGTCCTGAGTCTCTCCCCACTCTAACTATGCTCCATTCAACAGTTAAAATGATCTCCTAAAGCACAGGTCTGACCATGTCACCCTCCTCTATTTAATAAACTCCAATAGTTCCTCATCACCTCCAGGATCAAATATAAAGTTCCCTGCTTGGTATTCAGGACCCTTAATATAACCTAGCTCCCTCTGACCTTTCCAGTCTTCTCATACCTTCCTCTCTAAGATGTATTCTTCATTCCAGTGACACCAGCCTCCTTGCTGTCTCTTAAACAAGACACTCCTTGCTGTCTCTTAAACAAGACACTCCAGAGTCTAGGCATTTTCACTAGCTGTCCCCTGAACCTGGAATACTTTCCCTTTTTATTTCCACCTCCTGACTTCCCTGACTTCCATCAAGTTCCAGATAAAATGTCACCTTCTACAAAAACCTTTCCCTATCTTGCTCAATGCTAGTAACTTTCCTCTACTGATTGTCTCCAATTTATTCTCTACATCTTATTCATTAGACAGTGAGCTCCTTGAAAACAAGGACTGCCTTCTGCCTTTCTTTGTGTCCCCAGCACCTAGTACAGAGCCTGGAATTTAATAAAAGTTTATTGACTACTGACTAAAGTGGCCACCAAATGACAATTTTCTTTTCTCACAGCAATTAGTGAAGACAGACTAAGTTAGAGAGGAATCATGATAGTGACTGAGTCCAGCAGCAGTATACTAAAACTCCAGACAGGCTCTTACTCAAACCAAACCAAAGGTCAGAGGGAAGAAGAGAGAAATGAGACTTTTCCCTGGATCAGACAACTCTGGGTGCAAGGAAAGCTTGCAGGTCCCCAGTCTAAGCTTTCCCTGAGATCCTAGAATACATCAAAACTCAATACCCCAAGAAAGCAGGAGCAAGACCAGCCTACACCTTCTCTCCAGAAGTCCGAAATATGGAAATGGTCTGGAAGAACAAGCAAATAAACAAACAAAAAAGAATTCTAACATAAAAAAGCTATGAAGGTGACAGATATACTCAAGACAGAAACCTTGGAAGAACAGGATGACTCTAAAATATCTACAAGCAAAGCCCCAAAGGAAAACACAGTGTAAGCACAAATTCACTGAGAATTCTTGGAAAAGATGAAGCAAGAGGGGGTGGCTAGGTGGCATAGTGAATAGAGCACCAACTCTGGAGTAAGGAGGACCTGAGTTCAAATTCGGCCTCAGATACTTAACGCTTGCTAGCCGTGTGACCTTTGGCAAGTCACTTAACCCCAATTGCCCTGCCTTCCCCCCTCCAAAAAAAAAAAAAAGGCAAAAAAAAAGTATAAGAGGTACCAAATCTTACCCAAAAATAGACTTCCTGAAAGTTCAAATGGAACAAGTAAATGCCAATGACTCCATGAAACAACAAGAAATATTAAAACAAAGTCAAAAGACTTAGGAAAATAGAAGAAAATGTAAGGTGTCTCAGAGTAAAACAAATGACCCAGAAAAAGATCAAGAAAAGTTCAATTAAGATCATTAGATTACCTGAAATCCATAAGCAAAAAAAAGAACCTAGATATCATATTTCAAGAAATTCTAAAACAAAAATATCTTAAAACCAGAGAGCAAAGTAGAAATGGGAAGAATCTACTAGTCACCTCCTAAAACCCCAAAATAAAAACTTCTCAGGAACATTATAGCCAAAATCTGGAGCTTCCAGGTCAAATTGAAAAAAAAAAAAAGTTTCAAGAGATGAGAAAAAATTTAAATACTGAGGAATCACAATTAGAATTATCCAAGATTTAGCTGCCACTATTATAAAGTAGAGAACTTGCAATAACAATATTCCAGAAGGAAAAAAAAACAACACAGGTTTACAACCAAGAATATCTTAATCCAACAAAACTGAGTACAGTGCTACAGGGGAGAAAATGGATCTTTAATGAAATAAAGGATATTCAAATATTTCTGATTAAAAGACTAGACTAGGGGTGGGGAACCTGTGGCCCTTTGACTGAATCCAAACTTCACAGAACAAATTCCCTTAATAAAAGGATTTGTTCAGTAAAACTTGGACTTAGTCAAAAAGCCACACCCGAGGACCTAGACGGCTACATGTAGTCCGGAGGCTGTAGCTCCCCACCCAGACTAGACCTTTGTGGAAATTTTGAAGTACAAATACAGAAGTCAAATTAAAATAAAAAGGTAAACATGAATAACCATAAGGGACTAAACAAAGATAAACTGCTTAAATTCAAATACAATGAACCTTATCATCATCAGTGTTCCTAAGTAAGGGTAACAACTAGACAGAAGGCTTGGGAGCAGTTCTATTATGCCTTGATAATCTTAAAAAAAGAATGGAAAAGAAGAGGAAGAGGAATACACTGGTGAGAGGAAATTATCTCATATAATCAGACCATAAAATTAGAAATCTATTCAAAAAAGGGGAAGAAGGGAGAATCTATCACTCTCTTCTAAACTAGGCAAAGGAGGGAAGAATATACACACAAGTAAGGCACAGAAATACATTTCACTCAACCATAAAACAGAAAGGGAAAAGAGAATGGGGGGGGGGGTAAAGAGGAAAGGTAGATTATGGAAAGAATGAGCCAAAACAAACTTTAAGGATGTACAAAAATATTAGTAGCTATTTTTTCCTTTTTTATGTTGGCAAAGAATTGGACATTGAGAAGTTCTTCATCAAATGATGAATGGCTAGACAAGCTGGGATGTATAAATGTGAAGAAATACTATTGTACTATAAGAAATGATGAAGGGGATGATGCCAGAGAAATCTGGGAAGACTTGCATAAATTCATGAAAGTGTAGTGAGCAGAAACAGGAGAACAATTTATATAATAACAAAACTGTAAGGACAATCAACTTTGAAAATTTTAGGAACTCTGATAGGTACAATGACCAACCATAATTCCAGAAGATTCATGATGAAATATGATACCCATCTCCTGATAAGTACATAAAGGATTTAGAGGGGGAAATACAACATTTTTGACATGACTACTGTAAAAATTTGTTTGCTTAATTATACAGGTTTATAACAAGAGTTTTGTTCTTTCTCAGCTGTTAGAATTGGATGGCATGAAGAAAAGGTAGATTTTTTTTAATTTCATTTTAAAAAAGGAAAATATTGTTGTTTTCTGAACTATAATTATTTGTTGTTCTTATTCGTAATAAAATATCTACTCACATGCTGTTCTTATCCTTACCTAGTCACTCCACAATATGTTTAAACATTTATGGTTTTAAAACATACATATGAAAAATTCCATATTGATTTATTCTTTAATCCCATAGTATACTAATTTTCCTGGTTAAAGAGAATACCTATAACAAATAGCCTTTATGACCACTAAATGCAACTTGGGGTGGTTAGGTGGCGCAGTGAGTAGAGCACCGGCCCTGGAGTCAGAAGGACCTAAGTTCGGATCTGGCCTCAGACACTTAACACACACAAAACAAAAACCTAGCCATGTGACCCTGGGCAAGTTACTTAACCCCAATTGCCCTCCAAAAAAAAAAAATGCTACTTCATTCCAAAACCCTAAACTATGGGCTTGCCCAGGCAAAGTTCTGTCTTGAAAGCAGTCCCCAAAATCATGTCTTCAGCTTATTTCACCCCACTTAGAGTTTTCTCTATAAAATAGTAAAGTATACTTTATATACTTTCAATTCCCAAGTAAGTATGCATGGTAATAATGTATATTCAGAATTGTACAACCTTTGCAGAAAAAACTTAAAGGCCTCCGAGTAGCCCACAAAAGTCAATACAATTGTCCTGTTCTCTCTAGTGACTTCCACTTAATTATACTGTACTAAATTGTACTGAAATCTTCTAGACAATTCAGAGCCAAGAGAAGCTGTTCCTCTAGAACCACAGGCACAATTATAGGCAATTTATGCTAATCCCACTGTTCAGCCTGGTTGATGTGTTTAATTCCATGTTTAAAAATTCTAACAAAGAAATGTACAGGCTTAGGAGAGACAACATGGAAGAGTCAACAGAGTACTGGAATTATAGTCAAGAAGACTTGTTTTCAAATGCTGCAACTAAAACTAGCTAAATTTAAACATGGTTTAATCTCTGAGTGTCAGTTTCTTCATCCATAAAATGGGTATGTTACCTATGGTAACAACTACACAGGGTCTTTGTGTGGCTCAGTTAAGAGCATGTAAAGCATTTCACAAACTATAAAGCACCATATACAAATGTCACTTACTACTATGCCTCCTGAAAATTAACTCTCACAGGGCTACATCAAACAGTATCTTAGATGGCAATATTAGGATAACTATATTCCAAAAAGCATAGCATATCTATTTTAATTCACTGCCATACTACTCATTATATATCAGCCTCAGGAGCACATTTAGAGCTACTCTGTATATATAAGTATTCAACAATGCATTAGATACTAAACTTGCAACAAATTTAAATATCAGCTATATAGCCAAATGTCCAATTTATATTGCATTTGGAAAGAAAATGTAAATGGTAGTTCTGAAGTCTCCAATGAATCCTAAGCTTAAATTCTTTTTTTTGTCATAAAATTATCTACAGGTCACAAAATATTCCATCTTTTCATGGAAACACTTTAAATCAAATGTGTCAATTCAGTAAATTAGTTAGGTATGTTTCTTTTTCTGCCACAAAAGTCCCTGACAATGATACAATGCAGGCTTCTTTGCTAAAAAGAATAAACATCCACTTTAAAGAATACATTTATTTTGCCCTAAAAATAAGGCACTATAATAATTTAACCTGTTAAAGGAATAAATCTACAGCCCATAGCTATGTTGTATACATTCTATGTGTTGCAAACCTAAGCATCACCTTGCTGTTACTGCCTATGTTTGCAGCTAAGCCATTATTTGTGAAGAAGTCCATATGCATTTCTTATGTGAAAATCACTCCACGTTTTCTACAAGGGGAAAAAAAAAATCTGTGAAATGTACCAATGACTTGGGGTTTAAATGAATAAGAAAAAAGTACTTTGAAAAATCAAGCCCATGTACCATTACAAGTGACCAACACTTTACCCATGAGAAAACAAAACAAAATTAAGTTATTTTAACAGAAAGTAGAAATGAGAAATAATGAAACAAACATGCAATAATAAAATAAATTTATACAGAACACAACTATTTTTCAAAATTCTTGCTCTGCTTTAGATGCCAGTTTGCCTTCAAGCTACAAACACATTCTTCACACACGCTGGGACTGTTGAGGAAAACTAGTCAGCATTCAGAGGATTAATACAGATTCCCAGCTCTCTGCCTTTGGGCTTAATAGTCAGACATCTATTTGTCCTCAGGAGAGGTTAGAGGTTGAAATGCAAATATGCAAACAACTGAATTCTTTCTTTAAGAAAGCAAGAACAGGCTCCATCTCCATAGCTGTTTAATGAATCCTGGAAATAGTATGGACTTATTTAAATAACACTGTACCTTATAATTTTGAGGGAGAAAACAATGAAAGGAACACATTTATTCTGACTAAAATTTATTCTCTAGAGAAAAAATGACATGTGACAGCTTATTTACCAAACTCACTAAAGATTTATTGATTTATCAATCAGTGCCTTAGGCACTTGTTTCTCCCAAGGGAGAATTAACAATTCCAACTAACCTAATATATTCTATATATAAACTAAAGTGAATGAAAGAATCAATCCTGACTGTAAAACCCAGGTTTTTTTTTTAATAAAGCTTTTCTTCTTTTTTTTTTGATATATGTAAAATTTAAGGCTAGTTACCAAAAAAAAAAAAAATGCCCTTCTTACTGACTGAAAAACAAAACAAAAAACAACCAAGTTTGTAAGACAGTAAAACGGAACCCAACAGACATCCTTCTATTTATAGATTTAAATATCCAATGGAAGGCAAGAACACTAGAAAAAAAAATTTTAAGGAATTATTTTGCTTCTAGATTAATGCTAAACTCTACTACTCTTAATAGAAATGCTGCCACGCCTCACAGCAGATATTTCACAAAATACAACAAATACTGTTTATAAATCCTAAGTACTTCAGTTAGTTTCCACTTCAAAATTACTAGTTCACTAAAACATATTAAAATCTGTTAGCACTGCTTGCCTGAATAACAAAAATATTTACCTCTACCAGATCAAACTCTAGAAAGAAGACGTTAGAAGATTTAAGTATGTTTCTGTAGCACCCCCTCTATGCTATTCTCTAACTCCTATTGGAAGGTTTGAAGATTGGTAGGGGAAGGAAACAACAACTCCCTGGGTTCCAGCACTTTGCACAGTGCCAAACACAATGCTTTCTGACTGCTGATTATCTATTCAAAGGGTAACCTTGAGAGTCTGTACTTCTAACACTATGACTCATAAGCCCCCATCACTGTGCTTCCCATTAACAATCAGAGACTTTACATCATAGATATAATATAATATATATGTAATATAATATAATATATAAGATAATCAGAGACATAATAAGCTTTTAGCAAACACATTTACTAGGTTGGCACGATATAAACAGTAAATATAAAACATTCCTTCCATAAACATAGGGCACATTCTCCTACAAATGCACAAAGTGTTCATGGGAAGAGTGGACTCAAACTTAGAGTACAATGACAGCAAGTCACATGTGTGACAGAGGCAACTGATGATTCCTGACACTTCAGGGCCTGAGAAGCCCTTTCTCTCACAGTTCCTCTTGGGTAGAGTATCTGTGCTATGGGTACAGTGTCTGTGCTCAGCTAGGCTTTCAAGATCTGCTTCTCTCAACAGCTTGTTTCTGGATTACCAGGGGTCATATTCCTTGAAGTTGCTTCCTCTCTCTGGTGACAGTCTCTCTTTATCTATATCTATTCCCTTTAGAACACAGCTTCCCTGTCCTGATTCAAAGTAACATGACTAATGGTGGTGGAGGAGTGCAGGAAGAGAAATCCCCCTCATCCTCTTTCTCTCTTTGCTTTCATATCCTTAAGGGGCAGGTATCACCTTCACCACTGCTTCCAACTCCCAACTCTGAAATTCTCACCGGGTTTTTGCTATTTAAATCCTCCAGAGACATAGTAATTTGTTTACTCAGTCAATCCAGCTTTTCTTTTTCATGACTGAATCAGAGAAATGTTCTCTCAGTCAGAAAAATGTTCTTGTTTGATAGGGCTTCTACACATCTTGTTTATACATTAAGCCTCAAATAGTGCAACTACATTTTTTGGTGTGATCAGCTGAGCTGCAGGGAATCATGCTCCCCTCCTTTATTTTTTTTTATTTGATTGTAAGCTTCTTAAGGGCAGGGACTAATCTGGTTTTTCATTTTCTTTTCTCTAGGGGCCTAAAGGAAGAGGGTGCTTTACACAAAGTATGAGGTTAATAGATATTTACTAAATTGTTATCTGTTTTTATAAGGACACCAGAACAGTAAGAAAACATTAAAGGATTCAAAATTTAGATATATGAACAGATATGCAAAAAAAAAAGATATAAGGAAATGGATGCAATTAAATTTTAATATTCTCACCACTGGCTACTGCTTTAAAATGCTAAAAATATAAATGTTTATAGAATAACATTTTTAGAAGTTTCTGATGGATTCTAAGAACCAGAACAAGAATTCAGCAGACTGAGGCTGCCTTAATGAACCTCTTTGCAGCCATTAAATAAGGTAGGAGTGCAAGCAATGCTCCCTAATTTGTGTCAAATCGATCCCATCCACAGCAGACTGAAATGGCTTCTCTCAAGAACGAAAATGAAAAAGTTCTTTTCATCTGACTTGAGGGAAAGGGGTCTCAGTGGTGGAAAAAGAATACTCAGAGGTCTACCACTGAGTTATCCAGGTCTAACTCCACATAAATGGAACAAGCACATCCAGTCCTCAAAATCAATTCAGATAGAAATCAGCTCAGATAGAAATAGTATGGTGAAAAAAGCATGGATTTCAATTTGCAAAATTCCTGAATTCACTTTCATCTTAATACAAGGACTTATTTCTTACAGACTATGTGGTGAAAATTTAAATATGCAGCTCATGTGCATATAAAAATATTTAATTTTCTTCTTTAAAATGCCAAATCATGGACAAATCACCTAAATTTTAAGGAGAATCTGGCAATTATTGTAAAATACTGCCCTCTGGTGTTATGACTATTTTATATTTATTGGCAAAACACCCCCCCCCCCCTGCCAAATGCAATTTTTTACTTGAAAGGACCAACTCCAGTGTCATTGACTTCTCACTTCTGATTTGCAGAAACCTGAACACCAAAGTCCCTTAGACCTTTATTAGCTTGCATTGTTGGTGCCTGCCCTACTGTGCCTGAAAAACACCCACCATGTAATATCATTATGACCTGTCTTAGCCAATTCATATCAAAGAGCCTTCTGTTCAGGAACCACATTTAAATTTTCTCTAAATTGCAAACAAAAGTATGTTGTTGTTTTTAAGTTTCACTGACGAAGAAAAGCAATCCCTAGAAAATAAATTAAAGAAGGCTTTACACAGTTATTTCTATTGGAGGAAGAAAAGGTCAGTAGACCAGAGAACAGAACTATATTCCACAAAGTCTTAAAGCTTTTACAGAAAACAAAAACCAGCATTTTAAAAAAAGTAACTTTCAAATCTGCCAGCATTTATCTGCAGACTTGACATCTTTCTTAGGTGAGAGGACAAAACTACTTTATGATAAACAATATGAATGAGAGAAATCATATGCCTCAAAACTACACAAGCAAAATCTGAAGCCCAATTAAGGAACTTTCAACATTGGCTAAACACAAGCATTTTGGAAAACATTACCAAAAGTCACCATCTCCATCATCATCATCATTAAATAAGTGATGAAAATGCTTAAAATTTTCCAGAACTAATTGGGCCTGCCAGTTAAGATCTCTGGAGTTTTAAGGGACAGTATAAGTCTAAAGAATAACCTTATTTTTAAAACTAGCAAGTTGAAAATTTTCTAGTTTCTAAGTGTTTATATACTAATATACTTAAATAGAAATAAGATAACAAAATTTAAATTTTATACCAAAATTTTCAAAGGATTATCTTGTAAGCAATTTATTTCAACTTTGTAATTTCTTTTATTCAAATGCAGAAGTTCTTTATAAATTCCAAATAAGCCAAGGTAATTATAAATGATGAAAGGAAAGGATTCATTCATTAATTTATAGGGAAGATCGTACAGACAAAGATCTTGTAATGAATAAATTAGGAAGATATTCCAATACAGTTTCAATAAAAATAAGTAAATCTGTATATGGAGGCATTTGACTATTAGAACACAATGATTGTGAATACAGTGTTCATCTGTCTACAAATGAAATTTAAAATGTGCTGATTTCTCTTTACTTTTCTAAGCTATCAACCTTCTGAAATGACCAAAAGAACTTAAGAGGCATCAATCAGATTCCTGGCCTTCTCTCTTTAATATTACTAAGAGAGATAGCTATGAGAAAATTTTAATAGAGAAAACTATAGTACTTGACAGAGAAAACAACTGATTTTTTCTTCTTTCTCAACACCTCTCTTATTCAAAAGGAGAAGCTTTCCTAGGAGTTTTGTATTGAACATTTCAGCTTAATTTTAATGTTAAGAAAACACCAATTTCTTTAACAAATGCTATTTTTCTTTACGGTAAGAAGATAATGTGCATTGCTTTTTTTATCTTAATTGATTCAACTCAGATATGAGTTCCTATATAGTGCAAAATTAACACTCTGCTTCACCTTTCAACCTCTACAAATTAAAAATGTCTCTACACCAATCCTATATTTGGCTATTCTTTGTCTATTCCAGTCAAAATAAACAAAATGGAGAGAAATACATTCAATAATCACAAGAATTCAGACAATTCAACTTTTTACTTTCATCATTACCTAACAAAACAACTTACTAGTTGACATAGGGGATAGATAAGGAACAGAAAAAATGAGAGAATTTTCAAAATAAACTGTATTGAGGAGTTGCAGAAATTGTTGTTTTTTAGTTGATTAGTCATGTCCAACTCTTCATGTCCCCATTTGGGGTTTTCTTGGCAAAGATACTGGCTTACCATTTCCTTCTCTAGCTCATTTTACAGATGAAGAAACAGAAACAAACAGGGTTAAGTGACTTGTGCAGAGGTCACACAGCTAGTAAGTGTCTGAGGCTAGATTTGAAGTCAGGTCATCCTGACTCCAGGGCCTATACTCTATCCACTACACCACAAAATTACCCAGAAGTTGCAGAAATTATAACCAATATAAATAAGAATTGCTTTAGATTCTGAAGCATATAGAAGGTTTTACTTCAAGTAAAATTATGAAATTATTTTCTTTGGAAAAAATTCATCAGGCAAGCAATTTGCCAGGAAAGTGATCAAGGGTTTTCCATGTTTAAACATGTAATCCTGAGTTTAGAATTAAGCATTAGAGTAATGCCAAATTCCCATCCTTATAGTTGGTTTCTTTAGGAGTTTCTAGTAAAATTTTTTTAGACACACAAGCCCAACCTACTTAAGGATCCCATCTACTTGGCAGTAGTATATCTTACTTTTACAAATCCTTCAGTAGTCCTCTCCAAACAAGGCCTGATCTGTACCAAGATGAAAAGGTCATGAGTTGAAAGAGTCATCAGGTCACTAGTTTACAAAAAGGAGAGAAGTAAACATTACAGAAACACTTCTCACCCCTTGAGAAAGACATGGTAAAGAAATGTTATTTTTTGTGTAAAGTTATTTTTTGTTTGTTTTTTTGAGGAGGGAAGGCAAGGCAATTGGGGTTAAGTTACTTGCCCAAGGTCACAAAGCTAGTTAAGTGTCAAGTGTCTCAGGACAAATTTGAACTCAGGTCCTCCTGACTCCAGGGCCAGTGCTCTGTTCACTACACCACCTAGATGCCCCAAAATATTATTTTTTTTTTTATTGTAAAAGACTGCTTATATTTCCCCCCCACCTGTCTCACCTCCCACCTGGTCCATTCCCTACTTTGATCCTGTCCCTCTTTGATAGTGGGTACTTCTAACCTCCCCTCTCCCCAGAATGCCCTCCCCTCCATCATCCCCCCTCCCATCCCCCTTTCTCGTACTCAGGAGAGTGAGTAAGGGTAAGATATTCCATTTAGTATGTATGTGATTCTCTCCTTGAGCCAACTTCAATGAGAATATGCTTTTGCCTTTTTGCCTTCCTGTTCTTCCCCTCCTCTGCAACTACTTCCCCTTGCCTCTTCTACATGAGATAGTTTGCCCTACCCTGTCTCTCTCCATCTCCTCTTGCCACTTTCCTCTCTCACCTCTTGACTTCACCCCTTAAGAATCATCCCTTCCTTGGGGCAGCTAGGTGGTGCAGCGAGCAGAGAGCCAGCCCCTGAGCCAGAAGGACCCAAGCTCGGATCTGGCCCCAGACACCCAACACACAAACAAAAACCCACCCACGTGAACCTGGGCAAGTCACCCAACCCCAATTGCCCTCCAAAAAAAAAAAAAATAATAATCATCCCTTCCCATCAAATTCAACCTGTGCCCTCTATCCATGTATACCTGTGAACATATGTCATGTACCCTTCTTCAATTATTTTCATAATGAGAAAGGTTTCATCAAACACAGTTATTGTTTTTCCATGTAGGACTGTAAATAGTCCAACTTTGATAAGTTCCTTTTGATTTCTTTTCCTTGATTACCTTCTCAAGCATCTCTTGCTTCTTGTGTCCGAATGTCAAATTTTCTATTCAACTCTGGATTTTTCCTCAAGAATGCTTGAAAGTCCTCTATTCCACTGAATGACCATATTTTCCCCTGAAACAAGATACTCAGTTTTGCTGGGTAGGTGACCCTTGGGTTCATTCCTAGCTCTTTTGCCCTCTGGAATATCATATTCCATGCCCTTCTATCCTTCAATGTAGAAGCTGCCAGGTCCTGGGCTATACTGATTGTGTTTCCACAATATTGAAATTGTTTCTTCCTGGCTGCTTGTAGTATTTTCTCCTTGATCTGGGAATTCTGGAACCTGGCTATAATATTCCTGGGAGTTTTCTTTTGGGGATCTTTTCAGGAGGTGATTGGTGGATTCTTTCAACCTCTATTTTGCCCTCTGGATCTAAAACATCAGGGCAATTTTCCTTGAGAATTTCTTGAAGGGTGATTTCTAGGTTCTTTCTTTGATCATGGCTTTCAGGTAGTCCAATTATTTTTAAATTATCTCTCCTGGATCTATTTTCCAGGTCAGTGGTTTTTCCCATGAGATATTGCACATTGCCTTCTAATCTTTCATTTGTTTGGATCTGCTTAACAGCATCTTGATTTCTCATAAAGTCATTAGCTTCCATTTGCTCCAGTCTAACTCTGAAGGAATGAATCTCCTCAGTGAACTTTTGAGATTCTTTTTCCATCTGGCAAATTTGACTTTTAAGGCATTCTTCTCCTCATTGCCCTTTTGGGCCTCCTTTGCCATTTGAGTTAGTCTATTTTTTAAGGTGTTATTTTCCTCAGTCAGGCTGTTGACTGCCATTTCATACTTTTCTTGCATCTTTTTCATTTCTCTTCCCAAATTTTCCCCCACTTCTCTTATCTGCTTCTTAAGGTCCTCTATGGCCTGTAGCCAGCTTGTATTTTCATTTGGGGCTTTTGGTGCAGGAGTTCTAACCTCACAGTCCTCCTCCATGCTTTGAGCCTCTTTGCCCCTAAAATAGGAGTCCAATGTTGAACTTTTCTGTTTATTTTGTTTCATTTGCCTAGGCATATTGCCACTTAATTACTTGATTTTGGGGCTTGTTGCCACAGTAGGACTCTGCCACCAGCCAGGGGAGCTTCCGCCCAAACGTGGGGTCTTCACAACTTCTGCCAGTTGGGTGGCCTCTGTGAAGCCTCCACCCACTCTGTCAAGTTGGATATCCACCCCATACTTCCCCCCCAGACCACAATCCAGATCCAGGCAGTTTAAAGCAAAAGCGATTAACCCCCAGACTGATTGCTGGATCTTCCTACAGTTCGCAGACCAGGAGCTAGAGCCACTACTGACGGTGCAAAATGGCTTCTGTGCAGCTGTTTCTTCAGCAGCTTTTTGCCCCCAGGGGAGGAAGCCACGTGTTCCCCAAATACTGGTCCCAAAGTCCATAGGGCACTAACCTCTCACTTTGTCCTAGGCATATCTGTGCTGATAATTCTGGAATCGCCACAATTGCTGGTGTTCTGGGGTTCCACCAGCCGGCTGAAGGCCCGGCCGCCCTGGGGCTAAAACCGCGGACCTGGGCTCGGCTCTGCGGGCTGCGCTGTTGGTTCCCAGCGCACTGTGCTGCCTTCTCTCAGAGCACTGCGCTGGCCACTCCCTGCAGGGCTGCTGGGCTGTCCTCAGCAAGAGGTTAGCTTCTCTGTGCCGTTCTGTGGGTGTTGTGGCTCCAGAAGTTGTTCGGAGCTCCCTTTCACACATTGTTTGAAATTTGTGTGGGGCAAAATATTATTTTTTAAGAAACCATAGCTAGTCCACATTAATTAGAAGAAATCAGGGAATTAGGGGTGATTCGAAAGACTAACGTGAAAAAAGGGCTGAAGTCAAAGAAAAAAAACAAGAGTCATAGATAACTCAGAAATATAATCAACACCCTCACAGTAAAGGCAAAAGTAGATGGTTTAAAGGAAAACCATAAAACAATTGACTATTTAGCAACAGAAACAATCTTTCAAAGGTTCAGAGCCCAAAACATATACTCTTAGCGAGCAAGAAAATACAAAAAACATAAAGTATGACAATTTTAACATTGAAAATTTTTCCCAGGGCTAGTAGACTCTACACAAATGACAATAAAATTCATCAAGAAAGTAATATGTGCTCAAAAGAATGTTTAAACCCATACCTTGTGGCCTAAGGGACTGAGTTATTACTACTGGCATACTAATCTGTATAGTCTGGCAGGCAAGGGTTAGTTTCACAGTTTGAGCAGATGCTGACTGGATAATCTGATCTAATTTTTTTTTAAGTATACTTACATTATACTCTTTATACACAAACACATGCTCATATGAAAACTAGTTTACAAATATATATTCTACATCATGTAGGCTTTCCAATGAAAAACCAATTCACAGAACTTACTTTGTACCATATAGGTTGTGTATGTGCTATGTAAACAAATGAAGTTTCCAAAAACTTCATTTGAAACAACAAATTCACAATCTTAGTTACAAAAAGAAAAAAATCAATCATCAGAGATCAAAAGGTTTTAAATATTTTTAAAGAAAAATATTTTCTTCCATGGCTAAGTGTAGCTCTATGTTATTGTATAGTTTACAAAATTTTACCTTTTCACTGGGAAATACAAAACTTCTAAAACTCATGTTTGTAAGCTACCACAGAACCCTTCAGATCCACAGGAATCTGGAAAAAATGGAAAGTGTTTGATGCCTATATAAATCTAGAGTTGTTGATATCTTAAAAACACATTTAAATTGAAGACTTACAAAACATGACCCAATTCTTACTATGAGAAAAAAACCTAGAAAGTTAGATGCCAATGGCTGTGTCAGTATTCATGAGCTGGGTCTAAGAGAAGAGAAAGGGCAGACCTGACAAACAGGAGGCATTTGACAAAAGTGTTCTGACTAACTCCCTCTCCTGGTCTAGTCCTGTGCAGGACTTCATGCAGCAGGCACTCAAAAAAAAAAGATGTTAACTGAATGAATGTTGCTTGTTGTTTGTCTTTCATTCTGGAAGAGGACCATGACATTGGGAAGATGATATCATGGCTTGCAAGTGAATTGGATTTAAGTAAGGAGGGCTGTACAAAGTCACCAACCTCACTCTCTCCTCTAGAATCATTTGGGTCCAGTGGCAAAATATAGATCAGGAAGACTGAAGAGGGCCCTAGATGCAGTGAGAGACCTTGGCTTTTTTGTTTTTTGGGGGGGGGGGTTTGGAGGGGGCAAAGCAGGGCAATTGGGGTTAAGTGACTTGCCCAAAGTCACATGGCTAGTAAGTGTTAAGTGTCTGAAGTTGGATTTGAACTCAGGTCCTCCTGACTCCAGGGCCAGTGCTCTAGTCACTATCCACCTAGCTAGTGTTCTATTCACTATCCACCTAGGTGCCCCAACCTGGGCCTTTTTAAACTAAGATCTTTCCCAGATCTGTTTGTCTGAGGCAACACCCATTCAGTGATTAAAGGTAGGTAAGAAATGAATGAATGAACAAATGCATACACCTTTAGAAACACCAAAGAGATTCCATGCTAAGAGGGAAATCACACAAAGAAATCAGACTAAAGAGGTTGAAGGATTCTTCATGAGATGCTTACATAGAAGTCACAGCAGTTATGATAAATAACAAGCAAGGGTTAGTAAAGCATAGAGAGTGAAGGGTCCTATGTGTCCCTCAAATCCCTCTCTCACTGCAACCACTTTGTTACTGTATTTCCAAGAATTACCATGTAACTTACTCTCAATCCCTTGTGCCAAGATATACCTTTAAAACACATGATGGCTTTTCCTCCCAAAAGAAAGCATAATTATAAGCAGCAGCCTAGTTTGTTGTTTTTACTAGGGGAAAGGGAATGTTTACAGCACAAATAAAGAAATGAATGAATGGATAAATAAGTAAATAAGGAACCCAGGAGATATTACTTTCATGAAGAAATGATAAAACTTTCTTTAAAACTGAATTTAAATATGGCAGATGAAATTTTTCTACTCTGAGAACAATATTTTGGATAGCTCTGTTTAAGAATGACACAAAATGCTATGAAGTTCCAGTTATAGTTAACTTTGATTTAAGTAGTGAGTATATAGTATTCTTCCTATTTCAAAAATGTCGAAATTGAGATTCAATGTGACTTAAAAATAGGCATCCTAATGTCTTTTAATTCTATGGTAGTTTCCACTAGCCAATGTCAGTTTTGTAGTACAATACAGTTCAGTCTTCTATGGTAGTTTGTAGACATTTTATGTGCAATCTCATACTATAGTATATGTATGTGATGCCTTGGTATTTTCCGGTAAATATAAATGATTAGTTATTTCATTTGGGCTATTAATATAATGCAATGTTTCACAGCAGAGGCATAATGTTCAACTTAACCCAGTGACTTTTTATCTTAATTTAATAACAAGAAAACTAAGAAGAAAACCAAATAGATAACTAATATATAAAATGGAAAGGCAGGGAAAAGTGAAACCAAAATGAAAATGAAGGTTCATTACTTATTTTATTATTTTATAAGTAATTTAAAATCACCTTTTTTTTGTTTTTTGTTTTTTGGAGGGCAATAGGGGTTAAGTAACTTGCCCAAGGTCACACGGCTAGGTTTTTGTTTGTGTGGGTTAAGTGTCTGAGGCCAGATCCGAACTCAGGTCCTTCTGACTCCAGGGCCAGCACTCTACTGACTGCGCCACCTAGCCGCCCCTAGAATCACCTTTTTTAAAATAGCAAAACACTGAGATTTTTTAAATCAACTTTTAAAAATTCAAATCATATTAAAATGCTCCTAATTTTTAAATATAAAGACTGTTTAGTCAAGATATGATAAAAATATTTATAAATTATTTTAAGACAAACTTGTGTTTTTATAATCAATGAATATTTGTTTCAAAAGATCACATAAATAACATCTGTAACTTCTATCACAATTCATTCTCATGCCAATATTCAAAGTACCCTTCATTAGGGTTGACCTCAACTGCTGAAAAAAAAAAAAAGGAGCTAGCTATGACATCACCATCCAGCAAATATCAATCACACAAAAATTACTGAAAACCTACTTTGTGTGAAACTGACCTTGATAATGCCAAAATTAAGTGTAAAACATTCAAGACATTCTTGTTAATGATATTTTAAAGTAAATTCTTCATTCATCAAAAACCAATTAAATTATAATCCTGCTTTTAACAACAGGATCATCTTTGACAGAAAAAAAAAAGTTTCTTTCCTTTAAATTCATCCACTCAAAACTGGGAAACTAAGAATTAGAAAAAAATAAACAAGTTCATATTTCTTTTTCAGTAGATTAATAAATAAGAGGCAGTGAAGTATGTTAGCTGCCCAATATTGCAAATATTTCAACCTTGCTGAAGAAATCAGAAGCTTATTTTTAAATACACATTTTGTATTAAAATATATTTTTGTCAAAATAATTATCTTTGTTATATATGAGAAACATCAAGAACTATGTTGTTTTAGTTTGGTAAAAATTCCTGGAACAATGATTTGAGCAAATATAAAGTCACTCAGTAAATATTTCTTTATTTAATGATGCAAAAACAATTTATGGATTTTTTTTCTAGTGAGAATTATTTGCTTCCTAACATAGTATGACAAATGCCCAGTGCTTTGAACTAATAGATACTTAACACTACTTGGTGACTGAGTGGTTGATAAATATCCATATATGTCCATTCAATCAGAGATCCTTAACCTCCCAATGTGTTTCAGTTCACGTTCACATTCAAATCTTGCTCAAGATCCAAACAATGATTCACAGAACACTAGAATCCAGAATACTGTAGTCAATTAATTCCATCTCTGTCCATCTGGATTATAGACACATCCCATCCAGCTTTTGGCCTTCTAAACAACTGTAAGCTTTTCATAGTTCCTTGATTTCTTAATTAGATATCCATTACCTATTATCATTATAAAAGACCCACTCAGAGTCTTTTTGCAGGAAAACTGGGTCTAATTCATATTCCTTTCTCCTCCACCTTTTGCAAGTTTCCTCATTTGTCTAAAGATGCCCAGAGAGATTTCACATGTCATCTTTCCATAATGTGCTGGGTTACATTTAAATGAAGTAGATAGAGAACTAGACTTAGGTTCAAATCTCACATCAGATACTTTATAGCTGTATGACCCTGGGCATGTCACTTAATCTCTCTGTGCCTCGGCTTCCTCAGCTAAAGTGAGCAGACTTTTTTTTTTTTGGAGGGGGAGGGCAGGGCAATTGGGGTAAGTGACTTGCCCAAGGTCACATGGCTACTCAGTGTCAAGTGTCTGAGGCTGGATTTGAACTCAGGTCTTCCTGACTCCAGGGCTGGTGCTCTATTCACTGCACCACCTAGCTGCCCCAAAAGTGATCAGACTTGATGGCCTCTAAGATCACTTCCAATTCTTAAACTATTATCCCATGTTCCTACTATAAATATCTCCATGCTTTTATCCTTCTCTGATATTCTAATGTACACATCACTACACGTAGTCCTGTGGTATTGAATATGTTTGCCCATTGATCTTTGTGGGGAGGAAGGGAAGGAAGGAAGGAAGGGAGGAATTTATTAAGTATCTACTACATGCCACGCACTGTGCTAAGTACTTTACAAATATTATTTCATTTGATCCTCACAGCAACTGGCAATAGGTATCATTATCCCCATCCACAACTGAGGCAGACAGAGGTTAAGTGATTTGCCCAAGGTCACACAACCAGTAAATGAGGCTAGTCCTGGTCCTGTGCTCTATTCAGTGTCACCTAGCTGCCTCTATGGGTATCTCCTACTAATCCATCAACACTGTATGTAACACAGGCAATTTTGCATCTTCTGAACCATCCCCTTACCATTCTACTATCTTGTCTAGGTTATTTTCCTAGAAAATGAAGTTAAAACAAGTTCTTGTATCTCAAAGAATATTAAATATCTAAAGCTTCTCTGTGTTATATATTGTAAAGATAATAAAACTTTGAAAATGAAGACACCCTAATTAAATCACATTCCACATGGCCTCAGTTTCTTTTTGAAAGTTTATTTACCAAATTAAAAGAAGAAAAATTGAACAAGAGAAGATACTATGTTTTCCCCCCAACACAGTAAATGTTTTAAGTAATGAGAAAGAGGGCATTCCCAATCGTGACTGCCACAGGTTTAGCAAATCCTCATTTTCACTAGTGTGAGAGATGAGGTGACCTGATTCAGTTGGGGTTAAGCATCTCATAGCTGTTAATTCTAAACTTCTGACCCTTTCAACTCTAATATTTCCTCTCCCTTACTTCATCGTAGATTTTGAATATTTAAGTCATAGCTTACCACAGAAATGCCCCATACCAAGACAAGCTTCTACATCAACCAAAAGTGTTGGTATCATTTCACAGGTGCCAGGGGGTTGCTTCTCCCCTGCCAGTCACCACAGTTGCTAAGAGAGCTGCAGAAAAAGATCATCTTAGAAGACCTATCACCTTAGTCATAAGGCTGGCAAGGCAAACCTATCAAGTCATTATATTTATAGAAGGCCCCTGCCTTCTATTTATTTCTATTTAACGAAAGCCATTGCCAAGACTTCCCAACAAGCTCTACTCTGATCTGATACTTGTAACTGCAGTGTAGCTATAGTAGCCTATCTGTAAGCAAAGCCATTAAAATTTTACAAAGAAAAGCCAAAACTCCCTGAAAGAAACACTTGAATTTCAGTTGTGGGCATTATATTACATTATATAGTACATGATGGTTACAGCCTGAGAAGATATTTATCTTCACTCCTGAGTAAAAGCTCACTAACTTACTCATGACAATGCCACTTGTGATTTATCGGTTTCCTCTCTCTGGAAGATAAATGTTATATCAGTGCTCAGCAAGCACACAACATGGAAACCTAAATTCACATTATCTTGATTCTCTAGATTAAGGTTTCATCTTTAGTAGATTGTTCCACTTAGCCAGTCTTGTAAATAAAGTTAACGTATTCACTTGTTGCTTTTCTGAGTTGGGATTAAGAAGTAGATTTGAGCATAGAAGCAAGCAAAAAAGCAAGATAAGCAGAAAGGAGTAGTTATCAAGGAATGGTTTTATTTGTTTGGCAAATATGTATTGGGTATTATGTTTAGAGCATTGTGAAGAATACTAATATGCATGAAGTGTCTATGATATGCAGGGCACTAGGAAGGATACGAACAGGGCAAGTCCCTGCCTCTCTGGAGGTCACAGTCTAATTGGAGTTATGAGGCATGGACATAAATAACTACCACAAAATCAATTTTTTTAAGTGCCTTAGGTGTAGTGGAGACAGTACACACTAGAGTTCTGAATAAGGAAGAAAGTTCATTCCTTTCTCTTTTGCAACACAATGTCATTACAAAGACCCGAAGGTACACTATTTTCACAGCCACCTAAAATAGTACATAATCCCAGCCATGAAATAAACCTTTCCTTGCATATCTGAGTTAACTATTTGGCTCCGAAATTCAGTAAAACTTCTATTCTACATCTTCCTTCCTCATGGTAAATGAGCTTCCTCATCACCAGCACCCTCCTTCTAGCCAAATCTAAAGGCTTTTCCCTAATTATTTTCTTTGATTGACAGGGGCCACTTGATGCCAGCATCAAGTGTGAGCAGAGGCGTGAGATTAACTGGGCCAGGCAGGCAGTTCAGGATAGAACTCCGCTTATTAAGTCTCTGAACAAATTTATAGAGCAAAGAGACAAAGAAGGTAACTACAGTCAATCAGCTTTCTTAAGGTTCCACTTGCCACTTACTTTTATGCTAACTTGCAAAGAATGCTGGGTGAATAGTGAAGAAACATCTCCTTGTATCATATCAGCTCTATCACTAGATAACTATGTGATCAGTGACTTTGGATCAGTCACTCCAGTTCTCCAATACGTTTCTAAATTTGAAAAAACAAAGATGGTGGGCTAGATGTAATCTTTAAAGTGCCTTTTAATTCTCACATTCAGTGTTCCACATCTCTAGGCCAGCTCTCCTCCCAAATTCAAATTCCAAATCTTTAAATTTCTGCTGAACCATTTATAATCAAATATCTTAACCATTATTTTAAGTTTTTAAATCTTGATTGATGCTTTTTTTCTGTAGCCATTACTTCCCAATAAACTATTCCCTACAGAATCCTCTCTTATAACAAAGAAAAACTATTGAGCAAAAGAAATTGAAATAGTCATTCCAACAGCCAGCATATTACTGGCTCCATTACCTCTCTATTGAAAAGGATATTGTTCTGTTTCTCAGATTCCTATATAACATGAGGCTCTTATAGGCTGTGTATCCATAACATAAATCAAATCCTTTTAAAACCAAGATTGTTCCCATAAAATTTGGATGCAGCAACAGCAAAAATATTTCCTGTCTCAGGTTCCATATGTAATAATAGGCAAGGGGGAAATAAAGCTAATACAACAAAACAATTTGAAAAAGTTTCCTATAATTAGCTATAATGAGGATTAAGGTACATTGTTTTGTCAGCTATCCTGGTAATCCATTTTTTATTATGCTTGTTTTACTCCCATCCATCCATCTACCCAGGCCATTTCATCATTTCCAGTTCTTATTTGGAATGTTGCTGTTATTATAAATTTTATTTTAAACCAAGCATATGAAAGAAACTAGAATCCATTCTAAAGGAGCTCTTCCAATATATCAACACCTGTTTTATTCATTTATTGATTGACTTTAAGAGACAAAACTTGTGGAGCCCAGAAGCCAAAGACTGGAAGTCAGAAGGCAAAACTCTGTTCTCTACTTTCCCACACCTCACTGATTGGGAGTTATCACGAAACTTCATCTTTTTGTATCATACTTCCCAATCTTTGTGCTTCCAGCTTGCTTTTACAATAGTCCTTGCATCCTCTCAGCAGATTCTGAGATGAATGAAAAGAAACCCAAATCAAACTTCTCCCACAAAGCATCACTGTGAGCCTCTATCCAAAGTGCCCTTACTTGTCCTAATATAGTTCCCATAACAAATGTTTTCAAGATAGTTCTGCAATTAATGCAACACATAAAAACCTCTGCAAACACATTTTTCTTTAAAAGACCACATTAATGAGAAATTTGATTGTCTCAACTAATTTATTTTTTTAATTTATCTTTTAAATTAACTAGAAATTTGTCCCAACTTATTTATTTTTTAAGTTTATTTATCTTTTAAATTTCACTTGAAATAGCACACACAAAAAAAGCAACCAACTCTTTTTCTAAAAATAGCTCCTCCGTTCTACATTTAAGCTATAAAATATTCTCTGGCTTTATCCTTATCACTTCTCCTAGACTGCAGTATAAATTATGCTATTCTAGTATGTCAATTATAATGCTTTGACAAGTAAACATGCTTAATGAAATAGCACATTGCTTAAAACACTGCTAAATTCAGTGCTTTCATCGGAACCACTATGAGAGATGCAAAAATTGTCATTAAGTTATCATTACCCTTTTGTAGTCACAAAATGCAGTCCCTCATTAATTTATCAAAATGCTCAGAATTAGATAAATTAGTATAGAAGGATTCTGAATTGTAGAGATTTTTAAATTTGTAAATGTCCTTTGAAAAATTAAATTAAAGAATTTTAATGAACAAAAATCTGTTTTTTCCTCATTCCCTGCCTTCCCCTTAAAAGAATTGTAACAAATGCACATAATATATATGTCTCATTCTATACTCTGAGTCTATAACCCCTCTAAGGAAATGTAGGTTCTTTGGAATCACAGTTGATCACTGCACTGATTAGAGATTTTTTTCCCCCCAATTAAGTGTTCCTTTTTTAGTCTTAGTTTTATTGGATATGTTCGTGCGAAACTTTTTAGTTCTATGTAATCAAAATTGTTTCTCTTCTGTGATCCTCTCTATCCCTTGTTTTATAAAGAACATTCCCCACCCATAAGCAGATCTGAAAGGTAATTTAGTTTTCCTCTGCTTTATGATGTGATTATTTTATATCTATGTCATATATTCATTTCAAGCTTTTCTTGGCATATAGTGTGGGGTGTTAATCAAAATCTAATTTTTGTTATGCTGCTATCCAGTTTTTCCAGAAATGTTTGCCAAATTGTTAAGTCCTTATCCCAGTATCTGGGGTCTTTGAATTTATAGAACACTATTAGGCTTATACTTCAAAGACATAAAAGAAAAAAGAATGTCCCATATGTACAAAATTGTTTATAGGAGCTTTTTTTTTCTTTTTTCCTATTCTCTTTTTTTAAAAAATTCAATTGAACTTTTAGTTCTGAATTCTTTCCTTTTTCCCAACCTCTCCCCCACCTTGAAAAGGCAAGAAAACAGTGGGAAACAGTAGGAAAATCCATTGACTGATGTCTCTGTTTTTCAACCTTCTGAGATGATTATTGCTTTTTAGTGTAGCCTGAGATCTGCTACAACTAGGTCCATTCCTTCCCACATTTTTCATTATTTCTCTGTTCCTACAAATGAATTTTGCTACTATTTTTTCTAGTTTTACAAAGTAGTCCTTTGGTGGCTTGATTGGTATGACACTGAATATGCAAATTAATTTAAGTATCATTGTCATTTTTATTATATTGACTTGGCCTACTCATGAGTAATTGATATTTCTCCAAATATTTGTGTTTGTTTTTATTTCTGTAAACAGCATCTTGTAGTTGTATTCACATAGTTTCTGTTTGTATGTTGGTAGGTAGACCCGCAAATATTTTACACATTATATAGTTATTTTAAATGGGATTTCCCTTTCCATTTTTTCTGCTGGATTTTACTGGTAACATACAGAATACTGATGATTTGTGTGGATTTATTTATTTCATTTGTGCTAACATTATTTCAATTAATTTGTTATATGATTGTCTAGGTTTCTCTAAGTACACCATTATATAATTCTCAAAAAACAGTAATTTTGTTTCTTCTTTGCCCATACCCATTCCCTCAATTTCTTTGTCTTCTCCTACAATAGCTAGCGTTTCTAGCATTATATCATAGAAATGGCGACAATGGATATCCTTGCTTCAATCCTGATCATTTTGGAAAAGACTATCTTATCGTCATTATATAAAGCTTGCTCTTGGTTTAGATGTATACTATTTGCTATGTTTTCTAATAGAAAGAATTTTATATATTTCTTTTGCTATTTTTGTAAACAATCTGTGCAATAATGGGATTAATTGTTCTTTGATAGAACTCACTTGTAAATGCTTTTGGTCCCAAGGTTTTTCTTTTGGGAGTTCACTTATGGCTTGTTCAATTTATTTTACTGAGATAATTATTTGAATTCTCTATTTCTTCTTCTGCTAATCTGATTATTTCATTTTTGTGAATATTCATGTTTCATTTATCAGTTTTAGTAGCAAATAGGCAAAAAAGTTTCTAATAATATCCCTTATTCTTTTTGTGCTGTGAATTCTCTTTTTTCATTTTTGATACCAATGACTGGGTTTTCCTCTTCTTAATCAAATTACCTAATGGTTTAACTATTTTATTTTTTAAGAGCATCTAGGTGGTACAGTGAATACAGCACCAGTCCTGGAGTCGGGAGGACCTGAGTTCAAATCCGGCCTCATACACTTAACACACACACACACACACACACACACACACACACACACACACACACACACACTAGTCATGTGACCTTGGGCAAGTCACTTAACCCCAATTGCCCTCCAAAAAGCAAAAAAAAAAAAAAAAGAAAGAAAGAAAGAAAAGAAAAGAAAGAGCTCATAGTTTTATTTATTAATTCAATGGTTTTTTGCTTTCAAAATTTTATTTTATTCTTTTATATTGAGTGTTTAATTTTGGTGTTTAATTAACATTTTTTAATTTGTTGGTTTTCTGTTTTTTTAGTTGTATTACCAATATGTCAATCTATTCTTTCTCTCTTTTGTTTGCTGAAAGTGTTTGTAGGTATAATTTTTCCCCTAAGGATTGCTTTGGCTGCATCCCAAAACTTTTGGGCAATTAGGTGGTACAGTAGATATAGTGCTAGGCCTTCACCTGAGTTTAAATCCAGTTTCAGACACTTATTAGTTATGTGACCCTGGGCAAGTTGTTTGACTCTGTTTGCTTCCATTTCTTCAACTGTAAAACCGAGATAATAAGAGCACCTATCTCCTAGGGTTGTTGTGAGAATCAAATGAGATCATATTGATAAAGCATTTAGCACAGGGCCCAGAACATAGGAAGTGCTTAATAAATGCATGTCTCCTTCCATCCTTGTCTTGTTGCCATTTCTAATGAAATTATTATTTCTATGGTTTGTCCTCTGACCCATAAATTCTTTTGCATCAAATTAGTGTCTTAGTTGGCTTTTAATCCTTTCTCCAATAGCCTTTATTTAAATATAATCTTTATTGCACTGTGATCAGTAAAGGATGTGTTTAACATTACTGCTTTTCTTCATTTGTGAGGTTTTTATAGCAATTTTGGAAGACTGTATAAAGATAGCATGCACAGCTGGTACATATGTATACTCTCTTCTGTTCCCAACCAATACTCTCCAGAGGTCTATCACATCTAATCTTCGTAAAATTTGATTTAGGTCCTTAATCTCTTTCTTGAGGTTGGTTTTTTGTTTTTTGCTTTTTATTGGTTTTTGTGGCTGTTGTTAGACTTACGTAGCTATGAAAAGGGTATATTGAATCACCAATACTTAGTTTTACTATTTCTTCCTGTAATTCATTTAGCTTTTCCTTAAATATTTTGCTGCCTTTATGTATATGTTACATATTGAAATTAATTATGTTAGCTATTGAAATTAATTCACTGTTAATTTTCAGCAAATTGCAGTTTCACTGACTCATTTAATTAAGTCTATTTTTGCTGTGCCTTGTCTAAAATGATTGTTCCCTGCTTTTTTGAGTTGAGAAAAAGCATAATAGATTTTGTTTTAACCTCTTATTTTAACTCTGTATCAATTTTTATGCTTCAAGTATGTTTTTTGTAAAGAACTTATTGTGGAATGCTACTTTCTAATCCATTCTGATGTCCTCTTAGTGATGATCAGTAATTTAGGTATTTCCCTAAATCCTATTCTCTTATAATTTTTTTCCTCTTTGCCATCCACTTACTTTCTATCACAAGATCTTATCCTTTCTTTTTTTCCTTTTAAATCCTTCTTCATAACTCCCCCCTCCAGACTTAGGGTTTGTTTTGCTTAAAACTGATTCCTGTTGGACTCTACTCCTCTTGTTATTCCTTGCTTTCTCCTGTCCTTGTTTTCCTGTTCCTTCCTTTTTCTCTTCCTGTTTGTTTTTTATACCAAGTTCTGTGTGTGTGAAAGAAAGACAGAGAGAGAAAGAGAAAGACAGAGACAGAGGCAGAGGCAGAGAGAATCTACACTCCTTTCTCCACTTCAAATGAAAGTCAAGATCAATTGATCCCTCATTCACACCTCATTCATATTTTTCTTCTACCTCAAAGTTCTGGATATGGCTATAATATTCCATTTGGTTCATTCTAATTTTCAACAAGTCTGTTACCTATCACTAAGGTTTCACACCTTTGTGATAGGCTACTAATTCTTCTAAGTCCCTCTTTTTTATTTCTCATTTCTTTTCCAATTCTTTCCTTTTTTGCTCTCATTTCATTTATATCATTTTAACTCTTTGGAAAAAAATCTTTTGCATCATTTCTTCTAGGAGTTTTCATTGATCTTGGGAGAAAGTTGTTTTTCTTTGAGAATTTGCTTAGATATGGGGTTATTCTCCTTTTCCAGGTTTGTGTCTTGGACATTCTTGACATCATAGAAGCTCTTTTTTTTGGTCTGTTTATTAATTTCTGGATATGACAGTGACCCTATTCCTTACCTAAAGTTCAAATCTCAGATCCCCCTTCCTCCAACAACTACCCAGAGACCCTGCTCCTTGGGCCCACATCTCAGATTATTTACGTTGAGGTCCTTCTCTTCACCCTCTGGGCTGAGTCTGAGGGCTGAGTCTAATTCCCCTACTCCAGGGATGGACATTAGAGGAACAGAGCTATGCCTGCTACACCAGGGACTAAACTGTGTGGTGATCAGAGATTTGAGTCATGCAGTTTCTGGGGAGGGAGCTACACTGCTTCATCCCACTCCAGTTCAACTTTTCAGGATTCATTTTAATTTTCAAAAGTTGTTCTGAATAATATCTAAATAATAATAATTATCTTCTGAAGGCTAAACTAATATTCAATAGATCTTCAAAGTAACATTAGACAATAATTTTTCCATCAGAGTATTTGCCTCATGAGCACTGATATTTATATACAACAAATAGAGCTGAACCATAATAGTTATATCTTAAAATTTTGGTCCAGCATTGCTACTCTCTATCAAGAACATATAAAGCTTCACATGCAAGTGGCTTGTGATTCAATAATCTTCCACTTATTAACATTTTAATCTCATACAATATCCTTCTAGCTCCATGTCTTTTCACTGACTATCCCCCATGCCTGGAATGCTCTCCCTCCTTAATTCTACCTCCTGGACTCACTGGTTTCCTCTAAGACTCAGCTCAAATCTCACTTTCTGTAAAAGGCCTTTCACAGAATTGCTCTGCCTACCACTATCCACCCCCTCCCCATTTCCCAGGACCCTATTGGAAGTAATCTCTGAGATTACTTCCAATTAATCCAATATTTTGTGCATACCATGTGCATAGTTGTTCTATGCTCTATGCTCTTTCCCTCATTAGAATGCAAGTTCCTTGAAGGCAGGAATGGTTTTTGCTTTTCTTAATATCTCCACTGCTTAGCACACTAGTGCCTAGTACATAATAAGCAATTAATAAATGATTATTGAATGACTCATTGATTTTTATTAACAACCTACGGAGCAATGATTTTGTCCACTCATTAATTTGTTTCTATTGTATGTCTTTGATATATGTTAGGCTATATGAGGTTTATAAAAATGAGATTAATCCGATATAACTCCTGAGCAGAGAAGGCTTATTTTTAAGGAAGACGATAACAGCTAATTTTAATATTCAACCTGTTCTTAGCAGCCCATAATCCAGGTGGGAAAATGAAAATGATGTTTCCCTTAAGGATGCTCACCTCCAAATGTCTCTGGTGGGAATAAATCAACACTGTGCCTGTAATATATAGGTACTCAATACCACCACCTCCAATTCCATTGTGATGTCTACTCCTTGAACTGCTATAGCAATATCATTGGTGCAGCTGTTCTGTTTGAGAAGTATGAAATCAACAGATTGAAAAGCACTGAGGCTAATAATGACCTTTGAAAATTATATTTAAGAACTGGACCTTGCTTTTGTCCTCCTGCTAGGTAAGAACTGATGTTCTGGAGACCAGATCTATAATAAAAACATACAATTTGTAATCAGGTACCATAAAGTGAATATTTGTCTTATACCATGCTGTTTCATAAACAAATAAAAATGGATTTTAAAACAACTATAGTTTCATGGAATTTAGAATTTCATCCCTCTAATTTTACAGATAAGAAAATTGTGGCCCAGAAAGGATAACCCAAGGTTACACAGGTGGTAAATAACCCAGCCAGGATTTAGACTTAGGACTTTTGAACCAATCTGGAGCTTTTTTCTACATCATTATATTCATCATTTCCCAGAATCACAGTTGGAAGAGAATAGTAGTTAGAAGAGCTCTTTGAGCTCAAATGTAAGTAATATGACCTAATCAACTATCTACTACTTTTCCCAAAATCCAATTTGCTATTTTGGAAACCAGGATTCATTAGCAGCCTAGACTCCGGTCAAAATTATCCATTCCATAAGTTTGCACATGGCATTTAGTAACAGCTAATCAGTGGTTCTATGAAAGATTTAAATATTTATATAATAGAATGTTGGCTCCTAGAAAGCAAGGACAATGTTCTTCATGGCTAATGGTAGAGAGAGGAAGAAAGATAAGTGAAAAGACTAGAACTGAAAATGAGGAAAAGGAAGAACACAGTAAAATATGCAACATTCAATTCCACACGGTTTGACACTATTTGTAAAAAGTCCCATGTGTTATGCTCAGTAGTCGAGTTCCAAGCATTCCAATGCTGCTTAATGAAGGTGCATATTATGTCTGATTATTAAACAAAGGTCTTCTGTATGGAATAGGGTGACAAATGGTCATTTTGACTGTGTACCCAAAATAGTCTCTAGTACTATAAGAAGCCCCACGATAAACAAGGCTAGTTGAAAGTTTATATTTATAATAAAAATTCATTCAATTTTTTTCTTCCCAAGAAACAATACTTCAACTATTTAAAATGAGTTATTTTAAAAGAAATAGACTTTTAAGCTTCATATATTTCAGCATTAATTACATTTTATTTTGTATTGAAGAACTTATATAATTTATGTTTCTGAGCATACCATGAGATTTAGGTGAATCTTATTATACATACTGGATATGTTCCTGAATAGTTGTATGTAAAATGAATTTATGTAAATCTAATAATATTTCAAATTCACTAAGGTAGTGGGGAATGTTATTTAAATAAAGTCTATACTGAATCCTGTCTGTCATATGAAGAAAACAACATTTCCAAAAATGTAGAGCATCACTGAATCAATTTAAGCTGATTTCTATGCCTAAAAATTAGTTTCCAAAAATATGTTCCCCTATAGGAAGGAAGGAAGAAAACAAGCATTTTAAGCATGTTCCAGGAACATAAGTATTTTACAAATAGCATCTCATTTGATCCTCATAACAACTCTGGGAGGTAAGTACTATTATTATCCTCATTTTATAATTGAGGAAACTGAGGCATACAGAGGCTAAGTGACTTGCTTAGAGTCAAACAAGAATCTAAGGTCAGATTTGAACATGCACCTCACAAAGGATGACACTCAAAAAGGTTTTCCTGACTCTAGGCCCTGTGTCATATGTCATAAACAAATAAAATTACATGTATAAAGTCCAGATGAAGTGAATACTGGATATACATACATACATAAAGAGACTAACTTGCAAATACTTTAAACTGCCAACAAATATGAAACTAAGACCTGAATCTTTATTAAAGGACTAATTTAAAACATGCAAAAATAGTCATGAGTAGCTTCTCACTTTACTAAGAATGCACAGAATATAAAAGATGGACAGAAATGAGTAAGCAGAACTTGTTTTTGGAAATTACTCTTTTTAATTGCTACAAAGTTTATTACTACTCTCCAATAACAAAGTTAATAAAACTCTACTGTTCTCCCTGAAGCTTTTATACCTAGAGTAAAATGAACCCACAAGGAATAAAGTTTTAAACATACATATATGGCACCATGACTTGAAAAGAGCACTAAAGAACAACAAAAGAAATTAGACAATATATCACAATCAAACATAAAATCCGGTTTAACTTTTAAAGCCCTTTATAAGCTGGCCCCACATTTCCAGTTGTCTTATATATTAGTCCCTCTATCTAGTCTATGATCCAGTGACACTGGCCTCCTTGCCATTTCTCAAACAAGACACTCCATACACAACCCTGTGCAGCTAGAATTCCCTCTTTCATCTCCATTCTCCTGGCTTCTGAGTTCCTTTAAGTTTTAGCTAAAATCTGCCTCTGCAAGAAGGCTTTCCTGATCCCCTTAATGTTAGTGCCTCCCATTTCTGAGCTTGTACATAGTTATTCGAAGGCCATGTCTCTGCCAGGAGATTGTGAGCTCCTTTAAAGTAGTTATCGTTTCCACCCGTTTTTGTATTCCCAACACTTAGCACAGTGCTTGGCACATAGTGGGGCACCAAATAAAACTTGTTGATTGACTGACTGGCATATTAATTTGGGCATCTGTTGCTCTGCAGCAAACAACAGTGAAGCCAGAAAACAACTCCTAGCATCTCAAAGACAATTAGTCTTTTTCTTATACAAACTCAAAGAGCCACAAACAGCAACATGCTAAAAAGAGAACATGTACCTCAGAAAGGATGACACTCAAAAACAACTATTAAAATCCATGTGTTATTTAATGAAATGGGTGTACTTTTTTTTAAATAGCATATTTTCCCCCCTATATTTCCCTGTTCCTTGTCATCTAGTTTAAAAGTAGTGAACTAACAAGTTTAGGCCTGTGTGTTAATGACACACAAGCAGGTTTGGAACTTGCTTTCCCAAACAACAATCTCAATTTTTTGCAGAATTTCATCTTTTTTTAAAGCAAATAGGTATACTTGTACATGTATGCAGATCAAATACAAATAAAAACTTTCACTGTCCCCTAAACAATTAAGTAACAAAAGAAATTATATTTGGCCTTCAAAGGAATCATAAATGTATGAAAGTGGTTATAACTGTTTTACATTTTCATCTGACAAAAATGTTCTTCTACATTGTATTAAAAGCTTTAGAAATCTCAAATTAATAAATTTAGAGGGTATAAAACTCAAGGAAGAGTATGGTCTTTTTACGTCAAATTTAAAACCAAGTAATTTGATTTAATGTTATTATTCCCAAACTATTTAATCAAGTTCAAGTTGTTCTTCCTTTTTTGCCAATTTTCAAAAGCCTCTTCTATTATGAGTCTATTAAGAGTCTAGGCTATCCTAAATGACTTTGACACTTCCAAAACCCAGGATAACTAGACAGTACATCTTACATGTGAACACATGTTGCATTGGAAGAAATAAGACAGCATTCTGAATGACAGCTGTCTTTCCAAGTTACGATGAAAAAAGTTAGGAAAAATAAATTTCAGGCATGCCCTGCTCTTTCTTCTCCTTTGTATTCCTGTACCTACCAGTTGAGAACTCGGCTGTCACTGAGCCAACTTCTCCAGAGGAGGCTGGGTTCCACTTGATCTGATGGCTGGACCCATGTTGTAGGGTTACCTTGGTCCGACAATCTTGTTCTTGACAACAGAGAGAACTTTTCCAGAGGCAGCATGAGATATAACTTCAGTAGCTGAAGTGGCTATTGTCCCTGTAGGAGAGAGTGCTAGCTGTTCAAAAGAGACTGTCTCAACGCTGGTAGACTCTTCTAAAGGGAAAATAAGGAAATACATATATTAAAACATCGTGGTGGGGGGGATATTTTAGCTTTTGAAATTTAAAAAAACAAACAAAACAAAACAACAACTTCAAAAACCAAAAATCACTGAAACCAATTGCACATCCTTTCTGGAAATTCAAGCAGATGTTTAATACCTTCCATGTGCTTCCAGGACCAAAAAGGCTCTGCTTATAATTTGCAATTATTTCATTTAATTTGTTAACCATCATGCAACAGTGCCCTATTGTGAAATAAAAATAAATAAATGGAACTGGGGCTCACTTTAAAGGGGCTTCATATAATTCAGAGATTTCGTGGCTATATTAATTTCAGAATTAGGACTGAGGTTTTTTAAATGTATGCCTCAAACGACACATTGTCAAAGCAATTAAGTTCATCACAGTAAACCAAATGAACAAAGCAAAAAACTGGCACTGAAGAAGATGGGGGGACGGGGTTGGGGAGGAATAGTATAACTACAGAAAGGGCAACCACTTACTTACTGGTAGTGTTTGTTTGGTGAAATGGAAAGAGTACTAGATTTGGAATCAAAAGATCCAGGTTCAAATCCTGACTGAAAACTGATCACTCTTGTTACTTACCCTCTTATTAGCAAAATGGAAAAAGCAGCATTTTCACCATCAGCCTCCCAGGTTGTTATGAAGAAACTGCTTTGGAAAACTGGGAAATCTTTGTGCTTTGTTATAAAGCACAAAATTTACAAAGTATTTTATAATTATTTTGTGACTACTTTAAAAACATTTTAAAAAATACTTTGTAAATCTTGTACTTTGTAAATTATGGGAGACATCATTATTAATACTATCTCAGATTATTCAGTGACATGTTGTCAGGGTAAGGGGCCTGGATTTGACATCAGAGGACCTGGGTTCCAATGCCAGACCTGTCACTCTCTGTTTGTGTGACCCTGGCCTCATTTAACCTCTCCAGGATTCAGTTTCCTCATCTCAAAGAGGTGGAGGGTAAAGGGGTAGAAAGTAATAATAATAACAATAACAATAGCATTTATATAGTACCTACTATGTGCCAGGCACTAAGTTATTTTTCTTTTTTTCTTTTATTTTTCGAGGGCAATTGGGGTTAAGTAACTTGCCCAAGGTCATACGGCTAGGTTTTCTTTTTTTTTTCTTAACAAATATTATCTCATTTGATCCTTATAACAATCCTGCTAGGTAAGTGCTATTATTGTGCCCATTTTAAAGTTGATGAAATTGAGACAAAGGTTTAAATGACTTGCCCAGGGTCATACAGGTCACAAAGTCCAGCTCCCCTAAGGAAGTCAGATTAGATCAGAGGTATCAAATATTCCACTGAGGGCCATTCCCTAGTCTGAAGGAGCCAGATAAAATGTAATTGGGAAACATTTAACAAAATATTCCATTTAACAAAATGGAAATACAATAGAACCTAGATAATGTTAATATATGATTTTCTAAGTTAATATGTGGCACAAGAGATCCTAATATAGGGTTTAGTGGCCTGATTTTTATCGGAGTTTGACACCATTGGACTAGATGATCTGTGCAGCTCTAAATCTACTACCTGTGTGACCTTGGGCAAGTCACTTAACCTGTTTGATTCAGTTTACCTGTAACATAGAGACAATAATAATATATACCTCAAGGCATTGTTGTGAGGATCAGACAATACTATAATTTTAAAGCTCTTATCACAGTGTCTGGCATATAGTAAGTGCAAATATAAATGTTAGGTATTGTTATTATTATCCTACTATTCAAATATGTTTTCCCTTCTTGGATATTTCCTCATACATTGAGAAAATAAAGGAAAAAGGCTTTACTCAAATAATTTCTGATAGTTTTTTCAATAAAAACAGCCTCACTACAAGCAATAGGCTTCTCTGAGGAGAACAAGCTTTGCTTTTTGATGGGACAAACAGAAAGTTATATTAAAGAAATAGCAACCTTCTAGGTAGCTCCCTATAGAGGCAGCTAGGTGGTCCAGTGGATAGAGTGTTAGTCCTAGGGACAGGAAGAGCTGATTTCAAATCCAGCCTCGGACACTTAATAGCTGTGTGATACTGGGCAAGTCGTTTCATCTGTCTGCTTCAGTATTCTCAACTTTAAAATGGGGATCATAATGGCATCTACCTCCCAGGGCTGTGAAGATCAAATGAGGTAATATTTATCAAATGAAATAATAATTAGCACAATGCTTGGCACATAGTAGGCACTTAGTTAATACTTGTTCCCTTCTCACTCTCACACCCCCAACCAGCTAACTCTCACTCTTTATTTCTGTCTTTCACATTTCTTCAACTCCCCTCACCCCATACCTCCCCACATCTCACCCTCTGAACCTGAGCTAGATGTAAAACAAGCAGTTGCTGGTCCTATCCTGAAGCCTGAAAACAAAGGATACTCCCTAAATGTGATTTTTAAAAATTCCTTTCAATCACTTAATAATCATCTCACTTTGCCTCTTTCTTGCAGAGACAGGCACAGTATAACTATTGGACAGTTCCAAGAGGCCCTCAGCAACAAGAAAAATTATTGAAATGAAAAAATTTTAGGCAACCTAGATTCCAATTAGCTCAGAAAAGATTCTTTAGTAAATGAGGATGAGAATCAGACAGGTTCATGAAGGTTGTCAAGAATATCAACTGATCAGAATCCAGGTCCTTGTACTATTTTTCCTATCCTTGGATGAAATACCAAGGAAGGAAAGGGGAAAAATTATGCAAATAAATACAGTAGTTTAGACAGCTGACCTACAAGGTGTCTCATCCACCTCCCAGTTTATCCACAGGATCATTTTTTTAAGCACAATGTATTTTATGAATAAACTTCTATACTTTTTAAATGGAGTTTTTCTCCTTTTGAAGTACAGCTCCAGGCAACTTCAGGTTTCCACAGTGCTAACCCCAGGCAGCAGCTGCTTTTAACTTCTATCTTTTATTTAAAAAACTTAATTGGAAGTTTTTGTTGCCAGAAGGAGTACTTCAAAGAAAGAAAAAAATTCAAAATTAATACTTTATGCCAGAGGTTAGTGGGGAAAGAGAGTAGAAAATTAAGAAAAGAAGGGGTTAATGATGTAATATAAGAAAAAGGTGAAAGGGAAGAGCAAGGCAGGGAAATGACTAAAGATAGGAAGGGAGGACAGACTCCATAGCCTTGAAAATAAAGATGAGGAAAAGGCTATATATTTATCATATTTTGCATACAGTAAAATTCTATATGTCCTGTTGACAATTTTCATGGTTTCTCTAACAGCCCAAAATGTGTTTTGTACTAATCCTATCCCTGGGCAAGTCATTTTCTCCATGTTTATATTCATCACATCCCTCAATCCTGGGTAAGTTATTTGCCCCATGTCTACACTTTCCTCAGCAGATCCCTCATAGCTCACTTTGTATTTCATAAGCGAGATACACTCCTATCAATTGCAAACTCTACCCCAGTCATAGCAAACTTAAGACTAGACTGAATATATCAATCAAGGAAATTATAGAAGTTATGACAAAACTTTGCACAGGGCCAGTAAGTCACCTGGAAGCTTCATTGACTGGGGGCAGCCAACAGCTAAGTGAATACGTTCCTTTCATCTCTCAGTTCATTCAGTCACATGATAAGTTGAAGAATATGGATTTACCTTCCAGCATTTCTTACAGATTTGTAAACAATAGTAAGAACATTGAGAGTTTCTCCTATCAGGTTAGAAAATTTAAGTGGGAAGATATAATATTGTGTTTCCTGATACTATGTTAGAAAGGATTGTACCCACCAGCTATTTCTAGGACAATTTCCAAATTGACATGATCTTTCGATGTACACATAAGATTCTTTACCAAATTGGAGAACTGATGCTATCTGATAATGACCTAGTTTGCTGCAATAGATGGCAAGGAATCCCCACCCCAAAATAATCTCATTAAGGTCTGTTCTCAGAAGCAAGCTGTCCTTCAACATTCTTGTATTATTAGAGGTAACATTGATAATGTACCTCAGTGAAAGAGGTGAAAAACAGCCTCTTACCACCTTTGGGCTCTTCTCTTTCCTATATGTGAGCAAGGCAAGAACTAACATGAGTTTCCAGGTAAAAGGAGAAGGGGTATCTGTTCTCTCTATCACCAGCCCACTATGTATCCGTGAATGCACAGACTTCTGTGTCTTCTCTGTTTATTCTTTCATGATCTTAGGTGAACAGGTATTCCAACAGGGATTCATCAAAGCTATCAGAGATCCAGCCAGGAACTAGGGCTAGTAGTAATAGGATCAAGTGAGGACTTGTGTAGGAGCCCAGTGACCGGCTGGACTCACCGCAGCAGTAGACTGACCCATTAACAGAGACATTGCGCCTCTCGAGGAACCAGCCCAGCTGAACAAGGAAGTGATTCTGGTAACACTGTACCCCAAAGTGAATTTGGTAGGGACTCTGTGAAAAGAGAAAAGGACTTCCAGGGCCAGCAATAGTATGGTATCCTTCTATACCACAAGTTCCCTACCTATGTGCCTCACTACCTTTGCACTTGAAGTATGAGCCCATGTGTGTGAAGAGGGAAAAGTGCATTCCCATTTGGGGGATATCTAGTAACTTTTATCTTTGCTATGCCTTTTCAATAAACAGTGCTTCAAAAAAAATGAAAAAAAAAACCTGGCACCAATAATGGAGGAAGGAATTTAACAATATTAAAGTGTCTGTATATGCCTAAATCATATTATGTTGTGACCTTGAAGTTCCCTTCCATAGGGCAGAACTGGTAATAATAGTAACAGAACAAAAATGTATATAATAATGTAAGGTTTACCAAGATTTTTCCTCACAATAACTTAAACAGGGAGTCAAAACTAATCAAATCAGGATTAACTAATGAAACCCTAGTTTCTGTGCCTTAACTTGTACATTTAGAGTAATTGCAATTAATGAGGCTATCTTCCAGAGAATCCTATATTTCAATGACCTGTCAAAAAAGGCCAGATTACCCAAGTAGATTGTCATTGTCTGTGTGTGGTTTTTGTTTGTTTGTTTTGTTTTTGTTTTTGTTTTTTTTAAGCAATTGGTGTTAAGTAACTTGCTCAAGGTTACACAGCTAGTTAATTTATGTGCGGGTGCTCATTTTCTGAGGCTGGAACCAATCCCGGGTCCTCCCAACTCCGGGCCAGCACTCTTATTCACTGCACCACCTAGCTGCCCCATGTCTGTGTGTTTTTAAGAAATATAAGACAATCTGAGAAATTCTACAAGAGAGGTCTACAAGACCTCTCTCTGTATACACTGTGCATTATTTTTTACCTATAAAATCAAGCATATTTCCATCTTACTCCATAAATATCCCTGATTCATAGATCTGGATTAATCCCATTCAAAGAAAGTGACTTTTACTCTTACAGTCTTTTATTCATCACTAGAAAAGCTGACAATCATACTCAGGTATATAATTGTCTAAAAGAATTAAATAATGCAATACGTTATAAAATAAAGTCATTGTCTAATTAGCTCTTGGCACTCTGGAACATGTCCACAACCTAACTACAGCCATCCAACCCAGTAACTGTACTGATGCCTATTACTATGTATAACTGTGAAACTCGATTCTTGTCTGTACCCTTGAAATTGAAATAAAATTTAATGAGAATCTTTGTTAATGTAAAAGAAAAAAAAAGTCATTGTAAAGCATTGATATATGCTACATAAATTTTCACAGTTAGTTATCAAAAATGATAGTTATATTCACCTTAAGGAAAGGTGCTAGATATGGCTGGGAAGATGACTTCAATTCTTACTATAAACAAGCTGTAGTTGTTCGGGATTGATTTTAGCATCCCAGAAAAAAAAGATTGGTAGAGTTTAGTAAACTTCTCTTCTTTTAACTACTTTTGGGGAAGAAAGAATAGACCACATTTAATATTGAGATCATAGGTGTGCACTAAGCTGTATCATAAAAAATTACCAATCTATTTGAATATTTACATCATGTCAATAGAGACACTTAAAGTTCAAATTTCCAGTGTAATCTATTTTATCTATTATGTATATTCTTTCTACATATAGTTCATTTATATAGGTGTATTTTTCCTTTATGCCTAGATCTTGAGCAAGCAAACTATAAGCAGATCTCTAAGGCTCTACAAAAACTGAATTTACACACACTGTCCACTTATCTCTGAATTATGGGAATGATAGCTGGAAAGTTTAATATTCTACAAGACAAATCAGAAAATCATGCACAGCTACATTTCTGCTGATTCAAACAAGCATTTAATCAAAAAGAATTTGTTAAGCATTTACTATGTACTATACACTACACTGGGCATGAGGGATATAAATACAAAAAATGAAATATTCCCTGCTCTCAAAGAGTTTATATTCTAACAAGAATAATTACAGAAAATTATAGGCTCTCTATAAATACACCATCTAAATTTATAAAATAAAAGAGCAGAAAATTCTAAGACACATTTCCCAACTTTTAGATAGTCTGATTGTTCCTTGTTCCAATATATTTGGATATGTATTTTCTTTAGTCATCAATCACATAGACTAGTAACTTGATGATTAAGGCTCTAACATTTTAAAAACCTTTGTAAAGTACTCATATGTGAAAATTCCATACAAATCACAAATGATAATATAATTATAATTCATAGATCTATTAAAATCAGAGCTGCCTCTCAAAAAATTAAAATAAAATTACATAAAACATATTTTGACTCATTTATGGGAGATTCAAATCATCACTCTGACAACCCCAAATTTAAAACATTATAGATAACTAGAATAACAAATCATTATAAAAATTAAAGATAATAAAGCTACAACTTTTGACATTCTAATATTTATCACAGGGAAAGACAAAATTAATAAACAAAATTGCCATTTTTATTTACCAAAAAATCTTGAACCAGAACTTTTACATTTCAAAATGATTCTGGGGAAGAAGAGTTATGGAAGGTGAGTTTAATAAGAGTAACTAAAAAGTTTTTGTATTTCTTCACATTTTCTTGCATTTCCCGTGAGAAAAAAGAAATAGGTCATGTACACATAACTATTCTATCACAATCGGTTCAATTAAAGAACAAATAAATTCAATATCATGATGCTTTCTACATTTGTATCTGTATGAATTGCACTCTATCTTAGCACTTAGGTGCTACTAACCTCACCCTCCACCTTCATTTATTAACGTTTTCATTTTGGGAAGAAGTCAGAGGGGTTACCCCACAAAAAGTAATACTGAATAGAATGTGAATCAGGAGCCATAGTGGATCTAAGAAGTGGATCTATTCTGCCTCTTCACTTACCCTGTCAGTACCTGCTTTTTGAACCCCTACCTGATATAGTGAGGGAAAAAGGCTATATTAAATATTAAAATTCCTTAAAAATTTTAAAAGAAAAGATTATTATTACATTTTAAAGTTGAAACTAAATTTGAAACCCAAGGGTCTGATTCTTACCCATACTCCAAGAAGAGCATGGTCTGGATCAGAGGTAGGGAATCTGAAGCCACAAGGTTATACCAAAAAAAAGTAAGGTTTTTATACACAAAAGCTAAAGGGAGGCTGATTTCCAGCCTTGAGCAGTACAAAAGTAGTCCCTGGAACAGGAGAGAGAAATAGCTTGGATTTTTATTAGTGTCTGTGCAGTGGTACTGGGAAGATAGGGTGATGGTGGATGGCTGCAAGGCTTCGTTAAAGTTTGAGTTTTCTCTCCAGTGATGATGCCTGAGAAGCTGTGGCTCCAGAGGCCACAGTTGTTTTACTTAAGTTTGGGGTACCTGTTTTAGCAACTGAAACCTGTTTTTAAAAATCAAGAAAGTGATCAAACCATTTGTCTCTTATTCCTTTCTCGTAACTTCATGTTCAGTCAATTTTGCATCAACATATTCCCTAGACTCATACTATAAATCAACGAGCCTTTGTTAAGCACTGACTAGGCAGCTAGGAGGTGGGCCTAGAGACAGGTCAAGTTCAAATTGGACTGCAGGTACTTGCTAACTGTGTGACCCTGGGCAAGTCTAAACTTAACTGCCCTCTGCCTCTGTTTCCTCAACCATAAAACAGAGATAATGATAGCACCTACTTCCCAGGGTTGTTGAGAGAATCAAATGAGATAATAATTGTAAAGTGTTCAGCACTGTGTCTGGAAATTAGTAGGAGCTTAATCAATACTTATTCTCTTTCCCCTTTCCTCCCTACTATGTTCCAGACATTATGTTGGGTAATGGGGATATAAAAACTAACATGAAATGGTCCCTGCCCTCAAGGAGCTTTCCTTCTTTTTTGTTCTTACTGCCACCAAGCTAGCCCCATCATCTCACAGCCAGATTACTGCAAAAACTTTCCTATGAACCCTTCCTCATTCAGATTTCTCCCCTGACTTCTCTAACCGTTCTATCTCTCCCGCACAACTACAGGTGAATCTTCCTAAGACAGTGACTTACTTCATTACGCAACTGTTATGTTCAGAAATTTTAAAGAGCTCCTAATTTCATTCCCTATATCAATGAAATCACTTGTCTAGTCCTTATCCCTACTAATATAAAATATTCTTCCTGGTTTTCAAGTCTCCCCATAACCTGGGCCTCACTTCTCTATCCAAGCTATTTCCCACTGATTTCTAAATAAAACACACCCAATTATAGTCACCCTAATCACCTTTCCCTTTCTCAAACATACTACACTCATTTTGTTTTCATGCTTTTGCTCCAGTTATTCTCCACTCCCGAAATGCTTTCTCCTCTCCCTAGCATATATCTTAACACTACACATTCTTCAAGACTCAACTAAAGTTCTACTTTTTACAGAAAGTGTCCCCTAACTATACCAATCTCTACGCATCTCTCTCCCTTTTCAATTCCTATAACCCTTATAACCTGTAATATGTAATTTGGCATTTAATTTCAAATATACATATATATATGGTTTGTAGTTTTACAATGGAAATGAAAATGCTCATTTTACTTGGTGTTGATTAAGAATTTTAAAAAATAAAATGTAAAAAAAAAAGAACACAGTGTCACTATGATATTAACAAGGAAAAAATACAGAATATTAATGAAAATTAGATATGGTTGCATAACCATCATTATTTCAAGCATCTGAAATAGTGTCTTTCCAAACAGACTAAGTTCTTTAGTGCAAGGACTATACAGCTTGTGCTTTTTCCATATTTTCCATGGCACTTAAAACATAGGTATTCAATAATCACCAAAATGATAGGTTGACAATCAAAAATCCAATTGTAATCAAGTTACATGAAACATTTATTCTAGGAAAAAATATGACATAAATAGTAATGTTCAAGTAAAGTTTATCAGATTTACTTTATTATTACAATAATAAAAGCAGGTTCATCTAGAATTCTACAAAACCGAACTCTCAATTAACAGGCATTTCTGCAGAGTGGCTATATATACATACATACATATATATGTTTTATATATATGTAACATATATATACACATATATACATATATGTGTGGACATATTTGTGTGTATGTATATATATAAAGTTCATGTGAGAGAAGGGAAGCAAATAGGTTTTTTCCCTTTTTAGAAATGAAATGTGATGGAAAGACGATAGGCATCAATAAAGCATATTTTTTAAAAGTTTCTACAGATCTTTTCCATCTTTGAGCTGTTTATTGTCCTCCCGGTTTCATTTTTAAAAATCTTTAGGATAACTTTACTTAGTTGAATCTCTTACCAAACTTTTTAAATTGTTTTTCCTTCCACAGCTTATTAGTGTTTTATGAAGTGACATTGCCATCACTCTCTTCCATCCTCTCTAAGATTTAGTTCTTCTAGCAGTATGTTCACTCAATCACTGGAAAAGCATCTCAGAGTACCAATAGCTAAGGTAATCTTATAGATAGCCTAAAAACTATGGGGTTCTTAGCATGTTCTACATCCTTTTCTGCCCCTTCACCACCATCACTGCAAACATGAAAGGAGATTACACAGGACTCAGAGTTGTTTTCAGCTAAGCAGAAGGATGGCTCATAGCTTCTTTTCCCCGCCAAGTATTATCTATTTTATTTTTTTATTTTTCTTTATTTCATTTTTAATTTATAGAATAAAACAAGCATTTCCATAACATAGTATAATAAAAAAAAAAGATAATGGCACATGAAACTGCAAATGTATTGTGTACAACTTGCTGTTCCTTTTAAATATAAATCATGTAAATATATGCAAAATCTTTCTATACATACTTCTATTTATCAATTCTTTCTCTAGATGCAGATAGTGTTTTCCTTCATAGGTCCTTTGTAGTTAGTTTGGATATTTATAATAGTGAAATGACTTAGTCACTCAAAGTTCTTAAAATAATAATGCTATTACTGTATACAATGTTCTCTTGGTTCTGCTCATTTTACTCTTCATTATTTCATGCAAGTCTATCCATGTTTTTCTAAGATCACTGAGCTCATCATTTCTTGTAGCACAGTAATTTTCCATTACAATCATATACTACAACTTGTCCAGCCATTCCCCAATTGATGTATATCCCAAAAATTTCCAATTTTTTTGCCACCACAGAGAGAGCTGCTATTAATATTTTAGAACATACAGGTTCTTTTCCTTTTTCCCTAATCATCTTTGGAAATAGACCTAAGCAGTGTTATTACTGGGTCAAAGGGAATAAGTGGGTAGTTTAATAACTCTTTGGCCATAATTCCAGATTGCTCTCCAAAATAGTTGAATCAGTTCACAATTCCATATCCCCCCCAATCATTTTAACCAATCTGACAGATGTAAAATGATATCTCAAGGCTATTTATTATTCTAATCAATAATGATTTAAAGCATGTTTTCATGTGACGATTAATTGTTTGATTTCTTCATTGGAAAACTGCCTGTTTATATCCTTTGACCATTTAACATTTAGAGAATGATTTGTATTCTTATAGATATGACCAAGTTCTTTATAAATATGAGATATTAAACCTTTATCTGAGAATCTGTTTATAAAAACTTCCCCTAATTTTCTGCTTTCCTTCTGATCTTGGCTACATTTGTTTTACTTGTACAAAAACTTTTTTTTTGGAGGGGCGATTGGGCTTAAGCGATTTGCCCAAGGTCACATGGCTAGGGGTGTGTGTGTGTGTGTGTGTGTGTGTGTGTGTGTGTGTGTGTGTGTGTGTATGTATGTTAAGTGTCTGAGGCCGGATTTGAACTCAAGTTCTCCTGACTCCAGGGCTGGTACTCTATTCACTGAGCCACCTAGTTGCCCACAAAAACTTTTTAATAGACTGTAATCAAAAGTATCCATTTTTACACCTAACTTTGCTCTTTAACTCTTGTATATTCATAAATTGTTCACCTTTCCATAAGTATGATAAATAATATGTTCCATGTTCTTCAAATTTTCTTGCAATCTCTCTCTTTATATCTAGATCACACATCCATTTTGACCTTATCTTGATAAATAGCGCAAGATATTGGTCTGTGCTCAATTTTTGCCATACTGCTTTCCAGTTTTCCCAACAATTTTTACCAAATAATGAATTTTTATCCCCAAATGTTAACTTTTTACACTTGCCAAATACAAGGTTGCTATATTTATTTGCTGCTGTAAATTGTATGGCTACTCTGTTCCAATGATCTACCTTTCTATTTCTTAGTACCAGATAGTTTTGATAATTACTGCCTTATAACATAGTTTAAGATCTGGTATTGCTGAATCTTCGTCCTTTACATTTTTTTCATTAGTTTCTTTGACATTTTTACCTTTTTGTTCTTCCAAATGAATTTTATTATTTTTCCTAATTCAGTAAAATAATTTTTGGTAATTTAATTAGGATGGCATTGAATATATAAATTAATCTAGGTAAAATTTTCATTGTTAGTATGTTAGCCCTTCCTACCCATAAACAACTAATATTTCTCCAATTATTTAAATCTGATTTTATTTGTATAAAATTTTTTTTACAATTTTGTTATATAGTTCCTGGGTTTGTTTTGGCAAGTGTACTCCAAGATATTTTATTCTGTCTAGAGATATTTTAAGTGGGGTATCTCTTACTATCTCTTCTTGCCAGGGTTTTGAATGTGATATATAATTATACTATTGATTTATGTATATTTACTTTATATCCTGCCACTTTGCTAAAAGTATAAATTGTTTCAACTAATTTTTTAGTTGAGTCTTTAGGATTTTCCAAGCATATCATCATATCGTCTGCAAAAAGATATAGTTTTATTACTTCATTCCCTATTCTGATTCTTTCTATTTCTTTTTCTTCTCACAGCTTCTTCTTGGAGGGGCAAATCAAGGAGCTAGCCAGTGGAATAACCCTTACTATGTGGCAAAGGCAACTAGATAAATCATTTTATGGAACATTTGGCCATTTCATTCAGCGATTATGGAAAATATTTGCAAAAAGACTATCAGGAAGCTTATGTCCCAACATCTATTCCAAAGGAAGAAGAGGTAGATAAATTCTACAAAGAACTCAATAATATCCTCCAAATTTAATCAGTAAATATTTTGATACTAGGTGACTTCAATGGAAAGGGAAAAATAGGAGAGGTTAGTGAGAAATATGAGGGAAAATCTGATTTAAGAAGAATGAGAAATACCAAAGACTTACCAACTATATAAAAACCTCATACTTATAACTCAGTATACTTTGTTCAAAAAAAGAACTAGAAGGCACTGGAGATAGAGAACCTTTATACAGCACTTTGAAGATTTACAAAGGGGTGGTTAGGTGGCACAGTGAATAGAGTACAAGCCCTGGAGTCAGGAGGACCTGAGTTCAAATCCAGCCTCAAACACTTAACACTTCACTTACTGTGACCGTGGGCAAGTCACTTAATCCCAACTGCCCTGCCTTCCCCCCTCCAAAAAAAGGCCAAAAAAAAAAAAGATTTACAAAGTCCTTTACATATATGATCTAATTTGATCCTGACAAAAACCCAGTGAGGTGGGTGCTATTATTATCCTAATTTTATAAATTAGGAAATTGAGGCTGAGAGGATAAATGTGTCCCAAGAGCCACACAGCTCATAAGTGTCTGAGGGAGGATTTAAACTCAGGTTTTCCTGACTCCAAGTCTAACACTCTATCTACTGTGCCACCTAATAACATTACTTTTTTCTCTTTACTCTGGGCCTTTTATTTCACCTGTCTTCCTTGGATTTCCATGGCCAAATAATTTGTCGACAAGTACTCAGTTTCTTAATAAAGATAATGCATACCTAATCAACACCAAACATATTTGCTTTTCCCAAGCAAAAGCTCTCCCCTTTCTGGTGCTTTGAGTAAAGGGCTATATAAATGGGAGTTACTCTATATTCTTGTCTCCAGTCTTCGTCCTAACATATTCTTCATAATGCTGTTTCCTATTGCTTTGCTTTTGTTAAGCTGTTTTTCAGTAGTATCTGACTCTCTGTAACTCCATTTGGGATTTTCTTGGAAGAGTCACTGAAGTGGTTAGTCATTTCCTTCTCCAGGTCATTTGACAGATGAGGAAATTGAGGCAAATAGGGTTAAGTTGACTTATCATGGGTCACATAGCTGGTAAGTGTCTGAGGCTGGATTTGAATTAAGGAAGATGTCTTCCTAGTTCGAAGCCAAGTGCTCTACCCACTTTGCCACTAGTTGCTCTACTGCTTTGTACAATACCCCAAAATTCAAAAATTTTCAAAAGCTTTTGGCCACCTTCAGAATTCAAACACCCTGACCACAATATGACCCATATATACCTCTCCAAACACTATCTCCTATTCCCCTACATGAACTCTCTGATTCAATCAATCTAGTTTATTTTCCCCTAATCCCACAATGAGTATTTTTCATCCTCTTGCATTTGATTAGACCATTTTTCCTATATGCAACATGTAAATAACATCCTTTTTTCCCCCTCTGTTTATCTAAGTTTCACCTGTCCTGTGAGGTCCAGTTCAAGATTTTCCCAGCCCATGGTACTTTCTCCCTTTTCTGATCCCTTATCCATTCTACTTCTTTGACACTTAGCACATTACTTTATACTGTACATACATATATGTATATATAATACACATACATATATGTATAATACATATATAGCTGTGTGTAATATGTACACATATGTTCGTACATGCATACACACATTATACATATAAACTCACAAGGGCAACAGGAGATGACGTCAACACCGAAACCAGGAAGACCTGGCTGCCTCTGTCACATCATGGCTGTGTGATCCTGGGTCAGTCACTCATCCTCTTAGTGCTCTAGGCAATTCTCTAAGACTGTAAATTGCAAAGAAGATACCAATCTGCATTAGTAGAGAGAGTTTTTCCTCTCATGGGAATCCTCTGTATTAATGAAATCACAGGTCCAGGTCCCTATGTGTCCATAGCCTGTGTGCATATATATCTATGCATACATGTAACAGCAAGCAAAGTGGGACTTTTTGCTGTTTTTCTGTGTGTGTTATTCCGTTTCCCAGGCTCAGTCTTACATGCCTCTGTGCTGATCTAATCAGACATGTGCAAGTGTGCTCTACTCAATCAGATACATACATGTGGGCTCTAGCCAATCAGATGCTGAGTAGAACTGCATATAAAGAGAGCCAGTATTAAGAAAGCAGGCATTAAGGGAGCCAGTATTGAGAGAGTAATACAGTGTTCAGAGAGAAACTGATTGAGTGGGTGGAGAGAGGAGACCTCTAAGAGTTGGGAGACATCTGAGAGCAGAGAGGAGACCTCTGAGAGCTGGAAACAGACTTGAGAGGAGAGACCTCTGAGAGTGGAGAGGAAACCTCTGAGAGCTGGAAGCAGACCTCTGAGAGTGGAGAGGAGACCTCTGAGAGCTGGGAGGAGACCTCTGAGAATGGAGAAGAGACCTCTGAGAGGGGAGAGGAGACTTCTGAGAGGAGAGAAGACCTCTGAGCTGGGAGGAGAACTCTGAGAGTTGAGAGGAGACCTCTGATGGCAGAGACTTGCTGAAGGAGTCTCTGAACTTTGAAAGTGAATAGAACTGCAGGGCAAAAACCTGCCCATGGAAAGAAAGCTTAACTTAAGCCCCTTTTGAGAGCTGTTAAAGTGAGCTAAGTTGTTAATACAGAGCTTCTGTACTTTGGCAGTGAATTGAGATGACAGAGCTAGTGGTTTGTGTCAGTATTGTTGTTGCCCTGTTAAGTTTTGTGTTCCCAGAAGCAGAAGCTGCTGGCAGAAACCCCTGGAACCTGCTGTTGGGCAGGAGCAAGTAGAGCTTGGAGTGGAACAGTCCCCGTGAACTGAGACATGGAATAGGAGCAGAGAGCTGCCTATGTGTGAAGGCAAGAATTGGGAAAGGTCATCCCACAGAGGAAAAGTCATGGGACTTGGAAGTCAACCTCAAGTTAAGATGAAAGAGGACTTTACTTAGAGACTTAGTATTTACTAAGAAGATTGCTCTTACAGTGACCTAGGGGTGGCTGGTGTGGTATTTTCTGCTACCATTTAAGAATGTGTTGTACTAGGGAAGACACTAGCCTAGGACCCCCTGGTCATGTAAACAAGTATTTTGGGGGAATGCTACTGAATGCAATGACATATGTTATTTGCCAAATGACATACTGAATGTTATGATAGATATAGATATATGTATTGAATGATATGTTTTGTTTAAGGATATTGCTATGAATGTTATACTATACTTTATTGAACAATGTTTAGTTCTGAATAAATATAGAGTTCATTATACTATGTGATTAGACTCTTAAAATTATTCACAGCAGCAGTCCTCAGGTGTGCTGCCATGATTGGTGTTACAATATGTATCCTGGTTCTCCAACTAGAAATATAAGCTCCTTGAGGGTAGAAACTCTATCTTATTCCACTTTGTATCTCTGGTACCTAGAATACTGTAAGTATTCAATTAATATTAGTTTTTGATGACAAAACACAGACTTCAGCTCAACCCCCTAAATTTATTGACACATCCTTAAAAATAATCAGTTATTATTGGTTAATTATTTCCTGAATCCTCTGACAGAATATAAACTTCTTAAGCTAAGGACCAACTTAGTTTTTTTAAAAAAACATATTTCCGCATCAGTCATGATTTAAAGAAGAATTAGAACAAAAGGGAAAAACCATAGGAAAAAGGAAACAAAAAAAAGAGAAAATTGTATGCTTTGATTTGCATTCAGAATCCATAGGTTTTTTTCCTCCGGATATCAACAGTATTTTCTATTATGAATCTTTTAGAATTGCCTTAGGTTCTTGTATTGCTGAGAAGAATTATGCCTATCAAATCTGGTCATCACACAATGTTGCTGTTACTATATATAATGATCTCCTGGTTCTGCTCACTTCATTCAGTATCAGTTCATGTAAGTCTTTCCAGGTTTTTCTGAAGTCTGCCTGCTCATCATTTCTTAACAACAGTATTCCATTACATTCATATACCACAACCTGTTCAGCCATTCCCCAATTAATGGGCATGCCCTCAATTTCCAATTCTTGGTCACACAGAAAGAGCCGCTATAAATATTTTTGTACATTTATTTTATTTGTACATTTATAAATATTTGTGGGTCCTTTTCCTATTTTTATGATTTCCTTAGTATTGCTTGGGTCAAAAGGTACTATGGGCATAGCTCCAAATTGCTCTCCAGAATGGCTGGATCAGTTCACAACTCCACCAACAATGCAAGAGTGTTCCAATTTTCTCACATCTTCTCCAACATTTATCATTTTCCTGTTTTGTCATGTTAGCCAATCTGAAAGGTGTAATGTGGTACCTCACAGTTGTTTTGATTTGCATTTTTCTAATCAATAGTGATTTAGAGCATTTTGACCACTTTAGTTATTGTTAGCACCTGAAACAATAGTGTACATAGTAAGTCCTTAATGAACATGCCTAAAAAACTAAATGACTTACATATTTTGGTCTAACTTTCATGGATAAAGTAGAAAAAGAAAGGCAGAATAAGTTTGAATTAAAAAGCATGGGAAATTGTTTTTATAGCCTGCTTTCTTTTTTCTCTCTCTACAATCATAAATACAATTTAAGTAACCCTTGCAATGCATAATGGCCTATGAAAAGGGGGTGAAATGGAAGTTCTCTGTGGTTGCTGAAGAGTGTTGATTATTAAATTTTTTTTTTTTTGCTTTTTGGAGGGAAATTTGGGGTTAAGTAACTTGCCCAAGATCACACGGCTAGGTTTTTGTTTGTGTGTGCGTTAAGTGTCTGAGGTCGGATCCGAACTCAGGTCCTTCTGACTCCAGGGCTGACGCTCTACTCACTGCGCCACCTAGCCGCCCCTGATTATTAAATTAACAAAAGGAAAGAGGGTCCTTTCAGAAATATTCTCTTGAGGGGCCTAGAATTTTGAAAAGAGTTGAAGGAAATAGCTTTATAAACTCTTATCTCCCAAAGCCATAAGTAGAAGAATGAATAAATGAGCAGAAGAGACTACACATTTTCCTACTTCTTGGTGCCCTCCACTACCCAGTTCTCTAGCAATCCAGTTCCTAAAAAGTGGTGGTACTCAGTAAATACCTGCAAAACTTGCTATTCACCAAGGTCTATTCTATCATCCTCCCCTATCTATTTACAAACCAACTAAAAAGAATCTGTGTTGCTGCATACACAAGTACTTTAGAAAGTCTAATATGCTTCTTCCATATACACTAGGATACACACATTAACGGATATGGCCTTTTTTAGTCATCTTCCCACTGAAACTCTCTAATTCTGGGGTAACAATCTTTTTTTGTGTGTCAAGGATCCCTTTAGCAATCTGATAAAGTCTATAAACCCCTTCTCAGAAAAAAATGTTTTTTTTTAATGTTATAAAACAAAATACAGAGGATTACAAAGAAAACTAATTATATTAAAGTATAATACAAAAATACTTTCCCAACCAATTTCATAGACCCCTAAAACCTATCCCTAGATTCCTTAGGGGTCTGTGAAACCCAGATTAAGTACCCCTGAGGTATATCCTAATTGTAAAGAAAATCAAACTTGAATAGCATGACCACTGTTCAGGATGGCCAGTATATCAAACCAGCAAAAGTGACAAAACCTTATTGTATATTAAGCAACTATGTTAGTAGATCTTTTTGTGCTTTACTCTTTAGTTCTGGCTATAAGAGTAAAAACTGAAAAGCAGCGCGATATAATAAAAAGAGTATTGGATTTAGAATCTGAGAATATCGGGTCAAATCCCAGCTCTCCCACTTAATATCTGTGTCACCTTGGTAAATCACTTAACTTTTTTTGGTCCCAATTTCCTCAACTATAAAATGCTAGGTTTGGATTAGATGACCTCAAGGTCCCTTCCATCTCTAAAACCATGATCCTATGAGAACAAATGAACTACCTCTTAAAAGTACCTTGCTAAAAATATGAGGTTTTAACTACATATAAAAGTTTTGAAGAAGCAATACAATCTTCTTCCTGAGCTGATTTAAAATGTAGTATCTATTTCTGAGCAATAATTAAACTGTTTTCATAATAATGATTCTTAATATTGATCTCAGTTTCAGTTTTAGAATTTATAATGGTAAATACAGATGTGGCCAGTTCTCCAATTTTATTCTTCCAAGTCTGATATGGAATTTGCTTTTTTAAATGAAAAGGAAACACTGCCCCCAGAAGCATCACACAATCATCATTTAGGACACCCATGTACCTGAGGCTTATGCACAGCATAAGACAAATGGTGATATTTAGCCCTACCATCAAGCTGTAACAATCAATCTCTATGATAGGAGTCAATGTCGAAAGATAGTTACTCAGATGTGAGCAAAAACTTTTCAAAAGCACATGAAGTAAGTAAAAATGTAACTCTCTAAGGTTGTGCCCAACATTCTTATATTTAACAGTGAAATCTCACAAAACATAATACTGCTAAAACTATAGATAGATAGATAGATAGATAGATAGATAGATAGATAGATAGATATGAAAAACAAGTTAATTGCTGAATATAATGCCTAAGAAAGCCATCATCTATTTCATAGAGCTAAAGCTAACATAAATGCTTGAACTACAGCATAAAGAGTTCTCCAACAAGTAAAAAGGCTCTCTAGACAAAATACTAAAACAAGCTTTAGATTTTGTTGGTCATTATCCACATGAAGTTTATTGCTTTTTTCCTAAACTTCAGAACTAGAGAAATGTAGTCATTTTTAGAGACTATCAGCATATTCTTCAAAGCGAAAGCAAAGAGTCTTTATTGCTTTTTACATAATACAGGTTGTAATAAGCTTTCACAGCTTTAAAACTGCACTAATATTTTTGGGACACCCTCTACTTAATGTTTGCTGTAAGAAATACAAGTGGCTATTTCAATGCATATGAATAAAATCACACTCATTTATGCAATAAATTATTCTATCTTCCTCATATCCTTGCCCTCTGCTATATATTTTAGCTATAACTTGCAATAAAAATAGTCCTAGGCATACATCAAACCCATTATTTTTAATGGTCTATTTTCATGTAAGGAGATAAATCTAATAATATGCTATTGAATGAAGTCACATCCCAGGTTTCACTATGAAACTATAGCTAGAACACAAGTGTAATTTAACTGCATGTAAATTTTAAAGACTACAACTTAAAATTTATCATGTGGAAGCAAATAACTATGACAACTTGGATGTTCAGTTGCAGATAATGCAATTGCCAGTATCAATCATGATCCCGTCCTGGCTTCATGCAAGAAATTCTTATTAATATAACAAATCTAAATACAACTTATGTCACTCTATTATAAAAGAAAATCCATAGCAAACAGCACCAGTTTTTCTCTAGCCAGGGTTCTCTGGCTCTGGTGTTGAGAAATGAATAGTTTTGTAAGGAATTTCAACACAGGGCAGTTGTGTGCCTCTGTAAAACAGACACAGGGTGAAGAACGAAGATACATTCCAAGGCAAAGCCACGAATCAGATCACCATGATGGTGTACCTGGATTGCCCCTCTATACTGGAAAGACTAAGATTGGAAAAGATAAGAATGTTAGGAATGATATAACTGTCTTCAAATAAATGATGGGTTGTTACATAAGTAGAAAGTAGCCAGTTATCTATTTCCTAAAGAGGAAATTGAGTATCTACACAGCATGATGGATAACTTAAATATAAAATAGACCACTTGAGAGAGGCAGATTGGGAAATTCCCTTCCAATTCATTCAATAAACTTGGGGTCTGAGAATACAGGAATGAAAGCGTACAACCTGTACCCTCATAGAGCTTACAAGGTAACAGCTTGTAATATAAGCACATCTTTTAAATTAAGAAAACAATTCATCCCTCTGAAATTAAACTTGGTCCTTCAAGGTTACAACTATTGGGAGGGTCAATTTGAACAATTTAAGATCACTTAAAACAAGATTATGTGACACACAAGCTATTAGATCTATTAAAAAATCATAAAAATCTAAAATGAAATAGAGTAGTACCAGTTAATAACATGAAAGAAAACAATGTTATGTATCTTACATGTTTCTATTTTTACTGTAAACTTAATAGTTATAAAAATGCAAACATTTTAATAAAGTAGAATAAGAAAAATGACTGGAAATGAGAAATTCTATTACATGAAGTTTGTTTTGTCCTTTTAAGAAATATGTATTAAATTTAACAAGGTAGTAACAAAATCACTTCTGTGTCCTCTTCTGTACTTTTTACAATGTGAACCACATGAAAAAAAAATATGTGGCACAGTTTTAAAGAAGGTAAATTTCACTTTGTTTAGTCCTGAAAATCACATTTTAAGAAATACATTGAAAAGAGAAAGAAACCAGGGATAGTGAGGGGATTTGAAACTATGTCATATGAGGATCAGCTGAATGAAGGAGGGATAGTTAACCTGCAAAACAAAGAAAAAGGAAAGGCTTGGCATATATATAAACGTTAACTATCATCACTATCATAATCCAATCACTGATCATGCTGCCCTTACTCTTACTCATGTAATGATAAACAAAGATGGAAAAAATCATGGAAACAAGTTGACTAGGTCTACTACAAATTTATGTTCTGTAATCTCAACCACAATAAGGCAATCTTTTTTTATACTGATCCACTAACTGACTCACTATCCCATTCACCACCGTTGGTTCTCCAAACCTTTTCAACCCTCCCATGGTTTCTCCTCCCTCCACCCTCTTCAGCTGAGAACCTTACATTTCACTGAAAAAAAAACAACCCAGTACATTCACTTGAAAGCTCTGTCTTCTCCCCCCTCCTCCTCATCTCACATCATTCAGATGTTTTCCGCCACTATCTGTGCATTCTCCTTGTCTCAAGGTCCTTCTAGCCAAGGGAAATCCTTCTACATGCACAAGTGACCCCATTCCATCTCATCTCCTTTAGCAAGCTGGAGATGAGATAGAATGGGATCATTCCCCCACTCTCTCACTTTATTTTCTCCCTGTCTACTGGCTGCTTCTTTACTATCTACAAACATGCCCAAGTCTGCCTCATCCTCAAAAAACTCTCACTTGATCCATCCATCTCTGCTAGCTATCATCCTATATCCCCCCTACTTGTCGCATCTAACTTTCTCGAGAAAGCTATCTACAACCAGTCTTCACTTCCTTTCTTCTTATTCTCTTAACTCTCTGCAATTCAGCTTCTGACTTCCTCATTCAACTGAAACTGCTCTCTTCAAAGTTACCAATGATCTCTGAATTGTCAAATCTAATGGCTTTTTTTCTTTTCTCATCCTTTTTGATCTGTCTGCAGCCTTAGAAACTGTCAATCACCCTCCTCTTGATGTCCTCTTCTAAGTTTTCGTGACACTACTCTCTCCTAGTTCTCCTTCTACCTGCTTATTTAGTCTTCTTTGCCAGATTTCCATCCAGATGATGATCGTTGAGTGTGGGTATTCCCCAAGGACACCTCTTCTGGACCTCTTTTCTTCTCTTTCTATACTATTTCACTTGGTTATCTTATCAGTTCCCATGAAGTCAATTATCATCTCTACACTGAGGATTCTCAGACCTCTTTATTCAACCCTAACCTCTTTTTTGGCCACCAGTCTTGAATCTCCAACTGCCTCCACATCTTTCTTCATTCACTATTACTATTTGAGGGCACCACCATCCTGCTAGTCACTTAGGCTCACAACCTAGGTGTTAACCTTAACTCCTCATTCTCTCTCATTCTTTATATGCAATCAGACACTAAATCCTGTCATTTTACCTTCATAATATAACATCTCTCCTGTATTTTCTCCCTTCTCTCCTCTGACATGGCTCCCACCCTGGTACAAGCCCTTATCACCTAAAATTTTCCTTTAAAGTTCCAGTTGAGACAAAGATACTTTAAGAGAAAAAAATTAAGAAAACATGAAGGAGGGCAGCTAGGTGGCGCAGTGAATAGAGCGCCGGCCCTGGAATCAGAAGGACCTGAGTTCGGAGCCAGCCTCCGACACTTAATCCGCACAAACAAAAACCTAGCCGTGTAACCTTGGGCAAGTTACTTAACCCCAATTGCCCTAAAGGGGCGGCTAGGTGGCGTAGTGAGTAAGAGCACCGGCCTCGGAGTTTGGATGACCCGAGATCAGATCCGGCCTCAGAAAATGAGCACCCACGCATAAATCAAATGACTAGCCGTGTAACCTTGAGCAAGTTACTTAACCCCAATTGCTTTAAAAAAAAAAAACATGAAGGAAAAAAAGCAAATTATTAATAAAATTAAAAGCTGTTTCTTTGAAAAGACTAAAAAAAATGATAAACCCTTAGCTAATCTAATTAAAAAGGAGAACAGAAAATAAAATCAATAAAATAGCAATGAACAAGAGAAAATCACAGTAAAAATAGAATAAAGACAACATTTTAAAACTATCAAACTTGTAGTTGGTATCTATACTTCACAAACTGTTCTCAAAAACTAATAACTTTACCAGAATCCTTTTATGAGATAAATATAGTCCTAATACTTAAACCTGGGAAAGATAAAACATAAAAAGAAAATTATACACCAATATCATTCATGAACATTGACTCAAAAATTTTAACAAAATCATATCAAATTAGGGGTGGCTAGGTGGCGCAGCGAGTAGAGTGCCGGCCCTGGAGTCAGAAGGATCTGAGTTCAGATCCGGCCTCAGACAATTAACACACACAAACAAAAACCTAGCCGTGTGACCTTGGGCAAGTTACTTAACCCCAATTGCCCTCCAAAAAGCAAAAAAAAAAATCATATCAAATTAAAACAATTAACCAAAAATTCATTATTATCAAATGGGTTTTATACCAAGGATGTTTAGATGGTTCATTAGGTACCATTAGGAAATCAATCAACATAATTAGGAAATCAACCAACATCATTAATCATACTAAAAATCAAAACACCCCAAATCTCATGATCATCCAATAGATGCAAAAAAAAGCCTCCAACAAAGTAAAACACTCTTTTATCCTAAAAATCCCTACAAAGTAGAGGCATAGAAGAACCTTTTTAAAATATCATAAAAAGCATCTATCTAAAACAGAAAGCAATGGGAATATACTAGAAGCTTTTTAAAGGTTCAAAATTAGGCTTAGACCAACATCTTACACCATACTCCACAATACATTCTAAATGCATACATGACTTAATATTAAAGAACATACTATAAAAATTAGAAACAAAATAGATTGGATAACTTAGAACTCTTACAGCTTAACCAAGAGATAGAGGAAAGTACAAAAGCTAAAAAAGATAACTTGATAACTTAAAACCGGAAAGCTTCTGCATAAACAATATTGATGCATCTAGGATAAAAAGGGAAGTGGCTGAATGGGGAAAAAAAAACTTGAATCAAATTTCTCTAATAAGTTTGTTATACAAACTATATAAATTATGTATGTGTGTATATATGTATGTGTGTTTTTACATATATGTGTATATACACAACACACACATATACATACATATATACATATATATATATAAAACCAACAGCTGTTCACAACAGATAAATTGTCAAAGGACATGAACAATTTGTTCTCAAAGAAGAACTGTAGGGATAGCTAGTGGTACATTTAAAAGAGCACCAGCCCTGGAGTCAGGAAGACCTGAGTTCGAATTCAGCCTCAGATACTTGGCACTTACTAGCTATGTGACCTTGGGTAAGTCACTTAACCCCAATTGCCTTGCCTCCCCCCCTCCAAAAAAAAAAAAAAAGGATTGTAAAATATTCACAACCACGTGAAAAAGTGCTCCAAATCACTAATAAGAAATGCAAATCAAAATAACCCCGAGGTTTCACCCTACACCCTAAAAATTAGCAAAAATGACAAAAATGGCAATAGTCAATGTTATAAGGGTTATAGAAGGATAGGCACACTAACACTTTGTTGGTGAAGCTATGAAATGATACAACCATTTAGGAAAGCAATTTGGAATTACTCAAATAAAGTGACTAAACCCTCCATACCCTCTGAACCAGAAACTCTATTATGAGCTTATACCCCAAGGAATCCATTGATAAGAGAATGTTGTCATATTCATTTATATTTATAGCATCTAAAATATTTATAACATCACTTTTTTGAGATAGGTAAGAATTGAAAACAAAACCGATGTCCATCAATTGGGAATGGTCAAACAAATTTTGGTACATGACTATAATAGAATACTACTGTGCTATAAGAAATAAAGTGTGTGATGAATATAGAGAAGCATAAAACAATCTGTATGAACTGATGCAGAGTGAAACAACACCTGAAATGGAAAGAACAATACACAAAAAAATAAAAAATAAATGTAACGAAATTATAAGCTCAAGTGGGACTCAAATAAAGATATATGAGAAGACACCCTCTATCTCCCCCTTCTTGGTTACTTGGGAAATTCACAGGTATTACACATTGCACATGTTTTCAGACTTTTTCAATGTATCAATCAGTTGTGTTATTTTTTCTTTCTCTTAAAAAAGATATTATTTAGGGAGGCTAGGTGGCACAGTGAATAAAGCACTGGCCTGGGAGTCAGGAGGACCTGAGTTCAAATCTGACCTCAGACACTTAACACAAAACTAGCCATGTGACCTTGGGCAAGTCACTTAACCCTAATTGCCCTACCTTCCCTCCTCAAAAAAAAAAAAAAGTAAAAAAATACTATTTGGGAGAGGGAAGGGAGGGAGAGAAAATTTGAAACTCAAGGAACTGTGGAATTGAATCTTGTAAACTAAAAGTAAACAAACAAATTAATAAAGAAAAATGTTCTTCTATTTATTTATATTTATAGCATTAGTCATCCTGCTCCCTATCCTTCATAGAGCTGCCAAAACAATATTTTCCTATTAAGTAAGTCTGACTATAACACTACCACCGCTCAAAAATTTTAAGTGACTTTTTTGCCAATAATAGAGAATATAGAATAGCAATTCTTTAGTATCTGAAGCCTTCATAATCTTGTTCCAACTTTTCAATTTTATTTCCCCTTACTCCTATTCAAAAACCTACATTTAAGCCAAGCTAGACTACCAGCAGTTCCTCAAAACTGACTTGTCAGACAGGCCATCTTCTTATGCTTGAAATGTACTCCCTTCCTAAGAACAGTTCCCATTGTGAGGGATAACTTGCAGTGAAGTTTCCCCGTTTTGAACATCCTACATATAGTCTTATTACTCCCTTATACTTTGTAATTAAGTTCATTATCATTTCCCCACGTATATATATATATATATATGTTAAATAGGTTATATAGGTATATAGGTATATATATATATATATATATATATATATGTCATTGTGTATTTCAAGGTAATGTAAGAGCTATTGAGTATTAATACAATTGATTAGATTAACTATTGAAACCAAATTAGAGGTGTTTTAGTTTGGGGAAAGGAATGGTAGTGTGAGAGGGAGCAAAGGGTTAAGTTTCTATAGAACTGCAAGAATTGCTGAAACAAGGCTACTGATAAAAAGTACCAGACAGTAGCCTTGGGAAGAGTTGAGGCAGTAGCCCTGGGAAGAAGCTGGGTTCCCAGCTCCCAAAGAACTCCCAGATAATACTAAAAATGAAATAATGTAGAATAAAAGGAGCTGGCAGCAGCAGGTGGATTTGACCAATCAGGAAGCAAACAGTGGCCTTAGGATACTCAGGCCCAGATAAGGACACATCGAGGTGGGACTGAAGGGGGTTTAGTATTCTGAGGTTGTTTCTGTGTTTACATAGTGGACCTCATGTATTGTGTATGTTATCTAACAGAATTAGAGCCTCATTAGTAATAATTATGGTAATGAATTGAGATTGCTTTGCTCCGATTGGTTGGCATTAATAAGAAGACTGTGAGCTTGCCTTACCAACCTAATGGTAAGGTGGGACAGTTGAGAGGGTGTGGAATTTTCACTATAGGGTTTTATGATCATGCCTTTGCCTTCTGTAGGGTGCTTCTCCCTTCTGGCCCTTTGCCAGACTGGGGACTCCTTTTCTCAAGAGATCATAATAAACCCTTTTTCTATTTTTTATCTTAAGAAGTCTCTGAGTTTAATATGGACAAGGATCTTTACTGTCCCTCACACCATCCTTCAGGCTCAATTCAGGTTTTACCTCCTCTGTGAAGCCTTTTGTGATCCCTTGTCAACAGAAAGCATTTTCTCCCCCCTCAAATTTTCTTAGAACATTTTATCTGGATCTTGCCTTTGCCCCCTGTACACTCCACCTTGCATTAACCTTATCTGTGATTATGTCATATCTCCCTGTCTCCCAACCCATTAAAATGTAAATTCTTTGAGGACAGGGATTGGGGATAGGGATTGGCATCTGATATTCCTAGTGCCTAGGACAGTAATTTGTACACTGTGAGTACTTAATTCTCATTTAACATGAACAATTTTACTTAATTTCTTTCAGATTCCTACTGCTGAGTTACCCCATATATATTATATTATATTATATTATATTATATTATATTATATTATATTATATTATATTATATTATATTATATTATATTATATTATATTATATTATATTATACTATATTATACTATATTATGTTATATTACATTATGTTATATTATGTTATATTATATTCCTCTTTGATTCATTCAAATATTTATTAAACATCTACTATGTGCAAGGCAAATTCAGTGTACTTATAAGATATCTAAAGAGAACAGAGAACCAAACATACAACTAAAGCCTCAAGTTTGCAGTTATTTCACCAGCATCTTCTACTCTTTATCAATTTCTTTACTTAAGGGGAAAAAAGATCCCTGACATGAGAACAAATCCCTTTTTTTGTGTTTTGATAGTTTTCAAGATTTTTTTTTTAGATTTCAAGGGGAAAGGTCTTCCATTCTTCTATACTCAGGCAGCTGATACATAGCAGCAGCACAAAATGATGGAGTAGTCTACTTATCTTTAGGAGCTCGTGCTGCAAGGCAAGGAGGGTTGAGAGAGGTGCCACTTCTTTTTCCTTTCAAAATTACTCTGATCTCAGGGCCCTGGGGGAGGGGGCGCAAGAAGGAGAGTGATAACAAATCACAGCAACTCAATTTTTCACTTTACTTCCTACCCACAATTAAACACACAAAACAGTGTAAAGTTCACACAGTCATGTTCTTAAATGTAGCAACAAGACAGCGCAAGTCACTCCCAGTTCAAATTGGCTTCAGAGCTGGTCTTCGTTCTTGGTTCTCTCTCTTTGCAAGGTTGGGTCACACTAGTGATCTTGGGTATAGCCTGATAAGTTATGGCTTCCCTCACACACACACACAACACAAACACACACACACACATTTCCCACCAATCATTCCCACCATCAATTTTTACATAAGTAAGCTGAAAAACATTTTGTATTAAAATGACTGGGTTATTTTTTTGTTTTGTTTTGCTTTTTAATGTTTTCTACCTGAGATATCTACATCAGAGAAGTCATTATTAGGGTCCTTCAGCCAGCTGAAAAATAAAAATTATCCTTATTTATAGCTATATTTTTATTGAATATTATAGAAACTTTCTTAAGATTCTAAAGGACTGACAGCTTAAGTTCTCTAAAATATCTGTGAAGATGACAGTTATAGATTAGAAGCTAGATGGCAGCACCTACCTGCTTTTTACCTGTTCACAAATCAAAGAGGCCAAAAATCTATTTTTTTAGGATCACAGATTTAGAGGTAGAAGAGATTTTATAGGTAAACAAGTGTAACCACCTTGTTTTATATGTGAGGAAAATAAGAATGACAAATTAAGTGACTTGCCCAAAGTGGGGAGAGATGAAATCTGAACCCAAGTTGTAGGTCTCAAAAATACACTGACTGCTCTTTCCATAATACTACACTGACTCATGTTAAATGAAAGGTAGTAGTAGGACATCCAGATGGAGATGCTTAGGAGGTAGTCGGGTCCATTAAAGCTCTATGGATAGGCTGACAATAAGGGGTTACAGATTTGGGATCTGCATTAAGATGATAATTGAAATCATGAAAGTATATGAGATGACAAAAGTATAGAAAGAAAACTCCATTCAATTTAATTCAACAGACATTTATTAAGCTCCTCTTTTGTGATAGGTACTCTCTAGGTCCTAAAGAATACCAAAGACAAAAACAAAGCAATCTTAACCTTCAAATAAATTATAATCTATCAGGAAAAAAACAGCATGTACAAAGGTGAGTAAGTACAAAATACTGTTAAATGTTCAAATGCATCTGCCACCTCGGCAATGTGGGTCTAAGAATATAATTTAGATATAGAAATATAGTATTTGACATTGGGCTGAATCTGTGCTGAGCCAGCATATTGCAGATAAAGACAATAAAATACACTGTTACAAGGCAGCCCATTATTATTAAATGAATTCTACAAGCAATAACTGCTAGGAATTCAGAGTGGGGAGGGATCATTTCCAGTTCAAATGGTCAGAAAAGGTTTTTCAGAGGAGCTGGGATTTGAGTTGGGCCTTGAGAAATATAAAGGCTATAGACACGGAGAAAAATGTGAAACAGCATGACAAAAGGAGAATGAAAACTGTGTTTAGGGTACAAAGAATATATCTGTGTGGTTGTAATGTGGGACACATGATTGGGAAAATATATACAGCTAAATGACTAAAAGGGTGCCATGTTATGGATGACCATGAACACCAGACTAGGAATTTTAGTCTTTATCTTGCATATAGTTGGAAACCAATTAAAGTTTTTGAGCAAGGAAGTACTAAACTAGCATTTTATTTAAGAAGATTAATTAAATTAATTACATACATAATTATATGTATAAATTAATTAATTAAAGAGTGGGGTACATGATAGAATGGAGGGAAAGGCAGTGGGCTCAGGGACAACAGTTTAAGAAGCTATTCCAGTTTACAGTGTTCACTTACATGCTGCGTGCTTCAATAAAAGTCGTTCACATTAAAGCAGTTTCTGGATGGCTTATCTTCATGACCCCTTAAGGTATTCAAACTCTGTTTAGTTGGAAGAATTCAGATGCAAAAATGACATACTGACAGTTACTCATTCCTTATTACGGGATCAAACCTGGCTAAATAGAAAATACTAAACAACACAGTTCTACTTCCCTCTATTGGTGAAACAGCATGGATGCAACAAGGCACCTTCTACTCTGAAGTCATTATCCACCAGCTCCTCAAAATCCATGTAAATCTGGTGTGGCTCAACTACATGGACTCACATAAGGTCTGTCATCTCCTGGCACTTTACTGTGCCCTTTGTAGAAAACAAGTTTAAACAAAAGAGTGTTCTAAGTAATACTCTAAATTACTCATGTATACATGAGGGTTCAGTGATAGAAGTAAGGAGGATAAAATCATCATCAATAATGATAAAGTCATCATCATTACTGTCAAATAATTGTGACACCAACAGCCAACCATGCTGAATAATGGCAATTTCAGAGCAGGAAATACTAGGCCACTTATGGGCACGGAATGCCTCGAAAACACATTGAGTCCTTTAACTCTGTGTTTGAACTGTAGCATAAACTAAAGCCTGCTGAAGTACCATTACAAGCTACCTAGCTTCGGTTCAAACCAAGACCAAACCTAAAGCAAATGATCAAAATCAAACACTGGAAATTAAAGCAGATACATTCTTTTAAATATTTTCCTTCATCACAACAGATCACTGCCATTATTATCTGAAATACAGCTATCACTATGGACTCCTGGGACAGAATCAACATGTCAAGTGCTGCCCAGAGCAACTTTAATGAAAGGGACAAACAAACAAAAAAATAAATAAATCATCAGCCTGTGGTAAATTTTATGAACTACTGTGATTGGTGTCTGATAGACTATTAGATATATTTTCTCTTTTATGAAGGTCACTCTTTCCTGTGGGCAAAAAAAAAAGGAAGAGTCAGGGGAACTCTTGGGTCCCCATTTTGTGCTCCAATTTACCCCCTGCTACTGTAAGAGATATACTTTGTTCATGTACTTGAACATTTGCTATAATAAAGTTACCATCCAGAGACATGAGATAATGAGATGAAGTAGAACTGTGGAGGCAAAAATCCCAAATTATGTAATTAAGTAGGATCAAGACAAAGCAGCGATCTCATCATTACAAAATAGAACCAGACTGTCATATAAATCAAGTACAAATCTCAGTTAGGATTTAGTCAACAATCCACTTCAGACTTTACCAATTCAGTGAAAGAGTTCTTTCTCTCTATCTGAACATTCCTCAGCTTAATCTCTTTTTTTTCCAATCATGGCTCATATCTTCACTTAGTTTTGGTATTAAATGACATTGAAAGTACAACCACTTGATTTTAGAGTTCATCTAGGAGAAGTTGGAAGCTTTACAAGTTTATTTAAGTTCATTATCTATGGCTATTTTTAAAGCAGCAAGAGGTCTTCAAAGCAAAATGGAAATCAGAGAACACTGGTTCACTGCTACAGAATAAGACACATTAAGCTACTGAGACAACAGCTCAAAACTAAAAGATGAAAAAAATTTCTTTTAAGTCAAATTAGCTTACTTAAGAACTGTAATCACCATGATCCCCAAATAAGTTTTCTGAATTTAAAGACTCATATTCTTAGAATCATAAAAAAGTTCTAATAATTCAATAAACTCTAAATTTTTTAAGCACCTATTATGTACCGAGTACTATGCTAAATGTGGAGAGAAATAAAAACTTACTCACATGCTGGCCCTCGTGAATTGTTCTGATTATTTTAGGTTCATTAGCATACTACCACTGATCCTAGCAATTCATAGTTCCTCTCTAGTCCATGAGATTTTATAAGGTATTAAAATGACCAATCTTTACTTAAGGATAAAGTGCCATACAAAAATTAAGATGACATTATTAATAGCAGAAATAAGAACTTGTAGTCTATTGAGGAGAAAACTGAGAAACTGAAAAAATTAGGAAGGCTTCATGGAGGAGGTGGCATTAGAGTTGAACTTTAAAAGGTAGGTAGAAATTCAATAGGCAGAGAGCATTTCTTGGGGACAGCTAGGAGGCACAATGGATAGAGTATCTGTCCTGAAGTCAGGAGGATCTAAGTTCAAAACCAGCCTCTGACACTTAGTAGCTGTGTGACCCTGGCTTGGTCACTAAATCCCAAGTGCCAGAAAGAGAGAGAGAGAGAGAGAGAGAGAGAGAGAGAGAGAGAGAGAGAGAGAGAGAGAGAGAGAAAGGAAGAGAGAGAACATAATAAGAGCACAAGGAACATTCATGGAACAGATTTGTCTAATTTGGCTAGAACATAAAGCATATAAAGAGGAGTAATATGAGATGAGATTGTTTTAAAAAACAGAGTAGTAACAAGTTATGGAGCTCTAGTCAAAGGAGTCTAAACTGTTCAGGAGGCAACAACAAAACTTCAATTCTCTAGATCAAAGGTGGGGAACCTACAGCCTCAAGGCCACATGGCCCTCTAGGTCCTTAAGTGTAGCCCTTTGACTGAATCCAAGTTTCACAAAACAAATTCCCTTAATAGGATTTGTTCTGTAAAACTTTTCTGACTCTCTGTTTCTTTGACATCTTTTGCTCTATTCCATGCACACAATTTATTTCTGATTACACAATATACTCTACATACACCCATCATCATCCTAATGACTAAGATTTACTTATCAATTCAACATTTGAAGAATATTTTACCTACATTACTTTATTTGATCCTCTACAGATGTGAATTGTCCCCATTTTACAGATGAAGAAAGTGAGTTTGAGATATTAAGTGACTTGCCCACATAGGATTCAAACCCAGGTTGTTATTGTTGATATTTCTGATTCCGGGTTCAGTGCTTTGTCTACTCTATCATGCTGTCTGTGGGGAGTCTGTAAAGATTGCTAAGCAAAGTGGTCACAAAGGATATGACTAGAAGTATGTATAATAAAAATTATCCTGGCAGTAGTATAAAAGGAGGATTGGAAGGGAAGAGAAGGAAAAATGGAGAAAAGAAGGTCTTTAGGAGGCTGTTGGTATAGTCCAGTTATATGCTAATGATGGCTTGGACAAGCAGTAAAAAAAGAATGAGGAATAGTTTTAAGAGAAGTCACAAAAGTATGTATAATGAACTGGACCTGGTAACTGAATGCATGTGAAAGGTAAGAGAGACTGAAGAGTCAGAGATAATCCCTAGTTTATAAGCAGAGGAGTTCAGGTAAATAAAGCCACAGAAAGAAACAGAATATAAAAATAGGAGTAAGAGGGGTGGCTAGGTGTCGCAGTGAGTAGAGCGTTGGCCCTGGAGTCAGAAGGACCTGAGTTTGGATCCGGCCTCAGACACTTAACACACACAAACAAAAACCTAGCCGTGTGACCTTGGGCAAGTTACTTAACCCCAACTGCCCCCCAAAAACCAAAAAAAAAAAAAAGGAGTAAGAGCAGCCTTAAGGCAAAACTGATAAGCTTGGGTTTGGACATAATATGTTGGAGAAGTCAGCAGTGAGACATTCAAGTGGAGATTTTTCATGAGCAATCAAATATGCAAGCCTGGGGTTCATATGAGATGATAGTCCTGGAAATGTAGATTTTGGGCATAGAAGTGGTAATTGAAACAACTAGAACAAATAAAGCAGGGAATGGAAGGGAATAAGTATATAGCACCTACTATGTGTCAGGTATTGTGCAAATATTATCTTGTTTGATCCTCACAACCCTTCGAAGTAAGTACTTTTATTATTCCCATTTTACAGATGAGGAAACTGAGGCAGGGTCACACAGCTAGTAAACGTCTGAGGCCAAATCTGAACTCAAGTCTTCCTTACTTCACACCCAGATCTCTATCCACTGCTCTATCCTTAGTGTACAGTCAGGATCTCTCTTCTTCTGCAACCAAAGAGAAGGAAGAAAAACAATGAAGATGCTAGTAAGGTCAAATTTTAACTCAGGACAATGAGTGATACTGAATCCAGGTCCAGTATTCTATGCAGTATCCAGTATTCTGGGCCACCTAGCTGCTTCTAAATCAGGGCAAGTCCAATGTGGAATTGGTTGCTTTTGGAGATGGCTCCTCCTGCTCTAAAGGCTTTAAGTGAAGGTTTTATGGCTACTTGTCAGGGATGTTCTTATGTTGGTGCTTCTCTCTAAAATTCTATGATCCTATCATTATGCCCATTTTAAAGAGAAGAAAATAGACTCAGGTGTAGAGATTTGCCCAGGGTCACAAATCTACAACATATAAGAGCCAATAGTCAAACCAAGACGTTTTGATTATTAATCCAAAGAGCTTCAAAGAGGTCTTTTCATTATGTCATGCTGCCTTTACCATACTGTATGGACAAATTCAATTCATATAAATAAACATTCCTTAAATACTATGTTCAAAGCACTATGCTAGATACTAGAGATATTAAGATTAAAAAAAGAAGATAGTCCCTGACTTCAAGGAGCTTAAACTCTAAGAGGAGGTCCTTTCCAACTCTCATCTATACATAATAAAGATTAGTGATATTACCTATAATCCTCTTTTTCTATTCTACTTTGTCTATGGAAATGCTTTCTTAGTTTCTTTTTTTTGGGTGATTGTTAAATTCAGAATTAAAAAGTATACTTAAGAAAGAAAAAAGCTGCAATTTAAAATTTAAAAAGAAAATTTTTAAGTGTTATAATGGGAAAATAAAATTAAGAAAACTGATATAATTAAAAATTAAAATGTACAGTTATAAATTTTTAAAGAAAAAAATTAACAAAAAAGCTACAATGTAAAAAAAGGATTCTATGAATGTATTTGTAATGAATGCTGAACACTTCTTGTAGCACCTAATCTTCTAATTAATGTCTTTTCTTGCCAATAAGAACATTGAAGCCATTTAATAATTTTTATCCTCAAATTCAATTTTACCTATAAGATACACTTTTCAATGCTATCCATCTCCAAAGAAAGAACTGATGGAGTCTGAATTCAGAATAAAGCTCTTTTTAAAAATTTCTCTATTTTTCTTGAGGTTGTTTTTTTTTGGGGGGGGGAGGGGTTGTGTTTTCTTTTACAACATGACTGATATGGAAATGTTTTGCATGACTGCATGTGAATAACCTATATCAAACTGCTTGCCTTCTCAATGAGAAGGAATAGGAGGGAGAAAAAGAATTTGGAACTCAATATTTTTTAAAATAAAAGTTAAAAATTGTTTTTGCAGGGGCGGAGTCAAGATGTCAGAGTAGTAACAGCATTCCCGCTCACCTCTGGCTCCCACCACTTCCAAATTCATGTAAAAGGGGACTCTGAACAAACTCTGCAGCTGCAGAACCCACAAAATGACACAGAGAAGCTAACCTCCCACTGAGGACAGCCTGGCAGCCTGGGAGGGAGCGACCAGCTGAGCATTCTGGGAGCTGAACCCAGGCCCACCTGAGTCTGAGGTTTTAGCCCAGGGCAGCCAGATCAGCAGCCTGCTGGAGGGACTCCAGAACACCAGCAGCTGTGGCGTTTCCAGAATTGCCAACACATAGATGCCAATTACAAAGTGAGAGGTCAGTGCAGTATGGACTTTGGGACCCACTAGTTGGGAGAGCATGTGGCCTCTTTCCCTGGGGGCAGAAAGCCACTGAGGAACCAAGCACAGCCACAGTCACATGGCAGCTTCAGCTCTTGGCCTGCAGACTGTAGGGGGATCAGGCGATCAGTCTGTGGGGTAATCGCTCTTGCTTTAACCTTCTTGGATCTGTATTGCAGTCTGGGGTGGAGGTCTTGGGGTGTGTGAACAGCTTGCCAGAGCGTGTGGAGGCTTCAGAGAGGGCACCCAACTAATACCTTCAGCAGCTGAGAAAACCCCAGCATTTGGGACTGAAGCTCCCCTGGCTGGTGGCAGAGTCCTACTGTGACAACAAGCCCAAAAGTCAAGTAATTGAGTGGCAACATGCCTAGGCAAAGAAAACAAAATAAACAGAAAAATTCAACATTAGACTCCTATTTTGGGGGGCAGAGAGGATCAAAGCATGGAACAGGAAGAGGACTGGGAGGTTAGAACTCCTGCACCAAAAGCCCCAAATGAAAATACAAGCTGGTTATAGGCCATAGAGGACCTTAAGAAGCAGATAAGAGAAGTGGAGGAAAAATTGGGAAGAGAAATGAGAAAGATGCAAGAAAAGTATGAAATGACAGTCAACAGCCTGACTGAGGAAAATAACACCTTAAAAAATATGGCAAAATAGGCTCAAAAAGCCAATGAGGAGAAGAATGCCTTAAAAGGCAGAATTTTCCAGATGGAAAAAGAATCTCAAAAGCTCACTGAGAAGAATCATTCCTTCAGAATTAGACTGGAACAAATGGAAGCTAGTGACTTTATGAGAAATCAAGATGCTGTTAAGCAGATCCAAACAAATGAAAGAATAGAAGGCAATGTGAAATATCTCATGGGGAAAACCACTGACCTGGGAAATAGATCCAGGAGAGATAATCTAAAAATTATTGGACTACCTGAAAACCATGATCAAAGAAAGAACCTAGAAATCATCCTTCAAGAAATTCTCAAGGAAAATTGCCCTTGTGTTTTAGAACCAGAGGGCAAAATAGAGGTTGAAAGAATCCACCAATAACTTCCTGAAAAAGATCCCAAAAAGAAAACTCCTAGGAATATTATAGCCAGGTTCCAGAATTCCCAGATCAAGGAGAAAATATTACAAGTAGCCAGGAAGAAACAATTTGAATATTGTGGAAACACAATCAGGATAACACAAACTCTGGCAGTTTCTACACTGAGGGATCTAAGGGCTTGGAATATGATATTCTGGAGGTCAAAGGAGCTGGGATGAAAACCAAGAATCACCTACCCAGCAAAACTGAGTATCATGTTTCAGGAGAAAATATGGTCATTCAGTGGAATAGAGAACTTTCAAGCATTCTTGAGGAAAAAACCAGAGTTGAATAGAAAATTTGACTTTCAGATACAAGAAGCAAGAGATGCTTGAGAAGGTAAACAGGGAAAAGAAATCATAACGAACTTATTAAAGTTGAACTATTTACATTCCTACATGGAAAAATGATAACTATAACTGATGAAACTTTTCTCAGTATGAAAATAGTTGAAGAAGGCTATATGGGCATATGAATACATATGTGAATGTGTGTATGTATGTTTACAGGTATACATAGATAGAGGGCACAGGACCAATCTAATAGGAAGGGATGATACTTAAAAGGTGAAATTAAGAGGTGAGAGAGGAATATAACAAGAGAAGATGGGAAGAGACAGAATGGGGTAAACTATCTCATATAGGAGAGGCAAGGAAAAATGGTTACAAGGTAGGGGAAGAATAGGAAGGCAAAAAGGAAAAATCTTATTCTCATTGAATTTGGCTCAGGGAGAGAATGACATACATAATAAATAGGATATCTCACTCTACAGGAGAGTAGGGGGGAAGGGGATGAGAGGGGGAATGATGGAAGGGAAGGCAGGAGGGAAGTGGGGGAGGGAAGTTGGAAGCACCCACTTTTGAAAAGGAACAAGATCAAAGTAGGGAATAGACCAAGTGGGAGTTGGGATAGGAGGGAGGGAAATATAGTCAGTCTTTTGCAATATAGCTATTATGGCAATGTTTTGCATAGCTACACATGTACAACATATACTGAATTGCTTATCTTCCCAGTAAGGGTGGGTGACAAGGGAAGAAGGGAATGAATCTGGAATTCAAAGTTTTAAAATCAAATGTTTAAAAATATATAAATACTATTATTAATACTATTTTATATATAATTGGGAAATAAGATATACAGGCATTGGGGCACAGAGATTCACCTTGCCCTACTGAAAAAGTCGAAGTGGGTATGGGAGAAGATATGGGAGAGAGCAGATGGGATGAGGGGATATCCTGTGGGGCTGCTATTCTGGGGTGGGGGGAGGGGGAAAATGGGGAAAAAAATTCTAACTCAAAATCTGTCAAAAATGAATGATGTAAACCAGAAGTTAATAAAGCATTTGGGAAAAAGAAAAAAATTGTTTTTACATGTAATTGGGGGAAAAATAAAATTTCTTTTTTTTAAATACACACTTTTCAGGTTGACTATAACCAAATACTTATAAGAAAAGAAGAATTTAAAATCATATATGATGACATAAGTAACAGAGCTAAACCAACCAAGGCTTAAATGAGTCCAGTAAAGGAAAATGATCAGGACAGCATATCCTATAGTCCCTTGCCCAGAAAGGTGTACATTTAATGTTTAAAGATATTCATATTATGCAGGAAGTCTTTGAGTTGCTTACATCCAACTTACAAATGTCCACCCTAAACAGACAACAGCCAGCCTCCTCCACTGCTTCCACATAAGGTTTTCCCTTCCTTGATTGTTTTTCACATCATTCCTAGCCCAGTTACCTTCAGAGACACCAAAATGTACAACAAAAAGTCTTTTCATGAAGAAAAAAGCTTAGAAAGCCAGATCCCACTAAGGTTTGATTTCCAGAATGGAAAAAAAGTTATTCATGCAAACTTATTTTAACATATAAATGTCTCATCTATGTCTTATAAAAGCAATATTATTTCATAAGAAGCAGCATGGAGTAGCTGACTCATCCTAGATTCTGACCATGGACAAGTCACTCACCCTCAGGTCCCCAACTTAGCTAAGTTACAGTTGCAGATTGATAGGATGGTTTCCAAAAGAAGAGTTACCTCCATTGAGGATATCCTAAGGGTCCAGGTGCCACCCTTTTCTCCTCCAAATCATCTTTCCATGTTTATTCATAAAATGAATCCACTAACATTTTATAATCTCCAAAACCTTTTAGAAATGCAAAATACCACTTAACATATAATTTGAATTGTTCCCCTCCCCTTTACTTTAGTTCTTTGGAGTTAGTTCACTGAGTAGTCAATCTTGACTCAAATAGAATTTTCATACAGACTCAAAGACAAATGTGTTTCTATGTCATTATTCAACAACTGAGATAGTTCATCACCTAGATCAGGAACTCTTTACTTTTTTTTGTCATTGACCCCTTTGGCAATCTGAAGATTATGGTCCTATTTTCAGAATGCTTTTAAATGCATAAAATAAAATATCTAAGATTACAAAGGAAGCCAATTATATTAAAATGCATTTATCAAAATATTTTTTTAATTCATGGACCCCAGGTTAAAAATTTCTGCTCTAGATCACTTAACTAAAGTTTTATGTATATGTGTGTGTGTGTGTGTGTGTGTGTGTGTGTGTGTGTGTGTGTGTGTATTCTGAAAACAAATATACATACACATTCTTCACACTGCACTAGAAAACTTTTAAAATGCTCATTTGCCTCGGGGAAGGTCTCTCAGACTTTGCACAAGTCAAGATATATTTTTAGCAAACTTTCTTTAGGCTGAATTTTGCTGACCCTAGTGTTTCTCCTTTCCCCTCTCCCCCTTCCTTCTCTCTTTTCAATCCAGAAGCTCACAAGAGTTGGTAGAGAAATCCTGTTTCCATGTTAAACTGTCTTTTGGGGTTAACAAACTAAAGTGCCAAATCTTAGAACGTTATCTATAAATTGGGCAATTGTCAGTTCCTATTAGGGGAGGGCCCTGTTGATTTCTTTGTTTTTCTTTTTTTATAAGATACATGTACTGATCAACTCCATTGGTCACCTAGTTTCTTAGATGTCTATTCTGTTACCTGAGGGGCAAAGCAACTTATGTAGTATGCAGTACCTTTCTCCTCTTCCTATATGAAATGGTGGGGAATTTGACCGAGGATGGCAGCAGGAAGCAAGGAAAGTGAAGTGGCGGGGAGTTGTGGGTATGGTCTGCTCTTTGCCAGGGCTGGCAGCTAAGTCTACTGACTCTGCTCTCTGATGAACTAGTTGAGATGTAAGTGATCAGTGGTCCCCTAGGATGACCAGACAACTGAGAATGGGGGAACATCAACCCTCCTGATTTCCAGTTTGCACTGCATTCTGAGCCCCACTGATGTCTTGAGTCCCAGATGCAGTTCCTCCATGGACTCTGCCTTGTTTCCAATATATCATGCTACTACTAAAAGTGAAAGTTGAATATTCTGTAGAAAATAATGCTTATACTTCTTTGTCTACCCATGTGGGGTACAGCCTTCAAGAATTAAACTCTCAAACTGTGTCTGCTAGAACTTTTGGGTCTAGATCGATTCTACGTCTGAGAAGACTTCTCAGGTCTGGAGAGCTGAGGAGACTCCAAGTACTCCAAGTACTATGTTATTCTTTTATTATGCATCACATACTGGTTCTTATGTACTTTTAATGTTCACATTGATTTTGTACTTAGTAAATGCCATATATAATATTCAGACGTTAGTCTACTTCAGTTTAGGGCAGACCACATTTATGCCAAGCTCACAGGACTAGGGCAATGTTAGGAAAGCAGACAGGGGCTGAGAAGATTTTAATTTCCCAAAAGCATATCATTGCTACCCATAGAGAGAGAGGCAGAACTGAGGAATAGGTCTCTTAATGGTCAGAAAACCATGGATATCATAACTTGTACTTAGTACTTTTCCAGCTAGACACATGCAAAGTACCAGGTTAGACATGAGACTCATTCAGGGTGAGCATGATCCTGGACACTTACCCCAGGATCCAGATCCTCAGAACTAGGTTGGATTGGATAAGTCAGAGGTGTCAAACATGTAGTCTATCTGTGGCCTACAACACTCTCCAGTGAGGTCCAAACTAGATTAAATTGTAATTGGGAAACATTCAACAAAATAAATAAAACTACAATAAAGCATAAATAATATATTTTAAAACTAAGTCAAGATGCACCTCCCCTCTCCGGACCCACTTTCTCTTTGAGCTTGACATCACTGGGCTAAGTGACTATGGATGCCACCTCGTGGTTAAAATTAGTTCTAGGAAAACCAGCCCTATCCAGAACAAAAAGCCAGGGCTGACTGGTATTTAACTTGACATTCTTTTGCATTTGCTTGTTCAGCTGATTATTTTTAGTACAAGTAGCTTTCTACATACTATGAAGAGAAAAAAGGTATGGATATTAGAATTTTTAAAAACAATTTCAACATAAATCATTAGATATTATGTGATAAGCAGAACACCAACAGAGAAAGTTGTTTTCCTTCTCCTGACATGTTTGTCATCTCAGGCTCTAGACTTCCTACATGGGTGAAATACTTGGGTAAAGAAAAAGCTTCAACAAATCAGGAAAGGCAGATAATGAGCTAAATTAAGTTTAGTGATTTAATTTTCCCCTTTATGTACAAATGTGAATTTTCAGGTGTCATTTGCAAATATCAGGCCTGGGATTGTTTTGGTTATTACAAATTTAGGGGGCGGCTAGGTGGTGCAGTGAGTAGAGTGTCGGCCCTGGAGTCAGAAGGACCTGAGTTCAGAACCAGCCTCAGACACTTAACACAAACACAAACAAAAACCTAGCCGTGTGACCCTGGGCAAGTTACTTAATCCCAATTGCCCTCCAAAAGGCAAAAAAAAAAAAAAAAAAGAACAAATTTAGGAACTCTAGGGGTTATTCTGGGTGGTTAGGTCCCCAAGTGCACCCTAAAAAACATCATGTAACCCATAATGCCCCAGAAGTATGAAACTATTCTAATACTCTAGGACTTTATAGTATAGCTCATATATGCAACAATAATTCCACTGGAAATTAATTTAAATGTCTAGTTTGGGAATATCAGGAATATGTCTAATCATTGCAGTGAGATCAGGACTCTCACATCCCTCATTTCTTCCACCTGCTAGGAGGACATGGGAGTGGAAACTCTTGTTAGCTCCAAGACGCTACTGGAAGTTCCTATGATCTGGTATAAAGTCTTCAACAAGTTTGTGTATTAGGAGAAGGATGGAGGCACAGATAGGATTCAGTTGGGGAGTAAAAAAGTGGGAACTCTGGGACAGGGGGTAAGGAGTTGTAAGGGTGGGGTCTCCTACCATCACAAAACTACAAGGATCACTTCTCAAGTCCTGACTTGTTACTAGTCACATCCTTTAGTTTTTGTCCTCTAACTTCAGGATTTCACCAGCTTGCTGGGCCAAAAAGACCTATCTATTACCATCTGTTGCCTCTGAGATTTTCTCTGAGTCAGGTTTTCTCTGCTTCCCTGAGAAACAGAATTCAGGCTTCGACCTTGCCCTTCCAAATTTTCTAAGGGTGTTTTACTCTTTATCACTGTAACCTGAGCCCCAGAGCTCATTCAAATCACAAAGGGAGGGTTATAAATAATAAGCAATCCCTTGCCCCCATCTGGCAAAGGTATGGTGTTTACTATCCTTCCACTCTCCCTCAATCCTAGATTATCCCAGACTATCCATCATCTCTGTTCCTATTCACATGCTGCTAAGCAATCCTGAAAAAAGTCCATGTGCCAACTAGGTTCACTCCAAATTTAGGTTACCTAATCTCAAGTGGGCACTGACTGGCATAAAATAATCCTTTTATTCTTTCTTGTTCAACTACTAATCACACCATCCACAGAAGCTATTCCAAACCTCCCCTCTACTTAGACCTCCTATATCACCTCTTCTCCCCTCCTCAGATGAAGACATCACTACCTCCTGTACAGAGAAGAGAGGTCACAAGCCCCATCCTCACCACTCAACATCTCAAAACCTCGTCATCATTTTCCAGTCTTGCTTCCTTTGCTCCAGTCTTAGATAAAAAGGTAAGTCTTTCTTTTCTTTACCAAGCCTAACTTTCCTACCTGATCTTGATCCCACCTACTCAAAGAAAATGCCCCCTCAATTAATACCTCTCTCTCATCTTAAAGCATTCCTTGTTCACTGGTTTATTCGTTCCATCTCCCAACTTCAGAAATTTCCACTGACCTTTATCCATGCCTGGAATTCTCTCCCTTCTCTACCCTGACTTCTGGCGTTCTTCAAGTACCATTTAAAATCTCACCTTCTACAGGAAGCCTTTCCTGATCCCCCATTACTGCTAGTGCCTTCCCTCTGTTGATTATCTCCAACTTATCCTGTGTATACTTGTTTGCACATAATTCTTTGCATGTTCTCTCCTCCATTAGATTGTGAGCTCCTTCAGAGTAGAGACTGGCTTAGCATAGCACCTGGAATATACTAAATGTTTAATAAATGTTTATTGATAGATTATCTCCTTCCTTTTGGCCTCCAAAGACACAAAAGACTTCTCTGTCCTTAGATAAATTTCATTTATCTCCATTCACAGTGCCACCACCCCAGTGCAGACCCTTATCACCCTTCGCCTGGGCTACTGAAGCAGCCTTTAGGTTGATCCCTTTAGGTTGCCCCAAGTCTTTCTCCATACCAATCCATCGTCTAGTCAGCTACCAAAGTGACTTTCCTAAAATGCAGGTCTTACCATATTATCCCTCCTCCTCCATCCCAAACAATAAACTCTAGGGATTCCTGCTTGCCTCCTGGATGAAATATTAAAGTCCTTTTAGCCTTTAAAGTCCTTCACTAAGCTATTACAATGGAGGGGAAGAGCAGGGAAGTGAAGGGGAAAGAATCAATATTACTCTCATTGGTTTTGGCTTAAGGAGGGAATAACATACACACTCAATTGGGTATCTTACCCTACAGAAAAGTAGGGGGGAAGGGGATAAGAGGCAGGAATGACAAAAGGGAGGGCAGCTTGGAGGAAGGGATAGTCAGAAGCAAATACTTTTGAAAAGGGACAGCGTCAAAGGAGAAAATAGGACAAATGGGGGATGGGATAGGATGGAGGGAAATATAGCTAGTCTTTCACAACATGACTACTATGGAAATGTTTTGCATAGCTACACATTTATATCCTATATTGAATTGCTTGTCTTCCCAGTGGGGGGGTCAGTTAGGAGGGACGAAGGGAGAGAATCTGGAACTAAAAGTTTTAAAAACAAATGTTAAAAATTTGCTGTTATATGCAACCGGGAAATAAGATATACAGGCAACAGGGTACAGAAATCCATCTTGCCCTACAAGAAAGTAAGGTGGAAGGGGAAAAGGAGAAGGATGGAGGGGAGATATAAGAGAGGGCAGACTGGGGTAAGGAGCAATCAGTATGCTTGCCATCTTGGGGTGGGGGGGGTAAGGAGTGATGAGGAGAAAATTTGTAACTCCAAATCTTGTGAAAATGAATGCTGAAAACTAAAAATAAATAAATAAATTCTGGAATTAAAAAAATAGAAAAAAAAAATTAAAGTCCTTCACTACTTGGCCCCTTCCTGTCTTTTCAGTCTTATGTTTTATTTCCCTTCATGTACTCTACAATTATGTCACTTCTCAAACACAGAACCCCCACTTTCCAGTTCTCCCTTTCCACTATCTCTCCCCCATAAGTGGAATACTCTCTCTGTTCACCCCTTCTCCTGGTTTACTTGAAGACTTGGATCAAATTTCACCTTCTGCAGAACTTTCTCAGTCTCTCCTCCCCCTTCTCTCTTTTCTGTGCGGAATTATTTGCATGTTGCTTCTCCCATTAGAAGGTAAGCTTCTTATGAGCAAAGACCATGTTTGTCCTTCTTTATATCCTCAGCACTTAGCACATTGCCTAGCAAAGGGTCGGCACTTAAATGTCCCTTGTCTAACTGCTGGATCTGGTTAATTCTCTCAAGCTACTGTCCTATATCTCTTCTCTCTTTGACAGACTAATTCTTAAAAAGGAGTTTTTCTAAACTTAGTATTATTAAGTTTAGTAATGTAACATTAACTACCTCCATTTCCCTGCCTCAGCTCACTTCTTAGTCCTTTGAAATACATCCTATTCTACCAATCAACGGAAATTGCTCTCTCCCTTGACTGCTAAATGTAGTAGCTTTTCTCAGTCCTTATTCTTGACCCCTCTGCAGCTTTCAACATTGTCAAAGAACCTTGTGAAAACCATCTAGGAATAAACAATATTCGCTGGAAAGCCAGGAAGGTTTTGTTTTTTTTTAGTTTTTTTTTTTTTTGGTTTGTTTGTTTTGTTTTGTTTAGCAATTGGGGTTAAGTAACTTGCTCAAGGTTACACGGCCAGTCATTATTTGTGTGTGGGTGCTCATTTTCTGAGGCCGGATTTGATCTCGGGTCATCCCAACATCGACGCTCTTACTCACTGCGCCACCTAGCGGCCCCTTTTAGGGCAATTGGGGTTAAATAACTTGCCCAAGGTCACACGGCTAGGTTTTTGTTTGTGTGGGTTAAGTGTCTGAGGCCGGATCTGAACTCAGGTCCTTCTGACTCCAGGGCCGGCCCTCTACTCACTGTGCCACCTAGACGCCCCTGCCAGGAAGGTTTTTATAACCTTTATTTTACATTCCTAAAGAATGAGTACCTCCTGAATGGAGAGTACTGAGAATCAGACAAATGGGACCCCTTTTATGCTGCTTCCATTCAGATTTCCCACCTTCTCCATTGGCTAGGTGCAACTTCCTGAACTGCCCACGTCATGCTTCCCTCAAACAGCTTGTCTAGCATATGTAACAAGCTTCTAACCCCGACCTGATCAGAAGCCTGGCTCTGCTAGATCACAGGCTCTGATTAGAACCAGTCACCTCTGACTCACATTCTGCTATCACTCAAACATAGAACTACTTTAATCCTGTGGAAACAAAATTCCTTACATTGTTTCCCACAACCTCCACTCTCCTGAAAATACTCCTTTCCCTTGGTTTTTGTGACTTTGCTTTCTCTGGGCTTTACTACCAGTCTGACCACTCCTTAACTTCCTTTACTAAGTCATCATCTATGGCATGCACACCCTATACATGGCTCTCTCTGGAGACCTCTGCTATTCTTTCTATACTAGATCCCTAGAGGATATCCTCAACTCTCATGGGTTCAGTTATCATCTCTATGCAGATGAATTTCAGCTCTATATACCCAGTTAGCATTCCTCTTCTGGATTGCAGTTCTTCCTTTGTATATTTCATTGGCATTTTAAACCCAGATTTCCTTCCTAATGCTTCCATCTTCCAAACTCCCCTATTTCTACTGATGACACCACAATCCTTTCATTCTCCCAGATTCAAAAATTTGCAGTAATCTGACTCTTCTGTCTCCCTCATTCCCTACAACCAGTCAGTTGTCAAGTTTTATCGATTCTATTTCAACCCCTTTGAATTGTCCCCTCTCTCCATTCACAACAGCCTCTACCCTAGTTCAATCTCTTATCACTAATCTTTTGCTATTATAATAGTTTCCTAACTAGTTTCCCTGACTCCACTCTTTCCCTCTCAAATCCATTCTCCACACTGCTGCCAAATTAATAGTCCTACAATAAAGATGTAACCATGTCATCCTCCCTACTCAAATATATTAATAGTTCCCTATTCCCTCGAAGGAAAAAAAGTATAAAATTCTCAGTCTAGTATTTAAAGTTCTCCACAATCTGCCTTGCCAATTTTTCATTCACTTTCCCTTTTAGTCAAAATGGCCTACTAACTAGTCCCCATACACTATCTCCATCCAAAATGCACTCCATTCTAACCTCCACCTCATTGTTTTCTTTCAAGATCAATACTGAGGCCTTTCTTTATCTCCCCCATTTATTAGTACCCTTCTCCCCTCTTGAAATTACTTTGTATTAACTTGTGTAGGTGCCATATCCACAAGCAGAACACAGCTCCATAAAGGCAGGAATAATTGTTTGCCTCTGGGTTTTCTAGCAGGTCCTTAAAAAATGTTTACTGAAATGAACTGGACCGAACTTTGATTGGTTCAGGAAATTTTCTAAGGCTTTTGTTGTGGGAGGGAATTCCCCAGGCTGATCAAATCACAAAGCATTTACTACATAAATGTGTTCTTAATTTATTTCATGTATATGTTCAGTCCTGTCAACCCCCAGCTAGACCACAAATTATATAAGAGGAAGAACTGGGCATTCTATTTCTTTTATCTGGTTAGTGATTTCATTTATTTTACAGCTAGTACATTAATTACAAAAGAGGTGCTCATAAACAGTGTAAGTCACCTGTGACTTTTACAGTCTATAGCAAGGTGCATACACAAATGACATCAAGTGCACAATTCTATAAAAAACAAAAGCAAAAACTGAAAATACTTTATCTAGCAAGCAGTGCTCAGGACAAGGATAATTATACTGTTTCTGCCCAGGTCAGAACATATCTGGAGTAACACAATTAGAAAGAATTCATAAATTAAAGGGTGCTAGTTTAATCATTTGGAGCTATTTAGGTAAGAACATAAAGGCATGACATTACTATATCCAATATTTGAAGGGCTGCCTTGTAGAGCTTTAAACTTATTTTGCTTGGTTTTTTAGGACTAAATTAGGTAGAAGTTACAAATGAAGAGCCTCCACTTCAATAGTACTAACAATTAGAGCTAACCAAAAGTGGAATGGGCTGCCTCTAGAGGTCATCATTAATGGAGGCCTTAGAAAAAGAAATTAGATGACCATTTGACAAGAATGTTAAATGTATTCTTTATGTACTTAACATGAAGTCATTGCTCTCAAATACATAACCTGAGTTTCCACCCAAATATAATATTCTTTAATTCAATCTAACACAGACCCCAACAGTTTAGCTTAAAAAGTGTATTATTTCAACAAACCACATTTAGTAAGGCAGTTGAGACTTGGATTGGTAGAAAAATCAATGAGTAGCACCATTATTTGCGTAAATTTAGTCATACATGAGTTTACCTCTCCTAGCACTGTATTTCTCAAATACTATGTAAATCTATGCTCCATAATCTTCATAGATGATAGACTTTAGGTAGATAGGACCTCGGATGACAATCTATTCTAAGTTCCTTATTTCACAGGTGAAGAAACTGAGGCCCAAAGAAACTAGGTGACTTGCCCAGGGTAATACACCTAAGACTCAAACCTAAATCACCAACTTCAAATCCAAAGCTGATCATTCCATGCAGTGACTCATTTTATACATGAAAGGACTCGTTTGTGATATTCATTTTTCAATTGTAAAATGTGTTGGGCATATGCCATCTAGTCACTCTAGTGTGAATAATCCACTAATTCATCTATTTTTTCATTTATAAGTTAAATTTTTCATGTATTAGGTATTATTAAAGTAGGGCATGACTATATAAAAGTCTTAAGCAAAAGCATGTCCTAGGAGCAAGTCAAAGTACTCACTTCTCTTTCCCATCAAAACAACATATCTGAAATAAATTGTGATACTTTCACTGAAAAACTTTATGACCAAATTTCAAAACTATAAGTTCCAACTTAAAACATTTTTGTAAGGAAAAAATTCATCCCTTGGGCACATCCAATTAGAACCTATAGATTTTGTTTTATTTTTTGAAGGGCCAGAGCAGAATTTATGATGCCTCCTAAAAACTTTAAAAAGCAGGAGATGAAAATCAGATCTCGGAGAAGGGGACAGTAAAAATGAATTTTAAAAAGTGTGATGGGTCCCTGTGATCCTTTCAGAGAGTCTTCAAAGTCAACTAGTTTCATAATACTAAGATGTTTTAATTTGTAATTCAGTAAATATTTGTAGATATAAGCACATAAAAAGTTTTAGGGGGGGTTCCCCAATAATTTTTAAGAGTATGAAAGGAGTTCTGAGACAACTGAAACTAAAAAAAGAAACTGAAGTTAAAAGAGTGCTTTAATTCTTTCCAAAATTGTTGCTGAGTCATAGAAGCTTTGTCTAAATGACAGAAATGAAGATCCTTCCAGCAGGTCCAGTGTCAAAGTAGGTCCAGTCATTTTGGTTGGTCATGGTAGCAGCCAACAATGCAATAATCAGGCAGGGTGTAAAAATGACCAGAGTAAGAGATCAAGAGGGAGGAACAGCAATAATTAACCTAAGGAATGAAGGAAATGTTACTAAACAATGGCATTTGTTTTCATATGAGTACTTGTATATGTTAAGATAAGAATAAAGCCAAACAGAAGGGATCTTTTTAATCATAAATAATCGCTGACTTTACACCCATAGGTTTGCAAACTACTTTACATTCATCTTCTGTTTTGGTCCTCACAACCCTGTGAGATAGGTAATACAAGCTATTGTTATCAACATTTTACATATGAGGAAACTAAGGCTCAGATAAATTATGTGACTTGCTCATGGAAGGGCCCTGGTCACAAAGTTGGTGAATGCCAGGGGACACCTTAAATCCCATACTCTTTCCACTATGTGAAGATGAAGCATAAGAGATTTGAACTAAATTCTAGTGATTCTGTATAATAAGAAATTTCTTTTAACTGCATGTATAAGCTGACAATTTTGAGTTCTTCAGTAACTCCTGCATCACTCTTATAAAGCAACCAAAACTTTTTTCATATAACTGTCAATTTTTAACATGAAACTTCAATACCGAATAGTTAATGACTACTTTAGCTATCATGTAATCTAATCCCATTCCCAATCAACCAAAAATTATTGCTTGCTTGCTTACTATGCAATTACACATTTTAGGAGACATGAAAAGAAATGACAGACTTGTTCCCTATCTGCAAGGAACTTAAATGAAAATAATGTGGCAGGAGCAGCTAGGTGGCAAAGTGAACAAAGCACTGGCCCTGGAGTCAGGAGGACCTGAGTTCAAATCCAGCCTCAGACACTTGACAAGCTTACTAGTCATGTGACTTTGGGCAAGTCATTTAACCCCAACTACCCTCCAAAAAAGCAAAAAATGAAAAGAATGTGGCAATGTTCCTAAGTCCAAAATTAGTTCTGAGACAAGAGATAGCAGGGTAGTTGAAGATGAGCTTTGAACTAACCAGCAAGAACCAAGAACCAACAACAACAAAAAACCATGGCATTTTAGTAAATGAATTTTTTAAGCTAATTTTGAACATAAATACAATTCAACTATTAGCAACACAGATAAACTTGACTTGTGTGTGAATCTGAAATAACAGATTAATAAAAAAAAAAGATCAAGTACACAGATGTAGGCTTTAAGTAAATTTCCAAATTCAATTTTAATTCAACATATATTAAGTACCTGAAATGTACTATCTTTAAAACAATTCATGCCTTATAGCAATCATATACCAAGTTCTCATACTACTTTTACTAGCATTACAAAATTATAGCCACTATAGGATAAAATGTGTAAGGTCTGAATAATCTGATACATATAAAATGAATCCTGTTTTATCCATTTTTTCAATTCAATTTTAGACATGTTTAATTGCCAAAATGGGGCCTATTGGATTTTTCTCCCCTAAATTTTTCTATCATTGAACACTGTCAGTTGCTAATTATGCCTGAAAAATTTTCAATGACCTTTTCTACCTCCTTCCAGAACTAATTTTAAGATTTTCACACAGTAAGCATCCAATAAACCTTTATTTGGGGCAGTTAGATGGCAAGGTGATAAAGTGCTGAACCAGGAGTTAGGAAGACCTGAGTTCAAATATGAACTCAGACACTTATTAACTCTGTGTCCCTGGGCAAGTCACTTAACCTTATTTGCTTCAGTTTCGTCATCTGTAAAATAAGCTAGAGAAGGATATGGTAAATCACTCTAGTATCTGCCAAGAAAACTCCAAATGCAGTCAGTCAGGTACAGTAAGGACAGGACTCAGTAACAACAACAAAAGACCCCTTGTTAACCCAGAAATCTAGATATATTTGCATATTACTTTTTAAGGGAGTCTGTAAAGCAAAATAAAAATGGAGTAAAAGAACACAACATTAGTTTTTTTAAAGGCTTTTATTTTATTTTTGGCAACAAGAGCAAAATATACAAAGCACATCCTTATAATCCAATTTAATTGTATAGAATAGTTGTGTTTAATTTCCAAGTACAATATAGGTTATCTTTCACAAATGAGAGGAATGACTACATTTAAAGAAAATATCTTACCCAGTGATAAAAGCAAAATATTGTATATCTCGTGTCTGATGAAGGAAATAAACCATACATGTTCAGTGTTTTCTCATTTTAGCAATAAAATATTAAACAGCACCGAAAGGATTGAATGGTTAACTGAAGATGCTTACTTTTGAAAAGGATAGGGTTAGCACTTCTTTGACAGAATTCTTCCAATATGCTAATACAGAAAACCCAAATTGTAATTTATAATACTTAACTTTTAAATTTTCAGCTAAAAACAGCTATCAATCTGCTGTTAAAAAAAATCAACAATTCCCTCCACCCAAATTGGAATCAAAGAACCGTAGGCTTGGGATTTCTAGCCCCAGCACTAAGGGACACTATCGAGCTGTTTGATACTAGGTAGGTCCTTAGTTATCTGTAGAATGAAAGAGCCCGACTAAATGAACTCGAAGACACTTTTCAGCTCTGGCATTCTTCGATGCTAACCTGAAAAAACCCTCTCACAAGGATCAGCATCTTCCCCATTCCAACCTATCCTGATAAATTACATATATTTAACAGTTTCTCAAAAACTGCAAGTGATATCTCCTCCTAAGCTCTTCTATTATTTCAGAATTGACTTCGCAGAACTCCAAAACGATTAAGGCCAATGAAGGGTACTTACAGGTCCAGTGCTCAATTAGAGAACGTTGTTTGAGCACCCCAGGACCCCCCTTGCTAGGACTAGAGACTAACGATGCTGTACTCGAGTTCGAAAGCCAGCTATTTATCTACTTATCTGTGTGACAATGGGTAAACTCATTAAACCTCCTTACTCGGTAAAATGAAGGGGTTGAACTAGATTGCCTTCTGTCTAGGGTCCCTCGGAGGTCGGTCAGGAGACAGACAGGTTAGCAAACAGAATCGAGGTTAGAGGGAACGCACTTTTCACTTACCAGGTGGTACAGTGAACCCCGGAGGCAGCTGGATTGTGGTTGGCAGAGGCGGCCTAACCATCAGCTGGGGGTGAAGGGGGGCACTAGGCTCTGAGCACCTGCCCCGAGGGCTTTAGTGACACTGCCAGGGAGGGTCCACACCCCGCTGGGCTAGGGGTTTCCTTGGCCGAGGGAACCGCTGGGCCCGGGGCGTATCTGGGGCACGGAGGGGAACGCAATCCCCGTGGTCCCGAGGTGGGGGACCCCGCCAGTCTCGGGAACGAGGGGCACAGCCACGAGAGCAGCCCAAGAAAGGGTCTTTCTGTCCTGGGGGTTGAGAAGGCTCCTCAGCCGGGGTCTGGCAAACTCGGAGGCGGTGCCACTTGGTGGCAGGAGAGCGTTGGGGTAGGGGGATTGCGGGGAAGGCGGGATGATTGCTGCACTTCACAGCCGTGGGCACTGCCCACTGGCGCGGCCGGGTGGTTGAGCTCGGCCCGGGGAGACAGGAGCCCTGCCACTACCAGCGGCCCGCTCGCGACTGAAGCCCGCGGCGGCTTGAGGGAACCCAGGGGTCAGGGAGGGACTGTCGTCCCCCCTCCCCCCCTCCAGGAGTGGCGAAGGCCTCAGGGCTGCTGGGCCCGGCCAGCTGGGGCTCCAGGCAGCCCACCAGGTGGCTACTTTCTCATTCACCTCAAAGAGGAACTCTTCAAAAACGTCCAGGACACCCGCCATATTGCCCCAAGTAAGACCCAGGCCCTGACTCCACACGCTAGCGACTCGATGCGCGCGCAGCAGGCCCAGACTCCATTACGTCAGTAGTAGAGACCAGCCCTCCGATAGGGCTCCGCCCCGCCCCGCCGTAACGGAAACTTCTCAGCACTTAGTCCCTCTGCTGTCTGGAGGCGGTGCCCCTACCCCCGCCCCCCACCCCCTACCCCCGGCCTTCCCAAGCTGCAGTTAGCCACTGAGCGGTCACCGAAGCAGGCAATATTCAACGGTCTAAAAGATCGTGATCCCCCGACTCTCAGCCTGCCGGGCCGCGGACCTGAGGAGGTAGCTTCTGGGTCGTTCTCGCTGGCGGCGGTAGCGGCTCCCAGGCAGAAGAAGGGCCGAGAGAAGCGTCGCACCCGAGGGCAGTCTCTGTCAGCACCCCGGGGCCGCCTGTTCCGCGTGGAGGGAGGCACTCGGATAAAGTGCCACCGTCTCTTTGCTCCCAGCAGAAGACAACTTCACTGCACTTGCTCCTGCAGAACAAACTTACGTGGGCCCATTGTCACGTGTGTGCAGGTGACGCCTATGTCCAGCAGCTGGGATCTCCCTCCAGAGCTGCAAGCGGGCACCACCACCTGACTCATGGACGTTTGGAAGTGCATGGCCCGTAGGCAACTCAAACTCAACGTATCCAAATCAGAACGCGCATTTCCCCCAAAAAGCCAACCCTATTCTATCCAGGGTTTCCATCCAGAGTACCACCATCCTGCCACTCACAACTTTTGAGTTGTCCACTTTTCACACTAGGTCACCATCATGTGCAATCAGTTAACAGTCCTGTGGATTCTATCTACGTCTTTTTCTCTTAAGCTCGGGCCTTGAAAACTTCACAACCTAGATGCTGAAACGTGCAATTGAGTTTTAGGAGGTCTACTCTTTAAAAGTGAAATTTTAAGATACAAAATGAAAAAATATGTAAATTGTTGAATATTTTAATTTTCATATAAAAGGAAAGTACATAATTATGTGCTCATAAAAAGGTTCTTCAGTCATTTCTTGTTTGAAAAGCAATAAAAAAAAAAGCAAACTACACGGCAGATTCTGTGGTGATTTAGATTTAAGAGTAAGGCTGTAATACAGAGGTTTTGTGACATAGAGATTAGGGATCAGGCCTTGGAGTCAGAAAGATAGCTCAGTGACAGTGGGCAAGTCACATGTGTTCTCAGGATCCCAGGTAACTCTAAATTGTCAATGAAATCATAGGTTCAAACAAATAAAAAAGGCATGGTAACAGAAAATTTAATTCTTAAATTTATCTCTTGTTTGACACGTTTGAAAAAGTAGAAAGTTCAGCTGCCATTTGCATTGTATCATTCCGGAAGCTTCCCATTAAGCCGTAGGCTGGACACATCAATATGATAATGATGATTACCCTGGATATGGGAAGGGCAATAACATTGTGGGCCATTAGAGTCATCCAGCTCTGTTTTAACACATCTCAGTCATTATCCCATATTGGGGGGACAGATGGGGGAATGAAGAAGCAGTGGGTGACTGCCATGTTGAAACTGAAAACTTCCTACTAAATTACAGAACTGGCAAGTCATATTTGCATGTTAACTTAGTTTACTCACAAGTACTTCACATTTTGGAAGGCAAGACAGCATGTAGTAGTGCAATGAGTGCTAAATTTGGAGAAAGGAAAACCTGGGTTCAGATCCAAGCTCTGACATATACTATGGGCAAGTTTATCTCCCAATTAACTTTTTTGCAAAATGAGGATAATTCCTATATTGTCTTCCTCACAGGGTTTTTGTTTCAAATGAAATAATATATGTAAAGAACTTTGCAAATGTTCAAAAGTGTTATGGAAATGTCACTTATTAGTATTATTAGACAGTATTACTGAGATAGTAGTATTGGCATGATTTTGCCCCTACTATGGGCAAACTGCTGTACTTTTGTACGATGCTATAGGATAAATTATTTAGAATTCAAGGGAGATTAATTGCCACTACTTTATTTCCTCATCTGTAAAACAGATGACACCTGTCATATCTACTTAATAGGATTTTATGCAGTTCAAATGAAATAACATAGGTAGAGTACTTTGCAAATATTAAAACACTATGAAAATGTTAACATATTGGAAAGGTCAACCTCTACTGTGGGCAAATTGCTATAATAAAAGAGTAGAACACTAAAGAAAAAATGGTGAAGAATTCATGAGAGATTAATTACCATTATATTGTTTCTCTTCTAGGCATAGAAAAATTCTTCTTGCTGACATATATATTTAAGTAGTCAGATACTTAAGTAGAAAAACAGACAAAATGTGAATAGATTCTGTCTTTGCTTCTACTCCATTCTGCCATTTTCTTTGCACAATACTAATATTCTACCTAGTTGTTGCATAAATAATTATTTCATCAGGGATACTGGATACTTTGAGTATCAATGGACTTGCCCATTATAAACAGTTGAGTTTTTATTAAACAATCTTGATAAACTTCCTTCTTTGCCTGAAGCCTACTTCAGGGCTAGACACTTCAGTGGCCTGTGAACTAGTTTTCAAAAAATGTAAAGTTCTTGTTATTTGTACATTTTCTACATGATGAGATCCCACATTACATGTTGCTAACCTGAAATCTCATGTTCAATACTAAATATACCTATTAAAAATGAACTATTTTACATGTCATTTGTCTTTCTAGTCCTTTCTCAATGTGCTCACTGAGTTCCATGTTACTTGTATACTTTGTCCAGTTGTTTCCAGTAATGTTAGTCATTTCTTGTTTACACTTTCCATTTTGATAACTTTTTGAACCAACAGTGTCCCAATCCAAAATAATATTCAAAAATAAATAAATAACTTTTATTCCCTCATTTTCTGCTAGGTTTTAAGCCTTTGCCTATGTTTAGTTCTTTCTATAATTTCAAGCAAGTTAGTTTCATTCAGTTTTTTTTTCAATTTTTAGTTTTCAACTGAAATTTTCAATCATGCTGGTTTATAAAATCTCTTATGCCTTTCACAGATTGGTCACTCAAGGTTAAGGGGTTCCACTGAAGGTTAATTCCAGTATATGATTCAACCACTCTGGAGAGCAATCTGGAACTATGCCCAAAGGGCTATAACTAATTGCATACCCTTTGACTCAGCAATACCACTTCTCAGGTTGTATCCCAAAGAGATCATAGAAGTGGGAGAAAGACCCGTATGTATAAAAATATTTATAGCAGCTCTTTTTGTGGTGGCAAAGAATTGGAAATTAAAGGGGTACCCATCAATTAAGGAATGGCTAAACAAGTTGTGGTATATGAATGTAAGGGGATACTATTGTGCTAAAAGAAATGAGGAGCAAACGAACTTCATATTTACCTGGAGAGACTTATTAAAAACTGATACTGAGTGAGAAGAACAGAACCAAGAGAAATTTGTACATAATTACAACAACATATGTGTGATAACCAACTTTGATAGACTGGACTCTTCTCTGCAATGCAAGGTTATAAGACAACTCCAAAAGACTCATGATGGAAAGAGATTCAGAGAAAGAACTATGGTGCTATTTGAATTCTTCTTAGTTTAGGGAGTACTGGGAGGAGAAAAAAATAACTAAAAAGTTCACTGGAGGCAGAATTAAAAATCATTGTGGGAAGAAGTCGATGTCAAGAACTGGTTAAATGAGTCATTGGTCAGAAAGGAGGGGGTAGTGAGGAACAAGCATTAAGAGTTTGAATGAAGATTGAAGCAAACTACCTGCTCTCTTTCTTTTTCTTGTTTGGTTTTGTTTCCTCTTTCCCATTGTTCATTCTATAGGTTACAATCCTTTAAAACCTGACTAATGTCTAATGTGAAAGTATTTGCTGATCCTATTCTGCTGCCATGGTGGGGAAGGGGAGGGAGGAGAAAGAGAGGGAGAAAACTTGAAACTCAAGGGATTGTGGAACTAGATCTTGTAAACTAAAAGTAAACAAATTAATAAAGACAAAAAAAAAGAATTCCAGCATAGTTATATATTTGTCATCCTCCACAGTAGAGCCCCTCACTGATGAAGCTGGTACATTTCTTGATTTGCTGATTCCAAACAATGTAAGTCTCCAAAAACTTCCAGGAATTGCTGCAGGAGGCCCTCAAAGTCTATTAGAAGTGTGCTGTCATAGTTCAATTAAGGTATGGCTTCAATGGACAACCTGCCCCATCAGTCGAAAGACCAGGAAAGCTACCTGGGCTCACTCTTTGAAAAAACTGCCTTGAATTCATAGCTCAGCCAAACAAAACTTGAATATTCAGCATTCAAACTCCCCACAGAGGTGTCTAGCTGGGCACCTGGCCTGAAATTCTCTTCACTGAAGGTTGGTTCTCTGCCCAAACTTTCTAAGGTATTCTGTGCCTGTAGTTCTAATAGTCACTGCTAAAAACCACAGCTGCTAGGTCTCTTCCCACTCTCATCTAGGGAAGGGCCTAGAATGAAGAAAGACCTCCTGAACCATATTGGGGGTCAAGGCCATAACATCTACAAATGAATGGGCTCATGGTGCTATTTGAATTCTTCTTAGTTTGGAGAGTACTGGGAGGAGAAAAAAATAACTAAAAAGTTCACTGGAGGCAGAATTAAAAATCATTGTGGGAAGAAGTCGATGTCAAGAATTGGTTAAATGAGTCATGGGGCAGAAAGGAGGGGGTAGTGAGGAACACGCGTTAAATACCGACTATGTGCCAGGCAATATGCTAAGTACTTTACAAATAACTCATTTGAAAGGAGCAGAGGTGGGAAACAGTATATGAAGCAGAAACAGGCTTAAAACCAATAATAATTAAGTCTGAGAAGTAAGGTTCAGGATCAATATAGGACAAGTAGCCAGGCACCAATTTGATGCATTCAATCTATAGATGCCATGCATGTTTTTTGTTTTTTGCCTAGACTCTTTTGTCTCTTTAGCTGGAGAGCTCCCATCACTGGCATCTTTGCTATTCTCCATGGCCATGAGCTCATCAAAAGCTTCACTTATTAGGTTCCTACTATCCAGGTACTTACTGTACTAGGCACTGGGAATACAAGGACAAAAATTAAATAATTCCTGCCTTTAAGGAGTGTATATTTTACTGGGGATAAAACTACTTACATATGTGGGTCTACATACACATATATGCATATGCACATATAAGTAGATACAAAATATATACAAATTAAATACAAGGTAATTTTGAGGGAGTAAAAGAGGAAAGCAATAGCTGGAGGGATGAGGAAAAGCCTCATATAGTAAGAAGCACTTAAGAAGTCCAGAAATTCTACAAAGTGGAGGAGAGAATACATTACACATATGGAAAATAGCCTATATAAAGGTATGGAGGTGGGAGACTGTTGCATATGAGGAACAGCAAGGAGGACAATTTTCTGGACTTAAGAGGATGTGAAGGGGTATAATATGATGTCTAGAAAAGTAGGTTGAAGCCAGGTTGTGAAGGGCTTTAAGTGCTAAATAGAAAGATTTATATTTTATCTTAAGAGTTAAAAAGGAACCATGGGAGCCTTTTCAGTAAGGGAATGACATAATCAGACTTTTTTTTAAAGGAATATCACTAGCAGCTATAAGAAGGATAATAAAGGAGAGAGGCTGGAAGCAGAGAGACAATTCAAAAAATTGTTGCAGTCACCCAGGTGAGAAATTATAATGGCCCAAACTAGTGTGACATTTGTATACAGAGAAAAGATATAAAAGTCATGTAGAATTATTAAGACCTGGCAACTGACTGAATATAACAGAATCAAAATAAAAAATAACTCCAAAATTGCTAACCTGGGTGACTGCAAGGATATATTCCCCCTTGGCAGAAACAGAGAAATTAGGAAGGATGAATTCCCTGGCCCCAGGATGGTGGGGAGATGAGTCCTATTTTGGACATGTTAAGTTTGAGATGCCTACAGAACATCTGATTCAAAATGTTCAATGGCTAGTTGGTAATATTATGTTAGAGGTCAGCAGAGAGATTGGAGCTCTCATTTCCAAGCAACAGACTTAAAATGGTGCCCTTTCTTTCTTCTTTCCCCCTTCTCCCCCCAATAATTACAGTAAACATATCTGGCTTATAAAACCATTCACATTCTACTTCTATGACATGAGTTTCCCATCAAGTCACCTGGAAGTCTGGAGCAAAAAGATGATAATTGAACCAAAGGCAGTTGATATCACCAAGAAAGAAAATATAAGAGCCTGAGACTGAGTCTTGTGCACTCAAAGCTAGATTGACTTGGTTGACAGTCTAGCAAAGATGCTGAAGGAACAATCAGTCTGATATGAGAATCAGGAGAGAGCAATGTCATGAAAATCTATAAAAGGGAGAGTAATTCAGGAGATGGTGGTTAACAATGTCAGATGCTACAAAGAAGTCAAGAAGAGAATTAAGCAAAAGCTCTTGGATCTGGCAATTAAGAAAGCACTGGTAACTTTGGAGAGAATAGTTTCATTGGAAAGTCAAACTGCAAGAGTTTGAGAAGATAAAAGGAAGTAGAGGCAAGGAATAGAGACAACTTTTTCTAGTAGTGTAGCAGCAAGCACCCTAGCATACCCAGGATGGCTGCCAACACAGGTTCTTAGATCTGCTTCTCCCAAGGAAAGCAACTGAAAATGGGTTAACGATCTTTCTTTAATGAATCAAACAAATATCATTTACCTAGTTCAGGGGAAAAAGTCAACACCCTGAACTTCAGAGAATACAAACAAGTTACAAACAGAAGTTACAAGCAGACAGATAAACAGATCAGCAGACAGGGCTTCCCACTGTCTGACCATTACATCCATACCTAGTCAGTTACCACAGAGGGAAGCACCAAATCTGGGTTTTCAAAGCCGGAGGGGCTCAACAGCTGCCCAGAGTCTCATCTGGCCACATCACACAACTCTTCCCAAAGTGAGCCCCAAAGCAAAACCTCACATCAGACATGGATGTCCTGAAGTATCTGTTGCAAAACTATTCCTGAAGGGTGGGCACATAAAATATCATCCATGTAATGGATAATCTATGCATTAGGGTATTTATCTCTTATAGGTTTTAATGTCTGTGCAACAAATTTTTGGCACATTGTTGGACTGTTTTTCATTCCTTATGGGAGCACTTTCCATTGAAAACATTCATGGGGAGCTCTTAAATTTATTGATGGAAGGGAAAAAGCAAAATACTGACAATCATCTTTATGTAAAGGAATGTTATAAAAAAACAGTCTTTTAAGTCAATTATCCACAAAGGCCATTCTTTTGGGATCATGGAGGGAGCAGGGAGGCCTGGTTGCAGGGCTCCCAAAGTCTCCATTCTTTGATTTACTGCTCAGAGATCAGTGAGCATTCTCCATTTTCCGGATCTCTTTTGTATTACAAAAATTGGAGAATTCCATTCACTCTTAGAACTTTCAATGTGGCCTAATGAAAGTTGTTCTAGTATAATTTCTCTTAGAGCTTGTAATTTTTCTGTCATTAAGGGCCACTGCTCCACCCATACAGGCTTACCTTCTTTCCACTTAATTTTGTCTGCTGTATATATCTTTCCTGGAGGTGCAACAGTGGCCCAACCTAAAAATGCAACTGTGTCTGAATTATTACATCCATGCCTTGAAGTATGTCCCTTCCCCATAAACTAAGTGGTGATGTATCTAAGACATAAGGTTGAAAAATTCCAGATTTACCATCCTTTTCCCATCTCAACTATTTTGCACTTTGCTGAGAAACCGCTATTGTTCCAATACCAGTGAGGGGACTAGCTCCCTGCTGAATAGGCCAATTTGAGGGCCAATGTCGCTTTGCAATTACAGATCTATCAGCCCCAGTATCAATTAATCCATTAAAGACTTTTCCCTCAATTTTTATTTTCATTTCTGGTCGAGATTCACAAATGGTTTGTGCCCCAAAAGCTTCAGTTGTACTTTCTCCTGTGCTACCAAACCCTTGGCTACCTCTAGTTCTTTCTATATATCACCTCATTGTTTTACAAGGAAGTATAAGTAATTGTGCCTCCCGGGCTCCTTTTATAATCATTATATCTTGAGCCTCGGGGGTAACATAAGCCATAATGTTGATTTCTCCCAAAAAATCATTATCTATTACTCCTGGCACTATTACCAAGCCTTGAAGGGAGAGACCACTATGTCTTAAAATTAAGCCTACATGATGAGGAGGTAAAGGACCAAAAATCCCTGTAGATATAATACAAATTCCCATATTGGGCCACATCCGCACAGTAGAAGCTGCAGGTAAGTCAAGCCCTGAACTTCCAGGGGATGCATGATAAAGATCTTGGATTGTTAATTTGGATGGAGAGTGTACTCTCTTAGAGCTGTCTGAGTTTTCATTAGATTCAAGGCTGTTTTTGCAATGGTATACCAATCTATTGGGCAAAGAGTAGCTTGTGCTATAGTCTCAACTAGAGCTAAAACATAAGGGCTTGTTGGTCCATAATCCACAGCCCCACGTTGGGTGCCATTTGCTGTGGGCTGCTCAGTGTCCAGCACTTACCATGATGCGGAGATGTGAATAAGAATGTTCAAAGAACGATGAACTCCATTTATTGATTCTCAGGACAAGGTTTTTATAGAGCAATGAGACAAAGGAAGGGGACTCAAGTTTTCTTATCATTACCTTAGTCTGTTGTATCCCAGAAGTAGCATGGAATAGATAATTTGATAAGGATTTGTTATCTAGGAGACTAAAGTCTTAGGGTAAGACCTTTGATCTAGGCCTCGGGTATCTGCTAATGCAGCCGCAGTCATTAACTGATACAATTGAGAGCAGACTTCAAAGCTGAAATTCAGTCCTCAAAATACAACACGTTTAGAGCTGGCCACCCAAAGATACCCGAGTGCTGAATCAGATATGTCCTGGGGCAGAACCTGTTGGCCTCAGAACTCAAATACCATCCTTATAAGTGTAACCCATATCAAAAGAACTCCGGAGCTGACTTAGAGAAAAGTTGCGTCTTGAAGAGGTCTTTGTTGTTCAGGTCCACTGCTATAAAGGTAATTATCTGAAGTCCTGGCTCAGGCCTCTTTGGCTCCCAACACACCAGAGTATAAATATAGCCTTCTCCTGGGTCAGAGACCATCACAATCCTCGTGACCCACTGCCCAATCACAAAGTAACAAGGTGTGGGCATTCCTGAAAAACAAGACTCCCTCCACAGGCTCCAGATGAAGCACATTCAGCCTATTAGGGGGCAGAGCATATTTTCAAATCAGGGAAGGTTCTCAGAGTCACCTAAGCCTATCAAAGGGCCTAGGGGCAGGGAAGATCAAGGCAAAAGAGATATAGAACACAACTATCTCATTAAATATTCAGCTATTCATTTGAACAACATTCCTTAATTATATATGTATATATGCAAAATAAGTGCTAAAACTTTATTTTTTAATCATTGATGAAAATCTCTTAAAAATATACTGGACATTTCCCTGATTTATAAAAACAGTATATTAAATATAATTGTATTTAATCTTTCCTAATGTTCACATTCATGATAAAATATCATACCTATATATAGAATAGGACAAACTGGTATTGATCTGCTGTCATATATATATATCCACATAACTATAACTGACATATAATTACATGACAAAAAAAAGATAACAGAAAGAAATTATAACCCTAAATCCTGACCCTAAGCTCTAGGCTTGGTGAATAATCTGTGGTACTGACTTATGAAAATATCCTTAGAAGGGGCAGCTAGGTGGGGCAGTGAATAGAGCACTGGTCCTGAAGTCAGGAGGACCTGAGTTCAAATCCAGCCTCAGGCACTTAACTAGCTATGTGACCTTGGGCAAGTCACTTAACTCCAACTGCCTTGGCTCTTCCCCCCCTCCCAAAAGAGAAGGAAAATATCCTCAGAAGAACCTATAAGTTTCCCCAGGTGCCATAATCATATTCAGAAGCTTATTTTCAGAGACCAGGGTTATTGTGATACACACCCTATCTCCTGCTAGTCAGAGAATCTTCACAATAATTATGTGACACATGGAAACAACTGATTATATAATTCTAGTACAGGTGTAGGAGTGACAAAGTATAAACAGACTGTAACAGTTCATGTGAAAAAAACAGGGTTTAAAGAGCTACAGGTTTAATTCAAATAAAAAATATGATATGACAGCCAAAAAACCCCACTAATGCCTTCTTAGGTTAACAGAAGCCTAGTGTCCAGAATGATTAGGGTGATAAGGGTCCTGCTGTCTGTCCTGGTCACACTACATCTGGAGCATTGTGTTCTGTGAACCACATTTTTGGAAGGACATTGACAAGCTGGCTAAAGTATTTCTGTACGACAATGACCGGATGGTGAAGGTACCTAAAATCATGTTATAAGTGGACTGGTTGAAGGAAGTAAGGATGTTTAAGTTGGAGAAAAGACAGGAGAGAGCTTAAGAACTGACTTCAATTCCTTGAAAAGCTATTATGTAAGGAAACAATTAGACTTCTTTTGATTTATTACTAGATGACAGATGTAGGACTGATTTATTTATGGAAGTTAAAGAGTAGCAGGTTTTAGTTTGATATAAGAAAGAACTTCTTAACTATTAGTGCTGTCTAAAGTAGAATGGACTGCCTCAGGAAGTACTAAGTCCCTTTCTGGAGACCCTTAAGACTAGATGATCACTTGCAGGGTATATTGTAGAAGGTTTAGACCAGATGACCTCTGAGGTCTTTCTTTTTCTTTGTCTTTATTAATTTGTTTGTTTACTTTTTTAGTTTACAAGATTCAGTTCCACAATCCCTTGAGTTTCAAATTTTCTCCCCTTCCCTCTCCTCCTTCCCCTACCCTGCCCCCCTCCCCCCCTCCCCATGGCAGCATGCAATCAAGTATAGGATCTGCAAATACTTTCACATTAGATATTAGTCAGGTTGAAAAGGATAGTAACCGATGGAATGAACAATGGGAAAGAGGAAACAAAACCAAACAAGAAAAAGAAAGAGAGCAGGTAGTTTGCTTCAATCTGCATTCAAACTCTGTTCTTCCTAGTTCTTTCTCTGAATGTAGACATCTCTTTCCATCATGAGTCTTTTGGAGTTGTCTTATAACCTTGCATTGCTGAGAAGAGTCCAATCTATCTAAGTTGGTTGTCACACATACATTGTGTCTGTAATTGTGTACAAATTTCTCTTGGTTCTGCTCTTCTCACTCAGCATCAGTTTTTAATAAGTCTCTCCAGGTAAATATGAAGTTTGTCTGCTCCTCATTTCTTTTAGCACAATAGCATTCCCTTACATTCATATACCACAACTTGTTTAGCCATTCCCCAATTGACAGGCATCCCCTTAATTTCCAATTCTTTACCACCACAAAAAGAGCTACTATAAATATTTTTGCACATACGGGTCTTCCTCCCACTTCTATGATTTCTTAGGTCTTTTCTAAATCTGGGATTTTAACTCATCCTGTCCTGGATTTTAAATAGTTCATTAGTATTGCTATGTAAAAGAATACTATATAATAGCTAATTCACTGAGATTTTCTAGTCTTCTTCCAATAACCAATTTTCTTTCTCATCCTATGGTTTTTTTTCATACAAAATAACAACAACAAAAATAATTTTCTGGTCTAAATTGAAGTCCTGCATAATCAATCAAAAGTTCTAATGGCCATCATCTGAGCTGAGTTTTCTCTTAGGCATCTGGGTAGAATTTCTGAAAAAGATCACCAATAATGTTTAACCTGGGGCTTTTTCTGGGCTGGAGGGGATAGAGTTGGTAATGATGGATGATATATCTTGATTATTAACTGACCTTATAGCTTTTAGGATGATTCATGATGATTCATTACTCCCATGGCTAGAAATAGCCTCTTGCTCCTTCCCAATGGCACTGACATCTTTTCTAAGACAGAAATGATCCACACTACTAACCACAAAAGTAGGAAAGCTCCATGTTTGAAGATGATTGCGTGAAACAAGGAACTAGGGAAAGAAGCCTTTTGAAGATAAAGCAGTCAATTTTCTGACTGCCGATGCCTAACTAAAATGAGTTATGCTCACTAAATAAAGGTAGAAGGGACCTTTTCAAGGAAGCTCTGGATTTTGAAGTTCTGGATTAGGGATATGGGCTGAGCAACTGGCCAGGGCATTATCAGAAAGTATTTTCCTTTGTCCTCAGATCTACCCCTCATTTTCCATGCAGAAAACTAAAATTCATTCAACATACATTTATTAAGCACCTATTAAATAAGGGTAAATGTCCTGATTTTTTTTTTTAATTATGAGATCTCTGCAACTTAAAATTCAACAATATTGACTTTGATTCCCTTATCCAAATTTCTCTTATGGGCTTCCAAAGATGAGGAACTTAACAAAGCCATGTTGGCTCTTTATAATAACTGTTTATTTTTCTAGTTATTCACTAAGCATCTGTTTAATAACCAGTTCTAGGATTTGGCAGGAAATCAAGTCATTCTTAGGGTCAAATATGGGTTGACCTAGAATCAGGGAATCTGCAGTCTCAAGGTTACATGTGGCATGAACTAGATGATTTCTGAAGCCCCTTCTAAATTTTGAGGTTTTATGATACTAGACTACCCTGTCCTGGATTTTAAATAATTAGTATAGCTCTGTAGAATAAAGTTGTTGTAAATAAAGTTGTAATAAAATAGTTAATTCATTGTGATTTTCTAGTCTTTTACCAGCTAAGTTCATGGCAGAATAACCTCATTTTTGTTTTTGACAAATTTACTAGACTGACAGATAAGGGAAATATAATAGTTTACCTAGATTTTAGCAAAGCATTTGACAAAGTTCCCATTCTCTTACAGGAAAAACAATGTAGAGATATGGACAATATGATTATATGGTTAGATTCAGACTTGCTCAATGACCAGAATACACAAAAAGAATTGGTTAGTGGCTTAAAGTATGAGTTGAACTCCATGACTCTTGAAGTCCCTTCCTATGCTAAGATTTTGTGATTTTATTTGATCAGGAATGAACCTGAAGCAACACTGAAGAAGTAATAACTCTTAAATTTTTAAGTCATCAACTGTATAATTAGTTTCATTCTCCACATTGTTATTTTATGATAAAATTGGGTAGGTTTAGCTTTCTAAAAACAAAGGATAAGAAGGAATAACTGACAAGCAGAACAGCTCTGAAAGTTAATGTTGTAATTTATTTTAGATTTATAAGGGTGATGGAATACTGTTACTGTTGTGCTATGGGAAATGATGAAAGGAATGGTTTCAGAAAAACTTGGGGAACATTCGTATGAATGGATGCAAAGTGAAATGAACAAAACTAGGATAACAATTTATGAAATAACAGCAATATTATAAAGATAAATCAACTTTGAAAAATATAATATCAAACATTAAAGATTAACTAATTCCAATATTAAATAAATTATATGGAATAACAGGTAAAGAAAGGATCCTACCAAATTCCTTTTATGAAACAAATATGATACTGACAACTAAACCATGAAGAGTAAAAACAGAAAAATTATAGATCAATTTAATTAATGAATATGGATGCAAAAATCCTAAATAAAATGCTACCTAAAAGACTACAGCAATGTATTACAAAAATTATGGATCAGATGGGATTTATACCAAGAACTCAGGGATGGTTTAACATAAGGAAAACTATTAACATAATTGATTACATCAATAATAAACGTAAAAAGTCATATGATTATATCAATAGATGCAGAAAAAACTTTCGATAAAGTTCAACACTCATTATTATTCATATAAATGGATTTTTCCATAAATTAATTTTAAAAACATTTATATAAAACCAGCAAGCATTATTTGTGATAGGGATAAACTAGAAGCCTTCCCAGTAAGATCAGGTGTGAAACAAGGATTTGTTTGAATTGAAACAACTGTCACTAATATTATTCAATATTGGATTAGAAATCCAAACAATAGCAATAGGAGAAGAAAAATAGAAGGAAATACAATAGGGAATGAGATAATAAAACTATCTCTTTTATAGACAATATGATGACATACTTGAAAAATTCCAAAAACTCAACTAAAAAGTTAGTTGAAACAATTTTAGCAATGTAGCAAGATATAAAGTAAATCCACATAAATCGTCAGCATTCCTACGTCACAAACAAAACTGTGCAAGAAGAGACAGTAAAAAAATATCCCATTTAAAATAATTCTAGACAGTATAAAATACCTGGGAGTACACCTGCCAAAACAAACCCGGGGGAAAGAATGAGTAATACAAAACAAAGAGAAAAAGAAGAAGAAAGAAAGAAGTTAGGAGTGATAAAGTTTTATCAACCATTGAAAGAAAAGGATAAAAGAAAAAAAAGTAAAATGAAGAGACTAAAAAAAATCATCATTACTAACAATTACTGAGTCCAAACATTAAAAGAACCAGAATGAAAAATTGAATAGTAGAAATTTTCTCCAAACACCAAAATATGAAACTTGTCTTTCTCATAAACATATTACACATCACTTCATAGCTGTGTCAATTCAAAGGGGAAAAGAAATCAACTGGCAGAAATGACAAAATCATTTTTCTTATTTGTTCCTATTCCCAGATTAAATTAAAATTTCAAAGTGATATTATGTGCTTAAACTATCAAGTATAAATTTTAAATTTATATTTCATATAAATTTTTATTATGAACTTAACATGAATATTTTAATATATAAAGGAGAGGATTATACATGAAATTGTGACCTTCTGGTACCTATGGGTTGTATTTTGGGGTTTTTTTTAAGTGCATGGTAAATATGCTGATATATTTCCACTTATGTCCCTTTCAATGGCTCTCAGGTTTTATATGTTTTTGTGTAAAGGGACAGGAGGATAAGTGATGGTCGTTTTTTTGTTTTGGTTTTTTTTTATAGGATGCTGTAATTGCATGTCTTCATTTAATATTGTTCTGAAATTACCTTTTTGAAAATTTTTTTGTAGCACAAATGAAATAGGCACACATTATATATGTCCAGGAGAGATTTGCCAGAACCTAGCTTGACTGATATAATACCCTAGTATAAAAATTGGGGGCAGGGAGGGAAATACAATATACTTATTCTTTTTTGTTGTAAAGTATTGGAAAATTCTTATCAATTTAAATATTGTCAAATATTTTGTCTGTTGTTCACTCAAGCACATTGATTATTGCTTGTTTTTATGAGTTTTTCCTCATTAAAATTTTATTTTCACAACTACTAGTTTATTAATAACCACTTTTTACTTTTTCCCTTATTTTAATCCACCTAAACCTAATGCAATAGGTAAAGCTTTCCTTTAACTGTTTCAGACCCCAACAGAGTATCAATTGTTTGTCCAAGATGGAAAAGAGGAATGCTTTGTATAACATGTGGTATATCTCTCAGGCAAATGCTAAGATGAGTCACATGCTGGGTCTTCACAACCCAAACCAGCATGTAACAGACTTTCTTCACTGAGAAACATGCATCAAAAATACTGCAGGTGCCACTGCACATGGGATATATATGTATGTATGCATGTATGTATTATGTATACATGTATATATGAATATATATGGAAGGAAGGAGAAAGGGAGAGGGGGAAGAGAGAACTTCTTCAAAGAAATTAAAAAGGGGGAGCTGTATAAAACTCAGCTCCGTGTTTATAATCTTTATTGTTTAGGATACTTCTTGTGCAGCTTAAGCCAACTATAATTTGCTAAAAACCATCAGCAATAAAGCTTGACAACAGTTCTAATCACACTTAGTATGACTTCTTACGTGCTTAGTAAATAAATAGCTAAAAGTTAATGTTGCTCTTTATGACTAAAAAGAACGCTTATGATATACTCACTATAGCTCAGAGATCTCATTCATCCACTTGCCTTTCACCATCACATTCAAGTCTTCCACACAGTAGTCATTTAATATTTGTTGAGCTGAATTAAATTATATAGTGTATATCAAAAGTCTTAGTGTAGCTTTTAAGCTTTCATAGCTTGCATTGTAAACACCCACACCCACACCCACACCTTTGCATCAAGTTGTAATGGGAAAAGTACTAGATTTGGAGTCAGAAGAGACCCAAGTCAATCTCAGTTCTGTAACTTGGTAACTGTGTGGACACAGTTTAATTGGGTAATTTAATCTCCCTAAATCTCAGTTTTCTCTTCTGTAAAATGCAAGGTTGGACTAAATGGCCTCTATAGTGTATAACCCTTTAATCCACAGTGTCATGAGAATTATGGCATCAGAAGACAGATGTTGAAGCATGTCTTTTCCATCTTTCTTGGCAGAAGTGGTAGAACAATGATGTGGAATGTGTGTTGTCAGACAAGGTCAATGTGTTGATTTAGGTTTTTTTTTTTAACTTATTTGTTATGGGGTGAGTAGGAGTGCATGTATTGTGAATCAATGAAAAGTGACACTGAAGTTAAAAAAAAAAGATCATTTAATTAAACTTTTAAAAACTATTTTTTGGGCATCAGGGACCAGTAGATGAAAAGGGTCCTACTAGTCTATGCTATCATGGGTGACAGATAATAAAAAAGACATGAAGCTATAAATATATGCTTCTTAGCACAGGCTATCTTAACATGAAGTATTTATCACTAAAGAGTTGTGAAAGTACACAGAGATTTTATTTCTATAGTTAGTCAAGAAAGTAGTTGCCCTGGACTAGCTATAAACTCTACAATCAACATGTGATAGGAATATTGAGTTTTTGTATGACATCAGTTGGCTTATCAGTAGTAACTTTTGGAAGGGAAACTAACTCTTAGCCACATTGCTTCAAGTTTAAATTACCCAATTATCATTAACAGCATGGGGCCTCCAAAATTTTTTATTTTTAAACATTTTTCCAAAAAATTTGAGTTCCATGTGCAAAATAAATATATAATACATAATATAAAATAAATAATAAAATGAAAGAAAACAAGAAGAGAGGAGGAGGTTTAAAAAGTAGCTTTGATCTATATGTAGACTCCACTAGCTCTTTCTTAGGAGGTAGAGAACATTTTTCATCATCACTCCTTCAGAACGTCTTGGATCATTGTACTTCAGAGAAGAGTTAAGTCTATCATGGCTGATCATTACACAATGTTGCTGTTACTGTGTACAATGTTCTCCTGGTTCTGCTCATTTCACTTTGCATTTGTTCATGTAAATGTCTCCAGGTTTTTCTGAAAACATCACTTGTCAGTTTTTATAGCACAATAGTATTCCATCATAATCATATGCCAAAATTTGTTTAGCCATTTCCCAAATGATGGGCATCCCTTCAATTTCCAATTCTTTGCCACCACAAGAAGAGCTGCTATTAATATTTTCATAGGACCTTCTTTTTATCACTTTGAGATAAACACCTAGCAATGATATTGCTGGGTATGCTGTTTTATAGCCCTTTTGGCATAGTTCCAAATTGCTCTCAGACTGGTTGAATCAGTTCATTAGTGTCTCAATTTCCCCACATCCCCTTCAGCATGTTATTTTCCTTTCCTATCATATTAGCCAGATTGATAGGTGTGAGGTGGTACCTCATATTGTTTTAATTTGCATTTCTCTAATCAAGATCGAGGGTTTTTCATATGAATATAGATACCTTTGATTATTTTGTCTGAAAACCACCTGTCCATATCCTTTGATCATTTGTCAATTAGACAATAGTTCTTATTTTTTTTATAAATTTGACTCAGTTCTCTATTTGAGAAATGAGGCCATTATCAGAGAAACTTGCTATAATTTTTTTCAGTTATGATTACTGTATATTTCCCTTCATCCTACTTTCCCCCATTTATCCTACTCTGTCTCTCCTTTCACCCTGTTTATCCTCAAAAGTGTTTTGCTTCTGACCACTGCCTCTGCCAATTCACCCTCCCTTCTATTAACCCCACCTCCCCATTCCCTTCCCCTCCTACTTTTCTGTAGGGTAAGAAAGATTTCTATAACCATTGAATATATGTTATTCCCTCTTTGAACCAATTCCAATGAGAATAAAGTTCAAGTGCTACCCCATTTTCTCCTCCACTGTAAAAACTCTTTTGAGATAGTTTACCCCATTCTACCTCTCCCTTCCCTTTTCTCCCAATGCATTCCTCTCTCTCATCCTTTAATTTGATTATTTTAGATATTATTTCATTATATTCAACGCATAGCCATGTCCTCTGTCTACATATACTCTTTCTAACTGCCCTAATGATGGGAAAGGTCTTAGGAGTTACAAGTATCATTTTCCCAGGTAGAAACCTAAACAGTTTTACCTTATTGAATTTCTTAAGATTTCTCTTTCTTGTTTACCTTTTTGTTCTTGAGTCTTTTATTTGAAAGTCAAGTTTTCTATTCAGCTCTGTTATTTTCATCAGGAATACTTGAAAGTCCTCTGTTTCACTGAATATCCATTTTTTCCCCTGAAGGATTATACTTAGTTTTGTTGGGTGAGTCTTGGTCATGATCCTAGCTCCTTTGCCCTTTGGAATGGCATATTCCAAGTTCTCTGATCCTTTGATATAGAAGTTGCTAAACCTTGCATTATCCTAAATGTGGTTCCACAATATTTGAATTCTTTCTGGATACTTGCAATATTTTCTCCTTGACCTGGCAGCTGGAACTTGACTATAATATTCCTGGTACTTTTCACTTCAATTTCTATTTTATCCTTTTGTTATAGGATATCAGGACTGTTTTCTTTGATAATCTCTTGAAAGATAATGTCTAGGCTTTTTTTTTTTTTTTTTTACATTTTGGAGGCAATGGGATTGACATGCCCAAGGTGACATGGCTAGTTTTTTTGTGTTAAATGTCTGAGTCCAGATTTGAACTCAGGTCCTCCTGATTCCAGGGCCGGTGCTCTATTCATTGCGCCACCTGGTCACCCCTAGGCTTTTTTTTTTTTTTGATCATCACTTTCAAGTAGTCCAATAGTTGCTAAATTATCTCTCTCAATATATATTTTCCAGGTAAGTTTTGCAATGAGATATTTCACATTTTCTTCTATTTTTTCATTCTTTTGATTTTTATTGTTTTTTGATGTCTCAAGTTTCTACTTGCCCAATTCTAATTTTTAAGGAATTATTTTCTCCCATACCTCCTTTTCCATTTGACCAATCTATTTTTTAAGGAGTTCTCAAAGGATTTTTGTGCTTCTCTGACCATTTGGTCTATTCTGTTTTTTAAGGTGTTATTTTCATCAGTATTTTTTGTGCTTCCTTTACCAAGCTGTTGACTCTTTTTCATAATTTTCTTCTATCTCATTTCGTTTCCCAACTTTTCCTCTACCTCTCTTATTTGATTTTTAAAATCCTTACCATCTTTTGAGTTTGTGTTTTGATCTTCCCTGTCACCATAGCAATTTTCTATGGTCAATTTTTTTTGTTTGCTTATTTTTTCAGTCTACTTCTTGACTTTTAATTTGATATTAAAGTGGGGCTTTGCTCCTAGGGTGGAGGGAACACTATCCCAAGCTTTGTTTTTTTGTGCAGCTACTTTCAGAACTATTTCTAGGGGTCTGTAAGTTTTCAAGGTGGTATAATCTAAGGCAAGGTGTGTTTACTAGTCTCCTGACCTGTATTCTGGTCTGTGAATGATCACAAGCATTCTTTCCTACCCTAGAGCTGTGACCAGGGTTCCTGACCCTCTGTGGCTGCAAGTTATAGTGTGTTAGTGCTCTTCCTCCCCCTGGGACTGCGGCCCAGACCTGTGTTCAAGCAATGCAACAGAGTCCTGCATCCAGTGCCAGCAAAGGGACCCCTGTAATCTCCTTCTGATCAGTTGTCCAACCTGACTACTGTCTGTGAACTGAGAGCTCCAGACATGCTGTTGATTTAGTTGCCCCAAAGGCCTGCTGCTCTCTTACCCTGGGATGTTGTCCACACTGGAATGTGCTCCACTCTCACCCAAGTGTGACAGACCTTTCCTGCCAACCTTCTAAGTTGCTTTGAGCTTATAGGTTCTACTTCTCCATTATTTTACAGTTGTTTGGGGGGGAATTTGGGAGAGCTCAGGTGAGTGCTTGCCTTCTTCCACCATCTTGGCTCCACCTCTATCTTCCAAAGTTCTTGATTTCACTATGTTCTTTCCTTCTTTAGTTTGAACTTTTTAGCAGTTCATTTGACAATATTACTTGGATTTGAACAAAGCACAGAGAAATATCTTTAAATATAGCTTTCAGGCTGCTTACAACATTTCTTAGATTTGTGTATTCAGGATGATGTTTTACTCCAAGACAGTACCTTGCACATGGTAGATATTCAATAAATATATTGATTTCCAAAGAGAAGGTATAAAATTCTTCTGACTTGCATTTCTCTAACCAGTAAAATTCCTTTATCTTTGCTCTTATAGTAGAATTTAATATGCTGAATTAAATTAATGTTTTCACCTCTACTTATTTTGAGGAAGGAGTGACTAGCAATTGAGAGAACTCAGTTCTAGCCCCACCCCTTATTCATTTGACTCAGATAAGTCACTTGCAAATATTTAAGGTCATAGCATCACGGAGTTAGAATTAGAGGGGACCTTAGATATCATTGAGTCCAATTTCTTCATTTTATAAATAAGGAAACTAGAGAAGTGACCTTGCCAAAGTCACATAGCCAAGTATCTGAAACAGGATCCAAAGCCTGCTACCCACATAAATTCCCAAACTTTTCCCCCTCTGGTGCTGAAACTGATAACCAAATCATAATAATATTATTACTATACTAAGGGACATGACAATCTACAATCCTATGGCTCCACCCCTATTCCCTATGATTTTGAGTCACAGCTTGCCTTATCCAAAGCTTACCTCCCCAGCCATCACTTCTTGGTCCCTCCTATCTAGCTATGTCAGCCCCATTCTTCCCATCCCTATCCTATTCTCCCTACCTTTCCAAGGTGTCCTCTGAAATCTCATTCTTTTGAATGCTCTTCAAAGTAAACCTGTGGTCCTTCCTACCCAAAATCACTTTGTATATATTTGATATTTAATTTTTTACATACACACAAATGCCAACAGAAAATGAACTCCTTGAGATTAGGGAATATTTTATTTGTTTTCATATCCTCAGTGCCTAGCATGGTTCTTGGTTGATTGTAGATGTTTAATGTTTCTTGAATTCCTCCAAGTCTCTCACATTCATCTACTCTTCTCCATTCCCTTCACTTTCACTATTCTAATTCAGGCCCATGACTTCACACATGGACTACTGAACTACCCTAACTAGTTTTTCTGTCTCCTCTTAACCCTCCCCCCATTTCATTTTGAAAAGGGTTGCCAATTAATTTTCCTGTGATTATATCAATATATTTAATGGCTCCCTACTGCCCAAACTCCTTAAGCTACCTAGCTTTCAAGGTCCTACACAATCAAGGCCCCACCTGCTTGTCTTCTTCAGGACTGGCTTACTCCTTCTTGCCCAAACATGCCTTGTTCCTCTTTCCTGTCTCTAGGCCTTTATTCATGTTGTTCCTCTTTACCTTAACTATCCTCCACTATTCACCATTCCAAATCCTACCCTTAAGTCAAAATCCAGTTCAAAATCTGCCTTCTGGGTGAAGCCTTCCATAACTACCCCAGCCAAAAGTGTTCTCATTTTCCACTGAATCTCATACTACTTATGTCTATATACCTTTTACTAATGGACTTACCAGTCAAGACACTTGGGTCTGAACCTATTTTTGATACTTCTTACCCATGTGACCAAAAAGACATTTAGCTTCTTGGGGCTTTTATATCTTTGTCTGTCAAATGGGGATAATATTACTTATATTATCTATGCTACAAGATTGTTCTGAGGAAATTGCTTTGTAAATCTTAATTTTGTTGTTCAGTCATTTCAGTTACTTCCAACACTTCACAATCCTATTTAGGGTTTTCTTGGCAAAGATACTGGAAATGGTTTGACATGTCTTTCTCCAGATCATTTATAGATAAGGAAACTGTGGCAAACAAAGTTAAGTGATTTGCCCAGGGTCACACACCTAGTGTCTGAAGCCAGATCTTAACTCAGGAAGATGAATCTTCCTGACTCTAAGCCCAGCACTCTATCCACTGTGCCATCTAGCCACCCTAATTTTACATATATACATATACATATAGACATATGTGTGTAAATACACACATATATATGCATATACATCTAAATGTGCTTAAAATGCTTTATAAAATGATTATGAGTTTATTATTTACTGTCTAGAATCATAGATCCCACAATCAATCCCTCTCTCTAATCTTCAATTGATCATTATGTACTGGTCCTTCCCTCCTACATACAATCACATCCAAGTCTCCTTCATCCTTAAACACTGCCCCCCCAACTAAATTATACCATTCCCTCAAGCCATCATCCTGTACCTGTCTTCTCAGTCAATTCCTCTGAAAAACAAACATTTTATTCATTGCCTCCACTTACTCTCCACTCATTCAAAATCTATACCCACTAGACTTTAAGCCTCTTTACAACAGACTGTCTTTTGCTTTCATATCTATTTCCAGAGCTTAGCACAAAGCCCAGCATATAGTAAGAGGTTAATAAATCTTTATTGATGGGCAGAGCCAAGACGGCAGGGTAGAAACAGGACTTCCACAGGACTCTGGCTTCCACCTCCTCCAATACATGTAAAAAATTACTCTAAACAAATTTTAGAGCTACAGAACCCACAAAGTAACAGAAAGGAACAACTCTCCCGCTGAAGGCAGCCCAGCAGGCTGGCATGGAAGGGGCTATCACACTGAGCTGGGAACAGAGCTCAGCCCCTCATGAGCTATGCAGTTTTGGCCCCAGGACAGCCCCGACCAGCAGCAACAGAAGCAGAAGCAGACTTCAGGAGAGTGGAGCACCAGCACCTGTGGTGGTTTCCAGATTTCTCAACCCATAAATGCAAAAGACAAAGTAAAAGAACAGTGTGGAACTCTGTTAGAACAGGGTTCTACGGAAGAGCACAGTCCAGCCCGGCCCCGGGAGGAGAAGCAGCAGAGGTGGGGCAGCACAGCATGTGGCTGCCTCAGGAACTCCTGCCTGCAGATTGTAGGGGGATCAAGCGATCATCAACAGGGTAATCACTCTTGCTTTAACATGCTTGGATCTGGATCACGGTATTGGGTGGAGGTCCTGGGGTATGTGGCCAGGTGCCAGAGCCTGTGGGGGCTACAGAAAGGGTGCCCTCCCAATTGCTCTGGCAGCTGCAAAAACCCCAGCAATTTGGGACATAGCTCTCTCCATTGTGGAAGCAGAGTCCTACAGTGGCAAAAAGTTCACAAGTCAAGTAATTGCCTGCCAACATAAGCAAGCATAGGAAAAGCAATTCTACCATAGATTCCTTTTTTGGGACCAAAAAGGATCAAAGCATGGAACGGGAAGAAGAAAACGAGGTCAGAACTCCCACATAAAAAGCTCCCAAGAAAATATGGATTGGTTATAGGCCATGGAGGAGCTCAAGAAGGATTTTGAAAACCAAGAGAAGTGGAGGAAAAATTGGGAAGAGAAATGATAATGATACAAGAAAATCAAGAAAAGCAAGTCAACAACCTGACTGAAGAAAATAGCACCTTAAAAAAATAGATTAACTCAAATGGCAAAAGAGGCCCAAAAAGCCAATGAGGAGAATGCCTTAAAAAGCAGAATTTGCCATATGGAAAAGGAATTTCAAAAACTCATTGAAGAGAATAATTCCTTCAAAATTAGACTGGCACAACTGGAAGCTAATGACTTTATGAGAAATCAAGATACTATAAAACAGATACAAACAAATGAAAAAATAGAAGGCAATGTAAAATATCTCATTGAAAAAATCACTGACCTAGAAAATAGATCCAGGAGAGATCATCTAAAAATTATTGGACTACCTGAAAGCCACGATAAAAAAAAAAAAGAGCCTAGACACCATCTTTCAAGAAATTATCAAGCAAAATTGCCTTGATATTCTAGAACCAGATGGCAAAATAGAAATTGAAAGAATTCACCCATTGCCTCTTGGAAAAGATCCCAAAGGGGCAGCTAGGTGGTGCAGCAAATAGAGCACCGGCCCTGGAGTCAGAAGGACCTGAATTCAAATCCAGCCTCAGACACTTGACATACTTACTAGCCATGTGACCTCGGGCAAGTCACTTAACCCCAACTACCCTGCAAAAAGCAAAAAAAAAAGAAAAAGAAAAAATCCCAAAAAGAAAACTCCCAGGAATATTATAGCCAAATTCCAGAGTTCCCAGATCAAGGAGAAAATATTACAAGCAGCCAAGAAGAAACAATTTAAGTATTGTTGGAAACACAATCAAAATAACTCAAGACCTAGCAACTTCTACATTAAGGGACTGAAGGGCTTGGAGGTCAAAGGAGCTAGGATTAAAACCAAGAATCACTTACCCAGCAAAACTGAGTATAATGTTTCAGGGGAAAATGTGGTTATTCAATGAAATAGAGGATTTTCAAGCATTCTTGATGAAAAAACCAGAGCTAAACAGAAAATTTGACTTTCAAATATAAGAAACAAGAGAAGCATGAGAAAGTTTAAACAGGTAAAAGAAATCATAAGGAGTTTATTAAAGTTGAATTATTTACATTTCTACATGGAAAAAAAGTAATTGTAACTAGTAAGACTTTTCTCAGTATGAGGACAGTTGAAAGGAATATATAAGTGTGTGTGTATATATATGTATATATGTATACATTCATATATATGTATGTATAGGAGGGTGTAGGTGTGTATAAATATTTTTGTGAGGATGTGCATATGTATGTACATATATATAGACAGAGGGCACAGGACTAGTTGAATATGAAGGGATGATATCTAAAAAATAAAATTAAGAGGTGAGAGAGGAATATATTGGGAGAAGGAGAAAGGGAGAAATAGATTAGGGTAAATTATCCCATATAAAAGAAGCAAGAAAAAACTGTTACAATGGAGGGGAAGAGCAGGAAGGTGAAAGGGAACGGGACAACCTTACTCTCATTGAATTTGGCTTAAGGAGGGAATAACATACACATTCATTTGGGTATCTTACTCTACAGGAAAATAGGGGGGGAAGGGGATAAGAGGGGGAATGATAAAAGGGAGGGCAGATTGGGGGAGATCATAGTTAGAAGCAAACACTTTTGAAAAGGGACAGGGTCATAGGAGACAATAGAATAAGTGAGGGGTGAGATAGGATGAAGGGAAATATAGTTAGTCTTTCACAATATACCTACTATGGAAAAGTTTTGTGTTACTACACATGTACAACCCACACTGAATTGTTTATCTTCCCAGTGGGAAGGAGGGAAGAAGGGCAAAAATCTGGAACTCAAAGTTTTAAAAACAAATTTTGTGTGTGTGTGTGTGTGTGTGTGTGTGTGTGTGTGTGTGTGTGTGTATAAAGGATATATAGGCACTGGGGTATAAAAGTCCATCTTGCCCTATTAGAAAGTTAGGGGGTGATGAGGGAGGATATAAGAGAGAACAGATTGGAGGAAGGGGTATTCAGTAGGCTTGCTTATTTTGGGTGAGGGGTAAGGGAAAGATGGGGAGAAAAAATTTTAGCTCAAAATCTTGTGAAAATGAATGTTGACAACTAAAAATAAATAAATAAATGTAATCACAAAGAAAGAAAAATCTTTATTGACCCTCTGCAATCTGGCTTCCAACTTCATCACTCAAATGAAACTGTTTTTTTTCTAGAGTTATCAATTATCTCTTAATAACCAAATTCAAGGACTTTTTTTTCAATTATCTTTCTTCTTCATCTATATGCAATATATCACATAGATAACTACCCTTTCCTCCCAGATACTCCTTCCTCTATGGAAATGATTCTTTATGAAGCTATGGGAGGTAATTAGATCACCAAGTGAAATAATATAGAGGAAGATTTTTGTGACAATGATCTCTCTTGGTTTTCCTTACCATCTGAATGTTTCTTTTCATTCTCCTTTACTGAAATATCATTCATATTATCCTCAACTATAGGTATACCATCAAATACTGCCTTGGACCCTCTTTTCTTTCCTTTCTATATTCTCTCATTTGGTAAGCTCATGGGTCCCCATGGGTTTAATTATCTCTATGCAAATAACCCTCAGATCTACTATCCAGCCCTAATCTCTCTCCTGAGCTCCATTCTTATATCTCTCACTACCTCCTGGATATTTTAAACTAGATCTACAAGTTTAAAACTGAACCCATTATGTTCCAGATTTCCCTATTTTTGCTTGAGACCACCACCCTCTGAACCATCTGAGTTTGCAATCTTGAAGTCACCCTCACCTCTTCACCTTCTTTCACCCCTTATTTTCAATCACTTCAGTTGCCAAGTCTTGTCTACTCTACCTCTACAACATCGCTTACATCAATGCCCTTCTCTCCATTCCCACAGCCACTCTGATTCAAGCTCTCATTCCCACTCATTTTGACTACTACAAGAGTCTCCTAATTAGTTTCCCAGGCTCAAGTGTTTCTCCATTCTAATCTATCCTCCATATAGCTGCCAACAAGATTTTCCTCAAGTACAGATCTGATCATATCACTCCCTAAAACAACAAATTCCAATGGCACCTTAATTATCTCTAGCATCAAACTTAACTTCCTCTTTGGCATTTAAAGGCCTTTATAACCTAGCTCTCTCCCAAGGCTATTATGGGCCCTCTTTTCCTTCTGTATAATTTCACTTGGTGATCCAATCACCTTCCATAAATCCAATTATCACCTCTATGCAAATGAGGTTCAGGTTTATTTGTCCAGCCCTAATCTCTCCCCTGACCTCCAGTCTCACTTCTCCAACTGCCTACTGGACATTTCAACTTGGATGTCTAATGTGTCAGCAATTCCCCCCACCCCTTCTTCCTCATTCAAACTGGATGTACTTGGGTCTTATATTTGCACACCCCAATTATTTGAGATAAATCTTCCCTAACCTTCCTCTCCCTTTCCCCCATAACTTATAGCTCTTCTACTTCTCCATTCTTCTTTTAAGGTCAAGACATAATAGAACCTTGCAATCTTGAATCAAAAGAATCTCCCGGGCCTTCCATCTGATTAGACTCCTTCTATGACCCCTGATAATAGGGTTCTGAGAGGACATATGTATCATCTCTCATATTAGAATGTAAGCAGCTAATGCTTTAGTCCTTCATGACTGACTAGATATCTTGAACACATATTCAGGCCTGGAAGTGACACTGTGAGTTAAAGAGGTCTAGAAGTCTGAGTAGAACTTACTGGTAGCCAAAAATTCCTGTTTCAGTAAGGATAACAGCAGAAAAAGGAGCTCAATTCCAGATCTGACTTACCAGAAGACATAGACTGTGAGGGGAGATAACAATGATATGAGGTGAAATACGCAACCCCCAATCAGCAGTACTGAAAACTGTTTCATGTTCAGGTGATTTTAAGGATCAAACCACCCAGCAGAAAATAACATTAGTTAGTACTGCCACTTATTTAAGTTTATTCTTTTTTTTTTTTTTGCCTTTTGGAGGGCAATTGGGGTTAAATAACTTGCCCAGGGTTACATAGCTAGTTTTATTGTGTGAAGTGTCTGAGGCCGAATCCAAACTCAAACTCCTGACTCCAGGGCCAGCGCTTTACTCACTGCGCCACCTAGCCGCCCCTATTTAAATTTATTCTTGATGACTACATGCTTGTCAGTGTTTGATATATAGCATTTCTTTTACATGTAGGAAATAAATACCTAACCCATACTGGATTCTTACTGTACATGGAATACCTTTCTATACCTCCCTTTTGGGAAGATCCTAGACATGACCCAGAACCTAAATTTTAAGTTATTTTTCTGTAGATCTCAAGAGTGAAGAACTTAATGAGTCAATGAATGAGAAAGAGGAGTATAAACCATTTCACTAGAGGTCATACTCCCATAGGACTGAATCCTGTCTGGACCACATACCAGAGAGGCCACTCAATGGACAATAGAGAAGGATAATAAAGAAAAAAAGTAGAGGTGGAGCCAAGATGGTAGAGTAAAGGCAGGGACTCTCCTGACCTCTCACCCAAACCCCTCCAAATACCTTTAAAAAATGACTCTAAACAAATTCTAGAGCAGCAAAATCCGCAAAAAGATGGACTGAAACAAATTTCCAGCCCAAGATAACTTGGTAGGTTAGCAGGAAAAGTCTCTTGCACCAGGGTTAGAGAACAGCACAGTCCAGCACAGGCCATATCAATGTAGACTGGGGCCCAGCAAACCAGGAGCAGACAGCAGAGCAACTGAATTAGCGGCAGCAGTGGTGGTTTCCGGACCTCTCAGCCCACAGACACCAAAAATAACTTAGAAGGTCAGCAGGAAGGATCTTTCATACCTGGGTGAGAGTGGAGCACAGGCAGTGCCAACACAGCCCCAGCCACAGCAAATCAGAAGCACACTTTGGGAGCGCCTGAATCTGCAGCGGCTGCTTCCAGAGCTCTCAGCCTACAGACAGTAAGTGGGTCAAATGACTAGTCAGAATGAGATAACAAGGGTTTTTTTGTTGGCACTAAGGCATGACTCTGTTGCTTTGCCCATACCTGGATCTGGTTTGCACTCCTGGCAGTCCCAGGGCAAGGAAGAGCACTAGCATGACAGAGCTTGCGGCAACAGTGGAGAGGGGAACCTCCTCAAAGTTGCAGGGTAGAAAAGAGTGCTTATAGTCACTCAGACCAGAGCACAGGCCAGGAGAGTAGTAAACATTTCTCCGTAAATCATACCACACTGGAAGAACTGAAAACTTAAAAGGTCCCTAGAAGTTATCTTTGAAAACAGCTGGACAAAACCCCCAAAGCTTGGGGGCAGCTAGGTGGCACAGTGAGTAGAGCGCTGGCCCTGGAGTCAGAAGGACCTGAGTTCAGATCCGGCCTCAGACACTTAACACACACAAACAAAAACCTAGCCGTGTGACCTTGGGCAAGTTACTTAACCCCAATTGCCCCCCAAAAAGCAAAAAAAAAAAAAAAACCCAAAGCCTGGAACAGTGTATCCTCCACCCTGGAAGTAGAGGCCTACTTTAACAAAGTGTTAAAAGTAAAGTAATAGGTTGGGAAAATGAGCAAACAACAGAAAAAACTCTGACTATAGAAAGTTACTATAGTGATAAGGAAAAACAAAATACACAGTCAGAAGAAGACAACAAAGTCAAAGCTCCTACATCCAAAGCCTCCAAGAAAAATATGAATTGGTCTCAGGCCATGGAAGAGCTCAAAAAGGATTTTGAAAAAGAAATAAGAGTGATGCAAGAAAATCATGAAAAAAACAAGTCAACAACTTGGTAAAAGAAACACAAAAATATACTGAAGAAAATAACACCTTAAAAAAACAGACTAGGGCAAATGGTAAAAAGAGGTCCAAAAAACCAATGAGGAGAAGAATGCTTTAAAAAGCAGAACTGGTTAAATGGAAAAGGAGGTCCAAAAGTTCACTGAAGAAAATAGTTCCTTAAAAATTAGAATGGAACAAATGGAAACTAATGACTTTATAAGAAATTAAGACGCAACAAAACAAAATTAAAAGAATGAAAAATTAGAAGACAATGTGAAATATCTCACTGAAAAAACAATGGAGGGCAGAGCCAAGATGGCGGAGTAGAAACAGTGCGTCCAAGCCACTCTCCCCCCCAGACTACCTCCAAACTATGTAAAAGGGGACTCTGCACAACTTCTGGAGCCCCAGCACCCACAGAATGACACAGAGAAGCTAACCTCCCACTGAGGACAGCCCAGCAGCCCTGCGCAGTGCCGGCAGCGCAGCACTCAGTGCGCAGGGAGCAGAGAACAGGTCTGCCTGAGTTGCGGTTTTAGCCCCAGGGTGGCAGGGCCCATGGCCAGCTGGAGGGACCCCAGAACACCAGCAGCTGTGGGGATTTCAGAATTATCAGCATAGACATGCCTAGGACAAAGTGAGAGGTTAGTGCCCTATGGACTTTGGGACCAGTATTTGGGGAACACGTCGGCTTCCTCCCCTGGGGGCTAGAAGCCGCTGAGGAGACATGCCATTTTGTAGTTTTCAGAGGCAGCTCCAGCTCCTGGCCTGTGAACTGTAGGGAGATCCAGCGATCAGTCATTAGTTTCCATTTGTTCCATTCAGATCACTCTTGCTTTAACCTCCCTGGATCTGGATTGTGATCTGGGGTGGAGGTCGTGGGTGGGTTTCCAGCTTGCCAGAAACAGAAGTTGGTCCCCTCCACATGTTCGGGACGAAAGTTCCAGTCTGGCGCCAGAGCTATACTGTGGCAACAAGCCCAAAAGTCAAGTAATTAAGTGGTAACATGCCAAGGCAAAGGAAACAAATTAAACAGAAAAATGCAACCTCAGACTCCTACTTTGGGGGCAAAGAATATCGAAGCATAGAGCGAGAGGAGGGCTGTGAGGTCAGAAGTTCTGCTCCAAAAGCCCCAGGGGAAAACATGAGTGGGTTGCAGGCCATAGAGGACCTTAAGAAGGACTTTAAAAATCAAATAAGAGAAGTGGAGGAAAAATTGGAAAGAGAAATGAGAAGGATGCAGGAAAAGTCTGAAATGAGGGTCAACAGCCTGACTGAGGAAAACAACACCTTAAAAAATAGACTAACTCAAATGGCAAAGGAGGCCCAAAGGGCAATGAGGAGAAGAATGCCTTAAAAAGTCGAATTTGCCAGATGGAAAAAGAATCTCAAAAGTTCACTGAGGAGATTCATTCCTTCAAAGTTAGACTGGAGCAAATGGAAGCTAATGACTTTATGAGAAATCAAGATGCTGTTAAGCAGATCCAAACAAATGAAAGAGTAGAAGGCAATGTGAAATATCTCATGGGAAAAACCACTGACCTGGAAAATAGATCCAGGAGAGACAATTTAAAAATTATTGGACTACCTGAAAGCCATGATCAAAGAAAGAACCTAGACCTCACCCTTCAAGAAATTCTCAAGGAAAATTGCCCTGAGGTTTTAGATCCAGAGGGCAAAATAGAGGTTGAAAGAATCCACTGATCATCTCCTGAAAAAGATACCAAAAAGAAAACTCCCAGGAATATTATAGCCAGGTTCCAGAATCCCCAGATCAAGGAGAAAATACTACAAGTAGCCAGGAAGAAACAATTTCAATATTATGGAAACACAATCAGAATAGCACAGGACCTTTGCCCGAGAGAGGGAGAAGCAGCTGAGGCACAGTGGCCAAGACACCAACACATGGCTGCTTCAGAGCTCCTAGGCTGCAGACTGTAAGGGGACTGGTGACCATTTGGTGGGGGTAATCACTCTTGCTTTAATCTGCTTGGACCTGGATCACTGTCTAGGGTGGAGGTCCTGGGGCATGTGACCAGGTGCCAGAGCCGGTGGAGACTTCAGAGAGGGCACCCAAATAACAGATCCAGCAGCTGCCAAAACCCCAGCAATTTGGGAAAAGCTCTCCTCTCTGGAAGCAGAGTTCTACAGTGGCAAAAAGTTCACAAGCCAAGTAACTGAGTGGCAACATGAGTAAGCAAAGCAAGCCAGCAATCCAACTTTAGATTCCTATTTGGGGGACAAAAAGGATACAGGAAGAAGACAGCAAAGTCAGAACCCCTGCACCAAAAGCTTCCAAAAAAAATATGAACTGCTTACAGGCCATGGAGGAGCTTAAGAAAGATTCTGAAAACCAAATAAGAAAAGTGGAGGAAAAATTGGGAAGAGAAATGAGAATGATGCAAGAAAATCATGAAAAGAGAGTCAACAACCTGACTGAAGAAAATAAAAATAACACCTTAAAAAATAGACTGACTCAAATGGCAAAAGAGGCTCAAAAAGCCAATGAGGAGAAGGCCTTAAAAAGCCAAATTTGCCAGATGGAAAAAGAATCTCAAAAGCTCACTGAGTAGAATCAATCCTTCAGAATTAGACTGGAGCAAATGGAAGCTAGTGATTTTATGAGAAATCAAGATACTATTAAACAGATCCAAACAAATGAAAAAATAGTAGGCAATGTGAATATCTCATTGGGAAAACCAATGACCTAGAAAATAGATCCAGAAGAGCCAATTTAAAAATTATTGGACTACCTGAAAACTATTATTAAAAAAAGAACCTAGAAATCATCCTTCAAGAAATTCTCAAGGAAAATTGCCCTGATGTTTTAGAACCAGAGGGTAAAATAGAGGTTGAAAGCATCTACCGATCACCTCTTGAAAAAGATCCTCAAAACAAAACTCCTAGGAATATTACAGCCAGGTTCCACAGTTCCCAGATCAAGGAGAGAATATTACAAGCAGCCAAGAAGAAACAATTTGAATATTGTGGAAAACAATCAGGATAACACAAGATCTGGCAGCTTCTACACTGAGGGACTGAAGGGCTTGGAATATGATATTCCAGAGGTCAAAGGAGCTGGGATTAAAACCAAGAATCACCTACCCAGCAAAACTGAGTATCATGTTTCAGGGGAAAATATGGTCATTCAGTGGAATAGAGGACTTTCAAGCATTCTTGATGAAAAACCAGTGTTGAATAGAAAATTTGACATTCTAATACAAGAAGCAAGAGAAGCATGAGAAGGTAAACAGGGAAAAGAAATCATAAGGAACTTATCAAAATTGAACTATTTACATTCCTACATGGAAAAATAATTTTAACTTACGAACCTTTTCTCAGAATGAGAATAGTTGAAGGGAATACAAATGTGTGTATATGTCTGTGTGTGTGTGTGTGTGTGTGTGTGTGTGTGTGTGTGTGTATGTATACATATATGTCTATATAGGAGGGTATATGGGCATATGAATACATATGTGAGTGTATATAGATTTGTGTACAGGTATACATAGACAGAGGGGACAGGACCAATTCAATAGGAAGAGATGATATTTAAAAGGTGAAATTGAGAGGTGAGAGGGAAATATAATGAGAGGAGATGGGGAGAGACAGAATGGGGTAAATTATCTCATACAGAAGAGGCAAGGGAAAACTGTTACAATGGAGGGGAAGAATAGGAAGGCAAAAGAGAATGACTCAACCTTACTCTCATTGAATTTGGCTTAGGGAGGGAATGACATATACACTAAATAGGGTATTTCACCCTAAAAGAGAGTAGGGGAGAAAGGGATGAGAGGGGGGATGATGGAGGGGAAGGCAGTTTGGGGGGGGAGGGAAGTTAGAAGCACACACTTTTGAAAAGGGATAGGGTCAAAGTAGAGAATAGAGCAAGTGGTGGGCAGGATAGGATGGAGGGAAATATAGTCAGTCTTTCACAATATATCCACTATGGAAATGTTTTGCGTAGCTACACATGTACAACCTATATCGAATTGCTTATCTTTCCAGTAAGGGTGGGTGATGAGAGAGGAAGGGAAAGAATCTGGGATTCAAAGTTTTAAAATCAAATGTTTAAAAAAATATATTATCATTTTTATTATTCTTACATGCAACTGGGAAATAAGATACACAGGCACTGGTGTATAGATCCATTTTGTCCTACTGGAAAGTTGGAGGAGGAATGGGGGAGGATATAGGAGAAAGCAGACTGGGGAGGGAGTATACAGTGGGATTGAGGTTTTAGGGTGGTGGGTAGGGGAAAGATGGGGAGAAAATTTGTAACTCAAAATCTTGTGGAAATGAATGATGTAAACTAAAAATAAACATAAAATTTAATTTAAAAAATAAAATAAAATTACATTAAAAATTAATGCTAAAAATGTTTTTACATGTAACTGGGGAAAATAAAATACTAAATATTTTTAATGTTTTTTTGTTTGTTTGTTTAGAGGGGGGAAGGCAAGGCAATTGGGGTTAAATGGCTTACCCAAGGTCACAAAGCTAGTAAGTGTATCAAGTGGCTGAGGACAAATTTGAACTCTAGCCCTCCTGATCCTGGGCTGGTGCTCTATTCACTGTGCCACCTGGCTGCCCTAAAAAGAATTTTTTTTAAAAAAAAGAAAAGAAAATACACAGGGTTTAGAGCTAGAAATCCAAGTCTACAATGCAACTAGTTAATCTGTTCAGTTGAGACAGAGGATATGAAGGGGATGTGTCAATCAAGTACTATGGCAAGCACTAGGAATATAAGCACAAAGAACCAAACAATTCCTACTTTTTCTTTTTTGGAGGGCAGGAAGGCAAGGCAATTGGGGTTAAGTGATTTGCCCAAGGTCACACAGCTAATTAGTATCAAGTATCTGAGGCTGTATTTGAACTCAGGTCCTCCTGACTCCAGGGCCAGTGCTCTATTCACTGTGCTACCTAACTGCCCCAACAATTCCTACTCTTAAGGAATTTACAATGTAATAGAGCCAAGTACATACAAAAATATATACAGTATAAATATAAAAAAATACAAACACGTACAAAGTATAACCATTTTGTTACAAAATAAAGACTCAAAGTAGTTTAGGAGGGAGAACACTAGCAAAAGGGAAAATTAACATGTTTCAGTCTATGATGTATATAAAAGGAAAAGAGGGACCAAGTGAGGCTGAGTATGGAGAAGTCCATTATAGGCAAAATGGGAGTGTGGAGGAAAGGCAAGAGAGAAAGCCAGTTCAGATCAAAGTATGAGAGGGGCAATAATATTTAATGAGAATGAAAAGATAAAGTTTGGGACCACTTTGTGTAGAGAGCAATTTCCTTTGAGTTCTATGGCTGAGTTCTAAATTGGCAGATTGCAAAGCACTAAGGAGTGTGTGAGAGGAGAGGAAGTGAAAATGAAAGTGAATACAGACAGCTATTTCAAGAAGTCTGGTTGAGAAAGAGAGGAGAACTATAGGGTGGTAGTTTGAGGATATTTAGAGTCCATTGAAGTTTTTATTAAAGATGGGAGTCACTTGGGAATGTATGAAGTCACCAGGGAAGGAATCAGTTGATAGGGAGAGGTTATATATTCCATAGGGGAGATGTTTGAGGATACACTCTGATGAAGAAAGATGATCAAACGTAGATGGGTTAGAACTGGCAAGAAGGGTTACCTCTTCATCAGAGAGTAGGAGAAAGGACCAGTGGGAGATATCCAGGGGTTTGGGGATAAAGACAATGGAAGAAGAGGGAGCTCACATTGAATCATTTCTATTTTCCCAGTAAAATAAGAGAGACAGTCCTTAAATCTAGTGGAAGGGGAGAGAGAGGTGTGAGGGTATAGGAGACTTAAGGAATTAAGAAAAGATTTGGAATAAGCAATCAATTAGAAAAGAATAAAAGTTGCTTTGCTATAGAGAAGGTCCATCTGAGACTGGATAACAAATTGTAATGTACCAAATCCAGAAGACTATGAGATTTTCTCCAGCTGTGTTTAGCAAATGTTGAGTTGGAGCAGAAGAGGTAGATGGTGAGAATAATCTAGGTCTGAAGTTTGGCAAGAGGGAAAAAGGGCAAGGGATTCATTAGCAGAGGAAAGTTTAGAAATGACTACTGGGTTGAAGTTAGAGGAGAAAAGTGAAGAACAAGGGTAATAGGTTGAGAAAATACTGACAGGTAGAAGGACTGAAGGTCTTAATAAGGATTAAGAACTAGCTCACAAGGGACAAAGAATAGTGAAAGGTGGAATGACAGGTTATGTTCAAATAGAGAAATGTTAAAGTCTTTCACTAGGGAAGCAGAACATTTATGGGTAATGGTAAGATCTAGTGTATCCAGAATATCTATGTTTGGCTGAAGTGGACTTAAGATGTAGGTCACTGGATTTAAGGAGGCTTAGGAACTGGGAGGTAAAGAGTTTGGAGGGAGCATCTAAGTAGACCTTAAAACCTTCTTATATAAGGACAGGAGCTGGGGAGAAGAGGAAGATGCTGAATTCCATAGGAAAATGTTTTTTATCTATAATGGAAAAATTGCAGAGGAATTTATATGTCAGCTTAGGAAGTTTGCATTTGTGGTATAGCAGATACGGTTCTAAATTTAAAACAGGAGAGAACTGGGTTTGAATCCTGCTTCTGACACTGGAGACAAGTCACTTAATCTCCCTCATCTTCAATTTCTTTGTTTGTAAAATGGAGTTATTAATATTTGTAATACCTACCTGAGAGGCTGTTATACGGATCAAAAGAGAAAATGTATATAAAATGTTCTGCAACTTAAAGCACTACATAAATGCCAGTTGTCATATTATCCTGAAGTCAATAACTGGGAGACACTGAAGTTTTTTTAGCAGAGATGTGACATGGTCAGATATGAGTTTCAGCAATATTAATTTGGCGGTTATGTGGAAGATAGCTTAGAGCAGGCCTGCAAAACCTGCAGCCCACCAAAGGATTTCCTCTACCTACAAAGGGTGTTTTCCTCTGATTTTGCAGGCTGCCCAAAATCCTTTGTCATGCCCCAAGCATAAGCGGACCATCCCAAGGTTTTGAAGGCCTAGCTTAGAGAGAGGATAAGTATAAGTATATACAAATATAAATCAAAAACTGTTTCACTAAAAACTTGTTGCTCTATACCTATGTCTTTCTAGAGAAATTTTATCAAGTAACTTAATATAATTTCAAAAAGACACTTAAAATCCTAAGGAAGATAGTATCTTCCAGCATAAATAAAACAGATAAGTTAGGTATCAAATCCCTCAGGGAGTTGCAGTTTAATGGAGGTAAGGAGGAATTGTATAGAAAAAAAAAAGTTAGGGGCGGCTAGGTGGCGCAGTGAATAAAGCGCCGGCCCTGGAATCAGAAGGACCTGAGTTCGGAGCCGGCCTCCGACACTTAATCCACACAAACAAAAACCTAGCCGTGTAACCTTGGGCAAGTTACTTAACACCAATTGCCCTAAAGGGGCGGCTAGGTGGCGCAGTGAGTAAGAGTGCCGGCCTCGGAGTTTGGATGACCCGAGATCAGATCCGGCCTCAGAAAATGAGCACCCACGCATAAATAATGACTAGCTGTGTAACCTTGAGCAAGTTACTTAACCCCAATTGCTTAAAAAAAAAAAAAATTAAAAAAAAAAGAAAAAGAAAAAAAAGTTGAGTTTCTAGGGCATATGTGAAAAAAAGTCAATAATCATCATACTACTGCCTTACCAAATTATACTTTTAGCTAATCTAATGCAGTGGTATAGTGAAAAGGACAAGGAATTCAGCTAGAAAATCTGAGTTTAAGTGCCAAGTCAGAGCCTTAATAGGGTCATAGGATTTAGAGCTATAAGGGACCTTCTAGATTATATGGTCATAGTCCTAGGAAACCAAGAACAATATCTAGTCAAAGTTTCATAAAAGAAAAAACTTGTAGGCAGAGACGTTAAGTAACTTGCCCCTTGTTACAAAGAGAATGACAGAGCCTGGACTGAAACCCAAGCCTTGTGACTCCAAATTCACTCCTCTTTCCATACAGGGTAAATCTCTTCTCCTGTCTAGGACTCAGTTTCCCCATCTATAAAACAGAGATAATAATATTTCTGTCACCTTCCATACAAGAATGAACATACTTCAGAGACTGGCATAATATAAGGAGAAGAGGATATAAAATCACAGGAAATGGGTTCAAACTCTGACCCTTATATTCACTGCCTACATCCATATCTTGCCCCTTTAATGGTGGGCATCCCCTGAGGTTCTGTCCTGGGTCCTCTTCTCATTTCTCTACACCTTCCTCTCTTTCTATAAAAATTGTATTGCTGTCTATTTTGCAACACTCATTTCCTAACATACTTCAAAAGATTCTCTTGTTAACATAAAGAAGTTAAACCAAACCAGCGGAATACAACAATATTCCACATTCCTTGTCTCCCACCTGTCAGTGGAGAAATATTACTGTTCTCACTGTCCATACTCTGTCTTTTAGTGATCTCACCATCTTTCATGGGTTCAATCATCATCTCTCTGCTAATGGTTTCCAAATCTAGCTATTTAGTCCTAATCTTTCTCAAGGCCCAGTCCCATGTAAGCAACTGCTAGAAATCTTAAATTCACTATGTCTAAAACAGAATTTATTACTTCTACCCTGTATCTGCCCACCCTCAAAATTTCCCCATTTCTGTTAAGAGTATCACCATCCTTCCAATCATCCTTACTCTCAGCATCAGAGCCACTTTCAACCACTTCCCACCTCTACCTCCATAGTCAATCATTTCCCAAGTCTTGGTAATTCCACCTTAATCTCTCCATTTCTCTTCACTTACATGACCACCTTCTAAGTCAGGCCCTCATTTCATTGTTTCTTGCTGGGACTGTTTTAATACTTTCTCCTCCTATCCAGCCTCCATACAGCTACAATTCAGTTCAAGTGGCTGTGTGATCTCATTTAGGTGGAAATCGCTTCCAATAATGCCCACAGCAAACCAACCATGCCTGCCATGATCCTTGGCCTCTCATAAGTTTGCCACAGAGAGAGTCCCACCCTATGTCCTGGGGGTCTTTCTTGTGTTCTCTTAACAGTATGAGGATACTAATGAGGCATACTAGGTGTCTATGATTTACACTTGCCATGTGACCAATTTATCTTCTTTTATAGTCATACATTTCTTTGATGTCATTTTTACACAGATTCTCCTTCATAATTCCTTGTTTTAATATGTTCCAACTGGGTGGCTAGGTGGTGCAGTGAGTTGAGCGCTGGCCCTGGAGTCAGAAGTACCTGAGTTCGGATCCGGCCTCAGACACTTAACATACACAAACAAAAATCTAGCCCTGTGACCTTGGGCAAGTTACTTAACCCAAATCGCCCTCCAAAAAGCAAAAAAAAAGTCCCAACCTGCTCATACTGACCATATACCTCCTTATCGACCTTCGGGTGATCCTCAACTTAAAAATCTATGGAGACTACAGTATCCTATGCAGCACTGGACAATATCCTACACAAACCCAATCTCCTACTCTTGCTCAACTCATAAGTTATTTTTCCATTTACTGTATCTGCTCCTGATATATACACACACACACACACACACACACACACACACACACACACACACACACACACATACTTATAGACAAGCTCTATAGAGAGTCTATCGAAATGAATGTATATCTGAGTAAATGGCATTCATTCACTTAGCTATTCCTAAGTGGATAGGCCAATTTTTTTTTAGTGGATGTCATTTAAGAGGCTTTGCAATGTTCTAGAACTCAATACAATCAGCACAATGTCAACTAAAACTAGACATCTATAGTACATCACCATCTCTCAGGAATCTATTCAACTTGTATCTCTCACCATTACAGTGATGAACACCTTTGGCAAGCAAACATCATTGTTTTATACTTAATATTTACAATGAGAGTTCTCAAACAAGATTCCTTCTAATGTCAAAAAATCTCATGTAACTTTGACATGTGAACATGAGACATTGTTGGAGGAGAACTCTTAAGGCTAAATTTTGCTCTACCAAACCAAATCAATCAATAAGCATTTATTCAGCCCCTAATATATGGCAAGTATTAGGGTGATGTATTCAAAAGAATGGGTAGATATAAGGTAGTTCCATTTTAGACATATTGAGTTTGAGATGACAACTCTAACCAAAGACAAAAATGAAAAGTCCCTGCCCTTCAGGATCTTAGATTCTCTCAGCAGAAATATATACATCTATAACTATGCAGAAAATAATCATAAGATAATTTAAGGGAGGAAACAACTTGGAGAATCAAAAAAAGGCCTCATGCTAAAATAGTTCTTGAGTCTGATACAAAGACAAAAATAAAAGTCTCCACCTTAAGGTGCTTTTCCCCCCCTTTTTTCTTTAGGAGAAAGATTAAAACTAACACAAAACTAGAAAAAAAACACTACAGCAAAAAGATGTGACAGGCAACTAAACAATGAGAATCTAACAATTAAACTAGTCATTGATGCAAAAAAAAAAATGGGAAATGGACAGAGGAAATCCATACTGATAACACTTTTCAATCTTCACTGATAACATTTTTCAAAAGAAGTTTAAATGATAATACAAATCAATTGCCAAGGGCTAATATACAGAAAGCTAGCCTCACAGTCAGGCGCTCAAGTCCTGCTTAGGATACATATTGGCTGTGACAGTGGGCAAGTAACAACCTCTCAGCTCTTCAGGCAACTCTAAGAATTGCAGAAGAGATGCGGATCTGTGGTTGGTATAGTTTCCTCACTTTCTATTTCTACCAATCTACCAATGACATCACAAGTAAGGATAAATTAATTAGTTGCCATAAAAAGAAGACCTTATTAGATAGAGAGAGATGACAGCACATTACAACAATAGTTTAGAATAAAAATTCTTTTGTAAAATCTCACAGAGAAGAATGGTAGATTGTGTGCAAAGTCCTTTCAAAGACTTAGGGGAAGAAAAACAAGTCTATAGAAAACAAGTGAGAGACTGAACCAATCAATCATCCACACAGCATCCAAAATAATTTTCTTAAAACACGGGCCTGATTATGTCACTGTTCTGTTCAAGTGTATTCTCAAGCCTCCTAATGCATAAACGGTAAAATACAAATTGTTAGCTTGACATTTTAAGCCCTACATCATCTGGCTCCAGAATACCTTTATGGATTTATTTCATATTACTTCCTTTCAAATCCTTATGTTTCTGACAAACTGATCAACTTGCTGTTGCCCACACTTGGTAGGGTCTGTGCCTTTGCAATGACTGTCCTCCTGCTCCCACATTTTATGGTATATTCCCTCCCTCATCTTAACTTCTTATAATATTTCGTTTTCTGTAAGCTTCAACTTGGGTTCTACCACCTATGCAGAACCTTCCTGATCCCTCTAGTTGTTAGTGCTCCCAACCTTTCTCAAATAATCATGTTTTTACTTAAAAGATTAAAGGTTTTTTCTCCCTAAAAGGACAAAAGCTTCCGGAGGGGTAATGCCTGACCGGCACTTTTTTTTGTCTTAATCTCCTAGCAGAATGAATGCACTCAGTAGGCACTTAATAAATACCAGAATTAAAAAGTCTGTGTTAGTACAGGCAAATTACTTCTCTCAGGTCTGTTAGTTTCCTCATCCCTAAAATGGAGGTCTCTTCCAGTTCTAAATCCTACCAATCAGGCACTTGAACACAGGCCTACATTCTAGTGGAGGGGCAAGAGGGCACAAGAGGTACATATATAAGTAGATACCAAAACGCACAATAATTTTTTTTTTTGAGAGCAGGCACTAGGAGCTGGGAGAGATCAGGCAAGGCTTCATGTAGAAGGTTCCATCTACGAGAAGCAAGTTAGGAAAAAGTACATTCCAGTGCAAAGAAAAAAAAATGAGAGATGAAGAACATGAGGAGCAACAGCAAGAAAGCCAGCAGTGCGGGAAGGGCGATACTGCATAACAAGGTGAGACTGGCAGGTTGGCGGCATGTTGTGAAATGTTCTGGTTTCCCCAGCTTAAGGGGCATTGAAACCAAATGTTCAAGAATAGCTTTCTTCTATCCTCCCCCGAAAAAGGCCTCCGAGGAGCTCCCAGGCAAACGGGGGTCTGGGTCCAGGGGCTTCAGCCAACCTGGCACCCCCGGAAATGAGCTCCCTAAGGATGGCAGGCTGCCCAGCGTTAAGAAGAAGCACGGTAGCAGGCCCCAGGGGCTTCATTTACCGTAACGCATTTCCTGGGCCCGGAGCTAACATGCGCTTGAGCTCCCGAGGCCGAGACAGGAACCCGCAGCAAGCCGGCTTCTCATTCAAGAACCGGCAGCCACGACGCCAAGCCGAAGAGTACGACCCGAGGAGATCTCGCGAGACAAAACGGGATTGCTTCCTCCCGGCATACCCCTCGGCTGCCGCCGCTATCGCCGCCGCCGCCGCTGCCGCCGCCGCGGCTTATAGGAGGGGGAAGGGAAGACTACTTGGCTGGTTGAGGGGGGTGGGGGAGGGAGCGAGCGGAGCGGGGCGAGCGGAGCGGAGCGGAGGGCGGCCATGTTGGGAGAGAGACGGCTGCAGTAGTCGGCGGAGCGGGCTGGGGCCGAGGCCAGGCGGGCCAGCTCGTCGTGGGACAGAGCTGGGGGTGGGCGCGGGAGCGGCGGCAGCGGATCGGCCTCTCTAAGGATCCTGCCCGGGCTCCGGGGGCGGCGGGGGCCGGGGCGGCGCCATGAGCGGAGGGACCCCCTACATCGGCAGTAAGATCAGCCTCATCTCCAAGGCGGAGATCCGCTACGAGGGCATCCTCTACACCATCGACACGGAGAACTCCACCGTGGCCCTCGCCAAAGGTACGGCTGGGGCCGACGGACAGCGGGCGGGCCGGGATTGGCGTCCCCGCAGGGAGGCGGGAGGGCGGGAGGACTGGCCCCTCGGGGTCGCGGCCCCTACCTCGGGCGGGGGAGCCGGAGAGCCCGGGAGCCGGCCTGTCTTCCCTCCCCGCCCGCCGCCGCCAATGCCGGGACTTCTAGGGTTGGTGGGGGGGGGGGGTGGTTATTGATTCTGCGGGGGCCTCCCCACACAATGTGACACCAACTCGGGGGTTACACGCGCAGCTTCGACTCCGCGAAAGCGGCGGGCGCAAGAGTTGCCTTTGAGCTCCCTCCCATCCCCCGAGCCCGGCGAGGCCTAGGCACAAAAGCCACTCTTTCAAACAGTGAAATTACAGGGGGTCAGTGTGGGGGGAGGGCTTCGAGGCACTCCCTGTACGAGAGTCACCTGAAACAGTCAAACATGATCTCCAAGGCCCCTTCCAAGCTCAAAATTTCCGCGATAACTGCCCCCAGATATTGCAAAACAAAAGCTAGGACGTTTTAAAAATAAAATGTTTCACTCTCAATAAATTTGACCTCTTTATTTTCATAATCTTAATATTAGCTATAATTCCTTGTGTCGTTCTTGTTTGGAAAAGAGTGTATTTTGTATTGCCAAATAGAAATATTTCGGCGTCGTGAAATTTTAAGAAAATGTGAACAGAGTGCCAAGATTCAGTGTGTACCTTGCAGGTTAAAGAATCTTTTAGACTATAAATAACACACTAAGATGCACCTTGTTTGAAAAGTAATATTTGCCTGCTAAACCAGAATTGTTCCAAAAGCTTATGCAATGACCCATTTAGGGTGTGTATTAAACGTACTACTCTGGACAATACTGGAGTTCAGCTAGCTCTTGGAGTCCATTTCTGTATCTTGGAAATAGATTGAAAGAGACTTGAGTCTAAGATGAATGTAAAAGCAGACCTGCATAGACAAAGTAGCGATAATGTGGATCTTTGTGAAGCCTTGTGATTAAAAGGGGGAAGTTCTGAGTTGGGATATATTTGAGACTTGTCCTACTGGTAGCGTTCAGCATTGCCACAGGATGTCTGGTTTTTGTTTCCTTTCACATGTTTTTGCTCCTTAGATTGGAAGAAAGAAATGAAGAGAATAAATCTGTTCAGGCCTTTTGGCTTAGAGACTCTCATACTGCTCAAAAGTAACAATATTGGAAACTAAAAAGAATAGTAGGATGTCCTCCTAGGAATCAGGTTGTGATCCCTATTTTCTCTCTAAGGTTCTGTCTTCCTGGGGGAAGAGGGGAATAATTGAGAGTATGAGGAAAGGTAAAAGTATAATTTTTTTTATCAATTTATTTGGTGTAGTTAGCTTTTAATTGAATCTGTGCCTGGAGTTGTAGAAACCAAAGTTTTAAAGTTCAGAAAATACCCCTTAGTTAACACTTTCTATTTCACACTGATCAGAGATTAAAAATATTAGTTACTGATCCTTTTCAGAATACCTCCCTATAATAACTGTTGAGAGACAATGATAACATCTGTCAGAACTTGTCAGTTATAGTGAAAGAAATGTACTATATGTCATTGTGTATAAGGAGCGAAACTTGATCCCCACTGTATATTATAACCAAATTCATAGGGGGTCAGAATGCTTTTCATGACAGTTTCACTTTTTACTCCTTTAGTTATTTTTAGTGGTCTTGTACTTGTGTTCTTAGTTATGCAGGTATTTTAAAGCCATTGTCTTTTTTAAAAAATCAAACACAAATTTCTTTCAAGAGCAAAAGTAGTACAAGAAGTAGAAAAGTATCATAAAACTATCCTTGTCTAATTATAAACATTGCATCATTAAAACAGTTAGCTTTTTGAAAAGGTCCCTGGGAAAATAATACTTAACTTCCTTGGCTGAGGTTTCTGATTAGACAGCAGAATATTTGGAACCCTTTTGGTTTACACATGGTGTATTTATTGCTTTTTTGGAGATACACTTACACAGATTACCCAAAGATACCTTACACAAATTCATCTTGTTTTTGCTCTTTCAGTGTTTGAAATCCTAATATATTTACAGATTTATATTTATGCAGTTTCCATCATCTACTTTTCTGCACTTTTTTGCTATTTACAAAAAGGTTATCGGAAACAATTCAGAGAGAGCAACTGAAAAATAATTCCAAATTTAGAATATTATTTTATAGCAACTTTTGAAAAACACCCTGTTCATATTATTTCTTCTATCTTATAGGCCTTGAGGGATAAAAAAAGGAAACTGCAAATTGCAAATTTCCGAGTCTTCATTATCAGCAACTTCTTCATCTCTTCTCCATTCTTTGTACTCGCAGAAGATGACCAGTGAGAATGTACTTGGTTAAAACTTGAACCTAACTTTTTTGCATTATGCTACATTCATTTTCACTGAATCAGCAGTCAGTATTCTTGAGTTGACTTCTCAGCAGCCCAAGATAAGGTTCTGTGCTCTGTCAAAGGAAAGATACATTTTATGTTGCTTTGTTAGCAACTTTATGTACTTACATTCCTACCCACACATAATTTGTTCTTTGTATCTTAACTGAGTAAATAATTCAATGCTTGCTGTTGTTCCACAGTTTATAATTATATTGTCAGTGTACTTATGGTTCCGCATAAGAACTTCATAATAGAAATTCATCTGTTTCATATGTATCACTATATGCCTTTTCTTAAGTAAAGAAAGTGATTTCTTAATGTGTGTCAGAGGTTTTTGAGTTTATGAAAAGAAACAAGTTTTAGCTTTGCAAAAAAAAATATTTACTTTTTGCAACTATTTCATAGAGTAATATAGAAATCTAATCTTATTTAGAAAAAAGATATCTACACATTTTAAATCTAATGACTTTTTTGTGTTCCAGTTTTAATACATCAAATTTTAATGTGTGTCTAGTTTGATCACTTGAAATGTGGAAATTCCAAAGAATCCAGAGAATTTCAGAGTTGGAAGGGACTTAAGGTCATATAGTTCAGCTGCTAGCAGAACGTGAATACCTTCTCCACCATACCAGATAAGAAATTATTCAGCTTTTGCTTGAAGACCTTCAGAGAAGATAAACCTGTCATCCCTGACCCTAGCCCATTCTACCCTTTAGTTAGTACTAGATGCTAGGAAATTTTTCCTGAAATCAATCCCAAGTCTGCTTCTTTGCAACTTTCATCAATTGCACATAGCTTTGCCCTCCAGAGAACAAATCTAATCCTTCTTATATGTCACCCGTTCATATATCAGAAAGTGGCTTCAAAGAATAGATAAGGAAGTTGCTATTATTTTTTAAAAGTAATCGTAATAAAATGTTAACAAAACTATATTAGTCACTCAGTTATTCAGAATCATTCTTATAATCAAAATATACAGTACAATATCATTTTAAGGCTTCTAGTTCAGATTTGTTACCAAACTATGTTGGCATTCAGTCAGTTTATCAAATCAACAAGCATTTATTAAAATATTTTCCATTTGCTAGGCCATGTATGTAGTGATAGGTATAAAACAACTAAAAAGAAAAAGAAACAGTCTCTGCATCTTGAAGAAGTAAGGGGTTCTGTGAGATGGCAGTGAGGAAGGTTACTCCATTACTGTTATGGGGGTTAGTGGTTAACCAATGCAAAGGTCTTCGTTTGGAAGGTATGAGTACTGTGTGTGAAGATAAGAGAGGAGGCCAATTTGCCCCTACCTGAAAATAAAGGAAGGGGACTAATATGTATTATGAAGCTGAAGCTTCTACTGTTAGTTTTAATATAGGGCTATGCATCATCAGTACTTGATCCTCTAAGTGGTGGCTGCTAATCACTGGACCAATTGTTGTGTATTATCCCACATTGTAACAGGCTAACAGTCATATCTTTTTGTTTCTTCAGATGTATTCAGAATCAACTGTCTTGAGTGTTCATCTGTATTACAAAGTATGGTTCTATTTAGTTTTAGGTGACCTGATTAGATTTTTATTTAGAGTTTATTTCTAGGAATTTCTTTAAAAGATATTTTATTTCTTATGGTACTAATAAGATAGGTCAAGATTGCCCTCCTTATTTTTTACTCTAGCAATGGGATATACTCAGAGTTGGAGTCCTTAGTCCCACATATCTATATATGTACATATCTGGAGCAAAGGAAGAAATTTGGGGGGGGGGGTTTCCTCCACATCTACCTTATAAGAAGAGATTTCCAAGCTGTTAGAAAATAAGAACATTCATCTTGGCAGATTTGTCTCAGGTCTTTTATACTATAGTACAAAGAGAAGCATTTTTTGAACTTTTAAAGTGCTACCTAAACTATCTTATCTTTTTAACATTTCTACAATCCATAAGTCAGTGATATGGATGCTTCTTTTACTGCCATGGATCACAACCTCGGTGCCTTAATAGTCAACATTCATAAGGGGGGCGGGGAGGCAATGCGAGGCAGGCATCTGGTAGGTAGGCAACTTTCTAGTGACAAACAGCTCCCGTCCCTTACATGACAGGAATAAAACCATCCCCAGGTCTGTACTTGAAGCTTTTCTAGCTTGGTAACTAGTTTACATAGCTTTTGAAAATCTAGGTTCAGCTGCCTTTCATGGTGTGGCATTAGAGGACTTCTTTGACATCTTCTATTCAGAATACCCACTCCAAGACAAACTACCAAGTAAATGATACTTTGTTCCCCCTAAATAAGGAATACTACCCTAGGTTTTACATACTAGTGTGCTTTAAGTCTGCTTAAAAATCTAAGTGAATGACTTACCAAAAAATATGTAGTGTCTCAGTGACAACCCAGAAAACTTTTGATTGCAGTCAGGAAAAAAAATTGCAGGTATTTTTCATTTGTTCTGTATGTTGTCAGGCAATATAAATTATAGTGTTTTAAATAATGTAAAAGGAGACAGAGACAGTGTTGAGGTTTTTTTCTTTTAATTAATTTAAAACATAAATGTCTTATTAAAAAATGTTTATTTTTTTAAATTTGACAAATTCCAGAACAAACATCTCAGTATACAAAGTAGAAAAGCATAGGAGAATTATATGTTAAACTGTACAACTATTATATACCAGCTTGCTTTTTCAAAAAAATGTATATACTAAATTTAATGTTACTTTTAGAGGCTTCCAAATGCTTTTTTTAAGTTCATAGTTTTTGTGACTAGGATGTGAGTAGATAAGATATTTAAAATTGCAAGATCTGTGATTTTATCCAGGATACATGATTTTATGAATGAGTATTCTCTCCATTAATAAATATTACAATCTCTTCACTCATTAATAGGAATTCTTTATGAATTGCTGGTGCTGGAAAAATTTTTGCTAAGTAGCCAGGTTGCTCAATGATAATGACCTCTCCAAACTTAGCTAGGTTGCTCCTTAGATAGGCTTACAGTCTCTTGGTAGGGGTCTCTACTTGAAGTCTGGCTTCTACCCTGGTAGAACCTATCAGACTTTGGCATAGTCTTCCCCAGCATAGGATACTCTGCATGGTACTGTGGTATTGGAGGACTTTAACAGGGAAACATGTCATGTAAGAGTGGTAAGACTGATAGCAGTATTAATAGTCTTGGGGTAATCATATGAAGCTTATACTCAAATATGCAATTTTAAGGTTTACTAAGATGATATCATTCAGTCCTCAAAGCAATACTGTGAGCATGGTACTAGTAGTATTGTAGTTCTCATTATACGGATTGAAACTGAGTCTCTAAGAGGCTAAGTGTTCTTCGTTGTTGCCTGGCTAACAAGCTTTGTAAACAGCCACCAGACTCAGCTCTCTCCTGGCTCTAAGCCCCACACAAGTTCCACTCTACCAGCTGTTGCATACCTGTGATATTTACTAGCTGTGTGACTTTAGGCAAGTCACTTGATCTCCCTGAGCCTTTGTTTCCTCATCTGTAAAACTGGAATAATACTGTAATACCTACACATAGGGTTGTTGTGAGACTCAAATGAAATGTCTAAATCTTAAAAGCTCTATATGTCAGTTATTATAATTTGCATTTACATGGCATTTTCATGGTTCTCAAAGCTCTTCTGTGAAAACAGCCTTTTGCAAATACTATTGTCCCCATTTTGAAAAGTGAAAAAATTGAGGTTCAGAGAGGTTGTTAGTTCCTTAAGATTTGCATATGAATTATGTAAGTTTAATTTTAATGACTAACCTCTTAATATTTTGTCTAGAAAGTTCAAGATAAAGTGATATGACTTATATTGTTTGTGACTTGTAAAATAAGTCTCATTGTTTTATTCTTATCCTTAAAGTTATCAATCCTCAAAATTAAGGCATTTGTGAAAGAGTTGTACAAGTACACTGAGGTTGCCTGGAAGGTAATTTTAGAACCAAAAAAGTACTTCAGAGATCATTTCTTCTAACTGACTTAGCATGAGAAAACTAAGCTATGTGGGACAGTTATAGTTATTAAATATTCCCAATCATAGAATACTAGTATTGAGAAACATGTTTCCTGTAAGCATTGTAATTTGGTGTTGGGGGGTGGAGTTTGAGTCATTAGCACAGAAGGGGGATTTAGAGATGAGACTACCCATTCAGTTAAAATAACTTAAGGTTCTTAAGTAAAGAACCTAGTCCAAAACACACTACTAGTTTGAAGTGTTTATATGGGTAAAGCTAGTTCCATTTGTTTTTACTCTGGTAAGATATTCTGTTGGGTATTAGGTTGCCATTTCATGGAAAAATAAAGGGAGAGGCAGCAGCTAGATTTCACAGTAGATAAAGGGCTCAATTGATCTGGAGTCAGGAAGACTTCTGAGTTGAAGTCCAGACTCAAACACTTACTAGCTGTGTAACTCTGAGCAGAATTCTTAAACTCTGTCTCTGTTTTCTCATCTGTAAAATAGAGGTAATGATAATAATTGTAGCTAGCTGTCGTTTACATAGTGTTTTAAAAAGCATTTTACAAATACTCTCATCTTATTCTCACAACAATCTTGAGAGATGAGTGCTATTTCTGTTCTCTGTTTTACAGATGAGGAAACTGAGGTCAACAGAGGTAAAGTAACTTGCCCAGGGTCACAGAGCTAATTAAGTGTCTAAAGCCGAATTTGAACTCAAGTCTTCCTGACTTCAGGTCCAAACCGATATTCATTTTGACATTTATACTACCTACTTTCCAAGGCTATTGTAAAGATAAAGCAAGATGAAATTTTGAAGAATATTTTGCAAGTCTTAAAACACTATATAAAAGCAAGCTGTTATTAAAATAAGAATGATGCTACATTGTGGAGAAAAATAATAAAAGCTACCTGCTTTCAAAATTATCACTCCTCAAAATCAAGACATTTGTAACAGTTTAAATAGGTACATTGATGTCACCTGTAAGACCTTAAGTAGCGTCCTCCACCTTCCCTTATCATTGATAATGATGGAGTTTTAGAACTGAAAGGTTCTAAATAGAACTAAATAGATGAAAGATGATTAAAAATCATCTAATTCACCTGTGGCTTCATTTGGAAACTTCCCCTTAAAGAGGAAGATAGTCACCTAAGGTCACACAGTAAATTTGTGTCAGAGATGGAATTAGAACCCAAATTTTAAAGAAAATTTTTTTATTTTAAAAAATGTCCATGTTGCTTTTCTTTGTTTTGTGCCAATTTAATTTCCAAATACATCCCTCTCACCCAAAGAGCCATGCTTTATAACAAAGAAGAAAAAAGTCAGTTCAGCCAAACTTGACAGAGCAACTACACAAATCCATGCAGTATTCCTTCCCCACAGTATTCTGAAGCCAGTTCCTACCAGCCAGCTGATTGTTAAATTTTCATTATGAGCATTTATACCTTTGAAATTGGTAAATGTTACAAATCAGAGCTTGATTTTTGTTTTGTTAGTTGTCTGGACTTAAAGTTATGGAGAAGATTTTAAAGTATATTGTATACTTTTTTTTTTCCCCTGGAGAACCAGTTGTTAAACATTGCCAGCACACCTTTTCCCATAGTCTCTCCAACTAAGGGAGGGAGTTACATTCTTGTATCTTTTATTCTGGGTCAAGCTTGGCCTTTATAATTACACAGCATTCTTTTTTGGTTTTATTCTTTCCATTTATATTGTCCTTGTGTATCTTGTTTTTCTGGTTTTTTGAACTTCAGTTTATATAGTTCATATGCTTCTCTGAATTCTTGATGTTCATCATTTCTTATAGCACAATATTACTCCATTATATTCACACACCACAGATTATTTAACATTTCCCAGTTAATGGATATCTGTTGTGTCTTCAGTTCTTTTCTATTCCTCTATAAATAGTCCTATATAAATATTGAGATATATATGGGACTTTAATTTTTGTCTTTTATCTTGGCATATATATGCTTAGCAGTGGGATCTTTGGGTCAAAAAGTATGGACAGTTTAGGATTTTTGTTAGTATAGAATGACGCTTGCCATCTGTCCCTATGTTTTATTGAGAGACATCACAGTATAATGAGTCAGACTAGCATAGTGGAAAATGCAGAACTTAGTGTCAGGGGAATCTTGGGTTCATGACCTGCTTCTGACACTTATTATTAGCTAGGTGATCATAAGAAAATCAGTCTTTCAGCCTGTTTTCTTTTCTGTAGTACCTTTCATAAAGGGTCATTATGAATATTAAATATTGTATATAAAGTTATATGCAAGTCTTAAAGTACCATATAAATTTCAGCTGTTATTGTTAGTCCTCAAGCTTCTTAATGCCTTTTCACCCTTCCAAAAAGGTCGAAACTAAAATTCCATGAGTGTAGATTCATTCACTCTGAAACACAGTAAGAGAAAACTCTTTGGGTATCAACCTTGAGCTTTAGCAGTAGTGTGACACTGTTTTGTTTCTGCAGTTCCAAAATCATTATGTTAAAATTATTTAAACAAAACAAGGCAAAATTGTATATAGAGGATAAAAAGACCTAGATTAAAGTCCCTTGCAGCATTGCTATAATCTTGGCACCAGCTTTAGGTAGCTTGATATACATAGATTAGAAAGATGCTCTTCTGGTACTATTCAGTTCTTGCTAACTGACTTGGGAGCTTACATCTTGGAGTATAAGAAACAATTGTAGAAAGCCAGTGCAACCTCTGACTGTAGCTTCTTTTGTATTTTAATTGTCTACCAGGATTTAGGATACCTTAAAAGGTTTCTTACTGTCAAGTAATAGAAAACTTTGGACCAGAACTCCTAAAAACTCTTCACTATTCTATTAGGATAACCTCCATAGAGAACCAAAAGTAAGAACGAGAAAGTTAAGAGATGGTGAAAAATGGATAGCATTTTGAAAGATGGAAGTGAGAAGGAGCCCTATAGGACTGCAGTACAGAATACAGCTTTGTATTTGACTCGATTTCAAAATAACTCGGGAGTTGGAAGCAACTAGTTTGAATTTGTCCCATGGTGGTGTACACCAGATTCTAGAATGAACATGTTTACTTGGATGTTATTTTTTTCTCCAAAACATTTGCAGTTTTAAGCAAATTTATTCTTTTCAGCAAAGTGGTCTTTCAGAGGTACATATACAGTATAAGACAGCAAACATTTATTGCATACTCTGTGCAGGAGCATTGTGATAAGATGCAAAGTATAAATAAGATACAATCCCTACTGAAAAGGATCCTCAGCCTAATAGAGGAATAAGCTGCAAATACAGATAGCTCTTACATAATTACATGGGAAAATTCACTAGAGAGTTACAACAAAGTGTTCTAGGTCTGAAGATGTAGTTATTACCAGCCTGGGAGATCAGAAAATGTTTCATGGAGGAAGTGGCATTTGAGTTGAGTTTTAAAGAATGGTTACAAGTTCAGCACGTAGCTGGAGATTTTTTAAATGGGATGTACACGTAATTTTTTTTCTTTTGGGGGGGCAATTGGGGTTAAGTGACTTGCCCAAGGTCACACAACTAGTTTTTGTGTTAATTGTCTGAGGCCGGATTTGAACTCAGGTTCTCCTAATTCCAGGGCTGGTACTCTATTCACTTCACCACCTAGCCGCCCCTGTGTACACATAATTTTTTAAGGTTTGACATGTTTTTTTCAGGCTAGTGGAATTCTTTGTCACAGTATGTATCGACATTCTCCTGACTCTTCATACCCTCATCTTATCTTCTGTTTCTCCTTGACTTCCTTACTAAATTGTTTCTCAGAAAGTATATAATGGTATTGTGGGGATAGTCCACAGAGTGCTGGACTTGAAGTTTGGAAGAACTGTGTTCTGATTCCATCTGAGACAATTACTAGCTGTATCTGTCCCTGGGCAAAGCACATTCCTCACTGGGCCTCAGTTTGCTTATCTATAAATCTTGAGGTTGAACACAATGACCTCTAAGATCCCTTCTAGCTCTTAATCTAAATATGTGATGTATGAGCTTAATCTGTACTTGCTTTCTCCATTTCTCTACCCCTTACAATCAGTTTTATGATCTTACTGCTTTACTGAAATTGGTTTCTTGGAGGTCACCAAATTTTGTTGTTGTTATGTACTTGATAAACATCATCAAACATTAGAATTTCCATACACACAGAAGAAAAGAAAAAAAATAGCAGTGGCCTCTTATCTACTTAATTCCTCAATTTTTCTCAGTTATCATTCTTGGTGTTTCTGTTTCATCTGTTGATCACTAGATATTCCTTTCTCTTTTGGAGTCCATGACATTGTCTATTCTGATCTCTTCTCTTAGCCTCTCTTTCTAGAATGGGTCATCATCTTCTTTCTTCCCCCTTCCCCATTGAGGTACTGCCCTCAAATTTTGTCCTTAGTCATATTTTCTTCTTTCTATATGTACTTCTTCCTTGGTGTTCTCATCTGTTTCCACAAATCCAGTTAGCACCTCTATGCAGTCGTATCCCAAATTTATATATCTTGCCTCATCATCTCTCATAGTCGCACTTGCAGCTAGACATGTCATCCTAGATGTCCTCATGGCATCTTAAACTCAGCATGTCCAAAGCTGGAATCATCTTCCTTCTTAAATCTGCTATCTTCCTTCTGACTTCCCTGTTGCTGTTGATGACACCACTATCCATCCCTCCCATGCTAGAAACTTTGGAGTTGGTTTGACTCTTCCCTTTCCATCACCCTTCCACATCCAGACAGTTGCTGCCCTGTTGAGTTTTACCTCTGTAACCTCTAATTCCACCCATCCCTCCTTGTACTATTATAAGAATTTCCCACCCGGTTGCTGTCCATTTTTCACACAGCTGCCAAAATAATCTTTCTAGTACACCAGTCTAAATGTATCACACCCCTGCTCAAAAAGCTTTTAGAGATTTCCCCTTGCCTCCTTGATCAAATACAAGCATATGCCATCTAAGACCCTCTGCAATCTGGTACCAACCTACTTTTCCAATTTTATTTCACATTATTCATTACAAGTGGAAATATGGTATAGTGGAAAGAGCACTAGATTTGGAATTAGAAGAAGGGTCCAAATTCCAGCTCTGCTATATGCTACTTAAATGACACTGGACAAGTCACTTAACTTTTCTGGGCCTTAGATACTCATTTATAAAATAAGGGAACTTAATCAAATGACCTCTAAAGTCCTTTCAGACATAAATCTATGACCCTCGTCCCTTTCGCCCCACATGTATATGTTTGTATGTATGTATGTATGTATTGTGTTGCATGTGCACATATACTCCCAACAAGTATATTGTAAGGTCTTTGAGGTTAGGGACTACCTTTTGTAACATTGTGTCTCCAGAAACTATCACAGGACCTTCGATCAATTAGTAAGCATTTATTAAGTAATAAAAATATTATCAGCTAACCATTAACTAATTTGTTATGCGCCAGATGTTGTACTAGGTGATGAAGATCTAAAGACAAAAATAAAATAGTCTTCAGAAGCTCAGGGAATTACATTGTATCCAAGAAACAAGTTGTATACCTATTAATGTAGAAAGTGAATGTGGTACAATTTGGGGTGGGGGAGAACTAATAGTTGAAAAGTGTCATGCACACAGTAGATAAATGTTTGTTAACTTCAGTTGAATTGAGTTCCATTTAAGATGGTGGCATAAATAGGTACAGAGGACCTATTTCTCTAGCAGTATGCTCCAGTAATGCTATACAGCGGACATTAGATCAATAAATCCAAAGAGATGAGGCAGCACCTGCCCAGGATGGCTAGCTGGAGGCTTTTCTAAGGGCTGCGTCTTGTTGGGGGGCAGCTAGGTTCATGTCTTGCTTTCCATGATGTTTGCCCACAAGCCCCAACTCATTTTCTGATGATACCTAAGAAAACCATTACTCAGATATGTGTTGCAGAAGAAGATGAAAATCTTCTTGGACACTTAATGATTGTTGGCAAGAAATGTGCAGCTGACTTGGGTCTGAAGAGAAGATACTGAATGGTGATCAACGAAGGTGCAGGTGGGGGGCGATTTGTCTATCATATCCATCTGCATGTCCTTGGAGGATGTCAGATGACATGGCTTCCTGGATAAATTTTTGGAATGATTTCTTTTATTTAGGGAACAAGGCAGGTTTACAACATATATGTTAAGCTGAGTATACTTAATGATTTCTGTGAAACAAGAAATTGGGAAATCATTTCAAAATATGCACAGTAAAAGGCAGTTATCTCTTTCCCAAAAAAGAAAAGCAATCCAAAGAGAAACATTTATAAGCAACTCCAGCCCAAAGGCTGACACACTATTCCCTCTCACAAAAAAAAAAAAAAAAAGCTAGGGGGCGGCTAGGTGGCGCAGTGAGTAAGAGTGCCGGCCTCGGAGTTGGGATGACCCAAGATCGAATCCGGCCTCAGAAAATGAGCACCCACACACAAATAAATGACTAGCCGTGTAACCTTGAGCAAGTTACTTAACCCCAATTGCTTAAAAAAAAAAAAAGCTAGAAGATGCAGCCCTGTAGAAGAGATCTAGCCAAGAAAACTGGCATGAACAAGCTAGAAAATTAGGGTAATGCCCTGAACAGGAAAGACCCAGAGAAGATGGGAAACTGTGGCACTACCTTATCCAGAGATAGCCTGTAAGCATTCTAAACCTAGAATGTATAGCCTATGGGATAAAGTCTGGAACAAGTACTCAGGAAGCTGACATTAAAACTAAACAGGACTTGACTACCCCATCTAAGAAAGAGTAAAGAAGGGGCAGCACTTGACCCTAATCCAAAGTCCCAAATCAGGAACTGACTCTGGAGGTATGAATAAATAACCCAAGAAGACACTAAACATTACAAAAAGGTAACATGACTCATGAGACACCCAGAAGGAAAAGCCATATGAAAATAATTATTCCATAAGTCAAGCAGCCTCAAGGAAAAACAACTAAATGGCTTGGCTGAAAAGATTACAAGAGTACCTTGAAAAGAAGCAAGAAATTTTAAATGGTATGAGTTCTAAAACACCAGTTCTTTGCCATTTTTGTTCCATGAACCTCTTTGCATCTGGTGAAGCCTATGAATTTCTCAGAATGATGTTGCTTATATTCATCACTAAAGGAAATATCAAATTTCAGTTAGAGTTAGTGAAAATAAAGATGTGATTTTTTTTTTTCACAGCTAGGTAAACAGATGCCCTAAAATCTATTCACAAGTCTATTGCCGGGGTGGGGGGGGGGTCCCTGTTCTGGAAGGGAAAGTTAGAATAAATAGACGGACAGAAGATGGAAGACCTTGCCCAAGTAGTAGAATCCCTGAAAAATACCATAGACCTGTGTAGGAGAGAAAAAACATTAAAAGAACATGGGACTCAGGTGGAACCAGGGGAGGATTTGGGAGGGTCGAGAGCACTTAGCATAATAAAGAAGGAAGTTCACAAGCAAAACAAACTTCCTGAAGCTGAAGGGAAAATTAAAATAAATAGGAGTGATCATCAAAACATTTTGGTACTGCTTTAAAAAATAGAAAAGTTGATTTGTGGAATAGCTTTTGTTTAGTCTTGTCCTACCCTTCATGACCCCATTTGAAGTTTTTTGGGTTTTTTTAAAGCAATTGGGGTTAAGTAACTTGCTCGGGGTTACATGGCCAGTCATTATTTATGTGTGGGTGCTAATTTTCTGAGGCCAGAACCAATCCCAGGTCCTCCAGGCCAGAGCTCTTACTCACTGCACCACCTAGCTGCCCCTCCCATTTGGAGTTTTATTGGCAAAGATACTGGAGTAGTTTGCCATTTTCTTTTCCGGGGTCATGTACAGATGAAGAAACTGAGGCAAACAGGATTAAGTGATTTGCTCAAGGTCACATGAGCCACTCAATGTCTGAGGCAAGATTTGAACTCAGGAAGATGAGTCTTCCTGAATTCAGGCCCGGTGCTCTATCTACTGCGCCACCTAGCAGCCCATCTGTGAAATAGCATACAAAAGCAAATGAAGATACTTAGCATAATGTTTGATAAGCTCCAAACCCCAGTTCTTGGGTAAGGATTCACTGTTCTATAAAAACTGGAAAGTAATCAGATGGAAATCTGATTTAGATCAGTATCTCACATATAGCACAATAAGCCCTAAATGGACACGTGACCATCTACAGTCATATATATATAGAGGGATGGAGATAGCTTTCACAAGTATAGCTAGACGAAAACATTCTTTTTTCAAAATTCATTTTTGCTTTTCAAATTCACTTTTATAAGATTCTGAATTCTAAGTTTTCTCCCTACCCAAGGCAGCATGCAATCTGATATAGACAATACATGTACAATCATATTAGTCATATTGTGAAAGAAGAATAAAAACAAAAGGGGAAAACATGAGAAAGAAAATAGTATGCTTCGATCTGCATTCAGACTCCATAGTTCTTTCTATGAATGTGGATAGCATTTTCTATCATGAGTGTTTTGGGGTTGTTTTAGATCATTGCATTGCTGAGAAGAGCTAAGTCTCTCAAAGTTGTTCATTGCACAGTGTTGTTGTTACTATGTACAGTGTTCTCATTCTGCTCACTTCACTCAGCATCAGTTCATGTAAGTCCTTCCAGGTTTTTCTGAAATCACCTGCTCATCATTTCTTATGGAACAATAGTATTCCATTATACTAATATATCACAACTTCTTCAGGCATTCTGGGGGAGGAATTCTTGAACAAATAAAGATTGAGAGAATCATAGTAGATAAGATAAGACAATTCTGATTACATAAGATTGTAAAGTTTCAGCACAATATCAGTGCAGTTAAAATTAAAAGAGAAACAATTTAGGGGGGGAAAAACTTTGCAGCAATTTACCCCGATACAGAATTAATATCCAAGATATGTAACAAAAGCCATTCTTCAGTAGATAAATGGTCAAAGGCTCTTACAGGCAGTTCTCAAGGAAAGAAATCCAAGATAGGAACAACCATATTTATAAAAATTCTTTAAAATAATAATAATGAATGAAATGCAAATTGTACCAAATCTGCACATCAGATCAGCAAAGATGACAAAGGAAACTAAACATTGTTGCAGAAGCTGTTTGAAGACAGGTTCATTCATGTACTTTTGTCCAGTGTTTTTGGAAAGGCTACTTAACTTTCCATAGTCTTTTTGGAGCAATCAAAAAATGAAGAAAAGGACCCGTGTATATATGTTTCTATTATCTCTTTTTTTTTTAGTGGAAAAGAATAAGAAATTAAAGAGAATGACCAGCTGGGAATGACTGAACAAATAGGGTACGTGAATGTAATGGAGTATTATTTTGCCATAAGAAATGACAAAAGGGTAGCATCAGTGGAATCCGGGAAGACTTGTATGAACTTATGGTGCAGAGTAAAGAGGATAGAACCAGAGGAATAATATATATAACACCAGTGTTTTAAAGAAAAACAATTTTGAAAGACTCAGGAATTCTGATCAGTGCAATGACCACAGTTTTGGAGGGCCTGTGATGAAACATGCTATCCACCTCTTTTAACAGAGCTACAGCACTCAGAATGAAGATTGTTGAGGAATGAGTTGTTGCTGGGGGTTTTTTGGATATAGCCATTTCCAGAATTTATTTTGTTTGACATTGCATATTTATAACATGCAGGCCCTTGGATCAGGAAGACCTGAGCCCAGATATAGCCTCAGTTACTTACTAGCTGTGAGATCCTAGACAAATCACTAAACCCTGTTTGCCTCAGTTTCCTCACCTGTAAAATGAGCTGGAGAAGGAAATGGCAAGCCGCTCTAGTATCTTTGCAAAAGAAACTTCAGCTTTTCTCTTTTGCGGCGGCCTGCAACATGCCTTCCCGACTAAGGAAGACGCGGAAGCTCCGCGGGCACGTCAGCCACGGCCACGGGCGCATCGGCAAGCACTGGAAGCACCCCAGAGGCCGCGGGAATGCAGGAGGGCTGCACCATCACCGGATCAACTTCGACAAATATCATCCAGGTTATTTTGGTAAAGTGGGTATGAGGCATTACCACTTGAAGAAAAACCAAAGCTACTGCCCGACTGTCAACCTTGATAAGCTATGGACACTGGTCAGTGAGCAGACCAGGATTAATGCTGCCAAAAACAAGGAGGGCCTTGCCCCTATCATTGATGTTGTGCGGTCGGGCTACTACAAAGTCCTAGGAAAAGGGAAACTCCCCAAACAACCAGTCATCGTGAAGGCAAAGTTCTTCAGCAGACGAGCAGAGGAAAAAATCAAGGGTGTTGATGGAGCCTGTGTCCTCATGGCATAAAAATCCAATGTTATCAAATAAAACAGATGACTTTATTATTAAACATCCTGGGTTTTGCCACAAAAAAAAGAAAAAGAAACTTCAGATAGGTCATAACAAGTCAGACACAACTAACAGACCAAGGGGAGGGGAAAAAATACCCTGCATATTTTGCAAATTTTTTGTTTTCCTTTTTTTTTCCCACTGAGAAGAGTTGGAAGGGAGAGAAATTAGATTTTTATTTAGTAAAAAAATGTAATACTTAAAAACTCTAATCAACGTAATAACCAACAGTTCAGAGGACCAGTGATAGAGCATGCTTCCCACCTCCTGTTACAGAGGTTATGGGATGGAAGAAAGAAACTTGCTTTTTTTCATTGAAGTTCATTGAAACCTTTGGGGAAGGGGTTCTCAGAAAAGAAGGAACACAGTTTGGAGGGAGGATAGCTTTGAAACTAAGTTATGCTTTTTAAAAAACAAAGAAGCTATACTAATCTATTGCTATAAAGCAGTAGCAATAACCAGTGTTCCCTGCTTGATGTCTGGTGAAAGTAATCAGTGATTGACATCAGTGAGCTTACTTTTCTGGTGCCCAGATGAAGCATTCAGTGGCAGGGCTCCAAGTGGAGGGGAGGATGTTTTGGACAGTGTGTTTGTTCTCTGCCTTGTTTGAGCATATATGTGACTTGAAATGGTAGTTATAAAATGCAGCAAAGTATGAGAGCATAAAACATTTCTAAACTTCATCAGAATTGAGGCAGCTAGTCAGTCTAGTGAACAGAGTACTGGGCATGTAGTCAGAAAAACCCAAGATTAAATGTGACTGTTTGTGTAAAGCTGGGCACGTCACAATCTCTGCCACAGAGTCCAATGAAGGTGTGAAGATCAAATTGAGTTAATATTTGTAAAGAACTTAGCACAGTGCCTGGCACATAGTAAGTGCATAGTAAATGCTTGTTTCTTTCCTTCTGTCCTATTTAAGGGTAAAGCCATATCTTCTCTAAGTTATTTTTTCTGGTTATTCTTTTATTTTAATGTTCTTTTAATTTTGCTTATCAATATATATTGGGAAAAAGCATGAAGTTGCAACATGGAAAACATTGTAAGCTTTTATCTGTGCTTAATACACTTTTGAAAGAAGAGGAGAGAAGTAAATGAAGCCTAATTTAAAAAGCAAACACAACATAATAAAATGATGCCACATTCTACAATTAAATTCAAAATGGATGTTACCTTAATATTAAAGTTCATAATGAAAAATTTTGAAGAGAAGCAGATCATTTACTTTTTATGGGTATGTGGGTAGAAGAGATATATTCTTAACCAAACGAGGGATGGAGGCAGTTACAAAAGATAAAACAGCTAATTTTGGTTACATGAAATTGAAAAGCTTATGTACAATCAGAATTATTTCATCTTGGATAAGAAGAGAAACTTTCAGATAGGAAAAATTCTTTGTATCAAATTGTATGGTTTGGTTAAGTAATGATGTCTTAATGATGCTATTCCAAAGCGATGCTGGGCAGTTTTACATAGTGCCTATCTTTTTTAGACACAGAGTGAATGCCCGAAATTGCACAGCTATTACTGTTGCTACATTAGTTCTGGTATTTTTACAGTAGCCTCCTAATGATTACAACAACTTCTTAATAAGTCTTCCATCATCCAGCTTCTCTCATCTATCCTCTACATAGGCATAGATATTCCTAAAACACAGATCTGAACATATCATTCCTCTCCTCAATTTAGTTGAGTGGTTTCCAGTTGCCTATAAAATAAAATTTCTCCTTGTCATTTAAAACCTATCACAATCTGATTCCATCCTACTTTTCCAGGTTTATTACACATTATCATCAAACATTGCAGTCAAACTGGCCCTCAAACACAGTATTCCACTTCTCCCCTCAGTGCCTTTGCACAGGCTCTCTCTCCCATACATGGAATATATTCCTTCATTACCTCCACTAATTAGAATCCCTAGCTTTCTTCAAAAGTTAAGTGCTGCTTCCTACTTGACGTTTTTTTCTGATTTAGAGCTATTGCTTCGAGATCTCCTGTTACATAGTTTTTAGTTTGTATGTATTTTATATTTACTTATATGTCTGTCTGTTATTTGCCGCCATAGAATATAAGCTTCTTGTTTCCCCAAGGTCTGGCTCAGAGCAGATATTGTAATATTTGCTTTTTTAATGATTAAATAAATTTCTGATCTCTTTGTGGAAGTTTTGTATTCACTTGGGATTCTCACCTATTTGTTCTCCAGTAAATTTTCCGAAACAAAGTATACCTAGTGAGGAGAGGCCTTCCCCTGTGTCTCTTAATATTAAGTAGAGGGGTGTCTAGGTGGCAGAGTGAAGAGAGCACTGGTCCTGGAGTCAGGAGGACCTGAGTTCAAATCCAGCCTCAGCCCTTTAACACTTACTAACTATGTGACCTTGGGCATATCACTTGACCCTAATTGCCCCACCTTCCTCCCTCCATAAAGGGAAAATATATATGTATATATATATATTTAGTAGGTACAAGCATAAGCAGATGTACTATCCATCGTTCCCCCTTCATGAAAGACCCATACACTTAACAATCATGTATCACTTTGATATTTTTTGTTATTTACAGTTTGTTATTGGTAATATGACTATACCCACTATGCACCTTTCTTTTGCTCTTTAGATACCTGAGATTTTTATTTTCCAAAGATTGTATTCCACAATTTGCAGCTATATAGTATCATTGGGAAAATGTAGGGGTTTTTGTTGTTGTTGTTTGGTTTTTTGTTGTTTATTGGTTTGTTTGTTTGGTGAGGCCTTCTGGGTTAAGTGACTTCCCCGGGGTCACACAGCTATAAATATCAAGTGGCAGATTTGAACTCATGTCCTCCTGACTCCAGGGCCTATGCTTTATCCACTATGCCACCTAGCTGCCCCAAAAATATAGGTTCTTAAGTGGTGAAGTTTTGGTTCAGGAAAAAATTTGAAATTGTTAAAAAAAAGAAAACATTATACAGTTTCCCAATTACAAGTGTGACTAAGACATGGAATCTTAAGGACCTGCTTATTACCATCTGTTATGAGGGACATATGTATAATATACAGTCTAGTAGGGTTGTAGTCTAATAGCTCTAAGTATGAGGAACACTAATAAAATAACCACTTAATGCATATTTGTTGAATTGATTAGAAAGTAAGCCATTAAGTCTAATGTTCTCTACTGTGTATCTTGCTATGTTCTCTTAAACTTAATGTGTATTTGCTAGCATTTATACTGTATAGAAATTTAAAGTTTGCAAAGCATTTTATATGTGTTATCTCATTCTTTCCTTACAACAATCCTATGAAGTAGATACTATTATTATCCTTGTTTTACAGATGATGAAATTGAAACAGAGTTAAGTGACTTGCCCAGGGTTACAAAGCTAATCTTTGGCAGGATTTGAAATCACTTCTTCCTGACTCCCATGCTTTATCCTCCTCACCACTTCATTGCCTCTATTTTTGGAACAATTATAAAAATCATTTTACTTATTAACTGATATTTGTTCTTACACTTTTAGTTGTAATGCTATTTTTCTCATCTTTTTACTGTTCCACTCTTACTATAGACTAGCACCTCCCTCCACCCATTAAACCTCATAAAAGGTGAAACAACCTTATAGTGGAGTCTTTTTGATGGTTAAGTTACTAACCTTTCTTGGATGGTAGTTAAATAGGAGCCTCTACCAAATTCTGCTCCATTTCAGATAGCAATATTTAGTATTTTGTATTGGGTGCCTTGTGAGATATATACTATATGCAAATACTTTTCAAAAATAATCATGAAAGGTTTGTGACATCTGTTCACTCACTCTTTTTCTTCATTCAGATTAGTTATATAAATGCTTTTTTTCTTACTCTTAGTTGAATAATGCCGTGCTTTTAATTTTCCTTCAAATTAATGCTGATTTCTTAGTAACCCTCTTAGTTTGTTGATAAAAAAATCATCTCATTGTAACAATTTGCTTTAGTGGGCAGTCAGATCACTCTTTTTATTAGTCTTATGAATTTGTAGAAATTACCATTGATTTCAATGTGAATGTTTATGTAATTACTTTTTTTCCCCTTCTATAGGATCTGCACTTAGTATCTTTAGGTGATTTCCATTTTGTTCACCACAAAGAAATTATAACTTTGAAAAAAATGCTAAATATTAATGACTTAAATTTTTTAATCTAAGTATATCAATTCCTTTTTTAAAAATTTCAGACCTGTGATTTCATTCATATAGGACCATTTTTCTACGAGTGCCAATAAGCAACTCCTCTGCAACTGAGAGTTGCTTGGAATCATTGAGAAGTTGAGTGACTTGCCCATAGTCAAATGACTAGCATGTTTCTGAAGCAGAACTTAACCTAGATCTTCCTGACAAGATCATTTTTACTTAAGAAGCACTTTTGTACTTAAGCAATTTTAGCATTTATAAAATGCTAAAGCAGAATAAAATTGATATTAAGGATGCTTCTCTTTTCCCCACATTCTATAAATATAACTAGGGTAACAAATGTGTTTTTGAGTATAGAGTGGGGTGGTTTTGTGTAACAGATAAAATTTGGCTGGGACAGCTAGGTGGCACAGTAGAAAGAGTGCTAGGCCTGGAGTCAGGAAGACTCATATTCTGAAGTTCAAGTCTGGCCTCAGACACTTACAGGTTTTGTGCCGCTGGGCACATTATTTAACCTCATCTGTAAAATGAGCTGGAGAAGAAAATGTGAAACCACTTCAGTATCTTGCCCAAGAAAACCCCAAATGGGATCAGATATGTCTGAAAATGACTGAAGAACAAAAAATTTCACCAAATACATCTTGCCTGTGAAAATGAAATCCATCTCTTAGTATCTTGGATTTGGTTGTGTGACAATCAGGAAGAAAGAAGACTGTTAAAAGCTCGTTTCAATCACAACTTTCCCTTCTTTGCATAGATTGGTTTATGTAATTTTCAGTTCCATTATTCCAAATACTTACTAAGCTGTGTGAAAGTCACTAAACTTGACACCAGACATATAAAAAAGAAATGACTTGGGGCAGCTAGGAGGTGCAGTGAATAGAGTACCTGCCCTGGAGTCAGGAGGACCTGAGTTCAAATCCAGCCTCAGACACTTAACACTTACTAGTCATGTGACCTTGGGCAAGTCACTTGACCCCAATTGCCCCTCCAAAAAAAAAAAAAAGAGAAATGACTGCCTGACCTCACAGAGTTTGAGCCAGAAGGAGAGGAGACTGATCATTATAAAATGGATGTGGTAAGTGCAGAAAAAGAGATGCATGGTCCAGTGACTGAGAGGGGAGAGATTTGACATGCAACTGGCTAGAGTAGAAGAAACAGAGAACTGAGATACAGAATGCCTTGGTTTAAAGTTTGTCTCTACCACTAATAAGTAGCTCAACCCAAATAATCCACTTCTCTTCTGAACCTGGATTTTCTTCATCTGTAAAATTACAAGTTTGGGCTCTTATGCTCTTGAAGTTTCCTTCTGTAAAACTTAGAGATTTATGGAATCAAGAAAGATTATACTCTGTGAAATATTTACATTTACCCCAAAAATGGCATTGTAAAGGGTGAGTATATGGAACATTGAGCAGAACTATTTAAATATGGATCTTGATAGAACTTTTCTTTATTGTAGTAAGATATTATTTATTTAATAGTAATTTACTTTTAAAATTTATTTATTTTTAGTTTTCAGCATTTGCTTCTATAGAAGTTTTTGAGTTCCGAATTTTCTCCCCATCTCTCCCCTTCTCACACCCCAAGACAACATGTAATTTGATATAACCTCTACATATATATGTGTGTGTAGTATAAGTAATGTGGAGGACTAGATCTTCGAAATTGAGTAGAGTGAGGAACTGGGAAGTCTGGACACTTGAGGGAGTATGAATGGAAGTCCCTTAGTCTGGGGGCAGGAGTATACTTGACACACTTACTACATATATATTCTACATGTATATGTATAAATAGTAATTTATTAACAACTAGTAATAGCACTCAAAACTGCCATTAACAGCTTTTTTTTTTTTAAAGAAAAATATATGACTAACAAAATACCTTTTAGAAAAAGGGATTGGAAAACAAAATCACTGTTTTTCATCCTCTAGTAACTAATCTTTTTTTTCCTTTAAAGCAATTGGGGTTAAGTAACTTGCTCAAGGTTACACGGCCAATCATTGTTTATGTGTAGGTGTTCATTTTCTGAGGCTGGATTCGATCCTGGGTCATCCCAACTCTGAGGCCGGCGCTCTTACTGCGCCACCTAGCCGCCCCTAGTAACTAATCTTTTAAAAATTTGCCCAAATCTTATTCATTTGCCTGCTTCGAGTATTAACAATTGAAATACCTTGGTTTAATATGTTTGAGGGCTACAAGTATCTTTAATTTTTTCAAACATTTTAGTGACATTTTACTTAAATGCTTGTGAGATTACAGAAATAGAATTGACTGTCTCTACTTTGAAAAGTTTGTGGTAATTTATTGGGAGACTTAACAAATCTGTAATCAGAAAGAGCACAGAAGAGGAAAGCCAGAGTGAAAATACAGCTTAAGGGTTGCTGTCTTGTTTATATAAGTTTTGATCAGGGGATGCATCTCAGAATTGGTTGGCCTTGAATTGTGCCTTAGGAGATGATTTGACTTTTAGAAGGGAAAAGTTATTCCATTCTTGCAGGAGGGGCCCTTAACCTTTTTTTTTTTTTTTCCAGCAGCAGCAGTAGTAGTGGTTTTCATTTCTGCAAGCCTTGAAATCTTTAGGGAAGAGAAGAATTCTAACAATCTAATCCCTGAGCCTATGAACAGAGAGGGTTATGCTGCAGTTTCCATTAGCTACACTACTGTACTTTCCCTTTCCTACCTCATGAGACTCCTGGCTCACCAAAGATTGGAGATTGGTGGGGGAAGGGAACATAATAAGAGCAGCCAAACTAGAAATCTACCAGGAAAATCTTCACGTTCTAAGAATTCCATAGTACCTCAAACTAATAGTTGCCTTACTGTATGCTAAGAATGACTAAGAAGAATCTTCTCACTGTTGTTGGTTATAAAGATAGTTCTCAATGTGAGAGATTTCAAGCTTTTTCTTGGTGTAGGGTTGTAGGAGTTTGTATATAATGTATTTTGACACTAATATCAAAACTTTTTAACATATTACTGTAGGGTTTTTTCAAATAAATTTAATTAATCTCTTTCATATCACCTACATTTCCCAGCATGTCAATCCTCTGCCATCCCTACCTAGAGAGCCATCCTTTATAACAAAGAATAAAAGGGAAAAAAACCGCATCAGAAATAACCAACACATTGACAAAGTGTGATTATATACTGTGTAATATTCCTGCAAAGAGTATGTTCTCGTGTATCTTTTTTGGAGCCAAACTTAGTCTTTTCAATTTCATAGCATTCAGTTAAGTTATTTTGTTATTGTCCTTTTCTTTATGTTGTTGTTGTCATTATATAAAATGTGTTCTTGGTTTATGTATTTCATTTGGAATAGGTTTTTCTAAGTCTTCCACATCTTCTCTGAGCTCCTTATATTCTACATTTCTGACAAAACCTTAATATTTCATTATATTCCCTCTTATCTCCTTCACTCAGGAGCCTCTTCTTTTTTGAGGTTCATTTAATCCATATTTTTCACACTGTCAGGAGTATGGTAACTAATATCTACCCATCCCAGGATATTCTCCTTCCTTCCTCAATGAGTTCAGTACATGGCTCATAGTCTTTCTCTACCCAAACTCCTACCCTCAGACTAAGGGACTTCCATTCATACTCCTCCAGATTACCTAAGCAACTGTCAGAGAGGGTCATACCCTTGATCTTGTCACTGCCTACAATAGTAAGCTCTATGTTCATGAACTCCATATAATTTTGTTTAATCACAATTTTATCTGCCCTACAACTACAAACTCTATTCTTTGTCTTTTTTTCTTCTCTCCCAAACCCTCATAATTTCACTAGCTATACTCACCTCCCCATTGTAGCTTAGTAAGTCAGTTCAGTTCTGTACTTATGTTCCTTGCTCACTTGTCCTATCACCAATTATGCCTTATCAGCTTCTCTCCCTCCCCCAACCTTGGATTTCTCCCACCATCCATCTCCTTTGCCTCCTAGTCATGTGATTTCTGAACAGAACTAGAGGAACTCATAAAACCATGCTGATAGGGTCTGTTACAAATTTATCACATAATCTCAACCAGGCCTTTACTGCAACAAGGCATTTCTTTTACACTTCCCTAATTGATTCTTTCTCCCATTCACCATAATGGCTGTTCCATATCTATTCATCTTTTCTCGTCTCATACAACATTCGCTTGCTTCTCTTCCTTTCACCTGAGAACCTTTCCTCCCATTTCACTAAACAAATTGAGACTGTTGTTCTAATCATATCATGCAGAATTTTCCCCCATTATCTCTTCCTTTAACTGGTGTCTCATTAAGAGATGGCCCCCTTCTCCTTGACAATTTGAATTCTTCCACAGGCATCCTTAATCCCATTCCACTCTGTATTCTCAAACAAATTATACCCTTTATCATTGCCAGTCTCTCACTAATCTCCTCTATATATCTGCCATGTCCTGTCCATTCTGCCTTCACAATTTTTTTCACATCCATCCCCTTCTCTCTTTTTACATATCTACCACACAGGTTTTCATAACCTCTTGCCTGGTCTATTGTACCTCCTAATTAGTCTCTCTGCCTCTTGTGTCTCCCAACTCCAATCTGTCCTCCATTCAGCTGCCGAAGCACTTTTCTGAGTACACAAGTCTGACCTTGTCACTTCCTATTCAGTCAATTCTAGTGGTTCCCTGTTGCTTCCAGGATCAAATATGAAATCCTGTTTGACTTTTAAAGCACTTCACAGCTGGGCCCGCTACCTTTCCTGGATTCTTATTCTTTAGTCCACTTCAGATAGTCTTTGATCCATTGACACTGGTCTTTTTATTGTTCCTCATACACTTTACTACTTTCCCAACTGACTTTTCACTGACTCTCCACCTTCTCAGAATTCTATTCCTGCTAATGACTTCCCTCCAAGAATACCTTCCATCTAGTCTGAATAATATCTTATGTGTACATAGTTCATTGCATGTTTTCTCCTTCATTAAAATGTGAGCTCCTGGGGTGGCTCGGTGGCACAGCGAATGGAGCACCGGCCCTGGAGTCAGGAGGACCTGAGTTCAAATTCGGCCTCAGACATTTGACACACTTACTAGCTGTGTGACTTTGGGCAAGTCACTTAATCCTAATTGCCCTGCCAAAAAATGTGAGCTCCTTGATGGCAGGGACCATGTTGTTGTCCTTCTTTGTATCTTTAGTGCTTACATAGTAGCACAGTGTCTGGCACCATAGTAAGTGCTTTATAAATGCTTGTTGAGTAATAATATTCATATACCTCAACTTGTTTAGTCATTTTCCAATTGGTGGGCTTTGTTTCTAGTTATTTCCTACAAAAAGTGCTGCTATAAATAGCTTAGCCTTCAAAGAAGCGTTTTTATAATAAAAATTTGTTCCAGGATTGCAGAGTATTCAAGCAGAGCCTGAAAGATTAGCTGTCAGAGATATTATACAGGGAGTTGTGCTATTGAGCAAAGGACTAGATCATCTCTAAGATACCTTATAACTTTAAATTCTCTAAATGGTTGCAAATTAAACACAGGTGTAAAGCCTGGGTTTGGCAAATTCTCATTCTCATTTTCAGGATATTCCAAAAGGCTTATACAGTGGGGTAAACTTTTTTTTTTCTATCAAGGTTCACTGGCCTGTGAAGTGGGAAGATCAGTCAGTCAAGGGCCAAAAATAGTCACAAGATCGTTTAACAAATGCTTTAAAATACATTTATTTCTGACACACTAGCTATGTGACCTAGGGCAAGTCACTTAACCCCAATTGCCTCAAAAAAATTTACATATATTTCTTCATGTGTGTAGTCAATTAAAGGAAATAGGAGACAGGGAAAAAAGTAAGGAAGAAACAAGGCAACAAGGGGGGGAGAACAGAAGGTATTCAAGAATCACATATACAAGAAGAAATAGACTTTCAATAAAATTTATGAGGTTTGAAAGTGATTACAGAGATGTTTGAGTTTTTATTAAGAATTACACAAGGCCTAGAGGTTCTAGATGATGGCTGAAATCAATCAAAGAAATGAAACCTAGCACTGTGCTAGGTTGAGGAGAGGGAGGGAAGATACAAAAGTAAAGAAGAGGGGCCGCTAGGTGGCATAGTGGATAGAACACTGGTCCTGGATTCAGGAGGACCTGAGTTCAAATTAGACCTTAGATACTTATTGGCTAGCTGTGTAACCCTGAGCAAGTCACCTAACTTTGATTGCGCACGCACACGCATACACATACATACACACACACACACAGGTATGATATGATCCCTACCTTCAAGGAGTTTGCAAACTAGTAAAGAGAATAAAACTATGTCTCAAGGCTGGATAGATGAAGGAAGATTATTCTACAAGACACCTAATAAATCATTTGGTCTTAGAATACCATAGATTCAGGTTACTCAGAGAAGGAGAAAAATTGTGTCATGGGTTCCAGAGAAAGCTGCTTGACTCCACAGTCAGTTGACATTAGCTAGAGAAACTTGCCCTTGTTGTTTTTGCCTGTTAATAATAGTAGTAATAGTAATAATAATTATAGACATTTATATAGTGTTTTAAAATTTACAAAATACTTCATTATCTCATTTGAGCCTCATAGCTGTTAGGGTTCCTAGGTTCTCGAACCTACGAGAACATATTTGCCTTTTCCCAGCTTCGGACGTCTCCGGCTTCTAGACTTTCTAGAAGAACTACCCACGCAGAACACCCTTCTGTTTAGGAGAACTATCTTTATTTTTCTCAGGACATACACGCGAACTCAGCCAGATCTCTCCCCGAACTCCTCCCAGAACTCCCCGCCCCGTCAGGCAGCCTCCTTTTATCCAGCCTCCAGTTCCGGGTCTTTAGCACCGCCTTCCCCACCACTGTGAGCCAATCACGTACTGCCCCGAGAGTGAGGGGTGGTAACCCACTGCCCACATGGACACGTCAGCTCATCGGGCTAAGAGGTTTCCCGTGTAACAGACCAGGAAGTCTCCTAACCAGGAAGTCTCTCTACTGCCACGTCGACACTTATGATTGTTTTGCTGACGGTCCTTTTGGCCTTCCGGGTTCCTCCTGTAGCCTGTTATTGATAGGCCAGGGACCCTCCTGCCACTCCCAGGCTGTCGCGCTGCACCCCAGTTGGCTAAGGACTCTTCACATAGCATTCAATGAGATAGGTGTGGTAGGTATTTTTATCCCTATTTTACACTATGAGAATACCAAGACTCAGAAATTATTTTCCTATGATCACAAAGCTAGTAAAAATCAGTGGTGGCATTTGAATCCCAGTCTTTCTCACTCCAAATACATCCTTCTTACCTCTTAAATGATACTATCTATCAACACAGTATTTCTCCATCCAACTTGCTTATCCAACCTGGATAAAAACTGGTGAAGGAGCCTATCTGTCTGCTCATTCATCTTTAGAAAGGAAGCACATCTTTTCTGTTTAGGGGAAAGACCTGGTCTTTTTTTTCTTTTTCTTTTTTTAGGTTAGAGTTTGGTTTTATTGAAAACTATTATCTCTCCTCTCACTCATTTGGCTATATACATAGCAGAGAGGTGTCATTTTTTTAAATAAACATTTGAAGACACCTTTTAACATGACTTATTTGATCATTCATCTGACCCCCTAGAGCCAAAGCATATTTGTTGAGCTAAGCATTATCTTAACCTTAAGCTGTTCCCTTATCAGTGAAGTATAATAAGGATTCTATAGGGAGGGGTAAGTTTCTGCCCTATGTTTGAAGTTTTTTTCCTCTTTCTCTTTAAAATATGTTTATTTATTTGGGGCATTCTTTTTTGTTGTTGTTGTTCCATGTTCTCTTCCCCCTCAATAGCCCCTCCCTCAACAACTGAGAAGGAAAGCAATATATCAGTTTTACATGGGAAATCATGCAGAACATATTTCCATATGTTAGCCTTGTCGCAAGAAAAATAAAGTGAGAAAATTATGCCTGAGTTTGCACTCAGTTTATCAGTTCTCTCTGAAAGTAGATAGCATTTTTCACCATGAGTTCCTTGTAATTATGTTGGATCATTGTATTGATCATAATGGCTAAGTCTTTTACAGTTTATAATATTGTGAATATACAAAATACATTGTATATTTAAATTATACAATATTATATGCATAAATTGTATAATATTACATATTGTATATATAAATATACAAATAAATATACAAAATACACAAAAACACAATTACTAGTTACTGTGTACATTGATCTCCTGGGTTCTGCTCATTTCACTTTGCATCAATTCATATAGGTCCTCCCAGGTTTTTCTGAAAGTCTGCTAATTAATTCTTAACAGCACAATCGTATTCCATCACAATTATATACCACAACTTGTTCAGCCATTACTCAGTTAATGGGCATCTGCTCAGTTTCCAATTCTTTACCACCACAAAAAGAGCTGCTATAAATATTTTTGTGCATATAAGTCCTTTTCCTTTTTTTTTTTTTATCTCTTTGGGATACAAATCTAGTAGTGGTACTGCTGTTTCAAAAGGTGTACGCAGTTTTATGGCCCTTTGGGCGTAGTTCCAAATTATTCTCCAGAATAGTTAGACCAGTTCCCAATTCCTCCCATAGTTCATTAGTGTACCTGTTTTCCCACATCTTCTCCAGCATTTGTAGTTTCTGATTGGTGTAAGTTGTACTTTAGAGTTGTTTTTAATTTGCATTTTTCTAATCCATAATGATTTAGAGCATTTTTTTCATGTAACTATAGGTAACTGAGTTCATATTCTTTGACTCTCAGTTGGGGAATAGTCTTTATTTTTAGAAATTTAACTCGGTTCCCTGTATATTTGAGAAATGAAACCTTTATCAAGAGAAACATGGTGAAAAATTTTTTATATTCATTGTCTATGGTACCTCTTAACAAAATGTAGTTTCCCAGTTTATCTATTTTAATTAGGTCTATTTTTACTTTTGCTTTTGTCTAAGATCATGATAACTACCCCTGCTTTTTTTACTTCAGCTAAAGCATAACAGATTCTACTCTAGCCTCTTATTTAAACTCCTTGTGTCTTTCTGTTTCAAGCATGTCTCCCGTATATAGTATATTGTTGGATTCTGGTTTCTCATTCATTCTGTTATTCTGTTTTATGGGTGAGCTCATACTATTCATATTCAATAGTTATAATTACTGTGTATTTCCCTCCATACTATTTTCTTCTGTTTATTCTTTTTCTTTTTAGCTTGTCCCTTCTCAGAAGTCTGTTTTGCTTCTGGCCACTTACTTAATTGGCCCTGTTATCACACCTCACCTGCATTTTCTTATCCCCTTCCTGTTTTCCTCTTGGGTGTGGGTATGGGTGTGTGTACCTATATTTTCTTCCATCTTTGAACCAATTCCAATAAGAGTGAAGTTCAAGCATTACCTACCACCCCCCATTTTACCCTCAACTATTAAAGTTCTTCCTTGGGCCTTCTTAAGTCTTGCATTTGAATGTCCGATTTCCTATTCAGTTATGGTCTTTTCCCCGAGAATACTTGACTTTTTTTCATTAAATGTCCATTTTCCCCTCCCCCCCTAAAAAAAGGCAGGAAAAAGAAACACAAAAGCAGAGAACAGAGGCTTATAATACTACTTGGCCTTGTGGGCTTTAAATAGGGAAGCACTGAGCCTATCTTCTCTCACTGGAATGCACCCAGGGAAAAAGGAATTAGACCAAGAAAACTGATCCTAGTGGACTAGTATATTTTGAATGCATACCAGTTTGGACTAAACTTCCAATCCAAGGCTCCTCTTCCCAGCATGGTTAACAGATTGGAACCAGCTATCAAATGTCTATGCATGCTCCATATTTCTCCAAGGTACTTCCATTGTACATCATGATAACTCTTCATAAACAGACTCCCCAGTCTCTTCTATGTAATGGATTACATCAGTCAAACTATCTGATATCTGTTCACCAGCCACCTATTATATTCTCCCCCATTCTTTTTTTTTTTTTTGACTTTTTAATTTTTTGGTCTTTATTAATTTGTTTACTTTTAGTTTACAAGATTCATTTCCATAATTCTTTGAGTTTCAAATTTTCTCTCCCTTTCCTCCTCCGCCCCCCCCACCTGTGGCATACAATCAAGTATAATATCTGCAAATACTTTCACATTAGGCATTAGTCAGGTTATAAACAAGGATGGTATCAGATGGAATGAACAATGGGAAACAGGAAACAAAACCAAACAAGAAACTGAGGAGCAGGTAGTTTGCTTCAATCTGGGGTCAAACTCTGTTTTTTCTCTGGACATAGACATCTCTCTCCATCATGAGTCTTTTGGGGTTGACTTATAACCCTGGATTGCTGAGAAGAGTCCAGCCTATCAAAGTTGGTCGTCACACATACATTGTGTCTGTAATTGTGTGCAAATTTCTCCTGGCTCTACTCTTCTCACTCAGCATCAGTTCATAATAAGCCTCTCCAGGTAAATATGAAGTCTATCTGCTCCTTGTTTCTTTTTTTTTTTTTAATTTAAACAAATGCTTTATTAACTTCTGTTTTACATCATTCATTTCTGCCAGATTTTGAGTTACAATCATTTTCCCCCCATTATTCCCCTACCCAACCTCCCTGAATAGCAGTCCCACAAGATATCGCTTCCTCCAATCTGCTCTCTCCCATACCTTCTCCCATACCCCATCGACTTTTCCATTAGAGGAAGATGAATCTTTGTGTCCCAATGCCTGCACATCTTATCTCCCAATTATAGGCAAAAGAGTATTAATAATAGTATTTATATATATATTTGAAACATTTAATGTTACAACCTCGAATTTCAGATCCATTTCCTTCCTCCCTTGTCACCCATTCCTTCTTGGGAGATAAGTAATTCAGTATATGTTGTACACGTCTAGCTATGCAAAACATTATCATGGTAGATATATTGTACAAGGCTGCTTATAATTCCCTCCCAATCATCCCACCCCCCACCTGATCCATTCCCTACATGATCCTGTCCCTCTTCTATAGTGGGTACTTCCAACCTCCCCTCCCCCCAAGGATACCCTCCCATCCATCATCCCTCCTCTCATCCCCCTTCCCCCTATCTTGCAGCAGGTTGAGATATCCCATTTAGTATGTATGTCATTTTCTCCCTGAACCAAATTCAATGTGAATGTGGTTTTGCCTTTTTAGCCTTCCTTATTCTCCCCCTCCTTTGCAACCACTTCCCCTACATGAGATAGTTTACCCTACCATGTCTCTCCCCATCTCCTCTTGCCACTTTCCTCTCTCACCTCATAATTTCATCCCTTGAGTATTCTCCCTTCTGAACAAATTCAACCTATGCCCTCTATCCATATATAACTGTAACCATATACACACACATTCACATATGTATTCATATGACCACACCCCCTTCTTCCATTATTTTCATAGTGAGAAAGATATCATCAGTCACAGATATTGCTTTTCCATATAGGAATGTAAATAGTTCAACTTTGATAAGTTCCTTTTGGTTTCTTTTCCCTGATTACCTTCTCAGGCATCTCTTACTTCTTGCGTCTGGATATCAAATTTTCTATTCAACTCTGGTTTTTTCCTCAAGAATGCTTGAAAGTCCTCTATTCCACTGAATGACCATATTTTCCCCTGAAACAAAATACTCAGTTTTGCTGGGTAGGTGACCCTTGAGTCCATTCCCAGTTCTTTTGCCCTCTGGAATATCATGTTCCATGCCCTTTGATCCCTCAGTGTAGAAGCTGCCAGGTCCTGGGCTATTCTGATTGTGTTTCCACAATATTAAATTGTTTCTTCCTGGCTGCTTGGAGTATTTTCTCCTTGATCTGGGGATTCTGGAACCTGGCTATAATATTCCTGGGAGTTTTCTTTTTGGGGTCTTTTTCAGGAGGTGTTCGGTGGATTCTTTCAACCTCTATTTTGCCCTCTGGATCTAAAACATCAGGGCAGTTTTCCTTGAGAATTTCTTGAAGGGTGATTTCTAGGTTCTTTCCTTGATCATGGCTTTCAGGTAGTCCAATAATTTTTAAATTGTCTCTCCTGGATCTATTCTCCAGGTCAGTGGTTTTTCCCATGAGATATTTCACATTGCCTTCTAATGTTTTGTTTGTTTGGATCTGCTTAACAGCATCTTGATTTCTCATAAAGTCATTAGCTTCCATTTGCTCCAGTCTAACTCTGAAGGAATGAATCTCCTCAGTGAACTTTTGAGATTCTTTTTCCATCTGGCAAATTCGACTTTTTAAGGCATTCTTCTCCTCATTGCCCTTTTAGGCCTCCTTTGCCATTTGAGCTAGTCTATTTTTTAAGGTGTTGTTTTCCTCAGTCAGGCTGTTGGCCCTCATTTCATACTTTTCCTGCATCCTTCTCATTTCTCTTTCCAATTTTTCCTCCACTTCTCTTATTTGATTTTTAAAGTCCTTCTTAAGGTCCTCTATGGCCTGCAACCCGCTCATGTTTCCCCTGGGGCTTTTGGAGCAGGACTTCTGACCTCACAGTCCTTTTCCCGCTCTATGCCCCCAAAATAGGAGTCTAGGGTTGCAGTTTTCTGTTTCCTTTGCCTTGGCATGTTGCCACTTGATTACCTGACTTTTGGGCTTGTTGCCACACTATGGCTTTAAGGCCAGATAGAGGAATTTTCGTCCCGAACGTGTGGGGGGCAACTTCCGTTTCTAGCAAGCTGTAAACCCACCCACAACTTCCACCCTAGATCACAATCCAGATCCAGGGAGGTTAAAGCAAGAGCGATTACCCCCCAAGACTGATCGCTGGATCTCCCCACGATTTGTAGGCTGGGAGCCAGAAATGCCTATGAAAACTACAAAATGGCGTGTCTCCTCAGCGGCTTCTAGCCCCCAGGGGAGGGAGCTGACGCATTCCCCCAATACAGGTCCCAAAGTCCATAGGACACTAACCTCTTACTTTGTCCTAGGCATGTCTATGTTGATAATTCTGGAGTTGCCACAGCTCCTGGTGTTCTGGGGTTCCTCCAGCTGGCTGCTGGCCCTGCCGCCCTGGGGCTAAAACCTCAGCTCAGGCGGACCTGGGCTCCGCTTGGCTGGGCTCCTGCGCTCTGCGCTCTGCACGTTGCCGGCTCCCAGACCGCTGCGCTGGTCCTTCCTGCAGGGCTGCTGGGCTGTCCTCAGCGGGAGGTTAGCTTCTCTGTGTCGTTCTGTGGGTGCTGGGGCTCCAGAAGTTGTTCAGAGTCCTTTTTTACGTAGTTTGTGGGGAATCTGGGGGCAGAGAGGCTTGGACGAGCTGTTTCTACTCCGCCATCTTGGCTCCGCCCCTATTCTCCCCCATTCTAAAAAATTAATCATCCTTAGCAAATTGGCCAGGGTGTGTTTTGACCATATTGTGTGTTTCTCCAATTCAAAACAGTCCTCTGGTGTCCTAGGGAGGCATAAGCATTGTTCTTTCAGTTGCCTCTTCAGTGCCATACAGGAAAGTCTCAAAAAAATTGATGTGACACAATCTAATGCAGTGCCCCATATACGTACCAAAAAACACTTTTCCCAAATACAAAATTAAGCAGATACAACAAATAAAGAATATTTTACAGTTTCCCAAAGGTTATTGCTTGTTTAATACTAAACAAGACCTGTCTTAAATGTTTAAAAGACTTCTATCTCAAATGCAATAAAGAAAAGAAAATCAGCTTCCTACCCAAAAGAAAACCTGCTGTTTATAGAACTTCCCACGCTATGTGGCTCTCTCCCCAAAGAAATTTAGGGCCTGGAGTTGACTAACTCCTTTCTCCATGGGTCAAATCCATGCCCCCCTCACCCTCAGGTGACAAAGTAACCCAATTTGACTTGGTGCCTACACACTGGATTTGGATCTCAGGGGCCTGGTTTACTTGACCCTTTCCCTTTTCCACTAGCTCCTCATTCCCAACCCCCTGCCCTTCAACTTCCATAATGGATTCCATTATTGAATAATTGTAAAGGGAAAGAAAATTAAGCTTCTCATCTTAAAAGAAAGGCTGAGTTCCTACAACAACTCTGGAGCATGTAGATCTTTCCACAGGAAAGACCAGTTGTCCTGGGTAAAAACTCTCATGATTTCAATTACCTGGGGTCTGGAGGGGGCGGATCCAAGATGGTGGAGTAGAAACAGCACTTCCAAGGTGCTCTGCCCCATACCACTTTCAGTTACCTGGGGTCTGGACGGAATTTTCTAAGTGTCATCTGTAAAATGAGGTAGAAAAGAAAATGGGAAACTGTACTGGTATCTATGCCAAGAAAACCCCAAATGGGATCATGCAGAGTTGGACACAATTGAAAAGCATCTGAAATTCTGAATCTGCTAAAGAAAAATTGGCGATTTTTCCTCTTTTGTTTTAGGTTGTAATTATATGGGGAAAAATACTGGGTAATTTTCTATACAGTATACTCCAAAATTTCTTTAGGAATCCCTGTATCATAGGTGATCCCCTTAGAAATCTAGGCACATTTCATCTGGATCTTTATTCCAGTGGGCCCCCAAAATTTCCCTGCCACTGCAAAGATACTTCTTTTGGAATTCTAAACTTATCCAATAACAGGGCAAGTAGACTAGGATCAAATGAGGCCTGAATGGTGGGTAAGTTTTCCAAGAAAGAGGATTAAACACTAAGTCGATTACTCAAGGTTTCTAGACAAGCAAGCAGAACCTTACCCTTTGGACTTAGAGGGCATATCACAATAAGGCAAACAATCTAGGTTTATTTAAGACACAACAAAAAATACATAGAACTTTTTTCTCCTACAAACTACCACTATGCCAAATCCATGTTTTTTAAATTAACCTCATCGTAAACATTTACATAGGATTTGGTCATAGAACAAGTACACCAGACTGCAGAATTCAACTCAGAAGGAGCTGAATTATATGGAATACACACAACACAGTAATTTTTTTCTGTACAACTACAACCTAAAACAAAGAGGAAGAAAATTTCTCATTTTTCTTTAGTAGGTTCAGAATTTCAGTTGTATCCAACTCTTCCTGACCCCATTTGGAGTTTTCTCAGCATAGATAATGGAGTGGTTTGCCACTTCCTTCTCCAGCTAACTTTACAGATAAGGAAACTGAGGTAAACAGGGTTAAGTAACTTGCCCATGGTCACACAACTAATAAGTGTCCGAGGTCAGATTTGAATTCAGAGGGATGAGTCTTAACTGTCCAGAGTTTCGACTTTCTGGGCACTCTGTCCACTGTGTTACCTAGCAATTTAGATTCAGAATAGAATATCCAATGATAAAAGTTCTAAGTGGAGAATCCAGGAGTCCCTATCAATTCAAGGGACTCAGTTTTATACTGGGCAAACTTTCCCCTCGGGATTCTAGGAGAATTCATGAAAGAGGCTTTTTTTTCCTTTTTGGAAGAGCAATTGGGCTTAAGTGACTTGCCTAAGGTCGCATGGCTAGTAAGTGTTAAGTGTCTGAGGCCAGATTTGAACTCAGGTCCTCCTGACTCCAGGGCTGCTGCTCTATTCTCTTCATCACCTAGCCACCCCAAGGGAGGCTTTTTCTAATGCTGTCAGTTCAATATTCTTTCTCCTCTACCCCATCCCCAGGTTCATTTAACCAGTTAACATTCATCAACTTGTACAAATCTGTAATTTCTTCAAAGTTGCAGCAAAAATAGAGGTATAGGGGTGGTTAGGTGGCGCATCGAGTAGAGCAACGGCCCAGTCAGAAGGACCTGAGTTCGGATCTGGCCTCAGACACTTATTAACACACACAAACAAAAAAACCCAGCCGTGTGATCTTAGGCAAGTTACTTAACCCCAGTTGCCCTCCAAAAAGCAAAAAAAAAAAAATATATATATATAGAAAGAGAGAGAGGTATAAATGTTTCTTCTCAATTCCATGTGATTCACTCTTTCTATACCACGTCTATTCCTGGGGAGAATAGATTTAGACTAAACTTAATTTCTACATAGTATTAGTCACCAAGTTCACATCCAAATGGCAGCCTTGCTATTGGATGATTCTCTGTTTTAGGTATATATGGATTAGGTCCCAAAATCATTCCTCTCCTTAAGGCTGCACTTTTTGACCAAACATCCTTATATGGACTCCCCTTCTACTTCCCTAGAGCTCCTTCAGACAGGAAGGAGTCAGAACTTGCATGTAGCTTTTTAGGAGCTAGAACCTTCCAGCTTATTCTCTTTTTTTCTCTACTTGATTTCCTTTTCCTACACTGATGCCAGGAAAAGGCCATTTTGTGAATTCTAATCATATCAAATATGAAATGTATGTGTGTTTCAGGTTAGTTTTAAATCTACTTCCCAGAGTTGTCTTGAGAATCAAATGAGACAATATTTGTAAAGTGCTTTGCAAATCTTAAAATGCTTTATAATTGTCAACTATTATTATCATTCATTATTTATTGAACATTTACTTTGTGCTAGGCACTGAGGATGCAAAGAAAGGTAAAAATATGGTCTGTGTACTCAAGGAGTTCACATTATAATGGGAGAGACACAGCATGTAAATGACTAAATGTATAGAAGAAGATGGATACAAAATAGAGGGTTGGTAATCTCAAAGGGCAAGGTTAAAGGAACTGGGAAAGGCCTCCAGCAGTAAGTTGAATTTGAGCTACAACTTGAAGGAAGCTGGGAGAAGGCAGAGGGGAAAAGAGAGCATTCCAGGTATGGCAGATAGCCAATACAAATAGGTTGTTGTCTTCCATGAACTAGGAAATGAGCCCCTGTAACTGGATTGTTGCAGAGTATATGGAGGGGCAGTAAAAGGCTTTTATTTTTTAAACTGGAAAAACAGGAGACTAGGTTAAGAAGATCTGTATATGCCAGACAGAGAACTTTGTATTTGAACTTGGAGATAATAAGAGAGACACTGACTTCACTGAATAGGGAGATGACATGATCAGATTGGCACTTTAGGAAAATCACTTTGACAGCTGTGGGGAGGGTGGATTAATAAATAAATGTAGCCATTTAAAGTGAAGCTTTTCTGTTCACGTGTGTATTTTTCCGATCATTTTTAGAATCAAATTATTTTCTTTTTTATTAATCAGATACTTAGGCAAAGAGATTTTTGGGCTGTGAAATGCAAATGAGGATTCCCTTGGCACTTTCACACTGTGAAGAAGAGACCAAAAAAAAAAAAAGCTATCGAGAGGGACAACAAACCAATCAAATATGGTGAAATAAAGCACTGAACTCGGAACTTAGGGACCTGATTTGGAATCTCAGGTCTGCCAATATCTACGTGACCTTGTTTTCTTAGGCCTTAGTTTCTAGGCCCTAGTTTCCTCATCTATAAAATGAGGGAGCTGGCCTACAAGGTTCTTTCCAGCTACAAATACACAATACTCCTATAAATAATTATTTTATGCCAGCTGTGCACGAGGCACTGAGTATAAGTCAAGGAAATAATTGGTTTGAGGTTCATTTGCACTGCAAGTTTTTATGCAGTTATTACTCCTTGAAAAACTATGACAGCTCTTCTACTGATCTAATCCTTAAATCTGTTCCATACTTTAGAATCAGGCATCCAGAATATCCTCAGTTATGAGAAGCTATTTTCTGAGCTTCATTAGAGAAGGTCAGAACAATATTACTTCTTAGTCATGAGAAAAACAAGCAGACTAGATCCATTCAACTAGAGTTTCTTTAGTTCTGTTACACAGCATTAAAGTATTGTCTAAGGACAATCAGAAGAAAAGACCTTGAAGTAGAAAATAAAAGTAGAAAATTTAGCCTTCCTAGTCTTTGACATGGCCTGGGCAGCTTCATCCTCTCTATTTGGACTTCTTAATGACTCCATCATCGTCTAAGGGACGTTAGACATTCCTTTTTTTTTTTTTTGGAGGGCAATTGGGGTTAAGTAACTTGCCCAATGTCACACGACTAGGTTTTTTGTTTGTTTGTGTGGGTTAAGTGTCTGAGGCCGGATCCGAACTCAGGTCCTTTTAACTCCAGGGCCGGTGCTCTACTCACTTCGCCACCTAGCCACCCGTGACGTTAGACATTTCTAAAAAGGGAGTCAGTAGCAGTCTGATAGCCGAATACTGGAGCATCAATCTCATTTTTCTGTCACTTAGTACTAAGTACCACATTAGTACAAAGAGAAAAAAACAACAGGCTGACTAAAGAGATTGGGGGAGGAGGTAGGGAGAGAAAAGAAACAGAGAACTAAGAAAGAAAAAGAGCCAAAACTGACCATAGAATTAATGTTAATTGTACCAGCTGTGCATTAACCTCAGTTTCTGTATTAGTAATCATGACTGTTTCAGAAATATAGCATATTCCCCTTCTAAACTTTGTTAAATAAGTAAATGTTAGCCATTTATATCTTCCTTAACTTTCCTGGTTTACTCTTTTTTTTTTTTGGAGGGGGAAAGGCAAGGCAATTGGGGTTAAGTGACTTGTCCAAGTCACTAGTAAGCGAGTCAAGTGTCTGAGGTCACATTTGAACTCAGGTCCTCCTGACTCCAGGACTGGTGCTCTATTCACTGTGCCACCTAGCTGCCCCTGTTTTATTACTCTTTCAACCTATGAAACTGAGGCAGTAAATTGGAGTTCATGGGGCACAAGGGAATGAACACTGGTTCTGGAGTCAAATCCAGAATTCTGGATTCAAATCCTACCTCTGCTTATTATTTATGTGACCCTAGACAAATCATTTAACGTCGTTGGACCTCAGTTTCCTCATCTATAAACAAGGAGGTTATTTTTATGAGCTCTTGAGATACCTTCCTACTGTAGGCCATTTAATATGATGATGATTGTATTAGCATAGGACAAAAAAAAAGAGAGAAAGAAATCTTATTATAAATATAGAATCAGGAGATGTAAATTTTTCAAATCCTTACTTAAAGAAAATTCTCTCTTTAGACTTAACATTTGACCCAGAATGATAAGAAAAACTTAAATAAAATACACCCAATAGAAATTAAATATTCTTAATTTTAAGGAGGGGATTGTCTATTATAGGATAATCATTTCTCATTAATATATTTCTACAAACTGAAATCCTAATTATAAATTCTGAAGAATCAAATAGCTCTATATTTGTTTTGCCCCAATTTGCATGAAAGACATTTCCAAAATACTATTTCAGGGACTTTTCAGGAAGCTAATTAAACATTCTCTTTAAAAGTGAAGAACTGAAAATAGAGCCACTTTCCCCCTGCCTTCTCTTGAATCTGCAAAGACTAAGATTTTAGTTCTCTTATATGAGCTGGACTTTTGCTAAAAACTTTTTTTTTTTAAAGCAATTGGGGTTAAGTAACTTGCCCAAGGTCACACGGCTAGGTTTTTGTTTGTGCGGATTAAGTGTCGGAGGCCGGCTCCGAACTCAGGTCCTTCTGATTCCAGGGCCGGTGCTCTATTCACTGTGCCACCTAGCCACCCCTAAAGACAGTTCTTAAAATGGAAAGCAGATCTACTGATAGAAGGTGAAATGAAAACCTTCTAAGTTTGGCTCAGGTAGGTTTTTTTTTCCCTCAGTTGTTTATAACTAGCAAAAAGATTTTTTGTTTAGGATCTACATCACTTCATGCCCCTCATACTTCATTCTCATTCTCTCTCTCTCTCTCAGAGACATATATATGTGTGTATGTATATATGTATGTATGTATACACATACATGCACCCACACACATATATTTATACACCCAGTTTATATTTATAATTCATTTGGGAGTCTATTGGATATTCCTACTGGAATTTTCAGTTTATATTTCTCTTTTCCTCTCAAACTCTGAATTTCTCACAGTATTTTTGTGCTGTAATGTTGAAAGCATTAAAAGAATTAGTATGTGTTTACTAATGATCTCTCTTGTTAGAATCTCAGGAGAATAATTTCTTCATTAAAGCTCTAAAATTAGCAATGAAATTTGTATTTAAACTCTGAAAACATGAAACTTTTTTTTTTTTAAGCGATTGGGGTTAAGTAACTTGCTCAAGGTTATACGGCTAGTCATTGTTTATGCGTGGGTGCTCATTTTCTGAGGCCGGATCTGATCTCGGGTCATCCCAACTCCGAGGCCGCCACTCTTACTCACTGCGCCACCTAGCCGCCCCTTTAGGGCAATTGGGGTTAAGTAACTTGCCCAAGGTTACACGGCTAGGTTTTTGTTTGTATGGATTAAGTGTCGGAGGCCGGCTCCGAACTCAGGTCCTTCTGAGTCCAGGGCCGGCGCTCTATTCACTGCGCCACCTAGCCACCCCAAACATGAAACTTTTAACCCAGTTTTTTGGTGGATGACAGTGTGGTTGGAATTGACACCCCACCCCACCCCCAGATAAAGATGCTGGTTTTTTAAACACCAGTAATGATAGTATAGAATGTAATCTTCAAGCACTGGGGTATGAAAATACAGGAACTCATGTTGAGAAGGTGTAAAAACCATAAAGAAAAATTACCTCCCATCATCCTACCTATCCCTCAACTAAAAATGCATTTTTGGTACCCCAAGAAAATAAGCATTTTCCTTTTAAAGTTAGAAGGGAGCTCAAAAGTCTTCTAGTCCAAGGCATAATTGAGCAGGCATCATCTCACTAGCATTATTGTTTTATTCGTTCAACAAATGAATATAAAATGTCTACTGGATGCACAATTATAGGTATATAGCCTAAGGTTACAGGTTGGCTAAATGTCCTATAGTAACATTGACCAAAGAGCTTAAGAATAGGAGCTATATTGGGGGCAACCTTTTCTTCCCTGAAACAAAGTCAAATTTTGTGCAGTTCTCTTCAGCTACATCTAATCCACATCTGAAGAATAATATAAGGTTAAAGGGTAAAACTGGTTTTAACCTCTTGAGAAACCATTGACTATAGCCACTTAGCCATCAGCTTTATCTTAGTAATAGTTGTTAATTTGTAGAAACCAGAACCAGCAGAACTGAAGTAGTATGAAGATGGGATAGTGAAAATAATGGAGACTTAGGTATGACATTGAGGTATCCAGGCTGGGTGACAAAGAAAAATGGAAAATTTAAGGCAAATTATTTATCATTTACATTTTTCTTTTTGTCTTATTTTCTAAATGATTTTCAGGTAGTGTGGATATGTAGTTACCTTGCAAGTCTTGAATGTGTTCTCCACAATGAAACCATACCATAGGAATATACCCTTAAATTTTTATTTCATTTTTATACATTGATAGCCATTGTGTAATTTGGAGGTTATTGATCATGTATTGTTGGGAGTACTAGTAATTTTAATACAACAAAAATCTGTTAACTGTCTACTATGTGAAGAGCACTGTGCAAATAAACTTAACACAAAATCATAAAAGTGTATTAGAAAGGGGTAAGGAAATTGCTGTTGTGTGAAGTCTTAGTGAAAAAAGGTCATCCATTATCAAGTGGTGGGGAGGGATTAGGGAAGGCTTTCTCAATAAGTCTTGGAGCAGTGTAAAGGATGAATTGGAAGGGTGTAAAGAGTATTGAATATTTCATTATTCTAGGCATCTTCCCTCAAAACTATAAAGTGGCAGTGCAAATAGAAAGGAGAGGACGGATTTAAGAGATACATCACAGCTGTGATAGTTCAACTGAAATAACTCTGATCTATAATTACAGAATGCTAACTAAAACAATTCCCATCTGCTATACGCTTGGGATTATAATAAGACTACCTCCATTTAATTCAGCATGATATTTATTTCTTAGAGGTGGAATGTAGGCCTGTGATTTCATTCCCACTCTGGAAATGCTCTTTGGTCCATGCAGATCAGCTACTCTTGTGTTGTCTGGGGTGCTGAGAGTAATTTGTCCATGATCACATAACCGTTTACTCAAGGCAGGACTATCTTTTTTCTTTTTTGGATGGGGAAAGGCATGCCATTTGGGGTTAAGTGACTTGCCCAAGGTCACATGGCTAGTGTTAGGTGTCTGAGGTTGGATTTGAACTCAGGTCCTCCTGACTCCGGGGCCATTGCTCTATTCACTTCACCACCTAGCTGCCCCCAAGGCAGGAGTTTTAAAGTCTTTTAATTCTAAGGTTCTCTCTTTAACCACTATACTATTTCTCTTTTAAATTTTCATATTCTGAACTTGTATGTACTCAGTTATTCCTAATAATCTCTTTAAATTTTTAAGAAAGCCACAGTTTCTTTGTTACTGATTCTCCAAAGAAGATAAATTTTATTTCAAGTCATTTCAAACATAATAATATTCCATTCACCTTCTGTAAGCTCTTTTCTAGTAGGGATTGTTTCATTTCTGTTTGTATCCCCATTATCAGAGCACTACTTCTGGTGAGTACTTAAATGTTTGTTGATTGAAGGACATAGAACTTGAAAAATAGGTCTAGCAGTGGGGAACTTTGCTAATAACTTTGTTCCATTTTCCAATTAACAGATGAACAGCGATGTACAATTCTGCTGATTAAATGTAATTGAAATTACATCTTATACTTCTTTTCTTCTCTTGCCAGTTCGTTCCTTTGGTACAGAAGACAGACCAACAGATCGACCAATACCACCTCGTGATGAAGTTTTTGAATACATTATCTTCCGTGGTAGTGACATTAAAGATCTTACTGTTTGTGAACCACCGAAACCACAGTGCTCTTTGCCTCAGGATCCAGCTATTGTTCAGGTAAAACTTGTGACAGTTAAACAGTTAATGATTCATACTGGAGCAAGCATAGTTAATACCTTTAAAATTACAGAATATATTAAAGTTTTATTTTTAAGTACATATTATAAATTAAGATTATCGCGGATGTTAAGTAAAATTGTATAAGGCAATGAAAAAATTATAGTCCAAATAAATTATAATGTAATAAAACTTGAAAGGAGTTAAGCATACAGACAGTATATTCAAAATGTATTTCTTGCCCTTCATATAGTCTTACTATAAGTAAGGGGAATCCATTTTAAAATTAGTAATTTTCTCAAACTAAGAACTCAAGAAATTAAGGTTTTTGAATATATCCTTCCTTTATTTTAAGGATCCCAGAGTCACATATGTTAAATCTAAATGATCACAAATTCTAAATCAGTACATATTCATTTTACATTTACACTCTATATGACTGCAAACTAAATATTACCAGAAATATGTAGAAAATTGCTGAATACCAGCCATAACATAGCAGCAGAACCAGTGACTTCAACAGGATATTCACTTAGCATAAAAAAGGCGTTTTGTTTCTTGATCTCTGTAACGAATAACATTTTTTTCTTTAAAGTTCACCATTCTGTACTATGAACTAACATTTGCCTACTCTTTATCTGTCAGTTTGATCATTTTACAATATTCATAATAGAAATATTTCTTTGTTTATCTGTAAGTGGTAGAAAAGCATTGGAGAACTGGATTCTAGTGTTAGCTTCACTGTGGCCTAGCATGAATGACCTAGTTACCTTTCTGAGCTCTATGAAGTTTTCCAAAATAAATATAATAACGAATATAAAGTTAAATTTTCTAAAAGGAGAGAAGAAAGAGAACTTAAAAAAAAGTTCTTAGGTTTTTTTTCCTACCAGTTCAGTCACTTTCAAGTGAGAAGAAAATTACTATAGTTTTAAGTCTTACTCTTTTAAAGATAGGCTGATTACCACCACATGAATTGCAGAAAATCTAACAAAATAGATGTCTATACAGGGTATCTATTGCTTAATGGAAAAAAGGAAATGGATGTCCACCAAGAGCTATCTACCATTTCCCCTCAATAAAACCTACATGCACATGCCATCTTTTGTGTATACATTGAGCTATAAAATTTTTTTGCTTAATCTTATTTAGTGAGGAAACAATCAACCAAAGTGATGTCATGTAACTAACTCAGTTTTTCAAGATCAAACTAGCAGCATTTATTAAGTACTCAGTATGTGCCAGGCTCTGTGCTAACCTCTCATGATAAAAAGAAATGCAAAATGGTCCTGCCCTTAAGGAGTTTATATTGTAATGGGGGATAAAACATTAACTTGTTACCTAAATACCCTAATCCTGGATTTAGGGTGTCTTGTCAGTAGTAGGCTTACTATAAATAATTGTTGAATAAAGTAGGTGAAAATGCTAACTAATTCTTGAATTTTTACTATGAAATGTAAAAAATGTTAAGTTCAAGCATATAAATAAGGTTTAATTGCAAGATATATTTTGAGGTAGGATACTAAAGAGGCTAACTCAGAAAACTCTTTTCACTATGATTATTAAAGGTATAATAAGGTTTTTAATTACCTTTCATTTAATCCCATAATAGAGGTGCCAGTGCTCTAAAGTAGGTCATTAAGAGGTATTGTTTTCATATAGTACCTAACTCAGTCAAATACTTTTTCTTTAATTCATTACCCTATAAACTATGTATTATGCTACTCACTCAAAACAGGTATTGTTGTACAAAACATCTTTGTAACTCACAGGTGTACCATTTCTGAAATGAGAAGATTGCTTAAGGGTTCATCATTTTTATAGTAAATGTGTGTTCTGGATATTTTGGCCTTTTAATTGCATTATTAAGATTTTAAGTTACCATTTTTTTAATTGTAGAAAACAAAATTTTTCTTTCTAATAGTGCTAATTATGAAATAAAAGAATAACATTTTTTTTTCTTCAGTCTTCACTAGGATCATCTACTTCTTCATTCCAGTCAGTGGGTTCCTATGGTCCTTTTGGTAGGATGCCAGCATATAGTCAGTTCAGCCCAAGTCCATTAGTCGGGCAGCAGTTTGGTGCTGTTGGTGTTGGTATGTGGTGTGATTTTTGTTTTTGTTTTAATTTTCTCTTTTCTATGAAGATAAAAAAAAATACAATTAATTAGATATTTTGTCTAAAATTCACATTCAAAAACCATGCTTGCGTTTATGTGAATATGTTTCTTTTCTCCTACATTCATGATGCAATTATGAAATCATTTTAACTACATTATACATGATTTCTAAGAAAAATTTCATTTTGTTTTACATACTTAGTAACTGAAATTGTTTTTTTTTCTTTTATATCACATAATGTGCTAAACTTCTAAACTAGAGGTTTCTGAACTGTGTAAACCTTACTCAGTAAAATTATGTATCTTTTATACCCAAATTCCAGATTTATTTGAATGTGTGTTAATTAATAAGCAGGTGAAGGAAGAAGGTATGGTGACCTAAATACTTTGATCAGGCATTTTTTTGTTTCATGATAGCACAGGACAGTCTGACTTACAATAAAACTTTTCAGATCTTATAATCTTAAAACTCTTGATTTCACATGAAGATTGAAAAACAAATATTAACAACAGTTGGCTCATTGCAAAGCAATGCTGGTCTTCTGAGAGTCTTTTAAAAAGAATCTCACTTAACAGAATTTGTTTACAGCATCTTATTCTATTTAAAAACAAGACCATAACAGTAAAATGGTACCAGGCTTGTAAACCAGATAAAAAGTAAAACTTTTGATTTTCATCCTTTCAGCTATATTTTTAAGTCAAATTTTATAAAAGGGGCAAAAAAAACCTTAATCTATTAGTTCTAAAGGTTTAACTACCAAAATATTTACATACTTATTTTATAGTAGTTTACATTTAAAGAATCCTTTTCCCTAATTTTTCCTTGTTTAAACATTTTATTATGCTTAAATGTGACAGGAAAGGTTAAGGGTGTTTTTGCTGTTTTAATTTTGGTAGATGAGCAAGAGTGGTGACAGGTTGTTATCATCCTGAAATATTAGGTAATAGAATATATTCTGAGAGAAAAGAAATTTAAAAAGTCTCAGTTGTTAAATAAGGAGGAGAAAAACCATAGCTTTCTCTGGACTCATGATAGCAGCACTCTTTTTTGGAAAGCAAGGTAGGAGCTAACTGAAATACTGTTTGATAGTATTTGTATTATTCAAATTAGCTAAGCCAGGTTATAAACCTCGACTCGCTTTTTATTTTTACTCTTTTGTGACCCTAGGGGTGTGTGTGTGTGTGTGTGTGTGTGTGTGTGTGTGTGTGTGTGTGTGTGTGTGTGTATGAGGCAGAGAACCAGGTAAACTAGGACTAAATGTCTATGGTTAATGTAATAAAAGAAACATCTAATTTTTTAGTTTCCTAAGCTTATTCTTATAGCTTCAAAATTAAACTGCAGGGACTATTTTTCCAACTTATCATTGCCTAGTTTGGGGCATTTTATTTGAGTTAAAGGACCATTTTGCAGAAGAAAAAAAAGGAAAAGAAGGAATTTTTCAAAAATAGTCAACTGTCATTTCCCTGAATGTTCTGTGACAATCACAAGCTTTATATCCAACCAAATCCTTAGTAATTTGACTTATTACTAACCTCAAAAGATGTTAAAAAAACTCAAAAGATGCTAAAATCACTTTTTTCTTTTTTTAAGATAATGCTGTGGAAATGTTTGTGAAGGGTGCTAAATAAGTTCATATTGGAATTGAAAGTAAATTTTTAAAAATTTCAAGAGGTTTTTAAACTTTATATGCTTCTTAGGGAAGATCTTTAGGCCTGAGAGTTTTTGAATCTTCTGCATTCCTCACTTGGTGATATTTTGAGAATAGAATTTTTGACACTAAATAAGGAGTTTATATATTCTGATATTGAGGGCTCTTTTTGTTTTTAAATTACTTATAGATCTTTTTCATATCAGTCAAGATTGAGTGGCTTAGTTGTGTGCTGATAATAAACACTGGGAATATAGAGAAAGATAAAAACAGTTCCTGCCATCAAAGACCATGTATTCTAATAGGAAAGAGAGTATGCAAGTAACTATATACATACAAGATGTAGAGAAAGAGAGAGGAGAAGTTAGGACATCTCAGAAGGAAAGGAAGGCATTAGCAGTAGGGGACCCAGGAAAAGCCTTCTTCAAAAAGGTAGGAGTTGAAGGAAACCAGCAAAACCAGGATGCAGAAGTGAAAAGGGAGAGCATTTCAGCAATAGCCAATGCAAATGTATGGAGTTGGGGCATTCAGTGTTGAATGTAAGAATAGCAAGTATAGTAACTAGCATGGAGGGTAGTGAAATGTAAGACTAGAAAGGTAGGAAGTGACCTGGTCATGAAGAACTTTAAATGCCAAACAAATAGGATTTTATATTTGATCCTGGAGGGAATAAGGAGCCACTAGAATTTGAGTATAGGAGTGTGGGGATGACATGATCAGACCTGTACTTTAGGAAGGTCATTTTGGCAACTAAGGGAAGGATGCAGTAGGGAAAGACTTAAAGCAAGGAGGCTGATTAGAAGGCTGTTAAAATAGTCTAGGTATGAAACAATAATGGTATGTACTAGGGAGGTCACCATATGAGTGAAGAGAAAGAGACATATACAGGAAATGCTGTGACAATGGGAAAATTAGATTTGATAAGGAATTACATAAGTTAGTTGAATGTGAATAAAAGACTGAAGATGACACCAAAGTTTCAAACCTAGGTGACTGGGATAATGTTGATGCCCTCAACAGTAATAAGGAAATTGGGAACAGGGGATAATTTGCGGGGAAGGATAATGAATCATTTCTTTTTTAAATATGTTGAGTTTGAGGTACAACAGGGCATCTAATTCAAATATCTAAAAGATATGTGGTGATTCAGGACTGGGACTTTCTCAGAAGAGAAGCTAAGGGAATATATGTGTAGAAAGACAGAGAAAGCATCTATGTAGAGATAGAACCCTAGAGCAGGCCTGCACATTATACAGCCCATGGGCCACTTGTGACCCACCAAAGCAGGGGGTATGTCTTGCAGGCCTGTTTGACATCCTCTACATTTTTCATGGGCAGCCTGAAGTCCTTCAGCCCTAGGGCAATATGTTTTACAAGCCTGCCCTGGAGGGTTACCTGTGGGTTAATGGATGTGACATAGATAATGATCCTGCAAAGCATGAAGAAAACTAGTAGAGAGGAGTGTCATAAAGTCCTAGAGAGGTGAGAGTATCCAAGAGAAGAGTGATCTATAGCATTGAAAGCAACAGAATTCAAGGAAAAATAACGATTGATAAAATTGACATTAAAAGACTTTTTTTTTTTTGGAGGGGGGAAGGGGAGGGCAATTGGGGTTAAGTGACTTGCCCAAGGTTACACGGCTTGTTTTTGTGTTGAGTGTCTGAGGCCATATTTGAATTCAGGTCCTCCTGACTCCAGGGCCGGCCCTCTATTCACTGCTCCAACTAGCCACCTCATAAAAGATCTTTTTTTAACAGTAGAGAGCACTCAGAAGTACAATTGCAGAGTTTTTAGAAGAAAGTGAGAGGAGTTAACCAAGAAGAGGAGAGTTATAATCAAAGGTTGTGGGTAGGGTTAGGAATAATAAATATACTTGTAAATAGCAGCTTGACATTATAAAATACTGTAATATGAGAGAAATGTTTACAAATTAATGTACATCGGATCTGATCAGGAGAGCAGGGTTCTAATTTTGACATGTCAGTAACTATCCACGTGACTAAACAAATAAGTAAATGACTCAGCTTCCTTTCCTATTAAAAAAAGTGTAGGGTTTGGATCCAACCTCAGACACTTAACACACACACACAAATAAAAACCTAGCCGTGTGGCCTTGGGCAAGTTAATTAACCCCAATTGCCCTCCAAAAAAAAAAAAAGAGTTTAGATGAGACAATGTCTTGAATCTTTTTGTAGATATAAAATTCTGTACTTTGCATTTCAAACTTTTCTACATATAGATTAGTATGATGACTTAGTATATTTATGAATTTTTGTTGGACAAGATCTTCCCAAAATAATTTGATAGTATAAGAAAATAAATGATAATAGTGATGTTGTTTTACATACATCTTGTCATATTTAGGATTGGATCCTAATCCTAATTTCTGTGGCAAAGACAAACTAATTAATTCCTCGATTCAGGTCTCAGACTGAAATCAGAAAGATGTGTTTTTATACTCTTACCTCTTTGTTTAGCACAGACCTGTGTGCATAGTAAGCAGTTAACAAATACTTAAAATATTATTATTATCATTATCATCATTTTTATTGGGGGGTTTTTGTTTGTTTTTTTTTAGTTTTTTAGTTTTTTCTTTCACTTCTCATCTTTGAATTCCTTGTTAAGCATAAGATCTGTAATCATATTACCTGAAGCTGCTTTTCAGGTTTTTTGACCACAGGAGGAAAAAAATGAAGCTCCAGATATATCAAGGATTAAGTAGTCTTTTCTTTCATTTGGAACTAAGATTGCTCCCCTATAAATATTGTGGAAATAAATAAATGAATAAATGATTCTATTACTAATGAAACAGACAAACCTTATGAAGTATTTCTCCCATCTACAATTAATAGCTTGTTGTGTAAGGACTTCTAGCATATTGACTAATAAAAATAAAAGATAATGTGAACTGCCTAGCACAGTGTGAGTTGGAGCCTTGTTAGCAGGCTATCAAGATGGCTATCCTGTATAAGTCTAGCTCTGCTTTGCTCACATTGACTGATTAACATAGGGAACTTCTTTTCAAGTTTATATTTTGCAAGCTTTGATGAACCTTTTTAATCCATCAAACTAAATTCAGAGAGAAAAAGTGATTGTTTCTAGTAACGAAAGGTGAATTAGTGTTTCCTAGTTATAACAACATACTTTTATGCTATACCAGAAAAAAATTAAAGGAAAACAGATTTTGACAGATCTCTCATTGAAAATGAATAGGCTATCTTCAAAGGGTAGCGAGTTTCCCTATCACTGGAAATGTTCAAGTAAAAATTCGATGACTGTTTGTTGGTTGTGGTATAGTAAGGACTCCTTTATAATATAGGAAGTGAATAGGATGACCTTAGAGATCTCTCCCAACAATATTATATGATGTGAATTATAGCTGCTGAAATTTATATACCACTTAAAGGTTTGCGAAGTATTTCATATACTTTATCTCATTTGATCCCTACAACAACCTTGTGAAATGTGTGCTGTTTTTGGTCCCCATTTTGGAAATGAGAGAACATGGGTCTGTAAAGGATAAGTGACTTGCCTAGGGTCACACAGCTAGCAGTTGTCTGAGGTGGGATTCAAGTCCAGCTCTTTTTAATCCCAAATCTAGCACTGTACCTAATGCAGTGTAATAGGAATGCCAGCTTACATGTAGACATCTTGAAGTTAATGGACACCTTGTATTTATTCATTTCAACAACTAATTTTTTTTTAGCACCTAATATGTGGATAGCTTTGTGGGATAAAAGGCAATGTAAGGTACCACTCCTTTATTTTAGTAGTTTATTGTCTAGTTGAGGAGCCAAGACATAGGAAAGTTAAATAGTAATGAAATACATTATAAGATTAAGCACCAAAATGAGTGATATAAACAATGCTATAAAAGTGGAATATTAGCATGACTTGCCAGAGATTCGTTGTGAATCCTGTCTAAGGCCCCAGAATTTCTCAGCACAGACCCTTAGGATATTGTCATAGCAGAGGCCAGCATTCATCTAACTCAAAATTTTCATGTAGAACATTAGTACACAGATTAATTTAGGTACATGTAAAATCCTTATTGAAATAATTCTGCCAGTAGTGTTAATGTTTAATAAACTTATTCTGGTGGCCTCCCCTTTAGTCAAAACTGTATTACTTTATTTTATCTCTTCCTCCTTTTGGCCCTTCCCAATCCCCATGATCTGCCCCCCCCCACCCCCCCCAGAATAAAACAATACTTTACCAGCTGAATCGCAGTCAGAAAACTACAAGTAGAAATAACTTCATTCTTTTTATAGTAATGGTCATTGATTTTTCCAAATATTTGCACAAAAGAGTCATCCTATAAACCTGAATTGAGCGATTATGTAAAAATGGGAAGATTGCTACTAAATTACCTTTAAAAGATGTTTACTTTGCTTCTTCTTTAGCTGGTAGCTCCCTGACATCTTTTGGAACAGAAACAACAGCCAGTGCTGCCTTATCCCAGAGCAGTGCAGTTGGGTCTGCCTTTACACAGGATGCAAGGTCTTCAAAAACACAGCCATCTCAAGGTACTCTTCTTTATTTCATAAGTGTTGTTTTTTTTTTTAATCCACAGAAGTTTTTTTGCCTTTCTCTGAGAGGTAGGAACCTATCCTCCTAAAATTAAATTTTTACATGGATTTCAATACTCAGATTTTGTAACATGATAAAAATTCTGGATTCTCTGAATTTTGCAAAAGCTTTCACAAATAGGAATCACTTTCTAATTTTCATAATACTCAGAAAGTAGAGGGAAAAGGAAGCATGAGGCCCCCGATGTTGTAAAATTTGCTAAATGATTTTTACAACACATAAATCTTAATTTACAGTTTAAGTATCAGATTTTTCATCAAAGGAAGAAATATTACTAATGAACCCTGGCTTCTGTTTACCACCTTAAGCACATTTGATTAAATAATGTGATTTTAAGTCACATTTAAGTTTTTCTCCTTCTAGCTCTAAATCTATAATCAATTGGTTCCATTGTTGTTTATCATACTGCTTCTTCCATATTATCCTCACTATGCCTAGAAAAAATACTTCATATATATATAGGCACTAATAAACATTTATTGATTAGTTTCCTCTAGCCCTATAAAAATGGGCGTTTTTCCAAACACATATTTAGTCTTTAAATACTACTTACTGTGTGCTGATCTGCAGAAAGTATCTTAACATTTTTGTCTCATTTTTATCTAGTTTTATTATGGATTCAATATATACTCATTCCCTGTTTTCATGAAAATATTGAGGATTAGATTTAAATTTAAAATTAAAATCTACTGGAGGCTGATGAATGTCTCCAATTTTGACTACTAATTGAAGTTCTATAAAAACAGTGCAAATGACAATATGGATGGTAAAAAGTACCTTAGATTTAAGAGTCAGAAGAATTGGATTCAAATACTATTTATGGAATTTATTAGCTGAATAAAACTTGGGTGTAACACTCAAAAAAAAACCCGAAAATCTGTAAATTAAACATGTTGACCTCAGAGAAAGGCACCATATGAAAATGATGTTTAAATATTTGAAAATCATTTAACGTATGACTCAAGGCAAGAAAAATGGAATCCTCGTCTTGTACAGTTCCTGTTTCAGAATAGTTGTAATCACTATCATCTATACAAAATCAGATTTTTTTTTCAAAATGGTATCACTCTGGAAATTAAACTGGTTAGCAACTGAATTCAAGTTCTCATTTAAAGCCAACTAGTTTCAATTTGAGTGCTATTAATACAAGTGTTTTAAAGTAAGCCTACATTTGGATGAAAATGAGGGTACAAATGAATATCCAACCTATTTTTCCTATTAAATTAAAAGCCTATTTTCTATTATATGTGGAAAAGAGATGAAGGCAGCTAACAGATTAGCCTTTTAAATAGAATTATGTTGTATGCTGTTACTGATCTCTAATTTCACTGACTTGTGGACTTTCAGTGAATATATATATATATATATATATATATATATATATATATATATATATATATATTTTTTTTTTTTTGCTTTTTGGAGGGCAGTTGGGGTTAAGTAACTTGGCCAAGGTCACACGGCTAGGTTTTTGTTTGTGTGTGCATTAAGTGTCTGAGGCCGGATCCACACTCAGGTCCTTCTGACTCCAGGGCCGGCGCTCTACTCACTGCGCCACCTAGCCGCCCCATATATAATTTTTTAAAATCTTTTTAAGTTACTAATTCTGAATGAAAATAATTTATCAAAAAGTTATAAAGTTATTGAAATTTCTTAAAAGTAGGGAAAACCTTAAGACCATCTGTCACAAATAGCCCCATCACAGTAGTTAATTATTTAAATTAAAATGTACCTTACAGAGTTGGTTTTATAGACTCCACATTTGTGTATAATCTTCCAGAGGACAAATAAAATGTTTGCAACACTATAAATTTACTCAAACATCTTTTTAAATTTTGCCTCAACAAGAATAGGTGAATTAACCACCAGATTTTGATTTGGGATTGTAGTGAAATGTGTTTTACGTCAATTTTTAATGAACATATATTTTATTATACAAGTATTGGCATGATTTAGGAGGTTTGGGGGTGGGGAAATGTAATACAGGTAGAAGAAATTTGGAGTCTGGATTCAAATCTAGCTTTGCCATTTACACTGCTTAAATGACCTTGAGCAAGTCATGTGACTTATCTGGGCCTCAGTTTTTCATATGTAAAATAAGGGGGTGGGGTAGTCAACCTTATGTTTCATTCCAGCTTTAAATCTATGATTTTATGGTTATATGATAATTAACTAATAAGAATTCCATTCCAGCCAAGGAACTTTTATTAAGGTAGTACTGTTCCTCAGTTTGTAAATCTTAAGTTTTAAATAATATTAAAAGATTGTGTAAAACAAGTTATTTTTCCAGGTCAGATTTTTATGTGTTGTGAAGTCAGTTGGATAATATTGGACAGCTGACCAGTTTTCAGTTTTAAATAAGACATAATTGCCCCCACCCAACCCTTTCTATAAAAAGAAAAATGCTATCTCCCTTCGGTCTGGATTAGTGGAGCTGAGAATGCAAATATTTTTCTTTTAGGGTCTGGATTGATAAATTTGAAATCCACAAGGGTAGGGTAGTTTCTTATCTTTTGGTTACATTTTAGGTCGTTCAAGCCCTCAGTTAGACCCTTTGAGAAAAAGCCCAACCATGGAACAAGCAGTACAGACCGCCTCGGCTCACTTACCTGCTCCAGCACCTGTTGGGAGAAGGAGCCCTGTATCAGCCAGACCTTTGCCATCTACCAGCCAAAAAGCAATAGAGAATCAAGAGCACAGGCGAGGTAGAACTTTAGATGTTTATTCCTTTAATTGACTGACCAAGCATTTTCCATTAGCCCTCTTTTCATCCAAGGGATTTGTTTTGTGAGTGATCTTAGCAGACTTAAACTTGGACTTTATAATGTTCAGTCTGTCAAATTTAACCCTTAAAGTGGGTGGGGGAAATGGAAGATCAATATGAGCATGACCATGACGTGAGGGTTTTTTCATATTCCTATTCACAATCAAGGCTTTCAGTTATTTATCATTTAACAGTTGATTTGTTGATCTGTATATTTTTTGTTCTATAGCTGAAGCACACAAAATTTCCAGACCAGAAAATGAACAAATCAGAAATGAAAACAAGAGACAAGCAAGTAAGTTATTCAGAGCTGGATGGAACTTTAATCCAACCCCTGCTTCATTGGCTCAGAGCTGTGAAGTACCTTGCCCGTACTCATACAGTTATCAATTGGCAGGACCAATATTTGAACCTGCTACTTGGAACAATAAACTTAGTGCTCTCTCTGCTACAGTTTATTATTAGTTCATTTAAAATTAGCAAAATTAGTTTATTTAGATATATAAAGATGTACAAGCAAACTCACTAAAGACAACAGATTAAATAAAATTTGATTTTTAAACTGCTCCCTTTTCTGATATTCTGTTAGTTATATAACTGTTATGTTAGCTATGGAACTATATGTCTTTCTATCTCATGTTCTTTGACAAATCCTCAGATATGAGTAATTCACTGTATAATATGTTTTTGCAGAGGGGTTTTTTGGTTGGTTTTTTTGGTTGGGTTTTTTTTTTTGTTTTGTTTTTTGGTTTTTTTTTTTTGCCTTTTGGAGGGCAGTTGGGGTTAAGTGACTTGCCCAAGGTCATACGGCTAGTTTTTGAGGCCGGATTTGAACTCAAGTCCTCCTGACTCCAGGGCCGGTGCTCTATTCGCTGTGCCACATAGCCGCCCCTCTTGCAGAGGTTTTTAAGTGAATGTTTTATTTTTCTTAAAATACAAGCTTCATTACCTCCAAAGATCTATGATTTATTCAGTGTAGGAACTCTCTCCATCATTGCAGATTAAGCCCCTCCACACATTAGTAGTAGAAGATTGAATGAGTTGCAGTTGTACAAAAATTACATTACCTGTTAGTTTCTCTGATATACACCTCTGAACTTACCTAGGCTTAGCCTCAGAAAACTGAAGGGTAGCATATTGACAGGCCCAAATTCAAAACCTTCCCAACTTAGAAAGCCCTTTTAGAACTTAATTCTAGCCTTAACTTCAGTCACCAAATGTTACTTCCATAAGATAACAAAATAGAACTTTAGTAAAGGTTTGAATTATATAAAGACTAAAAGAGTAACATGCCTTATGTACAGTAATTTAAATTGGATGAATATAGTCTTATCCTATATTTTTATAGTTCCAGGTGGCCCTTCAGCACCTCGAAGAGGACGGGGAGGTCATCGTGGTGGCAGAGGAAGATTTGGAATTCGGCGGGATGGCCCAATGAAGTTTGAGAAAGACTTTGACTTTGAAAGTGCTAATGCACAATTCAACAAAGAGGAAATTGACAGAGAATTTCATAATAAGCTTAAATTAAAAGGTAAATCTTTTTTCCTTAGAAACTATCTGTGAGTTTGGTGAGTTAACAGTGGCTTGCTTACTTTTTTTTAATCCAGTGTTAAGTTTTGTTAATAGGAATTTATAAATTTTTATTTCTGCAATATGTGTTATTTTGTCTTTTTGTTTTTTTATTAGAAGATAAACTTGAGAAACAGGAAAAGCCTGTAAATGGTGAAGATAAAGGTGATTCAGGGGTAGATACCCAAAACAGTGAAGGAAATGCTGATGAAGAGGATCCGCTTGGACCTAATTGCTATTATGACAAAACTAAATCCTTCTTCGATAACATCTCCTGTGATGATAATAGGTATAGCCTTTTGGGTGGATATTATCCTGAAGTTTACTTAGCCTAAGAAAAAAAATTGTCTATACTAACACTTATTTCATGAAAACAAATTAGAAGTACCTAGTAAACAGAATTAGCTTTTAAAAATAATTTTGTAGGAGGTTTTAAAGCATTTTAACACTAAAAAGAATGGGTATGGGTGTTATAACATGTTTTTCTTCAGGTGCAAGTTTAATTAAGATTACGTCTGAGGTACAGTCTAGCTATAAGGTTACATGGGTTGGGGGGCACACATATACATAGATATATATACCAAGTATGTGTTGTATATTTGTTAAATATATTTTACTATGTTAATTTTGTGAGATTATTTTTCATACCTATAATATTTTTTATTCTCAAAACGTATTTTAGGAATATGGCCTATATTTGTACCAACAAAGTATAAATTTTTACTTGGAGTTGTATTCACACTTAAAAATTAATAGCTGTAAATCAGAACTACTCAATTGGGATCAAAAAGTTTTTCTGTCCCTTGGTTTTTGTTTTCTTTGGTAAATTCTCAGCTTTAAATTGTGATCTGAAATTAGGGCATTTTTGTTGTAAAGTTTACCAGCATTGTTGCATAATTAGACTAATAAATACACATTTTCATGTAGTTAGTCTTTATTTTTTAATCTATTAAAAGCAGTACACTGAATTTTTTTTTCCACCTTAGTGGCTTATAGTGACTTAGACAGTGTACTTATTTTTATTAACTTTTTAGAACTCACTTAGAAATTTAGTGACCCGTTTGTACCTAACAACAAAGTATAGACTAGAGGGGCGGCTAGGTGGCGCAGTGAATAGAGCACTGGCCCTGGAGTTAGGAGGACCTGAGTTCAAATCTGGCCTCAGACACTTGACACACTTACTAGCCGTGTGACTTTGGGCAAGTCACTTAACCCCAATTGCCCTCCAAAAAAAAAATGTAGACTAGATTTGAAGGCCTATTATTGTTATTATAGAGAAAGAAGACCAACTTGGGCAGAGGAAAGAAGACTAAATGCTGAAACATTTGGAATTCCCCTCCGTCCAAATCGTGGCCGTGGAGGCTACCGAGGTAGAGGAGGAATTGGTTTCCGTGGTGGCAGAGGACGTGGGGGTGGAAGAGGTGGTAGCTTTGCCACTCCTCGAGGATTTCGTGGCGGATTCAGAGGTGGCCGAGGGGGCAGGGAGTTTGCAGATTTTGAATATAGGGTGAGTAGTGTGTGTGTGTTGATTTTTTTTTTTTAATTTTTTTTGTCTTCTGTTGTACTGTAAAAGAACTAATAGATCTATCGTGTAAGTGTGCATGCACAAATTAGGTATTACTTTAAAAAGGAGTCTATGAATTATGTTCATATTATTATCCTACTTTGTATCTAAAGGTAAGGGAATCACCTCATATAGCACAGTACAGTGGAAAGAGCTACGTGCCTGGGCAAGTAACTTAATCTCCCTGGATCTCAGTTAAATTTCCTTATCTATAACATGAGGTTAGATTAGATGGCCTCTGAGGCCCCCTTTATTTTTTTAATTTTTTTATTTTTTTTAGCAATTGGGGTTAAGTAACTTGCTCAAGGTTACATGGCTAGTTATTTCTGTGTGGGTGCTAAGTACTGAGGCCAGATCTGATCCCGGGTCCTCCTGACTCCGGGGCTGGCGCTCTTACTCACTGCACCACCTAGCCACCCCTGAGGCCCCCTTTAAATCTATAACCCAAACATGTCCTCTAGGAGAAAGGGGGGAAACCCTGTTTAAAGGTCTGCTAGACACATAAAGAGGGTAGCTAAAAGCAGACAGAGATATAGTGACAGCAAATCTAAATACTCAAAGAGTTAAGAACATGGTAGTTTTCATCCCAAGTTTATCAGAGGTCTCTTAATCAAGTGTAGTAATCAAGGTTAGCAGTCTTAAGGTCTTAAGTCTGCCTTCTACCTGAACACTCTACTAAAGTTTCTCCCCTGTGACCCATACTCAGTCAGATCCAATGACCTTTTCCTAGTCTTGTTCATAGTAGACTTCTTTGATATTCTTCCCACCTCTCTTTCTCCTCTCTTCATTTACATGATACTGTACTCTATTGTCTTTGATGGTTTATCTTCTTCCTCTTACCCTCTTAACATGTATTGCTAGTGTCTTCTACTTTATATACCATACTCTCTAAACTCCTTTAGTAACCTTGTCTGTTCCCATTGTTTAATTTATCATCTCTCCGTCATTTACCCACAACTCTAGACCTCCAGATTTGACCTTTCACTTGGAGTCCCATATGTTTGGCTTCCCAAAAGAGGGCATCTCTACTCAAATACCCAGCTATCATCTGAAGAGGCAGTTTCATGTAGGAGAAAGAATGCTGAACTCAGGCTTTCAAAAGAATTTTAGCTCTGACATCATAAATGTTACTATTAGTAACAAGTAACCAAACCATTCTGAGCCTCAGTTTCTTCATCTATAAAATGAGGTACTTTAATTACCGGCCTTACAGAATTGTTTCAAGGCAAGCATATTGTAACACTTTAAACTCTTAAAATTAAGTAAATATGAATAGTTGTTGTCGTCATTACATACTGATCTCACATCCATATTGAAATCATAATCTTTCCCTTCCACTTGACTCTTCTTTCCAACTATATATTTCTGATGATGATACCATCAGTCCCCCAGACTTAAATACCAAACAATCATCTTTCTTTTCCCTTTCAAATCCATTCCATCACTAAGTCCTGTTCTTTCTTCTGAATTGTTACTGTTTCATACTTACCCCTACATTTTGCCACTGCCACTTTCCAAGTCCAAGCCCTCCCAGTTTTATGCCCAGATTACTATAACAACCTCAGAAAGTTTGAGAATTGCTGGTAAAGAGAAAAGAATAGTAGAGTAGGAATCAAAAGACCTGGGTTTGTGTCCCAGCCCTGTGATCTTGAGCAATTTCCTTCACTTCCCTGGGTTTTACTGTCCTCAGCTATAAAACAAAGGAGTTACTCCAGTTTATCTCAAACATTCCCTCTAGATTTAAAATACTAAAAATCTTCTTTCTGACATGTGGTGCAAATCTCTATGTTACATATACACTCATATCTTTCACTGTTTCCTAACATTCTTGTTCTACTCTTGTCAGGTCTGCTGTCTGTCCTGCAAAACATATCTCTATGCCATACCATACCTTATTGCCTAGCTTGGAAGCCTGTACCTATTGTCTCTTCCCCCCACCCCCATCTAAATCCAGTTTATTTTTCAAAGACCACCTCAAATTCTCTTCCTATGAAGTTTTTTTCTAATATTCCAGCCTAGGCTGATGTGTCCTTTCTCTAGCATCCTGTTATGCTGATAACATGTAATTGTTCTGTGTTTCTGTTGTCTCCCCAAATAGACTGTAGTCTATGTGAGGGTATCTTATATACTTCCATACTAAAGTACCTTTCACACATGTGGGGATATAACAGGTTTTGAATAAACAGTTGCAGGTTGACTATAAGATTAAAGATTCCTAGGCCTGGGGCAACTAGGTGGCTCAGTGAGTAGAGCGTCAGCCCTGGAGTCAGAAGGACCTGAGTTCGGATCCGGCCTCAGACAACGCACACACAAACAAAAACCTAGCCGTGTGACCTTGGGCAAGTTACTTAACCCCAATAGCCCTCCAAAACAAAACAAAAAACAAAAGATTCCTAGGCCTTTTCGGTCATTTCAAAGCCTAGAAGCATGGCATAGGAGAATATTTGGATCTGCTTCTGAATTTGGTAGCCATCCTGCTTTATGTTATAATGGTATCCTACTTGTAGCAGCATAACATCTTTTGATTGTTTGAAATAGTCACCAATGACTACCTTAACTTAAAATGTTTAGGAGGCTTTTTTCAGTGTGTTACTGATGTTCCTTATTGAACAATTTATAATGCAAACTAATGTTATATATTTTTTCCCAAAAATAAATTATTGAATATTCATCTACAGCAATTGTTCACATCTGAAAAGGGAGTTCCTTAGGACCAGGTCCCTACATTATATGACAAAGACATCTCTGTGCACTCTAGGACTACTCTCCAAATGTATTTATCCTTAGTGAATTAGAAAATTCATTTAACTAGAAGACTCAGCTCTGTCTGTGCCAAGTAATTTAGGGATTGCTAAATGTAAAAGATACAGAATGTTATAATGAAAGCCATTAAACAGAATGGGAAGAGGGGATGAATGTAGGTTATAAGTAAAGAAAAGTGTGATGCAGCAATAGGTAAAATAACAAGGTTATTCATAAGACTATTATTTGAAACACAAGGTAACTTTTTTTCCCTCCCCTTTTTTAGAAAGACAACAAAGTTGCTGCATAGTCTACGGAAAAGTCTTGGAAGTAGGTGAATGTCTATCTAGGTCTTCATGGTCCAGAAAATTAGCTTCAATCCTTGAAAAGAATGAAGAAGTGAATTTGCTGTATACTTGTCACCAGCACTGGGGTTTCACTGCTTAATTTCAAAGGGTATAATGCAGTTACTTTTTGAAAAAAGGCCATCTTCAGAAATGTTGAGCATTAAATATATTTGGAATAGCAGAAGGATAAGTAATTTCTTATGTATAGTTAAACACAAACTAAAACAATACTTCGATGGAACTTATAAGTATTTTTTCATCACTGAGAGGATTTTTCTTATCACTAAATTGTATTTGATAATTACTGCAAGTTACCTGCAGATGGGGCCGTGATACTGTGAGTGTTTTGAGCCACAGAAGGTTGGTTTTTGGGAAATCCTGTAATATCCCTTTTGAGGTAGCTTATTTCGTCAACTAATTAGGGTGCTGGATGGTAGAGAATTTTCTTTTGTCAGTCAACTATGTACACACAGTAAATACTGTTTCTTAGGCAAAGGTACCTTTTTTATATAGTTGTAAAATTCCATTATATCCCATTGCCAAAGAAACATTAAGAACTTTGTATAGCTGTATAAAAAGCAACTAATTTTTTAAAGAATAAACATTTTTAAGTCAGCAAACATACTGTGTTATTGCAAAAGTTGATATGCTAAGGAACAGAGTTAATAATAGTTGGTTTTTTTTCTTAGCTTTTCAGGCTTTAAATTTGTTTGATTTTTATATTTGGAATATAAATGAAGATTTGGTATGTTCTTCCATTATATAAAAGAGGATAAATTCTTCATTTTCACTTGCAAGAACTTCATTTTGTAGCTTATGGCATATCACAGGATTTGTCCAAATCAAGAAGACCTTTAAGATATAAGGACATGAATAATCATAGATCAGAATGCACTTAGCTTTACTTGCTGATAAATAATAACTTTTTTAGAAAATACTAGGCATCAGTTAATATGTTCTTTCTGATATGCCTGGGCTTAAAAAAAGTCTGTCAGTCCTTAAAATTGTCTTTGTTGTGATACTTGTAGACCCATTCCATTGGATTGTAAGAACATTCTGAGTGTTGAAAGTTGCTGCATTTTGATAACCCTTAGGACATTAGAGTACTGGTCCCTAGACCAGTGAACCTCAAGCAACTCAGTATGGAGTTCATTGCCAATTAAAAAATTATTTAGTAAATCTTGTTGATATGAGTTATAACGGAAAAAATGAAATCTGGCCATTCAGGTGTTTTTATGGAGGCCACAGGAATAAAGGGATCCAAAGATTAAAATATTTTTATCTAATTTGCTGATTTTGTTAACTTTATCCTCAAAATGTTCAATAGTGATAAAGAAGTGGAGAACTGCACTGTAGGAAAGAAATGGGAGTATTTAAAAGTAGTTGATATTCTTATCTTAATTTTAATTTTATATCTTTTGTATAGCACTACAAAGGAAGTATTTTGTAATTTGGTTTCCTTATTAAAGGTCCAGTATTTGGCAACCATAGTTGAGGTAATATTGTTTAGTACTGTTTGTTTGCATGTTACCAACACAATCTTTTTGAGGACCCATAAATCATGACACTGAACAACTTTTTGGGGTTTTTGAACATAAAGACAAGTGCTGTACTGTTGCAATAACTATGTAGACTGTCTGAGACGTCCCAGGCTTATTTAAACAAGAAAAATTGTAAATAATACCAGTGATACATGCTGTGAAGGTATGAATTGGTGCGTCTCCCTAGCCTTTTGGGTTAACAAGTGGGGTATTTTGTGCCCTAATAACTGGCAGCATGGCATACCTGCAGTGTACCTTGCAACATTAAAGCAAGGTTTTTATTCTAAGGCAGAATAAAACTGTTCAATAAAAAAAAATGTGAAAGTTGTTTCTCCTTTCGACATTATTACCCTGAACAGCAAAATGTGAAGTGAAGCAAAGGAAATAATTTCATTACCACTTAGTTGATATTTGTCCTTTCAAATGTCTGGATTCTCCCATATAAACTCAATTTCCAGCAATACTGCTGAATCTTATTGTTTGTTTATCTTGTATTTTACCAAGTGCTTGTAGGTGTGGCCTTAAAAATCAAGACTTTGGTGGCTTTTTACTCCAATTTCCATAGACATTTCTGAAATCTAATTTGTGCCCTAAATCATAGATTATAGTCATAAAATAATAGGATTTTTGAGCTGGAATACACCAGCTTACATAGCACATATCTGATCTACCCCTCCCTTTGGCAAATTTTGGTGAATTTCTGTATTATTTTATGGTCTCCTTTTCAGTCCTTGTGGCTCTGTTTGGTATCTAGGCAATTCAGTGTCTAGAGGTCAGAGAAAAAAAGCACTAAAAAACAGTGTGGGGATCCACACTGTGTTATCTTTATTAGAATCACAGTGAATAAGTGGCCTTAAACTTGACCCCAGTTTCTTATTGTCCTGATTTTTTTTTTTTTTGAATGGGGAAGGCAGCGCAATTGGGGTTAAGTGATTTGCCCAAGGTCACATGGCTAGTAAGTGTTAAGTGTCTGAGGCCAGATTTGAACTTGGGTCCTCCTGACTCCAGGGCTGGTGCTCTGTTCACTATGCCACTTAGCCTCCCCTGTCCTGATTTTAATAGGTATGGAATTGAAGAAGTCATAGAAATGGAACTCTCTCCCACGTTTCTCAAGTGTTCTGATGGGTTCCTGAAAATAACTTGACTGCCACTGCTGTGCCCCCAATCATACAATTATATATGGAGTTTGTAAAATGTAGGTTATACTCAGAAGTCTGTTTGCTTTCTGTAAGATTCATATTCCTTTAGTCGCTTCATTTTCATGTTCAGATTTAGCTTTAGAATCTGATGAGAAAAGCTGGCATATCACACACATGTAGTGTTGAAAGTTTTATGTTTGTCTCATAGAAAGAAGGGGTGGGAACAGGAAAAATGTAAAGATTCTTAGGCTTTTGGGGATAATTAGTTTAGTGGGTAGTATGATAATGAGATGAATTGTGCTCTTACCCTGGAGCAAATTTAGCTATTAATCCCTTTAGTGCTTCCAACTTATTTAAAACTCTCTGACTGGGGGGGGGGGGGCACACACACACATACACACGTATTTATGTATGTGTATATGTATGCATGTATATGTATACATACATAGCCAGTACTAATGCCAATGGAATCACCTTCTATTCTAGAAACACCAAATATTAGCCCACACAGAAATAGTTATTCTTAGTTACGTGAAACCTAGATGGGGTATCAGCCCTACTCAGACTGAAGTAGAGTGGTTGCTATTCTCTGGTACTTCATTGTGGAAAGTAGTTGAACATTTTTACCTGGATGCTGATTTGTGTGCAAGGCAAATATTTGGCACTTCTATACCCTTAAATACCACTTTATGTAGCAACACCCACTGGATTTGGATTATGGATGAAAATAGAAGTTCATTAGAAACCTTTTGATAGTTACTTTACTTGTGAAGGGAAATCTACTTCATTTGTATTTTATTTATTATTTGTAGGTCATTTTTTTATCCCTCTGTTCCAACCCCATTAATATAACACAGGATTTAACAGATAATAATAAATTTAGCCTAATTTTTATAGTCAGTAATTAAATTAGTATTTTCTTGAAGGAGAAACTAGAATCGGGACAGAGAATACAAAAGTTTCTTAGACTATTGGATGAGACGGTGACAGGTATAATTAGAGACCTTTCAATGGAAAGAATATCGGAGTAGGAATACCAAGTCTCTGGTTAAACAGTTGTTTGACCATTGGCAAGTCCATTAATCTCAGGACCTTAAGTTTCTCATCTGTTAAATGAGAATGCTAAACTCTGTTGTCTTCCAACTAAGGGTACCTTCCTGTTCTTAACATTCTATCAATAATTGAGTGGTCTTCTGATCTCTGTAATACCCGTTTTCCTTTTTGAACCTTAAGGTCTTTGATCTTTATTATGATTCAGGTTAAAAGTAAATCTTGGTTGCATAATTCCAGTTTGAGGATTCTGGAATTTAAAGGTGTCTTGGAATCAGTAGGTGAGAGAACATCTGGGATAAGTGGTGGTTGTCTTAACAGCACATACCAATTTTAAGAAATGATTGATGGCCTAAGAATTATTTGAAGACTGCAAATTATACTAGAGACACTTTTGTTTTCTAAGGTACCCATCATGCTTGTTTATATTTCCCAAAATAGGGAACACTGAACTAGATATGGGCACATGATAAATATTCAGCTAAAACAATCAATTTTAAATATGCACCATATACAATGAAGACTTATTGTTCTTTTTGTTGTTCCGTAATATCTGACTCTTTTTGACCCAGTAGACCATAGCACACCAGTACTGTCCATGGGGTTTTCTTGGCAAAGATATTAGAGTGATTTTGCCATTTCCTTCTTAAGGCAAACAGAGATTAAATGATTCACACAGCTAGTAAACATCTGAGGCCATTTTTAAACTTGAATCATCCTAACTCCAAGCCCAGTGCTGTATCTACTGAGCCACCTAGGCTGCATCCAAAAGATAATAAAAGTACTCATTTAAAACTTGATTGACAGGGTGGAGTCAAGGTGGAAGAGTAGAAACAAGACTTCCTTGGAGCTCCAGCTCTCACCTCCCCCAATTCATATAAATGGTGACTGAAGAAATTTTGGTGCTATAGAACCCACAAAATGACACAGAGAAGCTAACCTCCCATTGAGGACAGCCCTGCAGGCCAGCAGCAAGCAGCCAGCGCAGTGCTCTGGGAGCCAACCCCAGTAGGCACAAGCCTGAGGTTTTAGCCCCATTGTGGGTCTGACCAGCTGCCAGCTGGAGGGACTTCAGATCACTAGGACCTGTAGTGGTTTCCAGAATTGTCAACATATAGATGCTAAGGACACAGTGTGAGGTCAGTGCAGTGTGAACTTTGGGATCCAGTAGTTGGGAGTGTGGTCAGCCTTGGGCCCTAGGGCAAGAAGCCACGGAGGAGTCACAGCCTGCAGCACCAACACTTGGCAGCTTCAGCTCCTAGTCTGCAGTTTGTAGGGGGACCAAGCAACCAGTCTGAGGGGTTATCGCTTGGATCTGGATATCAGTCTAGGGTGGAGGTCCTGGGATGTACGATCAGCTTTCCAGAGTGTGTGGAGGCTTCAGAGAGGGCACCCAACTAATACCTTCAGCAGCTGAGAAAACCCCAGCATTTGGGACGAAGCTCCACTGTCTGGTGACAGAATCTTACTGTGGCAAAAAGCCCAAAAGTCAAGTAATTGAGTGGCAACGTAAACAAACGAGGGAAGCAAAGTAAACAGAGCAACCCAACTGTACACTCCTATTTCGGGGACAAAAAGGATCAAATCATGGAACAGGGGGAAGACAGTAAAGTCAGAACTCCTGCACCAAAAGCTTCCAAGAAAAATATGAGCTGGTTACAGTCCATAAAGGAGCTTAAGATGGATTTTGAAAATTGAATAAGACAAGTGGAGGAAAAATTGGGAAGAGAAATGAGAAGGATGCAAGAAAATTATGAAATGGGAGTCAACAACCTGACTGAAGAAAATAACAACTTAAAAAATAGACTAACTCTAATGGCAAAAGAGGTTCAAAACAGCAATGAGGAGAAAAATGCCTTAAAAAGCCAAATTTGCCAAAAAGCCAAATTTGCCAGATGGAAAAAGAATCTCAAAAGCTCACTGAAGAGAACCATTCCTTCAGAATTAGATTGGAGCAAATGGAAGCTAGTGATTTTATGAGAAATCAAGATACTATTAAACAGATCCAAACAAATGAAAAAATTGAAGTCAATGTGTGAAATATCTCATTATAGGAAAACCACTGACTTGGAAAATAGATCTAGGAGAGATAATTTTAAAATTATTGGACTACCTGAAAGCCATGATCAAAAAAAGAATCTAGAAATCAGCCTTCAAGAAATTCTAAAGGAAAATTGCTCTGATATTTTAGAACCAGAGGGCAAAATAGAGGTTGAAAGAATCCACCAATTACCTCCTGAAGATCCCGAAAACTCCTAGGAATATTATAGCCAGGTTCCAGAATTCCCAGATCAAGGAGAAAATATTACAAGCAGCCAGGAAGAAACAATTTAAATATTGTGGAAAACAATCAGGATAACACAAGATCTGGCAGCTTCTACACTGAGGGATTGAAGGGTTTGGAATATGATATTCCAGAGGTCAAAGGAGCTGGGATTAAAACCAAGGATCACCTACCCAGCAAAACTTGAGTATCATTTTTCAGAGGAAAATATGGTCATTCAGTGGAATAGAGGACTTTCAAGCATTCTTGATGAAAAAAAACAGAGTTGAATAGAAAATTTGACATTCAGATACAAGAAACAAGAGAAGCATGAGAAGGTAAACAGGGAAAAGAAATCATAAAGAACTTATCAAAGCTGTACTGTTTACATCCCTACATGGAAAAACGATAATTTTAACTTATGAAACTTTTCTCAGTATGAGAATAGTTGAAGGGAATAGAAATGTGTATGTCTGTGTGTATATATATGTATACATATATGTATCTATATAGGAGGGTATATGGGTATATGAATACATGTGTGAATGTGTGTATATATGTGTACAGGTATACATCGATAGAGAGCACAGGACCAATTTAATAGGGAGGAATTAAATTAAGAGATTAAAAGGTGATATTAAGAGGTGAAAGAGGAATATGATGAGAGGAGATGGGGAGAGACAGAATGGGGTAAACTATCTCATATAGAAGAGGCAAGGGAAAATGGTTACAATGGAGGGAAAAAACAGCAAGGCAAAAGGAAATGGGTCAACCTTATTCTCATTAAATTTGGCTTAAGGAGGGAATGACACACACTAAATAGGGTATCTTACCTTACAGGAGAGTAGGGGGGAAGGGAATGAGAGGGGGGATGATGGAGGGGAGGTCAGGTGGCGGGGCGGGGAGTTGGAAGCACCCACTTTTGAAAAGGGACAGGATTAAAGTAGAGACTAGAACAAGTGGGAGGTGAGATAGGAGGGAGGGAAATATAGTCAGTCTTTTGCAATATATCTACTATGGAAATGTTTTGCATAGCTACACATGTACAACCTATACTGAATTGCTTATCTTCCCAGTAAGGGTGGGTGACAAGGGAGGAAGGGAATGAATCTGGAATTCCAAGTTTTAAAATCAAATGTTATATACATACATACATACATACTATTATTAATATTATTTTACATGTAACTGGGAAATAAGACATACAGGCACTGGGGCATAGAGATCCACTGTGCCCTACTGGAAAGTCGGAGGGGGTATGGCAGAGAGCAGATTGGAAGAAGGGATATTTTGGGGTGGTGGGTGGGGAAAAATGGGGAGAAAATTTGTAACTCAAAATCTTACAGAAATGAATGTTGTAAACTAGAAGTTAATAAAGCATTTGATTTAAGAAAAACTTGATTGAGTCCGCTATAGAATTTTAGAGCTAGAAAGGACTTTAGAAATGTAATCTAACCTCATTTATTTTACAGATGAGGAAACAAGCCTCAGGAAGGTGAAATGACTTATCAGGACTAGAGGCCAGGTCTCCTCACTCCTGGTGTAATGTTTTCCAGTACTGGAGGCTTCTTGGGTGAGAATGTGTGGATAAGCCTTCGTTTACTAAGTACCTGCTGTGTCCTAGGCATACACATAACAAAGATAAATGTCCTCAAGGATCTTGTATTATACAGGGGAAGCAACATATATACATATAAGTAAATACAAAACAAAAGCTAAGTAAGTTAAAGGTCATTGGTGATTGAGGGGGTGTTTTAATTGCTGGGAGGATAGCAAAAGACTGAAGGAAAGCAGGAATCCTAAGAGAAGTTAGGAGGAAATGCATCTTCAATATGGAGTATGCAGAGGCAGGATATGCCATGACTGTGAAGACCATTGTTTTTGGCCTATAGGGTATGTGAGAGGGAATAATCCTTTAATAAGTTTAGAATGACTTTAGAACCTGAAGGAACTGAAATAATATAAGAGATTGTATTTTATTGGAGAAGCACAGGGTAATCAATGGAGATTTGAAATGGGAGTGATACTAATTGACCTGAGCTTTAGAAATATCGCTGGTACAGTATGTGGTGGACAGATTGGAGAGGGGAGACATGTGAGTTAAGAAGACCACTCAGGAAGCTATTGTGATAGTCTAAGGAACGGATTCCTAGAACCTGTACAAAGGTAGGGACTGAAAGGAAATCAGGGGAAAGAGAGGAAGGATGTTGACAATTGATTGGCTGTAGGGGATGAGAATGAAGAATAGCTGCCAGTATTCCAGAGGTTGTAAACCTTATTGAGCATTTGAAAAGTAGTACCTGAAGAGGGAAGGGTGATAAGGAGGGGGGGAGGGTAAGTGGTTCTGCCAGGGACCCACTCTGGCATCCGGTCTGGAAGGAATTCACCGGGCTCAAGCAAACTTTGAAGCCGAAATTGTAAATGTTATGCTGCACAAGGACAGTGGGCTAGATTCTTATGGAACCTGCAAACTTGCAGAGGCCACAGGCATAGTTTTAAGGTGTCAATTATGCTAACTAGGTGAGTAAGGGTGGGATCAGGGAGGAGTTAAGGAGTGGTCAGTGCTCAAAGGACCATGCACTTTTAATATCAACTGCAAAGGTATATTGCCAATGATTCACTGGGAAATAGCTCAAGGTGGGGCTAGCTGGAGGTGTGGTTTTCGGCCTGACTCTTCACTAAAGAGTGCCCAGTCTGTCACCGACCACGGTCATCAGAGACAGTGTGGGTATATAATTGACTAAGGAGTTACCCTATAGATAAGGTATTGAAGAATTTATGGTGGGGCTGGCCGCTCTAAGGGAGATAACATTTACATAACTTATGGTTTCAAGCAGAGATAAACAGGTCATGAGTTGTTGCTGGGCAGAGTGCTAGAAGGGGGAAGGGACAGAGTCAATGCTCTGAGGCTTGGGGGGGGGGTGTGGAAATGTGATTGTACAGACTGGTTTTACAAATTGATTTTACAGACATGGATCCCAAAGCACCCCACTTACAAACTGATGTTACAGATTGATACTACAGACATAAATACATCACAAGGACTCCATCAGTACCCTCAACAGAAATTGGGGATTTCCATTCAGAGGAGGGATAGATTTGAGAGAAAAGAAAAGTTGTTTTGCACATATTGAGGTTAAGATGACTACAGGCCACCCATGTGGAAATGGCTAATAAGCAATCAATGCAATGGATTTGTAGCTCTGGAGAGAGGTTAGGGCCTGATACATAGATCTGAGAGTCTTCAGAGAGATGATCACTGAATCAATAGGAACTGATGAGATCACTGAGGGGTTGGAAGGAAAAGACAAAGGTATCTGAAGAAAGTGAAGACCAAGCTTGGCCCCAAAGAAGAGAGAAGACACAAACTACCCTTCCTCCCCTCCACCCAAATCTTGCCTCTGAGTAGCTCTTTTATGTTAATTGGTTAATTAGGTAGATATTTTTCTTTTTAATATTATAAGGGATGGCTCACAGGAGGAAAAAGGATACAATGGGAAATGTAGGTAATGCAAAGACAGTGATTTTTAATTTAAAAAAAAGTAGGGGCCAAAGGTGGCTCAGTGAATAGAGCACCAGCCCTGAAGTCAGGAGGACCCGAGTTCAAATCAGGCCTCAGACACTTAATACTTAATAGCCATCAGGGTGGCTAGGTGGCTCAGTGAATAGAGCACTGGCCCTGGAGTTAAGAGGACCTGAGTTCAACTACAGCCTTGGACACATCACTTACTAGCTTTGTGACCCTGGACAAGTAAGTCACTTAACCCCAATTGCCCTGCCTTCCTCCGCTCCAAAAAGGAAAAAATAAATAAATAAATGGAGAATCAGAAGCCAAGGGAAGTCAGGTTCAATATCAACTGTAGGAAAGATCTGGGAGCACCTACAAAAGACCTTTATTTGAGGAGTAGGAACCTCCTGGGGACAGAAGCCAAATTGCAAATATTAAGGGAAAAGAGTTGGTGGTGTGGAGGTGGAAAATATAAACCATTCTTTCTAGAAGTTGAATTGAATTCCTTTCTAGACTAAAAATTAAAATTAGCATATGAATCACTGGAATGTTAAAAATCTGATTTGAAATTACTTCTTAATGAGGCTAGAGTTGTTGCTGCCTTACTCCTCCATACCTATGCAACTGTGCCTCCCAGTGGGGAAATGAAACTTTCCCATATTTCCCCAATATTGCAAGTTCCAGTAAAATAGAGTTTAACATTGCTGCATTGAAAATAACTGCCTGGTCTGCAACTTGATTGCTGAAAAATGTCATGCATTCTGACTCACTGGAAATTTGAGGAGGAGTTTCATAAAGCCATTTGTTATGTTGTTTTTCCCCCCTCTCAATAACTGTTTTAATACATGATTTTGAAATCTGTGTCTTCTTCCTCTTGTTCTCTCACATATCCCAGGATGTGACCAGTAGAAATATGAGGTCAGTGAAATCTTTTGGTTTCTAGTTGTAGGGCAGGAGGTCAAACACTAGCACTTTGCATTTAGCCAATTTTATTGTAATTTATTCATGGAGGATCAAGGGGTAGAGAAGTTAAGAAGGAAATGGTACAAGGAATGTTCATCCCTTTTCCACATTAGCCATCAGACCAGACTTCAGAAATCTCCCAGAGATGAACTCTGTTCCCATCCAGCCCTCTGGGAGAATGGCCCCATTAAATAACTTTTTCCATGGTATATTTAATAATAGTTAACTTTATATAGTACCTACTCTGTGCCAGGCACTGTACTAAGCACTTACAATTATCTTGTAGGATTCTCATAACACTCTTGGGAAATAGGTACTGTTTTTATCCCCATTTTACATATGAGGAAACTGAGGCAATGGTTAAATGGCTTGCCCAGGTCACACAGCGAATAGGTGTCTGAGGCCAGATAATAAATTCAGCTCTTCCTGACTTCATACAGGAAACAGAGATACCCACATGTTATGCCCAATATCTTGGTCAGCATCACCTGACCCATCAGTTGTGGGTTTTTTTTTTACATTTTTATTTTATATTCTATATGCTCTTAATTTTTTGGATATCTTTTGTTTTTTCATCACATTTACTCGCCATCTAGCCTCCCATCCCTTTCCTTTTACCAGAGTTTAGAAAAGGTGTAGGATATATTGAACAGTTCAGGAAAACTACCAATACAACATCTAATTGTATATGTGGTATTACACATGCATAGGCACCCTTTCCACCACCTCAGAAATGAAAGGAGAAAGGGGCATTTTCTCAACTCTCTGGAACCAAGTTTGATCATTACCAATTACATAGTGTTCAATTTTATCTTAATATTCTTTTTTTTTTACATTAGTCTCCCCATGTTTCTCTGAAATCTTTATCTTCCTCATTTCTTACAGATTTCCTTGTTAACAATATGCTCATTTCACAGACAAGAAGAGAGGCTATCTATGAATGGATACCTTTTGCTAGTTAGTGTTATAGTAGTTTAGTAATTTAGCTAGTAGTCTATAGTATAGGGCAACAGGACAAGTTAAAGAATGGTTTTAGACACTTGATTTTTTTTTTTTTTAAACTACACTTGAGTAGACCAAGAAGGCAATGATGGCTTTATACAGACTTTTTGGCTCTTCAGTGCCCAGTGAGTTGTTCCCACCCCTAATTGCAGATAGGGAATCAGGTTTCATCCAGCTTAATTGTCTCCTAGAAATGGTAATGAGGAACCCTTTCTGAAGACCTAGGATTTGGGATTACAGGCTTGGGTTGTGGGGGAAATGGGTGAGAGTTTCACCTCCTGAAATAGCCTATGGCTTTGTTTCTGTTCCAATAAACCGTATCTAAGCTCTTACTGTTAGCCCAACAATGGTTCTTTTTGCCATGAATGTCTCATTTGCAGCCATGGGATAGTTTTAGAATTATATGTTTTTTGTGCCCAAGGCCCATTTTAGTTGAGAAAATAACATTTGGACAAGGAAAGAAGGCAAGGAGTACTTTAGTATTCAATTTTTTTCTGAATAACTTAGCCACATAATGTCCTGTTAACTGTATCCAGTTTGATTATAAATGTAAATTGGGACTAAATTTTCAAATAATAGAACAGGAATTTACTGGGAACCATGTTGCTCATATATTTGTTAATGATTACAAAATTCAGAATTACTTCCCCATGATCTTCTTTGCAGATCTGCAGCCTCCTTCTCCAGACCTATTTTGGATTCTTCCACAGACACAAACATCCCTGTCTGCTTTACAGATTTCTGAGCATGTGATAGGATTTCCTCCTTTTCCCCCTCCCTCTCTTGTAGATTCCTATATTCCCTTATAAAGATACCTAACCTAGACTTGCTACAGACCTTTGAGCCTCTTGCATGGCCCTCTTTAGAAATCCCTAGGCTCCTTATAGATCCTTACATGGCAGTATGACATTTGAGAAATTTTAACTGGAAATGCAGGAAAAGAGGTGTAATATATGTGGAAAAAGTTGGAAATAATCCACATGCCCCATACTTGAATATGCATTTAAGCAAACATTGTGGATAAATGTTCTGGAGCTCTTAAGAGCCATGGCAAACAATAGATATCTCTCATCAGAGATGCCATCCTGATATGAAGGGGCCAGATAAATATCTGGGACCTTTTACTTCTCTGGACCATTATCCCTATGCAGGTGAATACCTGGGAATGTCAGTAATCTGATACTCCCCAAGTACCCTTACAAGACTCACATAGCTTTACAACAACTGTTTCATTTACCTCATTAAAGGACAAAGGACTCTTACTATAGCTCATAGAGATTTAAGAAATGGTACATCTCTCTTTCCACAAGGCCACATTTCTCCCCCAAATACCTGTATTGCTGTAATGACTTAGAGTACTGCCCTGAGTTAGACCCCAGTAAGGTGGGAGCCTGAGGCTGACTCCCCTGTGCTTGTGCTCCATATCACATTCCTCTCACCAAAATACTCCTCCACACACACGTTTCTTTAGCTAGCTGTGGGAGTGCCTCTTCAACATTAAAACAGGCTATGGTTCAATTCTGTATCTGTAAATCCTTACACCAGTCCCTGGTTCCCACTTATGTTAGCATTTCCCACAGAGTTTTTGGGGGATTCACTGAAATACCCTCATTCTCTCTCCCTTTGTCTTTCCATATCCCAACTTCCACTGATGCAGTTAGCTGGGTTATGCAAATTAGCCCCGGTCATCTCTCAGAAATCTTCAAATGGAAGTAAGAAAGAGCAGCTCCTGACCACTAGAACAAACTACTGTGATTCAGAGGGAGGATAATCTCTTGGTACATATGGAAATGTATCTAAGGATCACACAAAGCCAGTAGATTAGTATTCATTAAACACCTACTATGAGCCAGTAAGTAGAAGAGGCCTTGTAGACTATCTAGTGCAGCTCTTCATTTTAAAGATGAGAGAGCTGAAGAACAAAGAGAGAAAATTAGTTGTAGCCCGCTGACTTGAACTTGGATTTCTTAAATAGAACATGAAGGAGCGCCCTAGAGTCAGGAGGACCTGAGTTCAAATCCAACCTCATACACTTAACACTTACTAGCCATGTGACCTTGGGCAAGTCACAACCCCAATTGCCCTATCCTCCCTCCTCCAAAAAGGAAAGAAAAATAGAACATGAAATAGTGTACTCTGATTACAACAACCACACACATACTGACATAGGCACCTCACCCAGGTAAGGAAGAAACCTGGAGGCTATAAATACTTTGAATTCTATATATGTTTGGTCTCCTTTTTATTTGGGGAGTGAGATGGGGGGGTGGGGTAGAGCAGTTCAGAAGGAAGGGACCCAAATTGTTAGTAATAAAACGAAAGGTGAAACTAATCCTTTCCTATTTGTGAAGATCAGTCTTAGGGGAGGCCAGCACTGCTAAGAACAAAGCGGTGTTGCCCAAGTGGGTAGAGCTATGAATTCATGACTATGAACAGGTGATTTTATTTCTAGCTTTGCTGTTCTGTGACTTTTCTAGACAACATTACAGAGTCAGCCCTCAACTGGCTCTGCCCACCCACTGATTCTTAGGCCAGAGCCTCAAAGTCTTCATGGAGGAAAGAAATTACGGAGGTTTGTGTCTAATAACCACCATCTCACTACTGTAGGGTCCCTCAACTGTGGATGAACCAGTGCCATCAGAGCTGCTGGGGAAGAGGATATTTCAAAGCCCTGCTTTTAATCTGGGATATAAATAGAAATGGATAAGCTTATGTCAACCACCCGGTGTACAGTTTCTTAATCTTTTTTATTTTGTGGATCCCTTTGGCAATCTCGTAAAACCTATGAATCCCTTCTCAGAATATTTTTAAATGCACAAAATAAAATATAGAATTATAATGGAAACCAATATTATTGAAATAGTTACCAATTTTTTTAAAATTGAGTTCACAGATCCCAAGTTAAGAACCCCTATCCTAGTACCAGGAGAGATTCTAGAAGAAAAAAAGACCATCCTGGCTCTGGAATGAAATATATTGAATTGTTGACTCTTTCCTCCCTTCAGAAAAGAAGTATATCGCTGGACCTATACATGTGGTCATACACAGGTATGGCCAAACCAGTTCTCTGTGTCTAAACACTGTAGAACTCTAGATCAGCAACAAGACCCTGAAATACCTTATTAAAAACTAAGAGAGTTCTGGGGTATGTGAGCAACAAGATGGAGGACTAGACATTTGTTTTGATCACCATGACCACAAGATCTCTCCAAAATAGAAATTATGTGCCCAAGATGCAACAACTACAGCTCTCTCCATGGTCTAGAACACCCAGAATCCAAAAGAAGGTTAAAACAGCAACAACAGCCCATGAACTGACTCTGACTGACCTATGTCCCTTCAGCATCCCTCCCCCATTCTCCATGCTTCCAGCAAAAAGGCCACACTAGCAGACCCAAGGACACAACAAGCTCACAGACTTTTGCTAAACTCCCCGACACCCTAGTCCCCCTTTTCTCATTCCAATATCATTAAGACTCTAGCTCCAGGCTACAGAAGTTTGCCATGGCCAAAAATAGCCAGGTGGCTGTAATCCCTGAGATGCAAAAGCCTCCAGGGGGCCAATACCTTGTGACACCAGCACTACAAAGCTCCAGACTGCCAGTGTAGAGTCAAAGAATTAAAGAACAGAGGAAGTAGGACAGGACACCAGGAAAAGACACTGAAAGGCAGTTGCTGTGTAGCACTCCACTAAACTTGAAGGAAAGAGCACAGTATCCAACTGGGTCCAGTTCTGACCATCCAGAAATCAGTTGGGGCAGAGACCAAGGCTGAACTGTGACTTGCCTAAGCAGGGAAGGAGAGTGCTTTCAGATCCAGCCCCAAAGGAAGACACAATCAGAGGAAAAGGAGTGAGAAAGTTATCAATAGGGGAAAATAAGAGAAAAAAAATAAATTTACCAAAGATTTCAGGAAGAAAAAACTCAAAGACCTTGAAACATAAGCAGATAAATCAACAGGAAAAAAGTAACAGCAGAAGGAAAAATAGCCTCTAGTAAATAAGTTCAGGCATCTGTGAATAAATACTACAAACCAAAGAAAAATGATCCAAAACTTACTGAGACAGAAAACCCTGTGTAATTTGAGAACATAGAACCACAATACACTGTCTCCCAGTGATCCAAAAGAGAAATGAAAAGTGTGAGAGCAGAATTTTTGACCTGCACAACAAAAAATAACGGGTAGTATAGAAAAACTGGAATCTTCAATGGGAAATCTCACCAAAGAAACAAAAGAAAATAATGGTTTGGGAATGTAAATACACAGAAATAAAGGACAATCTGGAAGAAGAAGCAAAAAAAACAATAAATATGCTCACTATGCAAGTAAAAAAAGACTTTCAAATACAAAGGAAAGAATATTTTGAGTTATACATAACTATTCTTGACCTACTAGAAAATAGAATCATATGTTCTGTAAACCAGTGTAGCTCAGAATGTAGAGCAGGGTGACCTACCCTACAATTTTGAGTTTAAACATACATGAAAGAAGAAGGATATTCAATAATAAAGAGAAGTTTGAACAGAAATGCAGAAATGAATAAATGCAGGCAGCAAAGAGCAACAGCAACAAAATGACAATAGAGGCCAATATAAGACTTTTTTTTCTATATATACTCAAGGAAATAGGAGTAAAAGCAAAAATCTGGTAGAAGTAATAGTGAAGAGGAAGATGGGAGAATTATAGGCAGAAGCAAGTGACACCCTGCCTACAGGTGAATCAGTATTCTGGGGGAATTTTTTTATGGGGGGGGACGGTTTACAGTATGGAAAGGTACATGAAAGAAAGGTGGAAAGCAGAAGGATAGAGTGGATGTGCCCGGGTCAAATCAAGTTCTAGCAATAAGGAGAAAGGGGACCCTTGTGATCTCAGAAAGAGAAGAGCCTACAAAGGAGTGGGTGAAGAGGAGGGAGGAAAGAATCCTTGTTTTGTTGGTGGGAGGGGGATCCACTGATGATGCTACTATGGAGCATCCGTGACCATAACCTGGGGAATTTGATACTTGAAAAATCTTGTCCTACATTGGGAGGGTGGGCAGTTGGAGCTCTCAGGGCCAACTAATACCTGAGGGGACAGGAGAGCATAGACCCAGGGAAGAGACTTTGACTAGTTGCAGGGGAAGAGAGGAAAGAGGAATCTATTTGACTAAAGCTGGGGGTGGGGGGGAGGGGAGGGAATTATAGAACCAGATAAAAGCAGAAAAGGAAAAGGAATTAATGAACAAAACCTGAAAGGGAAAGGGGTAACAAGTGAGAGGAGGGGACGAGAGGGGAAGAATTATATCTATCAACTCCTTTAAATATTATTAGTCTAGGAGATATGGTTCTCAGGTTAAAGACAAATCTCTAATCCCTGTTTCATAATGGTGAAAGGACCCAATCTTTATATTCAAGGTTTGATCCTTTTCCCAACAAAGACAAGTTCCACAATGAGTACACATAGTAAATAATAAAGAAATCCATTAATTCAAGTTGACAACAAAATAGAAGTCAAAAAAACTAAACATAGGGAAATATATACCAGAAAATGAAAAATGATTTATTTCTCCCATTAGGAGCAAGAGTAGCTCCATTTGGGGCAGCTAGGTGGCACAGTGAGTAGAGCACCTGCCCTGGATTCAGGACGATCTGAGTTCAGATACGGCCTCAGACACTTAACACAAAAACTAGCCATATGACCTTGGGCAAGTCGCTTAACCCCAATTGCCCTCCAAAAAAAGCAAAAGCAAAAAAAAAGAATAGCTCAGCTCAACCAAGGGAGTTCTAGATCTCACCAAGGGGAAGTTATTTGAAGTCTCTAGTGTAGCAAGCTAGAACTGGGGATACAAGGGAGATTGCCAGCTCCTCTCATGCCAGCTTCTTCCCAGTCTTTTCCTTCAGCAATCTGAAGTGGGGTTGGCATCTTCCATCTTTTTACTCATAGCTGGAAGCCAGAAGTTCCCAAAGTGACTGCAGAATCCAGACTTTAGAGCTAAAGAAACTGAAGACACTCAAAAATCCTGGTGCTCCCCTTGCTTATGCTCTCACAAACCACACTGCCCCTTCACAGAAGCACACGGCAATAATCTCCACCAATAGGGTCCCATACCAATGGGCTTTGGGACTCAGGTTACACACATAAATGGCTTGGTTTTTTTCCACTCCTGACTTCTGGGTTCACACACATCTAAGTTTCCACCCTAATTCCTTTCTTCGTTTCCTTGAAAACAGATCCCAGACTCAAATCACGAGCTGCTGAAATGATCTGATGTGTTGTGGAAGTTATTTCCCCTAATTTCCTATGTGTAGGATGAGTTTCCACATGATCTTGACTTCCTGAAAGGTGATAATAAAAGTTCATATCCAGCTATACCAGGCCAGAGATATTGGCCCTTAGGATCATAGTTTTAGAGCTGGAAGTTACCTTAGCATCCATATGGCCCACCTTCCCCATTTTATATGTGAGCTAACCAAGAGAAATTAAGTGATTTACCCCAGGTCACACAGAAAGGGACAAAGGTGGGATTTAAGCCCATGTACTCTGATTTCCAAACCAGTGTTCTTCCCAATTTACTGTACACTGCCCCCTATATCTCAGGCAGCCTTTTCAGGTAAAAGAAGAGCCAGATGAAATGTTTCCTATTGATCAGTCACTATGGGACAGTTTGGTCTACAGCAGATCAGAAAAGGGCCCCCAGTTTAAGGATTCAGATTGTATTGGAGCTGAAAAAATAATAGAATCTAAGCTCCTTGTAGGCAGGGATTGTTTCATTTTTGTGTTTATATCACCCATACCTTCCACAGGACCTGGAAAATAATTGGTACTCAATAAATGCTTGTTGGATTAATGGGTTGATGATGGTACCACTAGTGCAGGGCTTTCTCCATGTAGAGAGAAATCTTGTGTTTGCTATTGCCCAAGGTCATCACATCAGCTTTGGTCCAGTTTTCTTTGAAGAGTCTGAGGCTTCCAAATGATCTGGTTCAGCCCCTGGACCTAATACATGGAGTCCTCTCTTTTTCTTCCATGCTTTAGTTAGACTAAATTGGCTACTCTTCCTGTGCCATGTTCATACCTACTTCAGGCAGAAGGGCTATGGAGAAAAGAGGACTCTAGAGCCTTTGAATTATTTGTTATGGAAGCCCTGACTCATCCTCCTGGAGTAAATTATGGTCTCTTCTTTTAGCTCCACCAAGAGAAGTTAGTCCAAGGAAGCAACAGCCTGACCAGGGCCCTTCCTCCTAAGACAGAACTTTACTCATCTTCAGGCAGGAAAGTAAGGATGTCAATGATGCTAGCAGAAGCGGAATGTCCCAAGGCTGCATTATAAACTTTCTGCCTTCTACATATGCTCTGCTTATTTGAATGTAGGTCATGCTTTCCCCCAAACTCTGGCTTATAAAAGCCTGAGTGCAACAACCTATAATCACATTCAATATAGTAAAGCCATGGTAAAGCCAAGACTTAAGATCACCTGTCCTTTTCTTTAGAGAGAATGGCGCCTGTTGCCTGGTGAGTCATTTATTATGAGGTAAGTGTAGAGACTAAGTGTTTTTCTTTTCTATTATAAAAAATATAGATGACTTGAAAAAATGCAAACCTCATTATCAGTCAGAGGTTGAAACTCAATTCCAACTGAAATTTTAAAGCAACTGTTAAAACTACACAATAGAGAAATAGGAATAATAACAGTTTATATTTACACAGCACTTTAAGGGTTATGAAGTACTTTACATATATTATCTCAAGAGGTGCTATAGGAAAAACAGTGTGAAAAGTACTGTCTCTGGAGTCTGGAGTCAGAGAGCCTGGGCTCTAATTTCACCTCTGAAGTTTACTACCTATGCGATTTGGCAAATCCCTTAGTCTCCCTGTGTCTCAATTTCTCCATTTGCAAAATGAGAGGATTGGTTTGAAAAACTTGAGAGTTTGGATCGGGGATGGTTAGGTGGTAGAGTGAATAGAGCACTGGCCTGGAGTCAGGAGGACCCGAGTTCAAATCCAACTTCAGACACTTAACACTTACTAGCCATGTGACTTTGGGCAAGTCACTTAACCCCAATTTCCCTCCCTTCCCCACTCCAAAAAGCAAAAAAAAAAAAAATTTTGATCAGCACATTGACCAGCCATGATCCCATGATGAAGAACGTCAAAAGGTGTAGGACTAGAGGTACAGGATGTGCCTTTGGATGTGATTGATGTGTAAATTTGTATTGTTTGATTACATTAGCTTTTTACAAATGACATGTTTTTATTGGGTGGGGGGAAGAGGAGATGAAGTTTCATGAGAGAGGTGCCAAAAAGAAAAAAAAGTAAAAATATCTGTGAGGCTTTTTTTTTTTATTCAGAGGACAGAAATATAAGACAAGATGTGCTGACTTTAGTATATGCTTTTAAGAAACAACCCAAGCTATACTTAATGGACATTCAGTTTCATTTAAAATCCTCTTTTTCTGTAGTCTATAATGGAGAAATATTCTTGCTTGGTGTTCGTCGAGTTCAAAATAACAACAGTAACAAAACCTTTAAGTGAGAGGGTTATTCTAGACAGCCTCTGTCATTTCTGTTTACATAATCCTAAAAAAAGGATAATCAACATGATTGAGGTGGAAAGAACTGGAATTTTGTTTAAAAAAAAGAATAAAACATCTTTATTTGAACAATAAGAAATGCAAAAAAGAGTGATAATATATTTCATATGATATTTCAGTGGATGCCTTTATATATTTGCCTTCCTTTTAAAGATATCCCATTTAGGAGGAAAGTCTAAATCAGGATCAACAGGAGAAGACCATACACCTGTGTGGTACACTGGGGTATCCCAGGGCTCTTACTAGACAGAGAGGGAGCTCTAATTCTCCAGTTGCCTGCTCATAAGCCAGCAGCCCTGCTTTTAGAAATAGCTCCCTCTGTGTAAACATAATCAAAGCCTACATTCCACCTCCACAGGGTGGGGTCTAGCCAGTCTGTCCTCTTCTACCTCCTTCCCCATTCCTGAGCCAAGATATCTCCTGCCTCAGCTGTGTGGTTTTCATGCAAAGACCTGGGCAGTCTCTCTCTTCTTGCCTCATGCGCAGCCCCTGGGACCATCACTGAAACTACAAGAGTCGTCAAAGGATCTTGAGCTATATGTCACCTTTCCACCACACATTAGGAGAAGCCAAAGGCCGTCAGAGAGCAGACTTCACAGGGAAATCTGTTCTCAAGCATCTCATAGACCACTGAAACTAGAAGAGATCATTTAGTTCAACCTGTTTATTGTACTGAGGTTCAGAAATGGGAAATGATTTGTAAAAGACTGTGTCTGTATATGTGTATGTGTGTGTATATATGTGTGGGTATGTGTGTGTTTGTATATGTGTATAATAAAATGGAGCACAGTTCTCCTGACTTCCAATTAGGAGCTCTTTCCACTGTTCTGTGATGCCTTTTTGAATCCTAATTTTCACCAAACTCTGATGCCATCAAATTTTCTTCAAACCCCCAGTAACAGTCTCTTGGCCTCATGCTATCACTATAGCTGTTGTTAGGGCAAGCTGAGTAATGCAATGGAGAGAACCTTCCAGGAAGGCCTAGATTCAAATTCCTGCACCACCACTAATCTTCGAGATGACTCTGGTGAAGTCAGAGCCTCAGTGCCTTCTTCGTTAAAAAGGAAATAATACAAGTAGATCACCACTTCTACAGCATGTTATAGAGGCGATTCCTCACATATTTGGGCTGGACTAGATGGTCACAAAGGTCCTTCCAGCTCTCAGTTTTGGTGGTTCTGTGACTTGCCTGGAATGCACACCCTTCCCACCTTTGCCAGTTGACCTCCTTCTCTTCTTTCCAGTCCCAGTTCAGGGATGAACTCCATTAATTATTTCCTCTTACCCCCCACAACGGAAAGTGATCTTTCTCTCCTCCAGTCTTTTAGAGCATTTTGCTTCTATCTTTCTTTTGTCCTTATCAGTTCAGCAATTAACAAGAATTTATTAAATACCTAACATGTATCAAGCACAATACCAGGTTATGGGGCTACAAAGACAAAAGTTAAATAGTCCTTGCTCTTGAGGAGCAATGAAGAAAATTATTCCTTAAAAAAAATTAGAATTGAACAAGTGGAAACTAAAGACTCTGAGAGACATCAAGATATGACAAAACAAAATCAAATAACTAAAAAAAAAGTAGAAGAAAATTAGAAAAACAATTGACCTAAAAATAGATCCAGAAGAGATAATATAAGAATTGTTGGACTACCTGAAAGCCATGATGGAAAAAAAAAAAGCCTGGACATTTTTAAAGAAATTATCAAAGAAAATTGCTCTGATATATTAGAAACAGAGGGCAAAAGAGAAATTGAAAGATTCCACCAATCACCAACTGAAAGAGATCCCAAAATGAAAACTTCCAGGAAAATCATAGCCAAAGTCCAATAGCTCACAGATCAAGGAGAAAGTATTGCAAACACCCAAAAAGAAATAATTCAAATATCATGGAGGTACAGTGAGTATTACACAGGATTTGGCAGCTTTCACATTAAAGAACCAGAGGACTTAGAATATGATACACCAGAAGGCAAAGGAGTTAGGATTACGACAAAGAATCACCTACCCAGCAAAATTGAATATAATCTTTTGGGGGGAGAAATGGATATTTAATGAAATAGAGGACTTTTGAGCATTTCTAGTTAAAAGACCAGAGCTGAATTAAAAAGTATAATTTCCAAATATAAGACTCAAAGGAAACATAAAAAGATAAAGGGAAACAAGTAAGAGAAAACACGAGAAATTCCATAAGGCTAAACTATTTCTATTTCTATATGGCTTTTAACTCTTAATAATTTTATTACTATAAGAGCAATTAGAAGGAGTATATATAGATAGACGGTTTAAATATAAGGTGACTTTGATAGGATGATACTTCAGAAAACAAAATAAAGAGGTGAGAAAGAAAACAGCACTGGAAGAAGAAAGGGGAAGATTGAGTGGAGTAAATTATCCCACATAACAGAGGCATGAAAGAGCTATTATAATGGAGGAGAAGATAGGGAGAGTGGGGTAGCTGGCAAAACTTAAACCTTACTCTCATCAAAATGGGCTCAAAGAGAGAGTAACATACATACTCTGTTGGATATAAGAATCTATCTTACTCTGTAAGGAAGTTAAAAAGGGATGGGAATAATAGAAGGAACCACTGATAAAAGGGAGGGTATAGTGGGGAAAGTGGTGATCAGAAAGAAAATACTTGTGAAGAGGGAAAGGGTGGGGAATAAGAGAGAAAGGGGGAATAAACAAGTGAAAAACAGAGTGGAGGGCAATACAGTTAATTATAGTAGCTATAAATGTGAATGGAATGAACTCATCCATAAAATGGAAGCAGATAACAGAATAGATGAATAACCAGAATCCTACCATATTTTGTTTACAAGAAACACATCTGAAGCAGAGAGATACACACAGGATAAAGATAAGGAACTGGAGCAGAACCTATTATGCTTCAAAAAAATAATTAAAAAAAAAGTTAAGGTGAATAAAATTCTGAAAAATTTACACATGATAGATCTATGGAGAAAATTGAAGGGGAATAGAAAAAAATATGCCTTTTCTCAGCTGTATATAGCACCTATACAAAAAAATGACCATGTATTAGAACATAAAACCTCATAACCAAATGGAAAAAAGCCAGAAACAGTAAATGTATCCTTTTCATGAAATAAAAATTACATGCAATAATGGACAATGGAAAGATTCAAAATTAATTGGAAATTAAATAATTTAATCCTAAAAAACAAGTGGGTTAAAGAAGAAATCATAGAAACAATTGATAATTTCATTTAAAAAATTGACAACAAGGGGCGGCTAGGTGGTGCAGTGAATAGAGCGCCGGCCCTGGAGTCAGAAGGACCCGAGTTCGGAGCCAGCCTCAGACACTTAATCCACACAAACAAAAACCTAGCTGTGTAACCTTGGGCAAGTTACTTAATCCCAATTGCCCTAAAGGGGCGGATAGGTGGCACAGTGAGTAAGAGCGAGGGCCTCAGAGTTGGGATGACCCAAGATCAGATCCGGCCTCAGAAAATGAGCACCCACACATAATGACTAGCCGTGTAACCTTGAGCAAGTTACTTAACCCCAATTGCTTTAAAAAAAAAATTGACAAGACAACATGCCAAAATTTAAGAAATGCAGCCAAAATGGTACTTAAGGGTAATTATTCTAATTACTTATATCAGTAAAATTGAGAAAAAGCAGATCAGTAGGTCAATGACCTAGACATGCAACTAAAAAAAAAAAAAAACTAGAAAAAGAACAAATTAAAAATCCCCAATTAAATACCAAATTGGAAATCCTGAAAATCAAAGGAGAGATTATAAAATTGAAAATAAGAAAACTATTGAACTAATAAATAAAACTAGAATCTGGTTTTATGGGGGGGGTGAGGAACCAATAAAATAGATAAACCATTACTTAATTTGAATAAAAACAGGAAAGAAGAAAATCAAATTACTAGTATCAAAAATGAAAGGGATGAATTCACCACCAATGAAGAAGAAATTAAGACAGTTGTTAGGAGCTAATTGTTAGGAGCCCAATAATATGCCAATAAATTTGACAATCTAAATGAAATGGATAAATACCTACAAAAGTATAAATTACCCAGATTAACAAAAGAAGAAATAAAATACTTAAATAACCCAATCTTAGAAAAAGAAATCGAATAGGTCACCAATGAACTTCTTAAGAAAAAATCTTCAGAACCAGATGGATTCACAAGCAAATTCTACCAAACATTTAAAGAACAATTAATCCCAATACCATATAAACTATTTGGGAAAATAAACAAAGAAGTAGTACTACTAAATTCCTTTTACAACACAAATATGATGTTGATACCCAACAGGAAGAGCCAAAACAGAGAAAGAAAATTAATTTTCCTAGTAAATATTGTTTCAAAAATTTTAAATAAAATACTAACAAAGAGATTACAGCAATACATCACAAGGATCATACACTATGACCAGGTGAGATTTATTCTAAGAATTCAGGGTTGGCTCAATATTAGGAAAACTTTCAGCATAATTGACCATATCAAGAACAACACCAACAGAACACAAATGATTATCTCAATAGATGCAGAAAAAGTCTTTGACAAAATACAGCACCCATTCCTATTAAAAAAAAAACAACACTAGGAAGCATAGGAATAAATGAAATTTTCCTTAAATGATAAGTAGTATCTACAACCATCAGTAAGCATTATCTGTAATGGGGGTAAGCTACAAGCTTTCCCCATACAATCAGGGGTGAAGAAAGGAGGTCCATTATCACCTCTATTATTTAATGTTGTACTAGAAATGTTAGCTATAGCAATAAGAGAAGAAAAATAAATTAAAGGAATTAGAATAGGAAATAAGGAAACAATACTGTCACTTAGGATTAGAAAATCCTAGAGAACCAATTAAAAATCTACTTGAAATTATTAACAACTTTAGCAAAGTTACAAGATACAAATAAACTCACACAAATCCCTAGCATTTCTATATATTACCAATAAAGCTCAGTAACAATAAGAAATAGAAAGAGACATTCCATTTAAAATATTCATAGCCAATATAAAATATTTAGGGATCTGCCTGTGAAGACAAACCCAGGAACTATATGAACACAGCTATAAAACACTTTTCACACAAATAAAGTCAGATCTAAACAATTGGAAAAACGGGCAGCTAGGTGGTTCAGTGAATAGAGCACTGGCCCTGGAGTTAGGAAGACCTGAGTTCAAATCCAGCCTCAAACACTTGACACACTTACTAGTTGTGTGACATTGGGCAAGTCTAACCCCAATTGCCTTGCCTTCCCCCCTCCAAAAAAAAAGATTGGAAAAAGATTAATTGCTCATGGGTAGGCCCAGTCAATATAAAAAAAATTATAATCCTACCTAAATTAATCTGTTTATTCAGTGCCATATCAATCAAACTATCAAAAAATTATTTTATAGGGGTGGCTAGGTGGTGCAGTGAATAGAGCACCAGCCCTGGAGTCAGGAGGACCTGAGTTCAAATCCGGACTCAGACACTAAACACAAAAAAATAGCCGTGTGACCTTGGGCAAATCACTTAACCCCAATTGCCCTGCCTTCCCCCTCCAAAAAGCAACCAAAAAAAATTATTTCATAGAGCTAGAAAAAGGAATAACAGAATTCATCTGGAAGAATAAAAGCTCAAAGATATCAAGGGAATCAATAAAAAAATGTGAAAGAAGGTGGTCTAGCCATACCAGATCTCAAACTGTGTTATAAAGTAGTAATTATCAGAACAATCTGGTACTGGATAAGGAATAGAGTGGTAGATCAGTGGAATAGATTAGGTACAAATTACATTATAGTAAATGCCCATATTAATCTAGTATATGATAAACCCAAAGATCCAGGCTTTTGGAACAAAAACTCATTATTTGACAAAAACTACAAAACAGTATGGCAGAAACTAAGTAGAGACCAACATCTCACACCATATACTATACACCATAAAATGAGTACATAATTTACACATAAAGGGTGATATTATTAACAGATTAAAAATCTAAAAAGACTTTCGTTTCCAGATTAAGAGAATATGGAATAGTTTATCTGTCAGATTTATTGATAAGGGAAGAATTTAGGACCAAAGAAGATATAGAGAACATCAAAAAATGTAAAGTAGATCATTTCAATTATATAAAATTTAAAAGTTTTTACACAAAAAAACCAATGCAACCAAAATTATAAAGAAAGCAGAAAACTAGGGGGGCTAGGTTGGCGCAGTGAGTAGAGCACCGGCCCTGGAGTCAGAAGGACCTGAGTTTGGATCCGGCCTCAGACATTTAACACACACAAACAAAAACCTAGCTGTGTGACCTTGGGCAAGTTACTTAACCCCAATTGCCCTCCAAAAAGCAAAAAAAAAAAAAAAAAAGAAAGAAAGCAGAAAACTGGGGAAAAGATTTTTCAACAAGTATTTTTCATAAAGACCTTATTTCTCAAATATATAAACAACTGAGTCAAATTTATAGAAATACAAGTCACTCCGCAATTGATAAATGGCCAAAGGATACGAACAGGCAGTTTTCAGACAAAGAAATCAAAGCTATCTGTAAAGTCATATGAAAAAATGCTCTAAATCACTATTGATCAGAGAAAAGCAAATTAAAACAATTATAAGGGTAGCTAATGTGACAAAAAAGGAAAATGTTGAATGTTGGAGGGGATGTGAGAAAACTGAAATACTAATATACTATTGGTGGAGTTGTGAACTGATCCAACTATTCTGGAGGGCAATTTGGAACTATGCCCAAAGGGCATAACTGTGCATACCCTTTGATCTAGTAATACTACTGTTAGGTCTATATCCCAAAGACATTGTAAAAAAAGAGAAAAGGACCTATTTATACAAAAATATTTACAGCAGTTTTTTTTTGTGGTGGCTAAGAATTGGAAATCAAAAGGATGCCTATCAATTGGGAAATGACTAAACAACCTGTGGTATGTGATTGTAATGGAATGTTATTGTGCTATAAGGAATGACAAGCAAGATGATTTCAGAAAAACCTGAAAAGACTTATAGACTGAAGCATACTATTTTTCACTTTCTTTCTTTCTTTTCTTTTAAGTCTTTTTGTATAAAATGACTAATATGGAAATGTTTTACATAATTATGTATATGTATATGTATAACCTATATCTGATTGCTTACTGTCTCAGGGAAGGGAGAGTGGAGGAAGGGATGGAAGAACAGAAGTTGGAACTCAAAACTTGAAATAAAAATGTTAAAAAGTTGGGGAAAAAGGAAAAGAAAAAAGGTTAAATTTACATAACAATGTTTTTGTTTTTTAGTAAATCCAGTTGTCACAATTATGTGACCTTTTCTAGGAGTATTCAGCATCAATTTAACAGAGATGATGGCTACAAGTAACCTGGGGTTAAGATTTGTATCAAACTAAGTGTATAATACTTTACCTTCTATCAAATTTACTTAAGTAAATGTTGTATCCCTGATCAGCTACCCTTCCTCCCAAACCATGACACCCAGGAACACAGAGTACAAAGACCTAAACTCCTCCCCCCATGCATCAGAAAGATCCAGCACACCATGAAGCAAAACCTTTTACATTCATCTGCCCAGATCTTGAAAGCCAATAGCACAAAGCCCTGGTGCCATCATCATAACAAAATGCTTGTAATTTCAAATTGGCACTGAGAAATCTGAGGCTATCTGACAAGAGCTCTTCCCTACAGCTTCCCCCTTATTCTTCAAAATTGCTTAGCATCCTCCTCATCTCTATCTTCCATACCTCTATCACAGGAGAAGATATATCCCTCCGACTTCCTAAGGCTTATCCCTCTACCTGCTCCCTCGATCTCAATACTCCTCTGCTTTCTCCAAGACCTTGATCCAACAGCCATCCTCCCTCTCTCTTATGTATCTTCAATCTTTCTCACCACTAGCTCTTTCTCATTTGCCTAAAAAAATGTTTCTGTCTCCCCAATCCTAAAAAGACTTTTGTTTATTCTAATCTGTCCAGATTCTAATCCTATCTCTTTCTTCCCTTTGATTTCTAAAACTTCTTGAAAAACTTTTCTAAACCCAATCCTTCCATATCCACACCATCCATTATCTTTTCAACTTCTTACAACTCAGGAGTTGTCCCCACCACTCTACAGAAATTGCTCTCTGTAAAATGAACAATGTCTAAGTCATCATATCCAATGGGCTTTTTTTTTGTCCTCACCTCCTTTATTTGTCTATGGCTTTTAACACCATTAACTATCTTCCTCCCAAAGGATATACCCTCCCTCCTCAATATTAAAGATACCATACTCTCTTGGTTGTTCTATTTCTCTATTCATTTTTTCTTTGTGTCTTTGACTGGGCGCTCATTCTCTTCCCTCAGTGTGGGTATTCCCCCAAGGGTTTATCCTTGGCTTTCTGAACTTCTCTCATTACTCTTTCTCCCTTGTCAGTTTCATTAACTTCCAGGGTTCAATGGCTATTTCTTTGCAGATCACTCCTAAATCTGTTTTCCAATACTAAACTCCATACTCTAAACTCTAATTATCTATAGGACTTCCCCTAGATGTCCCATCAGCAACTAAAACTCAACATGTCTAAAACCAATCTCATTTTTATACCCTAAATCAGCCCAAAAGTCCTCAGTGGCTCCCCATTAACTCCTAAAGATAATTTAAACAAGGCTCTTCATAACATGGGATCACCCTACTTTTTCACTTTTATTTCATATTATCGCCTTCAATATGCTCTGTGCTTCAGTCAAACTGACCAACTCTCTGCTCCTGAAACATAATCTTTGCTCTGGCATTTTTTTTAGAGGGGGGAAGGCAGGGCAATTTGGGTTAAGTGACTTGTCCAAGGTCACACAACTAGTAAGTGTTAAGTGTCTGAGGTCATATTTGAACTCAGGTCCTCCTGACTCCAGGGCTGGTGCTCTATTCACTTGCTCAAACATTTCTATGCCTTTGTTCAAGCTATTTCCAACCTGAAATGTCCTTACTCTCTTTACCTGTTAAATCTGTCAACTCCAATGTCACCTTTTCCATGAAACCTGGCTGACTCCTCCCATTTGACAACAATTTTTTCCCTTGTACCTTAGGTAGCACAAAACTAATTAAACTATAGGTAACTAAAGTGAACCTGTCATGAATATTTGCATGACAGCAACAGGTACTGGGGTAAACTCCTTGAGGGCAGGAGCTGTATCCCATCTAAATGTTGTATCTCCTCAGTGCCTAACACAAAATTCTGCACATAGGAGATGAATAATAAATGCTTGTAATTAGATTATAAACTTCTAGAGAGCAGGAACTGTGTCATTTTCCTCCTATCTTTGTGTCTCTAGTACTACTCATCTTTATTAAATTGTTTAATTTTTGTTTAAAATCTATAAAAGCAGTACATAAGTGGTAAAAACTATATACAGAAAATGAATAGTTTTAAAACATCTCCAGGATAGGTCTCATATTCCCCATTAGGATTAAGGTGGGGGTGGAGTAGTACTTTGGCCTAGAGGTTAGAATCCATGGGCCAAATCTCAATATACTAAGGATGAATGTACTATATGGTCCCTGACTTCAAAAAGTCAACTATGTAAATACAGGATGGTGGAGCTGTGACTAGACTACAGTTCCAAGAGAAAAGATCTGAGGGTTTTACTGAATTGTAAGTTCAATAGTCAATAGAGTGATATGGCAGTCAAAAGATCTAACGCAATCTTTAAGAGAGGCAGTATCCAGAATGAGAAATAGAAAAATCCCATTGTTTTCATACACGTCACCCCCTCCTACACCATGTACACACACACACACACACACACACACACACACACACACACACACACACACAAGTCAGATCAGAACTAGATCACAGTATTCTGTTCAGTTTGGGGTGCCATATTTTAGGAAGATATTCTGGGCTGGGTCTGATTCAGGCAGGTCCCCAGTAAAATAGGGATGATACTGGAATAAATGGGCACTAGGTGGCGCAGTGGATAGAGCACTGAGCCTAGAATAAGGAAGAATCATCTTGAATTCAAATGTGACCTCAGATACCTGCTAGCTGTGGGTCCCTGGACAAGGGTTAACTGTTTGCCTCAGTTTCCTCATCTGTGAAATGATCTGGAGAAGGAAATGGCAAGTCACTCCAGAATCTTTGTCAAGAAAATCCCAAATGATGTTACAGAGTAGGACACAATTGAAAAATGACTGAGCAACAAGCCTGGAACAAAGTGAAGCATGCTTAAGTTATTCATAGTTAACAAAAGGTGATTGACTTAACCATAGCAGGTGCCAGACATTAATTAAAAAGAAATGGAAAAAGTTTTAGAATGAAGTTTATTCAATTGTTGGGAAGAGGGGTGAGCTGAAATAGGTGCTTCCCTCTGCAATCTTTGTAATGTAGAGTCCAAGCAAAGACAGAAGGAAATGAACTGGCCAGCACACAGGCTGTTTCCAGATAAGACACATAGGTAACTTGAGATATATAACGGGAAGAAACTCCTTACATTCCTCGCATTAATCTTTGGAATCCCTGGGAGATTTTTGGGGGTCAGTGTGAATTAAGCATTAAACAAAGTAACAAGTCTGGTCTCTCATCCATTCTGGGCTAGGTTCAAACAATGTAATAAAGTTTTCCCACAAAGCATATTCAACAGGATTAGGCATGGAGGCAAGTTGATTCTTCTGAATAAAGCTCCCTTGCCATCTAGATCCACAAGCCAAACCTCCAACCACTCAGAAAGCTCCTTGTGGCTACTTTGTTCTAAAGTGAGAGTGAGTGAAGTCAGCAATCTGAGGCCTTAGTGCCCTGAGGCAACTGAATCTAGCATCTCAATACCTTTTAAGGAACCTTTCCTCTCCCCTCACCCCTTCCCCAACTTAACATGCATAGGTGCTGGGATTAAGATATTGCTCTTAGAGACTTATATAAACTGATTCTGAGTGAGAGGAGCAGAACCAGGAGAACACTGTACACAATAACAAACTCATCGTGTTTGTGATGGCTAACTTTGATAGACTGGGCTCCTCTCAGCAATGCAAGGATACAGGACAACTCCAAAAGATTCAAGATGGAAAGGGCTATTCATATCCAGAGAAAGAATTACACAGTGTGAATTCAGATTGAAGCAAACTACTTGCTCTCTCTTCTTTTTTTTTTGTTTAATTTTGTTCTTTCTCATTACTCATTCCATTGGTTTTAATTCTTCTTTATAGCTTGACTAATGTTTAATGTAAAGGTATTTTTAGAAACTATATCGGATTGCATGCTGCTGGGGGGAGGAGGAAAAGAAGAAGGGGGAGAAAATTTGTTACTCAAAGCTTGTGGAACTGATTGATGTAAACTAAAAGAAAATAAATGATTTTTCAAAAAAATTAAAAAAACAAAAAGGGGTGGCTAGGTGGCACAGTGAGTAGAGCACCGGCCCTGGAGTCAGGAGGATCTGGGTTCAGATCCAGTGTCAGACACTTGACACACACACAAAAAAACTAGCCATGTGACCTTGGGCAAGTCACTCAACCCCAAGCCCTACCCTTCCCCCTCCAAAAAAAAAAAAGCAAAAAATAAATACATTTTTAAAAGATATTGCTCCTATCACAAAACATTATTGACAAACTGGACTTTGTCTAGAGGAAAATGATTAGGATGGTAAAAAGAATGGAGACTAATGTATAAGGGTTGGTTAAAAAAAGGGAGGGGGAAACAGGGTGGTTATATATAAATGAAAAAACTTGAAGGGGAACATAGAAGCAGTTTTCAAGTATTCAAAGGGATGTCATAGAAAAGTATACATCTTGTTCTGCTTAGCCCAGCATGCAGAACTAGGAGCACTGGGGTAGAAGATCCAGTGGCTTCCTACTGTTCCTATGATAAAATGCAAATTCCTGTCTGATATTTCAAGCCCTTCAAAATTTTGTCATTAGTCATTCATTAAGTGTCTACTCTGTGCCTGGCACTGTACTGGGGATACAGATATGAAAAAATAAAAAAAAAGACAGTTCCTGTCCTCAAGGAACTTACATTCTAAGTAAGGGGAAAGACAATACATAAAAAGCTGAAAAGCAGGAACAGAGAAAGTAAGGGGAAGAAGGTACATGAGTGGGATGGGGAAGAGCAGGTAGAGAAGTCTGTCAAAGAAGTCCCAAAGTGGAGCAGCCAAGATAGCCATGAGGAGATATCTGAACTGAGTAATCTCTTCTCTCAAATAGACCTTTAGAGGTCATGGCCTAAGCACTCAGATCAGAGAGGCAAAGGGTAGGAATGACATAGAGAGCCAAGGTAGATAAGAGCTTACAGTTGATTTTTCCAGGTTTGTTACCCTTTATTCCTCTTCCTGCAATCTACCATTATGGTCCAGCTGGCCTACTTGCCTTTCCTCATAAATAACATCTACCTCCTTCTCTATGCCTTTGCACAGTCTGTTCTCCCATGCCTGGAATGTACTCCCTCCCCAATGTCTAAGAATTTCTGGCTTCTCTTTGAGCCCAGCTAAGGTGCCATTTCCTAGTAAGGTCTTTCCTGATCCCTACCCTTCATCCTTCCCTCACTTGCTCAAGGCAAACCTCACTCCTCAGCAAAACTGCTTTGTGGTTGTTTGGCAATGGGTAGAGAATTGACCTTGAAGCTAGGAAGACCTGGGTTCAAGTCCCACTTCTGATGGAGGGGCAGTGTGACCCTTGACCTGTCGTCTAAACTTTCAGTGCTTCATCTAGGCAATTCGAAAACTATGACTTGAAGAAAAGATAAAGACCTGCATTATTTGGGGGAGTTTCCCCTATACTAGTAAAATCAAGGGTCCAATTCCTATATTGATATATAGCATATATATCGGTATATATGTATGTACCATATTGGAACATATCAATGTACATGTTATTTTTCTCTGATAGATTATAAATTCTTCAAGGACAGAAACTTTTTCCTTTTTGTTTGTTTGTTTGTTTGTTTGTTCATCCTCAGTACATAGCACAGTGCCTGGCAAAGAGGAGATGCTTAATAAATTCTTGTTGATTAATTGATTGAAGTTGTAGTAGGAAAGATTTCAGGAAGGAAATACTTGTTAACAACTAGAGCTGTCTGCTAGGAGAAAAAGGGAAACCCTCAAATGGGAAAAATCTTTGCATCAAATATCTCTGATAAAGGTCTAATATCCAAAATATATAGACTGCTAACAGAAATATGTTAAAATCAAGAACAGGGTAAGGAATCTGTGGCCTTCTAGGTCCTTGGGTGTGGCCTTTTGACTGACTCCAAATTTTACAGAACAAATCCTTTTATTAAGGAGATTTGTTCTGTGAAGTTTGGATTCAGTCAAAGGGTCACACTTAAGGACCTTGAGAGCCACATGTGGTTTTGAGGCTATAGGTTCCTCACCCCTGGAGAACTATTCCTCATTAAATATATGATCAAAGAATATTGAAAAAGTTCTTTAAAAAGAACTACAAACTATTAACAGACAAGAACTACAAACTGTGAACAGTCATGTGAAAGATCATTACAAATAGATAATAATCAGAGATATGAAAATCAAAACAACTACAGCGTCACTTTATATCTGGCTAATTGGAAAAAATGACAAAAGAATGGGAAGAGTTAATGCTGAGAGACTATGAAAAGACAGGCCCACTTATACACATATATTATTCACACACATAGAAACACACACACACATATATATATAAAACATATGCGTATATGTGCAAGTACAACATATACTTACATATGATGGTGAAGTTTTGAGATGATCAAACCATTTTAGAAAGCAATCTAGAATTATGCTAAGAAAGTAACTGATGTGTTCATATCCTTTGACTCAGAAACCTTGGTCCTAGGCAAATACTCCAAAGAGGTCTAAGACAGAAAGAAAAGTCCAATATATAGCAAAAGATTCTTAGTAGCATTTTTTTGTGGTAGTAAAGTCTTTTTTTTTAAGTTTTAATTTTATTTATTAATCTATTTTAATTTTCAACATTCATTTCCACAAGATTTTGAGTGTTAAATTTCCTTCCCATATCTCCCTTACCACCATCCCAAGATGGCAAGCATACTGAAAACTTCTTCCTCCAGTCTGCCCTTTCTTATATCATCCCCACCCTTCCCTTTCCCCCCTCCTCCCTTACTTTCTTGTAGGGCAAAATGGATTTCTTATATTGCCTGTATATATTATTTCCTGGTTGCATGTAAAAACATTTTTTAACATTTGTTTTTTAAAACTTTGAGTTCCAGATTCTCTCCCTTCTTTACTCCTCACCCACCCCCACTGGGAAGATAAACAATTCAATATAGGTTCTACATGTGTAGTTATTCAAAATGTTTCCATAGTACTTATATTGTGAAAGACTAACTATATTTCCCTCCATCCTATCCTGCCCCCCATTTATTCTATTTTCTCCTTTGACCCTGTCCCTTTTTAAAAGTGTTTGCTTCTGACTTCCCCCTCCCCCAATCTGCCCTCCCTTCTATCATCCTCCTCTCTTATACCCTTCCCCCCTACTTTCCTGTAGGATAAGACACCTAATTAAATGTGTATGTTACTCCTTCCTTAAGCCAAATTCAATTAGAGTAAGGTTGACTCATTTCCTTTAACCTCCCTGCTCCTCCCCTCCATTGTAACAGCTTTCTCTTGCCTCTTTTATGTGAGATAATTTACCCTATTCTATCTCTCTCTTTCTCCTTCTTCCAATAAATTCCTCTCTTACCTTTTAATTATATTTTTTAGATATCATCCCTTCATATTCAACTTACCCTATGCTCCCTATGTATACATATACACACATATATACATTTATATACATATATATGCCTATATATACATATATACACACACATATATACCTACATACACACACATATATACCTACACACACATATATATTTATACACACACACACACACATATATATATATATATATATATTAATCTTTTTCTGCTTACCCCAGGGTACAGAACTAGGAGCACTGGGGTAGAAGAGCCAGTAGCTTCCTATATATATACATACATACACACACACACACACACACACACACACACACACATTATATATATATTCCCTTCAACTATCCTAATACTGAAAAAAAGTCTCATGAGTTACAATACCATCTTTCCATGTAGATAAACTTTAATAAGTTCCTTATGATTTCTCTTTCCTATTTACCTTTTCATGCTTTTCTTGATTCTTGTATTTGAAAGTCAAATTTTCTGTTCAGCTCTGGTCTTTTCATCAAGAATGCTTGAAAATCCTCTATTTCATTGAATATCTATATTTTCCCCTGAAGTATTTTGCTCAGTTTTGCTGGTAGGTGATTCTTGGTTTTAATTCTAGCTCCTTGGATCTCCAGAATATCATAATCTAAGCCATTCTATCCCTTAATGTGGAGAAGCTGCTAGATCTTGTGTTTCCATAATACTCAAATTGTTTCTTCCTGACTGCTTATAATATTTTCTCCTTGACCTGAGAACTCTGGAATTTGGCTATAATATTCCTAGAAGTTGGGCAGCTAGGTGGCACAGTGAATAGAGCACTGGCCCTGGAGTCAGAAGGACCTGAGTTCAGATCCGGCCTCAGACACTTAAAACACAAAAACAAAAACCTAGCTGTGTAACCTTGGGCAAGTTACTTAACCCCAATTGCCCTCCAAAAACAAACAAAAATATTGCTAGAAGTTTTCTTTTGGGGATCTTTTTCAAGAGGTGATTGGTAGATTCTTTCAATTTCTATTTTACCCTCTAGTTATAGAATATCAGGGCAGTTTTCCTTTATAATTTCTTGAAAGATGATGTCTAGGTTCTTTTTTTTTTTTTATTGTGGCTTTCAGGTAGTCCAATAATTTTTAAATGATCTCTTCTGGATCTATTTTCCAGGTCAGTTGTTTTTCCAATGAGATATTTTACATTGTCTTCTATTTTTTCATTCTTTTGGCTCTGTTTTATAATTTCTTGATTTCTCATAAAGTCATTAGCTTCTATCTGCTCCATTCTAATTCTGAAGGAATTGTTTTATTCAGTGAGCTTTGGACTTCCTTTTTCATTTGCCCAATTCTGATTTTTAAGACATTCTTCTCCTCATTGCCTTTTTGGACCTCTTTTGCCATTTGAATTAGTCTATTTTTTAAGTTATTATTTTCTTCATTATTTTTGTGGGTCTCCTTTAGCAAGCTGTTGACTCCTTTTTCATGATTTTCTTGTGTCACTCTCATTTCTCTTCCCAATTTTTCCTCAACTTCTCTTACTTGATTTTCTTTTTTTTTTAATTTTTATTTTTTTTCAACAAATGCTTTATTAACTTCTGGTTTACATCATTCATTTCCACCAGTTTTTGAGTTACAATTTTTCCCCATTTTTCCCCTATTTTTCCCCTACCCACCATCCCAGAATAGCAGTCCCACAAGATATCCCCTCATCCAGTCTGCTCTCTCCCATATCTTCTCCCATATCCCCTTTGACTTTTCCATTAGAGCAAGGTGAATCTCTGTGCCCCAATGCCTGCACATCTTATCTCCCCATTACATGCAAAATAGCATTAATAATGGTATTTATATATGTTTGAAACATCTAATTTTAAGACCTCGAATTTCAGATCCATTCCCTTCCTCTCTTGTCACCCATTCCCTCTGGGAAGATAAGTAATTCAGTATGTGTTATACATGTATAGCTATGCAAAACATTACCATAGTAGATATATTGTAAAAGGCTGCTTGTAATTCCCTCCCACCCATCTTACTTGATTTTCAAAATCCTTTTTGAGCTCCTCCATGGCCTATGACCAATTCATATTTTTCTTGGAGAGTTTTGATATAGGAGTTTTGACTTTGTTGTCTTCTTCTGGTTCTATGTTTTGATCTTCTTTGTCACCAAAGAATGATTCTATAGTCTCATTTCTTTTCCTCTGTTTGCTCATTTTGCCAGTCAATTACTTGACTTTTGAGTTTTTTGCCACAGTGGAACTCTGCTTCCAGAGTGGAGAGTACTGGTTTACTGTTTCCCAAATTTCTGGGTTTTTGCACAGCTGTTGTCAGAGCTACGTCTATGCACCTGCCTCAGAACTGTGAGGAGGATTCCCTCTCCACAGCCACCACAAGCTCTGCCATGCCAGTGCTCTTCCTCACTCCAGGACTGCCACCCAAGACTTCGACCCAGATCCAAGCAAAGCAAAGCAAGAGAATCCTGCTTCAGTGACAGCAAAGAGATTCCTGTGATTGCCCTACAATCAGCTAGTTGGTCCCCCCACCATTTGTGGACCTGGAGCTCTGGAAACAGGAGCTCTACTGCTACAGCAGAAGCCTCCAATGCCCTGGGGGTAGGGGCTGGACCTGGTTCTTCTCTCACCTAGGTCCAACAGTTTCCCTACTGACCTTTTACTTTCTCTTTGGCATTTATAGTTTGGAGAAGTCTAGAAACTGCCACAGCTGCCAGTGATTCAGTCCCCTGAGATCTGCTCTGGATGGTCTGTGCCATCGGTCTGTCCTGGCATGGCCCACATGGGACTGCACTCCGCTCCCAGTCGAGTGTCATAGACTCTTCCTTTCAGCTTACCAGGCTGACTTCAGCTGGAGATGTATTTTACTCTGTCATTTTGTGGGTTCTGTAGCTCTAAAGTTTGTTTAGAGTCATTTTTTACAGGTATTGGAGGTGGTTAGGGCATGAGCTCAAGCAAGCTCCTGCTTTTACTCTGCTATCTTGGCTCCACCCCCTCCTAAAGTATATTTTCATAGTAGCAAAGTATATGTGGAAACAAAATATATTCCCAATGAATGAAAAAATGGTCAAACAAATTGTGGTATGTGAATGTAAAGGAATATCATTATGCTATAGGAAATCATAACTATCCACACAAGCGGCACCCAATAGTAGCCACAGCAGCAGCAGCTTTGGGAGCTCTCAGGCCAGAGACCATAAAGGGGTCAGACAACAGCTGGTCAGAAAGAGGGTATAGGTGACTCTTGATTGGTACTAAGTACATTTTTTTTTTTTTTTGCTTTTTGGAGGGGGGAAAGCAGGGCAATTTGGGTTAAGCAACTTGCCCAAGGTCACATGGCTAGTAAGTGTTAAGAGTCTGAGGCCAGATTTGAACTCAGGTCCTCCTGACTCCAGGGCTGGTGCTCTATTCACTGCACCACCTAGCCACCCATGCATTAAGTACATTTGATGCTGCTTGACATTGTCCCTGGTCACAGTCCCAAAGAAAAAGAAACACTAGTGCATGAGGCTGCAGGGAACCTAGGGCCCTTCCTAGATAAAGACAAGAGCTTAGACCAGGAGAGCAGTGACTATACCTCTCCCAAGATCACATTGTCTTGGAAGCACCAATTACTTACAGATCCCCAGAACTAGCTCTGAAAAGAGCATTACAAAAAAGCCTGAAGCTTGGGACAGTGCCTCCCCACTGCCAGGTAAGCAGAGCCCAACTTTAACATAAAGTTCAAAGTTACAAAATAGGCTAGGAAAATGAGTAAACAACAACAAAAATTTGACCATAAAAAACTACTATGATGTCCAGAAAAACCAAGATATAATCTCAGAATACAAAATATGATAATAGCTACAAGAAAAAAAAGCCTCAGAAAAATGCTAACTGGACCCAAAATAACAAGAATTTCTGAAAGTGATAAGAGTAATAGAGTAAAAATTGGGAAAAGAAATGAGAGTGATGAAAGAAGATTATGGATAGAAAATTTACAGCTTGGTAAGAAAGGCACAAAAAAACTTAAAGAAAATAACACCTTAAAAACCAGAATTGACTAAATGTTAAAAGAGACACAAAAATTCACTGAAGAGATTAAGCAAATTTGATCAAATAGAAAAAGATATACAAAAATTCACGGAAGAAAAGTACTCTTTACAAAGCAGAATTGGCCAAATGGAAAAATAAATACAAAATCTCACCAAAAATCATAATTCCTTAAAAATTAGAATTGGACAAGTGGAAGCTTATGTATGACTCCATGAGACATCAGGAAATAATAAAAGAAAGTCAAAAGAATGAAAAAAAAAACAGAAGTATGAAATAACTCATTGGAAAAACAACTGACCTGGAAAATAGATCAAGAAGAGAAAATTTAAGAATTATTGTAGTACTTGAAAAACATGATCAAAGAAAGAGCCTAGATATCATATTTCAAGAAATTATCAAGGAAAACTGCTCCGCTAGCTTACATCCAGATGGTAAAGTAGGAACTGAAAGAATGCACTGAACTCCCCCTGAAAGAGATCCCAAAATGAAAACTCCCAGGAATATTATAGTCAAATTCCAGAACTCCCAAGACAAATAGAAAATATTTATAATGGCTAGAAAGATGTAATCCAAATATTGGGGAGTTACAGTTAGGATCATATAAGATTTAGTGGCTTCAGGGAGGCTAGGTGGCGCAGTGAATAGAGCACTGGCCCTGGAGTCAGGAGCACCTGATAGAAGAATAGATTAGAAATCAGAATTCACCAATATGTTGTTTATAAGAGACCCACTTTAAACAGAAAGAAACAGACAGGGGCAACTAGGTGGTACAGTGAATAGAGCATGGCCCTGAAGTCAGGAGGACCTGAGTTCAAATCTGGCCTCAGACACTTGACACTTAACTAGCTGTGTGACCTTGGGCAAATCACTTAACCCCAATTACCTTGCCTTCCCCCATCCAAAAAAAAGAAATACACAGTAAAAATAAAGGCTGCAGCAGAATCTAATAATGCTTTAGCTGAAGTGAAAAAAGGCAGAGGTAGCGATTATGATCTCAGACAAAGCAAAAGCAAAAATAGACCTAATTAAAAGAGATAATCAGGGAAACAGCATTTTGTTAAAAAGTACCATAGATGATGAAGTAATATCAAAAAATTTTATAACAAATATCTCTGATAAAGGCCTCATTTCCAAATATATACTGAGTATAGAACTGAGTCAAATTTATAAAAGGAGGAGCTATTCCCCATTTGATAAATGGTCAAAGCATGTAAACAGACTGTGTTCAGAAAATGAAATCAAAGCTATCTATAGTCATATGAAAAAATGCTCTAAATTAAAACAACTCTGATGTACCACCTCACACCTGGAGGGGATGAGGGAAAAACAGATACACTACTGAATAGCTAGCTGTGGAGTAGTGAATGGGTGTAACTATTCTGGAGAACAAAGGGCTATAAAACGGTGAATACCTTTTGACACAGTAATACCACCAGTAAGTCTGTATCCCAAAAAGATCAAATAAAAAGTAAAATACATATGTGTACATGAACATTTATAGCAGCTTTTTTTGTGGTGGCAAAGAATTGGAAATTGAGGGGATGTTCATCATTTGAGGAACAGCTAAACAAGATATGGTATATGACTGTGATGGAGTACTAATGTGCTTTAAGAATTGGCAAGAGATGGGGTGGCTAGGTGGTGCAGTGAGTAGAATGCTGGCCCTGAAGTCAGAAGGACCTGAGTTCGGATCCAGCCTCAGACACTTAATACACACAAACAAAAACCTAGCCAGTGTGACCTTGGGCAAGTTACTTAACCCCAATAGCCCTCCAAAAAGCAAAAAAAAAAAAAAAAAGAATTGGCAAGGGAGGTTGTTTCAGAAAAGCATGGCAAGAATTTGTGCAAAGTAAAGGGAGAAGAACCAGGAGATCATTGTACACAATAACAGCAATGTTGCAATGATGATGAACTGGGAAAGACTGGGCCAAAGTGATCAATATAGTGATCCAAGACAATTCCAAAAGACTCATGATGAAAAAATGCTTTCTACCACCAAAGAGAGAACTGATGGAGTCTGAGTGTAAGCTGAAGTATAATTTTCTAATTTTCTTTATTTTTTAATTTTTTAAAATATGACTAATTTGGAAATGTTTTACATGATTTCACATATATAATTGATATCATATTACTTGCCCTCTTGGTGGTTGTGGGAAGGTTTGGAGGAGAGAGAGAATCTGGAACTCAAAATTTTAAAAAATAAATAATAAAATTTAAGAAATAATGACTGTGAAGATATCAGAAGTGTAAAGACTCCTATGAACTAATGCAGGGTGAGTTAAACTCAGGAAAACAATACAAAAAGTGTCCACAGCTTTGTTAATGAAAGAATCAAAAACTGAAACTGGTGTTATGTTCAAACTTGACCCTGGAGAAGAGTTGAAAAAATTAATCTTCCTCTATTCTTTTCAGAGAAAAGAGACTATAGGGGTAGAACATTACTCACACTATCAGGCTTGATTGATACGTTGCTTAGTTTTGCTATATTTATCTCTTCCCTTTCTTTTTATTCTTTGTTAACAGGGATGGTACATCAAGTGAGGATGAAAGGAGGGATATATTTGGAAATGAAAGAAACATAAAAACAAAAATACCAATAGACTTTTTTTTTAAGTTAGAACTATGCAAAGAAGAATGTACTGCCTTAGAGGTAGTGGTTCCATTTCATTTGGGGTCTTCAAGAAGAAGCTTACCAGAGGATTTATAGAGGGAATTATTTATTTATAGAGGGAATTATAGAGATTAAATTACTTACCTTGAGGTCCCTCTTCTAACTTAAGATTCCATGATTCTGAACTTAAGGCTGAAAGCCCAAATAATATCCGAAGTGGTGCTTAGGGCAGAATAGGGTTGTGGTGGGCCATTAGGCCACAGTAGTCAGAATCCTGCAGTTCTGACTGGTAACTAAACTAAGTATGAAGTCCAGGACCCAAAGAAGGAAGCACACAGCATGCTAGATGGGCCTCTGCCTCTGGTGGGCAGAAAGGAGAGACAGGTAGACTAGGAAGAAGAAGACACTGGAGTAGGAGGGAGAGGATACCTCTGTAGAAGGGATAGGACTTGAATAGGAAAGAGAGGATCATGCTAGTGGATAGTAAGAAGACACTGATGACGGGTGTGCTTAACTTTGTATCTTGCACTGTGTATTGTACATAGTAGAAGCTTAATAAATATTTGTTGAATTAAATTGGAAACTGCTGGTCGGAAAATGGAATAAGATAGTTGTTGAATGGAATTGATAGCAGGAAAGCTAGAAGGCTGATGGAGGACCAAAAAAAAAAAAAGATGAATATGAATGAGGTGCTGAGAGATTTTTAAAAAGGAATAATGAAGGCAGGGAGGGTGGCCTTAGAGGGATACTGCAAGACTCAGAGTGGGTGGCAAAGACGGCGTCAGAACTCCACCTGCCAGGTCCCAGGTAATTACCGGGGAGCACTGCAGACCCAGCCTAAATATGGAGGGTTGGAAAACGTGAGGGAAGAAAAGGAAGGACAACAAACTCAGAAAAAGAAAAAGACGCAAGAGGAGACTAAAGGTCCACTGTTCTGATAGATCCTGTCTTCTTCCTAGTCGACAAAGTCTCTGCTTTCTGACTTACCTTGTGGCTCCCTTCCATCACCACCCCAACTTTTAATTTCTGGGCCTCTCCCTACTTCCGTCCTCCAGCCCCATTGGCCCATGACTCTGGGCTCTGGCCTCTGTTTGCACCCACAGACACAAGTTGTCTGGCCAGAAAGTCTGGCCAACCCTTTTCCAAATCAGCTCCCAGACCATGAGGTAGGTAGGAATGTGATGCTTTAAGCCAGCTTCCACCTCCCATCCTGAGGCTCACAGCCATCTTAGTCCCTTCTACAAATAATCCTCAGGAGGCACAGCCAAAACTAATCCTCCAGATTGAACCCCATCACCCTGAAGAGGAGGAGATTGCAGTTTTTCTTACAGTGTGGCAGCCCCTTTTTATTCCTCTTATTTCCTTCATCTATAAAAGCATTGGATTAGATTAGGCAAAAATAAATTCCCTTCAAAATCAAAATCAAATTTTACTCCCTTCCCTTTTCCTTCTCTCCTTTTCCCTCCCCTTTAGTCTCTTCCGCCTCTCCCTTTCCTCCCCTCCTCCAAAAACAAACACTAGACATTCCACCCCCAAGATGTTGCCTTAGGGGCCCTTCCCAGAAAAACCTAGGATCTGAAGCAGAATAGACTCTTTGCACCACTCCCCCACTCCCACTCCCACTCCAGGAGGTTTTCTAATCTCTTTCAAATGTCCCTTAGTGTGATGTTTACTTGGCCTTTCCAACTGAAGGTGAAAATCAATTCCTACAATCTATCTCCCTCTAAACCCTAGGAAGATTTTTAAATTTTCTAGAATCTGCTGTCCCTGTGTCAGAGAGTACAATGAATTTCCTTCACTCCCTCCTTTCACTCCAGCTTGGATTTTTGCCTGAAACCTCTACACATTTGGACCTTCATTCCATACCTTTTTCATTCAGAGCCTTTCAGGAGAAAAGGTCCATCCTTGGTCGCACAAAAAGGCCACCCTTCCTTTTTTTCTTGCTCAAATACTCTCACCACTCATTTCCAAAGAACTCATGGAACCTTGGAGAAGTCTCTAGCTGCTGGGGGCACTCAAAAAGTTCTCCCTCCTGCAGAAAGTGGCATTTGAGTTCATTCTTGAAGGAAGCCAGAGATTCTAAAAAGCAGAGGTGAGGAGGGAAAGCATTCCAGGCATGAAAGACAACCAGTGCAAAGACATGGGGATAGGAGAAAGCATATCATACATGAGGATGAAAAAATATCAGGATCATTTAGATAATTTCTCACAATGAGGTGTGCTCCCTGGCAGGGAAGAATGAGAGGGACCAAAGGCTGTCAAACTGGTATCAATCTCCTCTGACCCAGTCTCCTTGGAGGTCTCTTTTATTTAAGGATGAGTGAAAGAAGTGAAAACTTCTCAGACTATACTCTAAAACCTAGTAAGGATTTCGTGGGAAATAGGCCAAGTTCCTCTTCACTGGAAATCACATGATTTACAAGGACATGGTAGGGAGTCACCCCTCTCCTTAGTTACACCTCACCTCAAATGTACATTGGGCAGTCACTGTTTCCTCATTCTGGTACTAGAGGTAGATTGCCCCCGCTTAGATTGTGCACCTGACTTCCAGCCAATGGAAGAGAAGGGTCAGTAGAAGGGTGGGGGAAAATTCCCCGAGTTAGGGCTTTATAACTTCACCATTTCCTTTTGTAAATTGCTTCTCCCTGACTATTTGTCAGAAGCGGGGTGGTGGTGAGGAGGGTTTGCCCTTTCTAGAGATCGTAATAAACCATTCTTTTCTGCTTCCTACCTTGAGAAGCCTCTGTGTATTATTTGGGTAAGGATCTCTGTTGCACACAGTTTTGGGGTGCACACAATGAGGACTAAAATGAGATAATAATTATAAACACTTAAGACAGTGCCTAACATATAATAGGTGTTTAATAAATGTTCATTCTCTTCAAAGGGCTCTTTACCAGAACTATAATCTTGGAATCCAAAAGAGCCTTAAGAGACAGGCACCAGTGTTTTTCTGATAATAAAGCCCCACGTTTTCATTCTGTGTTTACCTGTTCACCTATAGAGACCACTTGGCTGCAGTCAGGGCTGAACCAGTGAAGTTCAGAGACAATATAGGTACAATGGTAAGAGCACAGGAATTGGAGTCAGAAGACTTGGGTTTGAATACTAGCTTGACTATTTACAACTTGTATAACCTTTGTCAGGTTACTTAATCTTTGTGGTCTTCAGTTTCCTCATTTATATAATGGAGAGATGAACTAGCTAATGTCTAAGATCAATTTTAGCACATTTGTACCTAATGTTCTGGCTAAATTAGCCAGTTTGTTGTGTTAGAAAGGGCTTGTTCTGTGGTATGGAAAAGCAGAGATCATGTCCCAAGAGTATTCACAGGCCAGAGGAGAAAGGGAAAAGGATCACCAGTCACTCCAAGGCTCCTAGGAAGATAAGGTAAGATCAGTTTTTCTGATATTGGGTGGGGCTTGATATTGGGAAATGTTTGCCTATATTTCAAAAGGCTCTATTCTATTTAGGCCCACTCTTCCCTCTCTACATTCTTGGTGACCTCATTGGCTCCCACAGGTTTAATTATCATATTTATGATTACACACAGGTATTTATGTGTTACATGAAATATAAAAATAACCAATCTTGCACCATTAATTGCCTGTTGGACATTTCAAACTGAATGTCTCAGATCTATCTAAAACTTAATACATCCAAAACTGATCTCATGATCCTTAGTCCCCCTCCCCTCACACACTACCAATTTTTCCTGTTTCTGTGAATGGAAACATCTCCAATTGCCATGTTCATAATCTTGATATTATCCTCAAATCCTCAATCCTCATTAACCCATTTATCCAATTAGCTGCCAAATTTTGCCATTTCTACCTCCTCAATATCACATCTGAAAGATACTTCTCTCTGCTTACATAGCTACCACTTTAGTTCAGGCCCTCATCTCTCTCTCTCTCTCTCTCTCTTTTTTTTTTTTTTTTGGAGGGAGGAAGGCAAGGCAATTGGGGTTAAATGACTTGCCAAAGGTCACACCACTAGTCCTCATCTCTTGCCTAGATTATTGCAATACTCTCTTAATTGATTTCCCTGCCTCAAGTCTGTCCTTATTTCAGTTCATTCTCTACATTACTACCAAAGTGATTTACCTCATTGAACTCTAGTGGCTTCCCATTGCCCCTGGAATAAACTCCTGTAAATTATGTCACCTCCATTCTGCTCAACATCATCTTCTCCCCACTGGAATCTTGTACACTATTCCTGGAACCTCCCCCTATTTCCAGTTCACCTTCTTGTGTTGTACAGTGGCAGCTATGTATCATAGTGGATAAAGAGCTAGACCTGGATTCAGGAAGACCTGAGTTCAAATCCAGCCTGTGACACTTACTAGTTGTGTGACCCTAAACAAGTACTAAATTTTTACTTGCCTCAATTTCTTCATTTGTAGAACTGGAATAATTATAGCACCTATCTCCCAGGTTATTGTGAGGATAAAATGAGATGATATTTATAAAGCACTTTGCAATCCTTAAAGTGTTCTATAAATATTAACTACATATTATTATGAATTATTATTTTCTTAGATGTAAGTTCCCTGAGAGCAGGAACTGCATCCCAGACAAGCCTCTACTTATAGCCTATATAAGCTCTAATGAGGCTTATCCCAACCCCAATTGATGAAGTTCCCCCTCAGAATTCTGGAGGTACCTCAGAGTCTCCAGGGAGTAAAAGGGTATTAGGTTCACAGCTTAGCTCAGTTTTTATGTAGCATAATCCCTCCAAATTCCAAGACCAAATCTCCCCTTGGGTTTGAGTCCCAGGCACCCCATCTTCTCAGGGCTTCCTTGATGGCAGCAATATGTGGTCTGGAATCTGGCCTACAAGGTCAAGTCATGATCTGGGGGTTCTAGATTCTAGAATTCTAGATCTGGGGATTCCACTGCCTTTGCTTAGAACTGCACCTTTCCTGACTTCTTACACCTTACTCCACTTTATGTACTCTTTGATCTGGCGATACTGGCCTCCTATGCATTCCTGGAATAAAACACTACATCTCTTGGCTCTGGGCATTTTCTCTAGTTGTTGTCACTGTCCGAAATGCTCTCCCTCCATAAAACCAAGCATGAGCAGCTTTCCAGAGGACTGTGGTTGTGAACAGCTTTCAAGGTTCTGATTACACAGTATAGTGAACTCTATTTATTCAGTAACAAATTAAGACAAAACATTCACAGAAATCAAAGTACAGAATTCACAATGTTATAACTTAACAACTTATCACTAAATGGCTATATAGTTTTCACCAAAGTGGTCACATAGTTTTAAGCAAAAGATAACATTTATTTAGTAAGAACTCAATGGTTTAGTAAGATCTTAATTCAATCACTCTTAAGGAGGCAAGCCTCCTTAACTGACAAAAGTACAAAGGTTAAGGTTCTCTATCCCTAGGTCACATTGTCTTAATCTCTTTAATCAAAAAGTCTTCTTTCTTCTTAATTGGAGAAGTCCTTAACTCAATCATATACATGTAAAGGATAGAGTTCTCCACCCCTAGCCCACAGTAAATCATGATCTTCTCAGTTTGCATTAAGTACCCAAGGAGAGGTCTTTTCATCTTGACTCGAGGCAGGCTCTCAGCTTCCATCGTTCCTCTTCCATGATCCCAGCTCCTGCCCAAATCTATCCAACTACCACCTGGGTTCAATGGCAGACAACTCTCAGTTTCTTGACTAGCTTCTTGTGCAGCTCCTGCTCCATATTGAAGCTCACAGTGTAGAGGCCACCTCAAGTTCTTCACAGTTTCTGTTCCTGGGAAGACAAAGCTTAACAAAGCCACAATAATATTCATTAAAATTGCTGGCATCCTAATCAATTCATTTTCTGCCTGAGAAATCAACACAGACCCAACAACAAGGTCTGAGACAAAGTAACATCAAAAGAGACAAAGTACTGGCACCACAGTCCTGCTTTCTTCCTGTTCTCCTTTCTTCTCATTTCTCAGTTCTTGTTCCCGGCAGCTCTGGCTGGCTCTCAGAAGTTCTTCCACCACAAGTCCTGTTCCACTAGTCACTATTGTGCCCATCATGTAACTTAGCAGGTGGGTTGCCACTGAGCACTCTCTCCTATTTGTCATGTGACCCAAGGCAACCAAAGATCATTGTCAGTTTGTCTCTAATCTGAGAGGAGGTAGAATTGCATCTTTTCACTATGGTTTTGGTCATTACTAAATGTAAACAGTAAGAAAACCTGAAAAATGTATTAAAACTTATACCACTTAGCAATTAAAAAAATTAATATAGGGGTGGCTAGGTGGCACAGTGAGTAAGAGTGCTGGCCCCAGAGTCGGGGATGACCCAGGATTGGTTCTGGCCTCAGATACTTAACACTCACACAAAAATAACTAGCCTGTAACCTTGGGCAAGTTACTTAACCCCAATTGCTTTTAAAAAAATTAATATGGTTTCATGATAAAAATCTTAAGTAATAAGTGTAATTAATTGATATTAATTAAAATTTCCCTTTTAAAAATATGGTTTACTTGCAAAATAGTTTAATCATTAATTATACTTTTACTTATAAAGTGAGCCACTAAAACCCCATCTATGATCGAAGAAGTTTAACTTCTTTTAATTTTGGCCCTTACTTACTGCTAAATTGTTGCAGTTCTGTTCTATAGATAGCCTTTCCCAATCCCTCTTAATTTTATTGGCCCCTATGTGGCACAGTAGATAGAGTGCCTGGAGTCAGGAAGACTCTTCCTGAGTTCAAATCCAACCTCAGACACTAGCTGTGAGACCCTAAGAAAGTCATTTAACCTTTTTTGCCTTAGTTTCCTCATCTGTAAAATGAGCTGGAAAAGGAAAGGGTAAACCATTCCTGTATCTTTGCCAAGAAAATCCCTGATAGGGTCATGAAGAGTTAGATACAACTAAACTTAATTCTAGTGCCTTTCTTCTATTATTTCATTTAATCCTGTATACAGGCTATTTGTACATATTTATTTGCATGTTGTTGCCCTTTCAGGGTAGGGATTTGTTTTTTACCTCCTTTTGTATTCTCAGTGCTTAGGATAGAGTAGACACATTATTAGGTGCTTATCAACTAACTATGGGTAAATAGGACTTTCACCCTTTCTAGACACCCCTGGAAATAGAGAGTGAGATTGTTTCAGTCTGGTAGTTTTTAATGATGCAGCCTATACCAGTTATGTAGCCATCTGAAAGCATCTGTTCCCACCTACGTGGCAAAGGGAAACAGAATGTCTTCTCCCAGAAGCTGGTCCCTTTCCCTTCCCATATTAGGTGATTTGGACAAGTGCAAAGTAAATCCCTATTATACTGGACCCAGTGGGCACCTGGAACAGGCTTCCAATTGGTGGTTTTTTACTTTGCCCAATAGCTTTCAAGGACTTGTCATATTCTAAAACCTCTGATTGAGTTGAGCATCATCACTTAAACTTCTGTGAGGTGACTTAATTAATTTAGTCAACCATCCTCCCCCTTAAACTTGCTTGTTTGTATTTTCATCCACATTGCTTAGCATAGTAGATATAGCTCTATTGTGCTCTATCTATCTATTTATCTATCTGGATATCTTTTAAAGCCCTTTGCAACCTTGCCTCATGTTTCCATGCTCATTATACATTACCCCTCTCCTACACTCTGGCATCAAGATGAGCTGGTCTTTCTATTCTTCAAATTTGTGGTTGTTCAGTCGTTTCAGTCATGTCTGACTCCTCATGACCCCATTTAGGGTTTTCTTGGCAAAGATACTGGAGAGGCTTGCCATTTCCTTCTCCAGCTCATTTTACAGATGAGGAAACTGAGACAAACAGGATTAAGTGACTTGCTCAGGGTCACATAGCTAGCAAATGTCTGTGGCCAGATTTGAACTTGGGAAGATGAGTCTTCCTGACTCTAGGCCCAGCACTCGATCCACCATGCCACCTACTGCCCATATTCTTCACATAGAATACTGCATCTCTCATTTCCTTGGCTTTGCACTGGACATCTCCTTTACTTGGAATGTACTCTTTTCTCACCTCTGCAGGTGAGATTCCATCTCTTCCTTCAAATCATAGTTAGTGTACCACCTTCTATATGAGACCCTTCCTGATCCTTTCAATTGTTAGTGTCCTCCTTTTTAAACTATGGTGTATTTATTCTACATATAGACATGCATGCATGCATATATGTATATATGTACATATATACATATGTACACACACCCATATATGAATATATATATCCTTGTTTTCTCCCATTAGAATGTAAACTTCTTGCCAGTAGGGATTATTTCATTTTTTATATTTATACAGTACAATAATAGATGCTTAAAAATGCTTCTTGGTTGATTGATAGGAGACACTTCACTGTAATGTGTCTCTGTTTTTACTCATCTAAAACCTGAGGGTGTCCAAACAAGTAGGAATGTTCTTTCCTCAGAGAGAATATCCTGAAATCACTTTTACTTCCTTTTCAGAAAGATTTGGCATTACTAGCACTACTAAGGCCCCAAGGCCTCGGGTCATGGTTACATTGTGTGTTCCTGTTTTCTATGTACTTATCCAACCACAGCTGTTTTTGAGGGCAATGGGAACAGGCAAGTGGATGAGCCAGTTGTACTGGATGATCTGGAATGAGTGGCATCTTTTGATTCAGTAAGCACTTGTGTGGATAAAATACACAAAAGAGACAATATCTGCCCTCAAGGAGTTTACATTCTACTGAAGGGAATAAGATGTCCACAGAATTAATTTTTAATTATTCAATATATACAAAATAAATAGTAATTTCTGAGGGTAGGGAGGAGTTCTAAAGATTCCAAGAGATAGAGATAAGGAGGCAGTGGAGGGTTGGGAAGGGGGAGGTAGGAGCTATTGTCTAAGCTTTGCAGGTGACCAGCTTCTGAAAATGTGCTGACCTTTGAGCTCAGAGTTCCAGGAATCTCCCATGCTGAGAATACAGCCCTAAGGATTGCACAACCAGTACTCATAAGGATGTCTCTGAATAAGGACAATATATTGGACCTGACATTACACAACAGAAAGGATGACCCCAAAGCAAAAGAACTAAACCCTGTTAGAGAAGATGCCCTTACTTCAGAAGTGCGGACTTGGTGAGCAAGTACATGACTAAGTGCAAACCAGGTTATACAGATACCCATCTTGATGAAACAAATGGTTCCAGCCCTGACCACCCCACACCCAACTAGGTCATACCTAGCCTTCTGTCACATGTTGATTTCACACTCAGCAGTTGTTTATCCTGATGGTCATTCCTCCTTAGAAATAGAGGGCTGGGCCAGTTGATTTCTGAAGGTGTAATATGAACCATTTATTGGTTTTTTATGCTGTACCTGATCTGTCAGTGGCCACTGTTTCCTTTGGGTAGGAGAATCAATTGTTTTATGGCCCAGTCTGACTTGTGAGATAGGGTAAAGAAAATAACTCCAGCAGTACTAGACTGAAGTGACTGGAGGGCTTTTCTGGAATCCATTAAAGCTCCAAGTTGGGAATATCTTGTCCGCTGAGTCTCTTCTTCTTTCTCCTCCCTGCTTATTCAGAAATGACACAAGTTTGAACACTTAAGTCTTCCCTCCCAGCTCAATAACTTTGCTTGAATTATCTATCCACCACTGGATTCACCACTGTTAACCCATTTACCCTTCAACTAGGTGGTGTGGTGAATAGAGTGTTGGACTTTGAGTCAGGAAGATCTGAATTAAAATCCTTCCCCAGCCAATTCCTTAGCTCTGTGACCCTGGGCAAGTCACTTAACCTTTCAGCCTCAGTTTCCTCACCTATAAAATGGGCATAATAGTATTTGTTTCACAGGGTTGTTTTGAGGAACAAAGGAGGCAGTTAGGTAAGCTTAATGGATAGAGCACTGGGCCTGAAGTGAGGAAGACCTGAGTTCAAATGCAGCCTCAGACACTCACTAGCTGTGTGACCCTGGGCAAGTCACTTAACCGCTGCTTGTCTAATCCATTGGAGAAGAAAATGTCAAATCATATCTTTATCAAAAAAAACTTCATATGATTTAATGAAAAGTCAATTATGACTGAACAAAAGAACACTATGCAAACCTTAAAGTGCTATTTAAATACTATTATTTTTCAACTGATCTTCACATATTATGGTTTCCAGTCATTTGCACATCTTAGTTATTCTCCATTGAATGAGTTCTAGATTCTCATTTTTCTTCTTCAGATGTGATGCCCAGGACTAGATTCAATAATCCATAGGTGGCTGACTCCATATGTGGCATACATAGGAAAGTAGGTAATATTTTGGGCATTCTGCTCTGATTTCAAGTCTGCCTCTGGACAAAATGATGAAAACAATAATATCTCCGCTTCAGGAAAGACTGTCAATTGATTGTGCTAAACATAAATCCACTATCCCTGTGAGTTCCCAGACCAAAACTTTCTTCCCTGGATGCCATACCCTTTCTATATGTTGCCTTTTAATATTAGAATGTAAGCTCTTTTTGTATTTGTATTACAATAGCACAGTGTCTTAGCACTGTCTTAGCACAGTGTCTGATACAGAGTAAGGCCTTAATAAATGTTCATTCATTCATCTTTATGATCTCTCATTCTATATATGTATAGTTAGCAAGTCTTATCACCTTTGCCACAACATCTTGCATCTTTACCCCTTTTGTCAACTTGCTTAGCCACCACTGGTTCAGACCCTCATTATCTCTATTGCCTATTGAAGTAGCCTCTTAATTGGTTTCCCTGACTCATCTCTCTCCACTACAATCCAACCTCTTTATACAACTGCCAAAGAGATTTTTACCAAAGCACAGTTCTGATCATGTCACCTACTCGGTAACTCCAGGCACCCTATTATCTCTAGAATCAAATATAAATCCCTTTCTTTGACATTTAAAACCTTTTCACAACTTGGTCCAAACCTATTTTCTCAGCCTTATCACACATTACTGCCTTTGGTGTACACTATGATACAACCAAACTGGTTTACTTAGCGATCCTCCTACAGTTATCTCCTATCTCCACTGCCTTTGCACTGGCTGTTGCCCCATGCTTGGAATGCACTTTCCCCTCCCAGTAGCCTCTTAGAATACCTATTCTCCTTCAAGGGTCATACAAACGCCACCGTCTACTTAAAGCCTTTTCTGTTTTCCCTAGCCTTTCCTCCTTTCTCTATTACCTTGTATCTATTTTGTGTATACATATTTATGTACAGGTTGTGCACGTAAATATGTATATGTTGTCTCATCGGGATCAATTTTACACTCCTCGAAAACAGAGATTTTCCACTTTTGTCTTAGTAGGCTCTTTTTAAAGAATGTTCATTTATTGATTGAATGTTAGAGTGTATTTCAGTGTGCTGTAGATTGCGCCCAGGGCTGGGAATCAGACAGGCCTCCTGGTGTGAATCCTGCCTTTGCCTAAGGCTCAGTTTCCTCTTCGGTAAACTGGGGGCAGGGAGGAGGTTTCATTTATTAAATCTCAGACTTCAGAATCTGACAGCTTCTGGTTCCAGTATTTCGAGTCAGGGACAACCTACGAGAGAGGGGAATCCCCCAGGTTGAGCGGGGGGCGGTGAGAAAGGGGGGAACGGGAAGGGGTGGGGGGGTCCTCGCTCTCCTTAGACCAGCCCACAATCTGCAGTTCCAACCTGATACCCCAGAGGCACTCTCCTCGCGTGCCCCTCCCACCTCGGGGCACCGCCTCCAGGCAGCTCACTCTTCTTCGCCATCCCCCCTCCTCCTCCCGGCTTCCCCTCCCCCGCGGTCCTGGCCTCCGTCCCGCCCCTTCTAGCGCTTCGGTCAGCCAGCCAGTCTGTCAGTCAGTGAGCCTCAGGGCCGCCAGCAGCCGCAAGGTGGGGCGGGGCTGGGAGCGTGACGTCATTTCCGGTGTACACAGACTGGCCGTCGCGGGCGCGGGGGGCGAGGACGCGTCGCAGGTGAGGAGCCGAACCTTTAGGCAGGGTTGGGAGCCGGGTAGGGGTCGGGCCTTGGGTTTCTGTAGGGCAGGACATCTTTCCTTCGGTCGGTCCGTCCCTGTCCTCGAAGAGGAGAGACCCGGCGCGGCGGTATGGGCTACGCTGCGCTCGTCTCCTCCGCGGGGCCGGGCCCGCGGGGGGCGGCGGGAAAGGACGGAAGCCGGGAGGGGCTGTGCGGCCCCGGCTGTGGGCCGATCTCGGGGCTGCTGTGCGTCCCCCCACATCCCCGCCCCTCCAGAGGAACCGGGATCGGGGAGCCGAGAACTGCAGCGCGGGGCCGAGGCGGACCCGAAGCGACTGAACCTCTTGCTGACACCTGTCATTGCACTCGACGGGCGAGCGGAGGGACTCGGGTGGGGGCCCGTAGCCACAAGGAGCCCCTGGAACCTGGTGTGGAGGGTACTTTGGGAATGGGGCGGGCCTGTGGTGGGGGCAGAGGAGTTGTTAGCCCTGGTTTTGCTGAGAGCTTCTCTAAGGAAGAGAGGCAGGACTCGGCCCTCTTGTTCCAGTGCTCCCTCACAATCTCCCATCTTTTCCTTGGCTTGGTCTGTTTCCAGACGCCCTCCTGTCTATCAGGGACCAGGGCGACTGAGGGTTGTTGGGTGGCTGGTTTACCCCTTCCATGCCGGGATACTATATAAACATTGTGTATCATCAGGGCACCGGGTTAAAAATATATGTATATCTTGCTTATGTAGGGTGACTCATACCTGCTCTTACCCAAGTTTCACACCAGTTCCCTTCCTCTGTCTCTCTTTTCCCCCAGAAGAGAAGCCCTTAATCTTTCCAAAGTACTCCCTGGAACACCCGAGTCAGAGCTTTCAGAGCTGCATGTTAATTCAGTATTCCTTTACACGCTCTGGTTAAAGGGCATGTTTCCCAGGGAATCCCATGGAACTGTGCTGCCCCTGTGTTTTTGATCGGTGATTTGTAGAACTCCATGTACCCGACGGACAGAAACTTTTTTTTTCTGTTTTGTGGTTTTTCCGCCTTCCCCCCCTCCAAAAAAAAGAAAACAAAACAAAACAAAAAATTTTTTTCTACTTGAGGAGTGGCCATCTTTTAAATGGTTTCGCTGGTCAAAATAGGAATGATGCCAGTTGGGGGATGGGTGGGATTTTAAGTACCCTCCTGCTCTGTTTTTCCCTTTACTCTTCAGTATTTAGATTGTTTCCTTAAACCTACAACTTTTTTTCACTTTGCCATCTATACCTCTGAACCTATTTCACCTTACTGTTTATTCTTTTCTAGTTCACATCCTGACACTTTTCTTTTGCATAGCAAAGGGAACGTGCTTTTCCTGTTCCAGTTAGGCGTGTTCAAACGTGTCATGTGCTGGTCCATGTAGTGATTGCACTTTTCTATACTGCCCTTTTTGTGGTGGCTGAGAACACCAAAATGCACTATAGGAAGTCTGGCCTGCCAGGGTTTTAAGTGTATACTAGGATATAGTCCCTTGTCTGTGTATGAAACAGTGCCTGAATATAAATTCATTGTTTTAGTAGTGAGGAGTCTTTAAAAAAGCACTGACTGTGCAATGAATGACTTATCCTAAGAAAAGGCCAATTGAATGTAAGTCTTTCCCTGCTCCTAATACTGCCTGCTTGAAGTACTCCCTGAGTAAACTAAACATTTCTGCTTGGCATGATAAGAATTTTGTTTATACCCACTCTAGAATTTGCCAGATGCAGACTTAAAGTTCCAAAGCAGTTACTAATTCTGTGTGTGTGGGTGTGTATGTGGGATAATGCCTTTGTATTTTGTTGCTTTTATATATGTTACGATAGTTCAAGTTTTGAGTGGATGTAGTCTGTACTTCCTCTTTACAGTTTTTCTAAGAGAAGTTACTCAGAATATCCAGGGAAATCTTTAAACAAATGTTTCTTGAGGTTTTTTTTTTTAATTTGCTTAGGTAGTTTATTGATATTTTCATTGGTTGATATTATTTTCTCAGAGACTTCATGAGTCTTTCCATGTGAGATGTTCAGGTTTGCAGTAGTCACTTTTCCCTGTAGCATTTGAGATACTAATCTACCTCTATTTTTGCACACAAATACGTAGGTTAACGTTGGAGACAAAGATAGAAAAGTCTTCTCAGATTCCCTTGGCAGGCTTAGAGTTTTTCAATCTAAAATTATCTCCATATTTGTGGAAGACAGACCATGTTACAGCTATTATCCTTTTTAACTAGTTAAATGTTTAAGCTGAATAATTTCATAAGTGGTTCTTCTGATTAAGCATGATTTAAGTCAGGGTTAGTGTAGTGGAGCTTCTGAGTGTAGGAAAATAACTTTGGTTTGAATGGGGAATTGATTTGTCCTGCTGTGCCAAAGTACACTTTTTTTTTTCTGATTAAAATTGTTTTTGGTTGGCATTAGCACAGACTCTGATCTCCTTTATAAAATTTGACAACATAGACTAAATGACTTATCTAGGGGTAATGTAGCAAGTCAGTGGCAGAGCCTGGATTAGGATCCAGATTGGCTGTACTTTGCTCTTGCCATGTTACCATGCTGCTTCTGTTTGTTGATTTCAATTCAAAATCATTTATCATAATAATACATTACATTTAAGGTTCACAGGACACTTCACATACTTTTTTTTTTTAGTATATTCTCATAGCAATTTTCTAACATAAGTATTCCCTGAGTATAAAGAAGGAAAATGAAGGTCAGAGATTGTGGCTTGTCCAAGATCACATAGCAATTTTTTATGGTGAGGCAAAATGTGATAGACTTATGAGTGGTATAAACAAAATACTGCCAACACTCAGAGGAAGCAGAAATCATTTCAGCTTGGAGTGATCATGGAAGGCTTCCTACAAGAGGTGATATTTGAGCTGGGCAGTGAATGACAGGATTTCAAAAGCCAGAGATTGAGAGTTGAAGTGACAAACAGAGGGCATGGTGGTATGAGCAAAGGCATAAGAAGAGGAAAGAGGACATATCTTTAGGGAATAGTAAGTAATTTCTTTGACCTGAAGTGGAAAAATTTGAGAACCATCTGGAAAGGTAGTTTGGAGCCAAATCGTAGAGGGTCTTGAATGATAATGGAGAACCTTTGAAAGTTTTCTGAGTGACTAAAGACATGACTGCTACTGTGACCAGTTGATAGAAGAAAAAGCTGATCTTGATAGGGTGTGGAGCAGCACAGAATATTTTGTGATTATAATTATAAGTAGCACCTCAATTGGTGTCACACAAATTTTTTGGTTTCCCAGTGCATATAAAAGTTATGTATACGCTATACTGTAGTCTCTTAAAGTGTGTAATAATATGTTTTAAAAAAAAAACCCTGATGTACATACCTTAATTAAAAAATACTTCATTGCCAAAAAAAATGTTAACCATCATCTGAGCCTTCTGGGAGTGGTAATCTTTTTGCTGATGGAGGGTCTTGCCCCAATGGCTGCTTACCGATCAGGGTGGTGTTGCTAAAGGTTGGGGTGGTTGTGGCAATTTTAAAATAAGACAGTAATAAAATTTGATTTATCTATTGACTCTTCCTTTCACTTGAACACTTAAGAGCTATTGTTAATTGGCCTAATTTCTATATTGTTGTGTCTCAGGGAATAGAGAGACCTAAGGAGACACAGAATGGCCAGTCAATGACAAGTTGGTAGAACAGTCAAACACACACAATAGTTATCAGTTAAGTCTGCTATCTTATATGGGCTCCCTTTGTGGCATCTCAAAACAATTACAATAGTAACATCAAAGATCACTGATCACAGATCACCATAACAGATATAATAATAATGAAAAAGTTTGAAACATTTCAAGAATTACCAAAATGTGACATAGAATACATAGTGTGAGCACATGCTGTTGGAAAAATGGTGCGGACAGACTTGCTTTGATATATGGTTGCCACGGACCTTCAATTTATAAAAAACTCAGTATCTGTGAAGATATGTCTGTACGTTCTCTCAATGGTAAGCATGAATAAATAGTGAAAGTCTGCTTTTTTTGGTACCCAGTTTCCAAGTAATATATTTTTTTATTATTAAAGCGATTTAACGGCTCCATATTGTTAGCAACACAGGACTATTTAGATTGTAGTTTTTCTTGGTCTGAGAAATTCCTAAGTCATCAGTATATAAAATTTTTAATAGTTGTATATGTACTTTGACTGGAAATGGGGAGAACAAATATTTTTTGATCATTTGATACTGATTAATTGCAATAGTAAATAATACTTTTCATATTATAGGATAAACGTAAATTCACTTGAACGAACATTTATTAAGTTTCTCTGTGCCAAGCACTGTTCTATGCTCTGGGGATACAAATATAAAAATAAAAATAGTTACTGTAGGAACTTACATTCATTCTTGTTTATAAGCGATATGCATTATTTCCCAAACTCTGAAATTTGTTTAAATATTTAAATCTGTTGACTGAAAAACTAGAGAAAGGTTATGGAAAAGAAATGTTTGAGCCTGGGAAAACTACCTTGGGTTTCTTAAAGGATCTATTATGATTGCGCATAACTTTTTACATCTGATCTTTTAAAAAATTGAGGTGGGTAAAGTAGTACACAAGTATAATTCCTGCTATTAGGGGCACTGATGTTCTTGGAAGGCTGACAGATCACTTGAGTATAAGAGTTCCCAACTTCAGTAGGGCTAAAAGGGGGGGTAGAGATCTGACCAATTGTAATATGGTAAAAGGTGGGAGCAGCCTATGGAGAGATAAATCAGTCCAGGTTAGAAATGGAGGAGGTCAAATATATCACTTACATATTGATCTGTACTGGTATTGAACCTGTGGGTGGCTGCTGCGTCTCCACTCTAGGAAAACCCAGTCTCAAAAAAGAAAAGAAAAATTGAGTTGAAACGTGTATATTTTACAAACTTTTGGATACTTGTGGTCCTAGTAGCCTCAATCCATTTTCTACAAGTGATTTTCCTCAAATGAAGGATTTTTTTAATTAATTTTTTCTAATTGCATGTATAAATAATTTTGGGGGGAAGAGGAGGGAAGGTAAGACAATTGGGGTTAAGTGACTTATCCAAGGTCACACAGCTAGCTAGTATTTGTGTCAAGTGTCTGAGGCTGGATTTGAATTCAGGTCCTCCTGACTCCAGGACTGATGCTCTATTCACTGCACCACCTAGCTGTCCCTTAAACAATTTTTAACATTTGTTTTCTTAAATGTTGAATTCCAAATTCTCTCCTTCCCTCCCCTCTTGCCTCCTTGAAAAGGTAAGCAATTCCTCAAATGAAGTTGTGACCACATGAGTTCTGTACTCAGGAAACATCAGTGACTACCTATTGTCTCTTGAATAAAAGGGAAACTTCTCTATTTGGCAAAGTCCTTCACTGCTTGGCTACAACCTATTTTTACAGCCTCATTATATATACTCAATCAGTACTTCCCTTCCAACATTATACAGTTTAGACAAACTGTTCCTTATACATTGAACTCATCTCCAGTTTCTGACTTTGCACTGGCCAGACTCTATTTACCCTTACCTTTCTCTCATAGAGTCCCTCACTTCCTTCAAGATTCAGTTTAAGCATGAAAATTTGACATGAAATTTTTCTGCATCTTCACTTTTTCCATCCTCCTGCAAGTACTCATTCTTTCTAGCTTCCTTGAATTTATTTTATATTCTGTATATACATACATATATACCTTTTATCTTCTCTGATAGAATGTAAGTTTCTTGAGAAGAGAGGTTGTTTCATGTTTTGCCTTTGTATCCCAATCAATTAGCCTGTGTATAATAGGCACTTAATAAATGCTTGTTGACTGATTGATTACATTGCTACTTATTAAACCTCCAGGGTTTAAACTGTTTAAAGTTCCTCAGATTTTGCCATTCCTTTCCCCCAATCCCTAATTCTGTCTTTTCCTGGGGCCTAAGGGGCAGGATAAAGGAAGTGGGTAAAGGACTCTAGTGCTAAGAAACCAGGAAACTCACACAGATTCTCAAGTAGGCAAAGAATAACAAACTCTTGTACACTTCACATGTTTGATTTTTGCACATGATATTCTTTTTTTTTTTTTAAAGCAATTGGGGTTAAGTATCTTGTTCAAAGTTACTGGGCCAATCATTATTTATGTGTAGGTGCTCATTTTCTGAGGTCAGGCCTGATCCCAGGTCGTCCCAACTCCGGGGCCAGCACTCTTACTGTGTCACCTAGCCGCCCGGTGCACATGATATTCTTAACCTAAGATGTCCAAACCATCTTCAGTGTATTCTGGATTGATGTTCATATATGCTTATATATAGAAGAATAATGGTAAGAGATATTTTTGCATTTGTAAAAGACTCTACAAAAGTAAAGATGTTTGAACTCTGCAGTAACCTGTTTTGTGATAGTGGATGTGGATGGATAGCTTCAGTGGGTTTTTAATAAACATGAAATTGTTATTGTAAATCTTTTAATCTGACCCAGTTACTACTATCCTAGAAAATATTTAGTATAATATTGGGTCAAAAAATAGTATAACAATGTTAATCAGAATAGTAATTTGCAGTTTCAGATGAAATAAATGATCAAATATTCTTTCAGAGAGCTGTATTGAAATAGAAATTTTTTCCTACCAATGGACTTTGTTATGGACTGAAGTATATTTCTGGTGGATGGGTGACTTTTAGTAATGGTTTTTTTATTGGGTTGGCTGTGAGCATTGATCAAAGTGGGAAAGGTTTTTAGATTTGGGACTGGTGATGATATTATCTTGAAAAATTATCTTATGTGACTTGATAATGAAACAGATTTAAAGAAATATGTTTTAGTGAAAAGAGCATTGGAGCTGGAGTCAGGGAGACTTAGGTTCAAATTCTGCCTCTGTCATTTCTTAACTGTATAACCATGAAAAAAATTATAGCCACTCTGAGACTTAATTTTCCCATCTGTAAAATGAGGATAATTTTACTATTAGTTTCTACCTCATAAGCTGTTAAACTTTTGTAAAGTTTAAATGAGTTACAAAGCATATATATAAAGTACTATAAAAATCTTAAAGAGCTATATAATCGATCATCAGCTATGATCATTCTGTTATGTCTAGGCTGGTTTGTTATGGTCAGGTATTTTTGTTTTTTGCTTTGTAAAGACAGGGTTGAAGAAGGGACTAAAAACACTTAAAGAAACAAAAAAAAGTAGTCTGCTTGTGACCAGTACTATGTTGGAATAAAGAATTTCAAAAGTACTTAGATGTATCTGATAGGGAGATGACCTGAACTTTCTTTGCCACTTCCCCATAGAAGGACTTAAGCTAAAATATAGCTGCTATATTGGAGGAATTTAAACAAGTCTTTAAACAGGTCTTTAGAACTAAGCTTTCTTACATAGTTAGTCAAGTAGATTAATCTTTACTGTTAGTGTGCCTATGTCAATTTTTGAGTTGGTTCTAGACTTTAAAATGTTTATTTATTTAATTTGTATTAGCATGTTAATTATTACCATGGATATTTAGTGCTAGATTTCCTACTATGGACATTTTACTATTAGTTAATATTGCTCTGGAAGCAGCTAGGTGACTCAGTGGATAAAGGGCCAGGCTTAGAGTCAGGAAGACCTGAGTTAAAATATGGACTCAGACCATTAACTGTGTGTCCCTGCTCAAGTCAGGGTCACAAAGAATCAAACAGTACTAAAGGACTGAATGACAAATATTGCTCTAGAGAGGCCTTATGGTGTAAAGGATAGGGAGCTAGTTTAGAAGCTGAGAAGACTGGAGGTTCTGATTCATATTGGTTGTGTGCCAGTGGCATGTCATTAAACTCTGTGCTCTAGGCAACTCTTAGACTATAAATTGTAGAGAAGGTGTTGACTTGACTGGATAGAGGAAATTTTCCTTACCTGGGAGTACCTTGTGCTAATGAAATCATGGGTCAGTTCCTTTGCCTATCCTAATATTGTTCATTCAAATAAAGGAAGATGCAGTTTTGTGAATATTAAGTTATTTCAAGCCTCTGATTGGTTCCAAGGTAAGAAGCAGTTATTTTGTAATAGCTCATATTTATTTGAGCATTTTAAAATGAGAAAATGCTTCTTTCACTCACATTAACACTTTAAAGTGGGTAGTACAAATATTATTATACCTCTTTTACAAAGGAGGAAATTTAAGCTCAGAAAGATTACATGACTTATCATTGTCAAATGGCTAATAAATATAGGAACTAAGACTAAAATCCAGGTATTCTTACTTCAGTGTTAGTACGCTTAATACTACAATATTCAGCCTTTGCGCATTTGGTAAATGTTCCTCTTTTCTTAGATCATATATAGTTATACTTAGCTGTTACTATCTGGGAGCAAAGTGTTCTACACAAATGGTTTCCAGACAGTAGAAACTTAATCTCTTCATGTACCCAAATGCTAATCATTTTTGTCAGAAATAATTTTAAAATGTTTGCACATCTCAAACTTCTGATGCTGAGTCTCCTTTGATAGATAATAATTTTATATATGTTCATCCTTACCTAATCTATAATGTGACACATACATTCCTTCTTATCATTATGGTTTTTATTCCACATAATTCCATAAATATTCTCAAGAGAAGCTATCCAATTCATTGGAAGCCTTAATTTCTTTTAACATTTCCTAGATTAGGGCGGCTAGGTGGTACAGTGAATAGAGCACCAACCCTGGAGTCAGGAGGGCCTGAGTTCAAATCCGGCTTCAGACACTTAACACAATAAAACTTGGGCAAGTCACTTAACCCCAATTGCCCTTCAAAAAAAAGCAAAAAACAAACAAACAAACAAAAAACAACCCTAAAACCATTTCCTGGATCTATATGGTCACATGAAAAATGCTCTAAATCATTATTTGTTAGAGAAATGCATATTAAAACAATTTTGATATATCATCTCATACCTATCAGATTGGCTAAAATGATAAAAAAGGAAAATGACAAGTGTTAGAGGGGATGTGGAAAAATTGAGACACTAATATTGTTGGAACTGTGAACTTGATTCAGCCATTTTGGAGAGAAGTCTGGAATTGTGCCCGAAGAGTTATAAAACTCTGTGTACTCTTTGACATAGCAATACCACTGTCAAGTCTCTTTCCCAAGGTGATTAGGTAAAAAGGAAAAGAACCTGTATGTTCTAAAATATTTATAGTAACTCTCATCATGGTGGCAAAGAATTGGAAATTGAGTGGATGCCCAGCAGTTGGGGAATGGCTAAACAAGTTATGGTATATGATTGTGATGGAACACTACTATTCTGTAAGAAATGATGAGCTGGTTGGTTTTAAAAAACATATAAAGATTTGCATGAAATAATGAAAAATAAAGTGAGCAGAACCAAGGGAACATTGTATACAGTAACAGCAATATTGTTCAAAGAACGATTGTGAAAGACCAAGTTATTCTGAGTATTGAAAATGCTATGAAGGAAGATGCTATCCACCTCCAGAGAAAAGAGCTGATCTATAGAAGTATGTACAGTATATATGATATTTTGTGTGTGTGTGAAATGGTGGCCTTCTCTAGTGTGTGGTGGCAATGGAAGGAGATTGTTCAGAACTTAAAATGTAACAAAAAAAATAAGATGAAATTTAAAAAAGTGTGTGGATACTTAGTATAGCAGCATCATGCTATTAGCTCTCACTTGGTAACCAGCCCACTTCCTCTTCCGATAATTTTTATAGCGCATATGTGGCATGGAGTCAGCTGATGGCAAGTGGATAGAGTGCCTGGAGTCAGGAAGGCCTGAGGTCAAATCTGGCCTTGGAACCCTGGGCAAGTCACAATCTGTTTGTCTCAACAGTTTCCTCAACTGTAAAATGGGATAATAATAGCATCTCTCTTGCAGAGAATTTGTGAGGATCAAATAAGATAATACTTGTAAAAAGCTCTCAATAGTTCCTGGCACATAATAGGCACTGTATAAATGCTTATTTTCTTCCCTTTTGTGTGTAAATCATCATGTGTTGTAGCTAACTTAAACACAGTATTTCCATTGCCCTTTGAATTACCCACAATTTTGGTTCTTCTGAATTGTAATATTTTTTTTATTTATGGGCTATATAGCATCACCACCAAAGCAACTATTTAAAAAAATGTATGTCTGCATCAGGGAGCAGCTTAACATCATTGAGAATGCTGCAAAATGTCCTAAATGGCAAGACAGCAAAATACCCTTTTTTTATTCAGTTCTACACACACACACACACACACACGCACGCACGCATGCACGCGCGCGCACACACACACACACACACACACTCTTTCAGTCTTTAAAAATCAAGCAATAGGGGGGCGGCTAGGTGGCGAAGTGAATAGAGCGCCGGCCCTGGAGTCAGAAGGACCTGAGTTCGGAGCTGGCCTCCTGACACTTAATCCACACAAACAAACAAACAAACAAAAAAACCTAGCCGTGTAACCTTGGGCAAGTTACTTAACCCCAATTGCCCTAAAAGGGGTGGCTAGGTGGCACAGTGAGTAAGAGCGCCGGCCTCAGAGTTGGGATGACCTGAGATCAGATCCGGCCTCAGAAAATGAGCACCCACACATAAATAATGGCTAGCTGTGTAACCTTGAGCAAGTTACTTAACCCCAATTACTTTAAAAAAAAAATCAAGCGGTAAGTAGTGTATATTACTTGTTTTGTCTCTCTGTCAATTGTGACTGTAAGAATGTAGTTTTGGGCTAGGACTGCTTCAGGGAAGTCCCCTGGCAATTTAGATTTTATAGTGGAACAAAATCCAGTGACACTGGCCTCCTTTGCTTTTTATTGCCCAAAATACTCCATTTCCTAACTTTGTGCCTTTTCATTGGATGTCCTTCATGCCTGGAATTCTCTCCTTCCTCATCTCTGCTTCCTGACTTACCTGACTTCCTTCAAGTCCTCGCTAAAATCTTTTCTTCGTTTACTTTTTCCCAAATTTTATTTATTTTTAGTTTTCGATATTCATTTCCACAAGATTTTGAGTTCCAAATTTTCTCCCCATCCCTCCCCTATCCCCCACCCCAAGATGGCAAGCATACTGATTACTCCTTTCCCCAGTCTGCCTTCTCATATATTCCCCTCTCCATCCTTCTCCTTACTTTCTTGTAGAACAAGATGGATTTTTTTTTAAAGCAATTGGGGTTAAGTAACTTGCCCAAGGTTACACGGCTAGGTTTTTGTTTGTGTGGATTAAGTGTCTGAGGCCCGCTCAGAACTCAGGTCCTTCTGACTCCAGGGCTGGCGCTCTATTCACTGAGCCACCTAGCCGCCCCGCAAGATGGATTTCTATACCCTGTATATCTTATAAAATCCTATCTTCTAGTGGAAACATATCCTGATCTGCCTAAATATTAGTATCTCCCTTCTGTTGTTTATCTCTTAACTTCTCTTGTGTATTTTTTGTTTATACATAGGTTTTCTGCCTTTCTTTGTATCCCCAGTGCTTAGATGCTTGTTGTTCAGTTGTGTTCAACTCTTTTTGACCCAGTGGATCACACTCTCCATGGGGTTTTCTTGGAAAAGATTCTGCAGTGGTTTGCCATTTTCTTCTTTAGTAGATTAAGGCAAACAGAAGTTAATTGACTTGCCCAAAGTCATGAAGCTAGTAAGTGTCTTGAGGCCAAATTTTATCTCCGGTCTTCCTGACTCCAGGCCCAGTACGCTATCCACTGAGCTTCTAGCTGCCCAGCTTAGGTGCTTATGCATGGTTATTTACTGACTGACTGACTGACAGACTCATAGGTCATTCAACAGCTAACAAAAGATTTACTTCATATGAGGAGGAAGATATTCAAAAGAATGGACATTGAGTACGCCCTTATTTGATTCAGCTGATTTAATTTTTTTTCCTGAGTTGCCCATTATGAAAATAAAAATTGTATTTTTTCCCCTGAAGGAAAATTTCTCTCAGTCCTCATTGAGAAAGAAAGAAAAGCAAAATCCCCTGCTAAAAACACGTATAGTACAGTCAAGCAAAATAAATATCAGCATTGTCCATGTTGTCCCTCCTCACCTCCCAAAAAATCAATCTGTATTCTTATCCCCTCTCTATTAGGAGATAGATAGCCTCTTTCATCAAGAAGAGCCTTTTGTCCCCTTTCCACACTGCCCCAAAGAGGGTTCCATATGGTTGTTCTCGGTTTCCATCATAACTTTAAAGGGAAACTTTCACAATATCCAGAGCCCTAGATGTCTTGCAGATGAAGGAGGAGGATGTCCTCAAATTACTTGCTGCAGGAACACATTTGGATGGCACCAATTTGGACTTCAGATTGAATAGTGTATCTACAAAAGAAAGAGTGATGGCATCTACATCATTAATTTGAAGAAAACTACTGAAAAACTTCAGCTGGCAGCTCGTGCCATTGTTGCCATTGAAAACCCAACCGATGTTAGTGTCATCTCATCCAGGAACACCGTCCAGTGAGCTGTTCTAAAATTTGCTGCTGCCATTGGCACCACACCTATTGCTGGACATTTCACACTGGGCACCTCCACTAACTAGATTCAAGGAGCTTTTAGGGAGCCTTGCCTCTTGGTGGTCACTGCTCCTTGGGCAGATCACCAGCCTCTGACTGAAGCATTGTATGTTAACCTCCCGACCATTGCACTATGCAACACGGACTCCCCACTTCACTATGTGGACATTGCCATTCCATGTAACAGCAAGGGAGCTTACTCTGTGGGTCTAATGTGGTGGATGCTGGCCCATAAAGTCCTGCAGATGCGTGGTACCATCTCCCAGGAACACCCATGGGAGGTTATGCCTGACCTTTACTTCTACAGGAATCCAGAGAAGATTGAAAAGGAAGAGCAGGCCGCAACTGAGAAGGCAGTGATAAAGGAGGAGTTTCAGGGTGAATGGACTGTACCCACCCCAGACTTCACTACTACTCAACCAGAGGTGGCTGATTGATCAGGGGGAGCACAGGTGCCATTTGTGCCCATTCAACAGTTCCCCACCAAAGATTGGAGTACTCAGCCAGCTACTGAGGATTGGTCTGTGGCTCCTATGGCTGAGGCCACTGAGTGGTTAGGAACTACTACAGAGTGGTCTTAAAATCCAGATGCTCTAATAGTGTTGGAAAAATGCTAATGGAAAATAAACATTGGTTTCTTACCAAAAAAAGAGCCTTTTGGAATCATAATTGGTCATTGTGTTGATCAGAGAGTTCCTAATACTTTAAAAGTAGGTTATCTTTACAATTTTCTTTTTGTATAAATTTTTTCTTCTGGTTCTGCTAACTTCAGTCTGTAGCAGATTACATAGAAGTCTTCCTAAGTTTCTCTAAAACTATCTCCTTCACAATTTCTTATAGCTCAGTACTGTTCAATCATATTCACATACCATGATTTGTTCAGTCATTCCCTAGCTGATGGGCATCCCCTCAGTTTATAATTCTTTGTCACCACCAAAAGAACTACTGTAAATATTTTTATACATATGGGTCCTTTTCCTTGTTCTTTGATCTCTTTGGGTTATAGACCTATGACTCAAAAGGTGTTGCATAGTTTAATATCTTTCTGGGAATAGTTCCAAATTGCTTTCCAGAATGGTTAGACTAATTCACAGCTCCATCAACAGTGCATTAGTGTACTTATTTTCCTGTATCTCTTCCAACATTTTCCATTTTCCATTTTTGTCATTTTAATGAATCTGATAGGTGTGAAGTGGTACCTCAGTATTGCTTTATTTTGTATTTCTTTAATTATTAGTAATTTAGAACGGCTATTGATAGCTTTGATTTTTTTACTCTGAAAACTCCCTGTTCATATCCTTTAATCATTTGTCAATTGGAGAATTACTTTTATTCTTATAAAATTGAATCAATTACCTATGTATTTTACCATTATCGGAGAAATTTATTACAAAGATTTTTTTCCTATTTGCTTACTTTTCTAATTTTAGTTAAATTGGTTTTATTTGTACAAAATCTTTTTAATTTTACATAATCAGAGTTTTCCATTTCACCATCCACAACTGTCTTTTTTTTTGTCATTAACTCCTCCTTTATCCGTAGATCTGACAGGCAATTTCTTCCATGCTTCTCTAATATATTTATGATGCCACCTTTTATGTCTAAAGCTCCATTTGGAGCTTATATTGCTGTATGGTATGAGATGTTGATTTATATTTAGTCTTTGCCAGACTGCTTTCCAGTTTTCCCAGCATTTTTTGTTGACTAGTGAGTTCTTGTTCCAAGAGCTGTGACCTTTGCCTTTGTTAAACACTAGGCGACTGTGCTCATTTCCTTCTGTATGTTCTATACCTAACATGTTCGACTGTTTCACTATTCAGTTACTCTGTTTCTTAACTTCTACCAATTTTTTTTTTCCTGAAAATACTAGGTTTTATTCACACCCCAGTGGTAAACAATAACCTTAATAGGATGACTAAGTTTCTTTGTAGATCACTATGTCACATTAAAATACAAAAATCCATAAACAAGCAGACAGTTAACGAACATTAGATGTGGTCTTACTGGAAATTCTTAACTGTGTACTAGTTTCTTCTCAAACCAAATTTCAAAATGCTTTGTCTCCTAGTTAATACAAGTCACTGCATTTCTCTAACAAAGTAATGAAGGCACAGCTAGTGCAAGCAGACTTAAACCCATTCAACTACTGGGCTGAAAAAATACTTTGGTTGGTTCTTCTGAAGGATTTCTTTTTTCTAAACCAATATTGGTCTCAAATAACAGTTTGGATAATTTTCGAAGCTGCAGTCTAATAGCTACATGACAAAAGACTTCACAAGTACCAAACTATGTAGCAATGGACATGCATTAGGGAATTCACTGCATTCTACATATCCGGCAGAAATTATACTATTAAAATGCTAGGTAGAATGAACCTATAGTTTGAACTGGTTCTTAAACGTTCATTTTTTCTTTTTTTCCTTTTTTAACAAAAATTGTTTACTTGATTCTACCAAGAAAATACAAAACATAAGGCTGTAAGTAACTACTAGTTGTGTTTAGGCTAGGACAGTGCAGTAATCCTCAAGGCCACAGCATACACTGCTCACTGCTGCTTGCACTCGGCTGGGTTTGGATCTTTCTTCGGATCATATTCTGGATCATTTTCCTCATCAGCTTCTTCTTCCCCTTCCTCATCATCAGCCTCTTCACCTTCTTCATCATAATCATCATCATCATCTTCAATAGCTTCGCCTGTGAAGTATAATACTGATCTTGGGACTATACGCTCACGTAAAAAGTGACCAATTTCGAAGTCAGCTGCAAGGATAGCTTCCGCATCATCATCCAGGTCTCCACTCTCAGGAACTTCAGGAGGAGAAAAGAAATTGAAGAAAGAATCATTGGAAACTGTTTTTGTCACAGTTCGAACTGTCCCACGTCCCTTGTGCTTCTGTTTCTTCTTAATAGTTTTCAAAGTGACATTTTTCCCTTTTTTTCCAATCTACCTGACACCCTGTGCAACTCATGATTTCTGGTCCATCAAAGGAGAAGGGATCAGAATCATCTGGCTCTGACCGCATGCGATATGTCTTTGTCAATACCTCATTTGTGAAATATTCATTGGGTTCAAAGTGAAATTCTAATGTAAAACTCATAGGTTGGCCAGCATCTGAGAACTTCACTTTAATATCTTTCAAGTGCTTCAGAATAGGTTCATCATGTTCCTGAACCATATCACTGAGCAAGTCCACATTTTTAAAAACAGTCAGCCAAAATTCAGGAATTCCTTTAGGATCTTCTTTTTCTTCATCTTTTTTCTCCTCTTCAAGCTTAGCCTTCTCTTTCATTTCCTCTGAAATCTCTTCATCATCATCTGGTTTCCATTCACATTCTTCCTCTGTGGGTTCATAAACCGCATTGATGATTTCACTTCTCTTATCAAAAAGTGGCTGGTAAAGAACAGCATACTTTCTTTCAAGAGCATGAACCTCCTCATAGAACTTGGCTTCTATCTGTGCACATTTCACCTGAAGATTTTTGAGGGCGTTCACACGTCGCTTAACTACTTTTGGCAAGCTTTCAATGTATCCAGTTGATGTTCCCACTAAACCATCCAATCTTTCTTGAAGAGCTGCAAGAATCTGAGGATTCTGCATCATTTGAACAGTCAACTTACGAGCTTTGCTGTTTGCATCTTCACCAGTTTCTTCTTCCTCCACTTCTTCAACATCTTCCATATCTTGTTGGTCAGGTTCAGTTTCTTTGTTGTCAATGTCCGCCATGTTGTAAGACTTCTGAAATTAGAGATCCGCGGCTGCTGCAGGGACCAAGCGGCCGGAGCTGCGCAGGCTGTGACTCAGGGCGGCGGCAGGAGACGAGGAGGCGGAGAAGGAAGAGAAGGAGGCGGCGCCCTGAGCAGATGGCGCTAAAAAAGCCCAAATTGTTTTTTAATGATTATGACTTTGTGATATAGTTTGAGATATGGTACTATCAGGCCCCCTTCTTCCCATTTTTCTCATTAATTCTTATAAGATTCTTGACCTTTCATTCCTCCAGATGAATTATTAAATTTTTTCTAGCTCCTAATACTTTTTTTTTTTTGCTTTTTGGAGGACAATTGGGGTTAAGTGACTTGCCCAAAGTCACACGGCTAGTAAGTGTTTCAAGTGTCTGAGGCCGGATTTGAACTCAGGTCCTCCTGACTCTGGGGTGGGTGCTCTATTCACTGTACCACCTAGCTGCCCCTTACTCTTAATACTTTTTAAGGAAAAACTAGTCTAATTTGCTTGGGGACAGGATTTAGTATTTTGTTTCTATTATGGATTATCTTTAATCATTTTCTAAATCAGATAAGCCTGAGTTTGAATCTAGCCTGGGACATTTATTAGCTGTGTGATTCTGGGCAAGACCCCTCAGCCTCAGTTTCCTCATCTATAAAATAAAGATAATAATAACACCTTATAGGCTTATTGTAAAAATCAAATAAGATAATATATGCAGAATACTTGCTGCATAAGAATACTTATGCAAACCCTTAAAGTAATATATCAAGTTAGTTATTATGACTTTTAATTGACCTCATTTTCATAAGCACAACATGATATAACATTGATTTTCTTAGTAAAGTAGGAAGCAAGGACATCTGCAGGGAGAGGAGTGAAGCTTGAGGAGGATTGAAGAGGCCTGAAACAGTCTCTGAGGGTAGTAAGGTAAAAATCAACAAGGTAGCAAATGATTGGAAAAAAAATCATGGTGTATGGATATAATGGAATATTATTGTGATTTAAGAATTTACATTCACAATGAATACCCAGAAGCATGGAAAAATCTATATGAAACTGATGCAGAATAAGTAAGCAAAGCCAAAAAAGCAACATGTACAGTAACTACAGCAGTGCAGGTGGAAAGAATCAAAAGTGAATGCTGTGAAGTTATAAAAAAACAAGCAGGACTTGAAAGAAAGCTCATGTGAAGACACTCCCATTCTTGTGCTTCTGCTGAGTTTGTTATATGGGATCTTCTCTGAGAGGTGTAGAGGGCTACAGAGAAAATTATGATGATATAAAAAAAGACAGCAATAAAAACTTATTTTTTTGAAAAGAGTCAAGAAATAAAAGGTTTTTTTTTTTTGCTTTTTGTTTTGTCAAACAGTGAGGGTACAATTGAGATTACAGAAAATGATTTGTAGTATACCCAGTTGGCATAGTGCTATGACTTCTTCCATCAGTATTTAGTATTTGAGTACATATAGATAAGGCTAATCAACAGTAGAAGTGATCTAGGAGTGAAGACTGGCAGGAAAAATTCCAGCAGGACAAGAGAATCATAGATAGTGACAATATATAACAAGATTGATTACAGTGCCAAAGCTGAAAGAGGGGGGAAGTGAAACCAGAGCAGGGGTGATAGACTAAGAAAACAGGGAAGGATAAAATGACTAGAGGCTGTGGTGAGGATGAATATCAGGTTTAGGAAGAATGAGGTAGAGGGTGAAATAGTACCATGTCAATTATGATGAGAAGGGAATTTCGGAGTTCAAAATTATAGAGGTGGTAATTATGGGCAGTAATGAAATCTTAGGTATTACCATTCATATAAATGGCTATGATAGAGTGATGCTGTGGAGGTGATGAGGTTTGAAGCAGTTCAGAGTGACAGCATTTGAGGGAACATATATATATATACATAAACACGCACATATATAGTTTTCAAATATGAGGTCAGAGGTGAATAGAGTATTACACTTGGAACCTGGAAGACATAAGTTTAAATCCTACCTCACAAATTTATAGGTATGTGACAACAGACAAATCACTTAATCCTTCTCAACCTTACTCTCCTCTTTGGCAAAATACATAAAGTGCTTTGTAAACCTTATAGTACCCTTTAAATGTCATGTGTTACTATTATATAGGGGATATTTGTTATGCTGACAAAAGGCTTTATACACTTAGTGATTATGTGTTATCCAAAGTGTCTAGCAAATGATTTTGAAAGTTTGAAGTTGAACAAGGCAGAAAATTATGAGTGATGCTGAATTGCTTCTTCAAATTATTTTGAAACAGAAAAATTGGTCTTTACACTCCCCAAATAATTTGTAAATTTGAAAGATATATAGCTTTCAGGCCACTGGGTAATTTAATGGGAAAGCTGCCAATTTTTCAGATGGATACATTTGTACTCAATTTTAATAGTGGGGATCTTTAAAGATATAAAACCTTTCCATTTTTGTTAGTTTCAAAATTAAAAGAAAATATGTTGGAGTAAGTTGAGTTGACCCTTTAGTGCATTAGTCAGTTTGTTTTTAGAAGAATTTTTCCTTGGTAAATCATTTTCTGTATTCTCTTTGCTTTGTTTAACATGTACATTTAAAAGTACTTTCTTCTCTCTTAGATAAAATGCCGTATCATAAGGTTACCACCATTCTTCTGGTTACTCCAATTCCCCCCCTCGGAATCATTTTCTGTTCTTTATTCTTCTGGATTCCCGTTATCTTGTCTATTTTGCTATTAAGTCTTTTCAGTTGTCCCTCTACAGCACTTTTCACATCAGTTCCCTTCTCTCTAGTCATCTGGTCTTCACCTTCATTTGGGCCCTACTCTCCTCTAGCCTGGACTTTTCTTTTGAAAAACATTTTTTAATATCTTTTGTCTTTTTAACTCACTTATCTTTCCCAATATATAGCACTTTCTCAGATAGCCATCCTTTTTTTTTTTTAAGATTTTATGAACAAGTTTATTTCTTTTTTTTCCACATTAGTCATGTTACGTAGAAGAATTATGACAAATGGGAAAAACCATGAGAAAGAAAAAAAAAGAAAATAGTCTGCTTCATTCTGCATTCTAACTCCATACTTCTTTCTCTGGATGTAACTAGCATTTTCTATCATGCGCCCTTTGAAATTTTTAGGTCCTTGAATTGCTGAGAAGGGCTAAGTTTATCAAAATCTGTCCTCCCACACTATGGCTGTTACTGTGTACAATGTTCTCCTGGTTATCTTCTCCTCATTCAGCATCGGTTCATATAAGTCTTTCCAGGTTTCTCTGAAGTCTGCCTGTTAGTCATTTCTTATAGCTCAATAGTATTCCATTATATTCATATACCACAACTTGTTGAACCATTCCCCAGTTGATGGTCATTTCTTCAGTTTCCAGTTCTTGGCCACAACAAAAAGAGCTGCTACAAATATTTTAGTACCTGTGGGTCCTTTTCCCATTTTTATGGTCTCTTTGGGATACAGCCCTAGGAGTGGGTCAAAGGGTATACACATTTTTATAACCCTTTGGGCATAGTTCCAAATTATTCTCCAGAAGAGCTGGATCAGTTCACAGCTCCACCAACAATAAATTAATGTTCCAACATTCCTATACTCTCCAACATTTAACATTTTCCTGTTTTGCTATGTTAGCTAATCTGAGAGGTATGATGTGGTACCTCAGAGTTGTTTTAATTTGCATCTCTCTTATCAGTAGTAATTTAGAGCATTTTTTCATATGGCTGTAGATAGCTTTAATTTCTTCCTCTGAAAACTACCTGTTCATATTCTTTGACCATTTGTTAATTTGGGAATGACTTGTATTCTTGTAAATTTGACTCAGTTCTCTATATATTTAATTTTATTTAATTTTTTTTGTTTAGCATTTTCCAATGAATAAGCATCCACTTTATTTCCAATTCTTTGTTACAACAAAAAATGTTATGGTTAGTGTACATAGGATCTTTTTGCCTTTTACTTTCTTTTTTTAAATTTTATGTTCATTTTTAATTTACATCATTCATTTACACAAGATTTTGAGTTACAAATTTTCTCCCCATTTTTCCCCTACTAACCACCCCAAAACAGCCATCCCACTTAATATCCCCTCCTCCAATCTTCTCTCTCCTATATCTTCCCCCACCTCCCCCCCTCCAACTTTCCAGTAGGACAAGGTGGATCTATATGCCCCAGTGCCTGTATATTTTATTTCCCAGTTGCATGTAAAATAATAATATTATATATATATTTTAAACATTTGATTTTAAAACTTTGAATTCCAGATTCTTTCCCTTCCTCCCTTGTCACCTAGCCTTACTGGGAAGATAAGCAATTCAATATAGGTTGTACATGTGTAGCTATGCAAAACATTTCCATAGTGGATATATTGTGAAAGACTGACTAGATTTCCCTCCATCCTATCCCACCCCCAACTTGTTCTATTCTCTATTTTGATCCTGTCCCTTTTCAAAAATGTGTGCTTCCAACTCCCCCCCACCAGCCTGCCCTCCTTTCCATCATCCCCCTTCTCATCTCCTTCCCCCCTACTCTCCTGTAGGGTGAGATACCCTATTTAGTGTGTATATCATTCGCTCCCTAAGCTAAATTCAATGAGAGTAAGGTTGGCTCATTCCCTTTTGCCTTCCAGTTCTTCCCCTCCATTGTAACAAGTTTTCCCTTGCCTCTTCTATATGAGATAATTTACTCCATTCTGTCTCTTCCCATCTCCTCTCATTATATTCCTCTCTCACCTCTCAATTTCATCTTTTAAGTATCATCACTTCCTATTCAATTGGTCTTGTGCCCTCTGTCTATGTATACCTGTACACATATATACACACACTCACATATGTATTCATACGCCCATATACCCTCCTATATAGACATATGTATGTATGTATACATATATATACATATATATATACACACATTTCTATTCCCTTCAACTATATTCATACTGAGAAAAGTTTCATAAGTTAAAATTGTCATTTTTTCCATGTAGGAATGCAAATAGTTCAACTTTGATAAGTTCCTTATGATTTCTTTTCCTTGTTTACTTTCTTATGCTTCTCTTGCTTCTTGTATCTGTGAATGTCAGATTTTCTATTCAGCTTTGGTTTTTTCATCATGAATGCTTGAAAGTCCTCTATTCCATTGAATGGCTATATTTCCCCCTGAAACATGATACTCAGTTTTGCTGGGTAGGTGATTACATGATTACATGAATTGGAGGAGGTGAAAGCAGGAGCCATGGAACTCCTGTTTCTACTCTGCCATCTTGGCTCTGCACCCTCTCTATATATTTTAGAAATGAAGCCTTTTTCAGAGACACTGGTTGTAAAAATTCTTTCCCAGTTTCCTCCTCCCCTCCTAATCTTGGTTTCATTGGCTTTGTTTGTGCAAAACTTTTCAATTTAATGTAATCAAAATTATCCATTTTGCATTTCATAATGTTCTCTGTCTCTTGTTTGGTCATAAATTCCTCTATTCTTCAGAGATCTGACAGATAAACTATTCCTTGCTCCCCTTATTTGTTTATAGTATCAGTCTTTATACCTAGATCATACACTCATTTGGACTTTATTCTGGGATATGGTGTCAGACGTTGTTCTGTGCCCAGTTTCTGCCATGCTATTTTTTTAGTTTTCCCAGCAGTTTTTGTCAGACAGTGAGTTCTTATCCCAGAAGCTGGGGTCTTTGGGTTTATCAAACAATAGATTGCTGCAGTCGTTGACTACTGTGTGTACCAAACCTATTCCACTGCTCTACCTTTCTGTTTCTTAGCCTGTACCAAGTGGTTTTAATGATTGCTGCTTTATGGTACAATTTAAGATCTGGTATGGCTAGGGCCCCTTCCCTAGCATTTCTTTTCATTAATTCCCTTGATACTCTGGACCTTTTGTTTTTCCAGATGAATTTTGATATTACTTTTTCTAGCTCTGAAAAATAATTTTTTGGTAGTTTGATTGGTATGACACTGAATAAGTAAATTAATTTATGTAGAATTGTCATATTTATTATGTTAGCTTGGCCTACCCACAAGCAACTGATGCTTTTCCAGTTATTTAGATCTGACTTTATTTGTGTGAGAAGTGTTTTGTAACTGTTTCCATATAGTCCTTGGGTTTGTTTTGGCAGGTAGACTCCCAAATATTTTATATTGTCTATAGTAACTTCAAATGGGATTTCTCTTTCTCTCTCTTGCTGTTGGGGTAGCCATCCTTTATAACAAATAATAAAAAGGAGAAAAAAACAGTTCATGAAAACTAAACAATATATTGAACAAGTCTGTACCTCTGTTCTACCCCTCCCCTGACCTCAGCAAAGAATTGGGGATGGGATAATGCCTCCTCCTCACTCTTCTTTGGAACCAAGATTGGTCCTAGCTTTCAGTTTCAGCGGTTTGTTCAGTTTGCATCATTGCAGTCATTTTTCTGGTTTTGTCTCCTCTTTTCATCAGTTCATATAAGTCTTTCCAAACTTCTCTGTATTCGTTATGTTTATTGTTTCTTAGAAGTATGGTAATGTTCCGTTACATTCATATACCATAACTTCTTTGGCCGTTTCTCAATTGATAGCCATCTACTTTGTTTCCAGTTCTTTGTTACTATAAAAAGTGTTGCTGTGAATATTTTTATTTATATGGGGTCTTTCTTTTTGTCAGTGATCTCCTTCCAGTATTGACTTGGGGCAGGGGAGGGGTTGGGGGGAGAGGAGTATCTGGGTCAAAGGGTATTGAACATTCTAGTCACTTTGCATAATTCCAAATTATGTTTCAGAATTTGCCTGGGCTCTATTGCAACAGCTTCCTAATTGCACTACCACCTTCTATCCTCTTCCGTCTCCATCCACCTTTCATATACAATTGCTAAAATAATCTTCCTAAAGCACAAGACTGACAATATTACTCCGTTGCTCAAGAAGGTTCACTGCCTCCTTATTTGGTCTTTAGGATAAAATACTAACTCTTCTTGGCATTTAAATTCCTTTGTAGTCTGGCTTCAACTGATCTTTACTGATTTTATGTACGTTCTTCCCCCTCACTCAGCTTTCCAGCCAAATTGATCAACTTGTTTTCTGAACTGGGCACTTCATCTCTGGTTTTTGGATCTTTCCTGGAATGTATTTTCTCCCTACCTCCATACTTTTACCTCATCAATCATGTACTGTCTCTTACTGGAAGCCTTTTCGATATTTTATAGTTGATAGAGCTCTCCATTCACTTAAAATTATTATATGTGTATGTATTTGTTGACTTGTTGGATCCCTCTAATAAAATGTAAACTTCCTGAAAGCAGGGATACAAAATGAAAAGCAGTACTTGTTAATGTAAAACTGTAGAGGTGATTACAGGATGTCCTAAAAGTCTTGATACAATTTTAAGCCTTATTAAGCTTTTCAAGGCTTAAAAACTACACCAAGACTTTTGGGACACCCTGTACAATAATCACCTCTACAATTTTTGTAGATGTGTTTTTGGTAAATCTACAAAGGAAATGGTGATTTCAGTTTAGCCAGATAATGTATATTCTTGATCACAGAACCAACTAAACTAATGCATACATTCAAACCATCTGTGGGTTAGGTATGCTAACTAGTCACATGAATCCTTCCTCTGCTCCCTGCCTTCCTCTTCTCTTGTTTGTTTTTACAGCAAAGGGTCTCTGCACAAGTACTAGAGATAGATGTCACATTTAGAATGTCCCAAAAGTCTTGGTGCAGTTTTAAGCCTTATAAGCTTTAAAAAACTCCGAAAACTTCTGGTTTAAGCAGCTTTTTAATAGCTTAGAAAAGGCAATTGAGCCTCAACATTTTTTTCATGTGACTAGTTAGCATATTTGGCCCAGAGATGTTTTGAAAGTATGCATTAGTTTAGTTGGTTTTGTGGTCAAAAAGAATTTTTATCTGGTTAAGTCGAAATCACCATTTCCTTTGTGGATATACCAGATGTAAAATCTGTCCTAAGCCACTAATGATAGGTGCTTTGTTTTTCTAGAGGAATGTCACATTTATGTGGTGGCAGGTTGAAATAGAAAAGTAAATATATCATCACTATAAAGATTTGGTGAGTTATTTAGGGTAGAGGCAGCATATGTTTCCTTAGAATATGAACAAAATTAACTTGTTCAGATTGGTTTTTTTTTAGTCTTCAACTTAACTGCAAGAGATGCTATTGTTAATCAAAATATTTATCTACATTTTTGTCCCGCCCCCACCCATTTTTCCACTACTGGCAAAACAACAAAATTGATATTGTATTTTTACTGCATTTTGGTTCATTGTTACATGAGACTGATTTAAGGTGTTTCAATCAGTAGAATTCAAATCCTTAAAAAAAAGACCTAGAAAAATGTCAATGGCTTTTGCTGCTTGTTCTTAAATAACTTTGTTTATTATTATTATTGCATTCCTAGGTGTATTGACTGGCTGTTTTTTCTAGAACTTGAAAAAATAAATTTAATTTAATCTTCATTAACTTGTTTTCTTTATGTGGCTTTTGAACAGCTTAATGTAGCTTAACCATGCATTCATTCTTTGTCTGGGTCCTACAATCAGCACACTTCCTGAAGCCATTCTTACATAATAGAGCAGTGGAAAATTTTATTAGAACTTTTCTTTGGTGATAATCTACACAGGAGCAACAACGCTTATCTACTTTTCTTTTCTGCTTACACATGTGACTTCCTTCTCCATTGTCTTCTCTCTCTGCCCTAGCCTTTCCTTTTTGATCTTTTAAAGATACACTGCTTAGTGATTTGTATTATGGAGGCTGGGAAATGGTTATTTTTGTTGCCATAGAGCCAACTTCCTCTTCTACTTCCTTTTCTTGCATGGCAACTGCAGGAAAATGTGAAGCTGTCTGGCTACATTGTGAAGGAGCCTGCAAAGGGGAGCAGCACACAGCTATGCCTGTTTATGAAGGTGGGAAGGGTTCTTCTAAATGCACGTTTTTTTTTACTACATTCCTAAAGCCTAGACGTATAGGGAGCAGAAGAACAGGATTGATTACTTGTGATGGCGATAGCATGTTTTCAGCCTATCAGTAAGTAAGAAAAATTTATCAAGCACCTATGATTTTATAAGATATCTCTCTAGAGAGATAAATAGCATGGCATAATGGAATAAATACACTGGACTTGGAATCAAGAGAAAACTAATTTTGGATCTTGGTTGATGTCCTTACTATTTCTGTGAGGTTGAGCAGGTTACTTAATTTCTGTGAGCCTTAGTTTCCTCATTCTAAAATGGGTATGATAGTATTTGCAATACCTGGTTCACAGGGTTATTAGGAAAGCATAAGAGGCTCATCAAATCAGAGATCTAGAGTTGAAAGGGGCCTAAGAGGTCATTTAATATAAGCCCCTCATTTTGCAGTGGATGAAACTGAGGCCTAGTGAAAGTTAAATAATTACTTATCTTAATACAGGTAATAAACATCAGAGGCAGTATTTGAACTTTGGTCCTCTGACTCTAAAACCAATTTTCTTTCCACTATACCATGCTGGCTCCCACTTTACAAACTTTAAAGCACTCTAAATGTAAATTATTACTAGAAACTGAGGAGATACAGAGATTAATAAGACATCTCTCTGCTCTAAAGGAGTTTAGGTTGTAGTTGGGGAGATAAGTTACGTATCCTCACATGAAAATTAACTATAGAAGACAATAAAGGATGACCTAGAAGATTGGGAGAGTAAAGGGGGTGGGTATACTTAAGAATATTGCCCTGATTGAAAACTTTGTTGTCTTATTAAGAAAAACTTGTTTTTAATTAATTAAGTTTTTGATTAAGGATTTAATTTTCTCTCTCCAGCTCCCCTCTCATTCTGCTGGAAAGAAAAAAAAAATATTTTGAACAGGTATAGTTAAATTAAAACAAACTCCCTCATTGGCCATGTCCCAAACATATGTATCTCATTCTGTACCTAGAGTGTGTTGCCTTTCTGTCAGGAGTTGGGTAGCATGCTTAATTATCAGTTTTCAAGAATCATAGTTGACCATTGCATTGATTAGAGTTCTTAAGTCTTTCAAAGTTGTTTTTTCAAAGTTTGTAGTTTTGTTATTGTATCAGTTCTTCCCCTTATTACTGAAACTACACCTTTCATAATTCCTTATGGAACAGTTGTATTTTATTATACTAATATAATGTAATTTGTTTAGCCATTCTCCATTTGATGGACTCCTCCTTAATTTCCAGTTACTTTTATAAAAAGAGCTACTATTAATATTTTTGTTCATATAGGTCTTTTTTTATCTATTTTGTGTATAGAATTGGCATAATTGGTCAAAGGGGGTACACAGTTTAGTAACTTTTGGGCCATAGGTCTAAATTGCTTTCCAGAATGGCTATACCCATTCAGGAAAACTGGCTTATTAATGTGAGAGAAATACTCTTGAACCAGCATCTGGGTTTCCTCATTTTAAGGTTCTGATTTCTGCCCTATATAGAATTCAGTACTTTTAGATCTGATTTTAATATTCTGGTACTGCAAAACTACTAGGAGGAGTCAGAGGACCATGTTGACAGGATATACTATACATTTCTGTTATTTAATATCATTCCTTTTATTCTTCCTTCTGACTCTTTATCTGATTAGTCTCTGTTCTAAATCTTTCCTCAAGTCACCTAAACTACCTCAACCTTCCTCAGTAGAGGATCTCACTTCATACTTCACCAAGAAAATTGAGATACTTTGTTATGTGTTCTCTCCTCTTCCTAGATCCATAGTCAAATTCCCCTCAATATCATTTCCCATTTTCTACTCTTGTTCCAGTATTGAGCAAAAGGGGCCCATTTTCTCTCCAAAGCCAGTCTTTCTACTTGTGCCCTTGATTTCATCCCCTGCTATCTCCTCAGGGAGCCTGTACCTTTCATCATCTCTTCTTTACCTCTAATCTTCAATCTTTCTTTATTCATTGACTTCTTACAAACATGTCCATATCTACCTATCCTTAAAAAAAAAAGCAACACCTTCACTTGTCCCTACTGTTATTTCAAGCTGTTACTAGTCCTGTATCTCTCTTCTCTTTCCCAACCAAGAGATAAGAGAGAGAGTGAATAGAATTGGATTGTATTGGTAGAAGGAGTTCTCAGATAAGAAAGTTCCCTCCTGTCCATGATGCTCAGCACCTTCATTGTAGCTTACAGTTTTTAAGAGAAGCTCAGAGCCCTGGGAGGTTAAGTGACTTATCCAGTGAGACACAGTATGTGTCAGAAGAAGGCCTAGAACCCAGACTTTCCTGAATTCAAGGCCAACCTTTTTACATGATAGTGTTTTTTGACCAAGCTCCTAAAAAAAAATTGCTTACACTTGCCTCTTTTTTTTTTAAGCCTCCCATGTCTTAGCTCTGTATAATGTGACTTCTGATCTTCTCATTTGACTGATAGGGCTCTCTCCAAGATTATGGACAGTATCAGATTTGCTAAATCAGAGGATCTTCTCTTTGTTCTCATACCTTTTTTAAAGCCTCTCTATGGCATTTGATTATTGACCAACCCTTATTTTTTTGGTGTTTTTTTTTCTTTTTTTATCTTTATTAATTTGTTTGTTTACTTTTAGTTTACAAGATTTAGTTCCACAATCCCTTGAGTTTCAAATTTTCTCCCTCTCCTTTCCCCCAACCTCCATGGTGGCATGCAATGGAAGTATAGTATCTGAAAATACTTTCACATTAGGCATTAGTCAGGGTTGTAGAGAAGGATTGTAACTGATGGAATGAACAATAGGGAAAAGGAAACAAAACCAAATAAGAAAAGAAAGAGAATAGGTAGTTTGCTTCACTCTGCATTCAAATTCTGTTCTTTCTAGTTCTTTCTCTGAATGTAGACATCTCCTTTCATCATAAGTCTATTGGAGTTGTCTTATAACCTTGCATTGCTGAGAAGAGTCCAGTCTATCAAAGTTGGTCATCACACATATGTTGTGTCTGTAATTGTGTACAAATTTCTTCTGGTTTTGCTCTTCTCACTCCGCATCAGTTTGTATAAGTCTTTCCATGTAAATATGAAGTCCGTCTGCTCCTCATTTCTTATAGCACAATAGTATTCCATTACATTCATATACCACAACTTGTTTAGCCATTCCCCAATTGATAGGCATCCCCTTAATTTCCAATTCTTTGCCACCACATAAAGAGCTGCTATAAATAGTTTTGTACATAAGGGTCTTCCTCCCACTTATATGATCTCTTTGGGATATGATCCTAGAAGTGGGATTACTAGGTCAAAGGGTATGTAATTATTTATAGCCCTTTGGGCATAGTTCCAGATTGCTCTCCAGAATGGTTGAATCAGTTCATAACTCCAACAGTGCATTAGTGTTCCAATTTTCCCATATCCTCTACAGCATTTGTCATTTTCCTGTTTTGTCATCTTAAGCCAATCTGACTGGTAAGATGTGGTACCTCAGAGTTGTTTTGATTTGCGTTTCTCTGATCAATAGTGATTTAGAGCATTTTTTCATATGTTCATAGATATCTTTAATTTCTACCTCTGAAAATTGCCTATTCATATCCTTTGACCATTTATCATTTGGGGAATGACTTGTATTCTTTTTTTTTTTTTTAAAGCAATTGGGGTTAAGTAACTTGCTCAAGATTACACGGCTAGTCATTATTTATGTGTGGGTGCTCATTTTCTGAGGCTGGATTTGATCTCGGGTCATCCCAACTCCGAGGCTGGCGCTCTTATTCACTGCCCGCCCCTTTAGGGCAATTGGGGTTAAATAACTTGCCCAAGGTTACACGGCTAGGTTTTTGTTTGTGTGGATTAAGTGTCTGAGGCTGCTCTGAACTCAGGTCCTTCTGACTCCAGGGCCAGCGCTCTATTCATTGCACCACCTAGCCGCCCCTATGACTTGTATTCTTATAGATTTGACTCACTTCTCTGTAAATTTTAGAAATGAGACCTTTATCAGAGACATTGGTTGTAAAAATTCTTTCCCAGTTTCCCATTTCCCTCTTAATCTTGGTTACATTGATTTTGTGCAGAAACTTTTCAATTTAATGTAATCAAGATTGGCCATTTTGCATTTTATAATGCTCTCTAACTCTTGTTTGTTGATCAACCCTTCTTTCCCATCGCTCCTCTACCATTTGACATTGATTTTGTAACTTGTATGTTAGTATCTGAGATTAATTTCTTTCATCTTAAAAATGAGGTGACAACTAAGGTAATTTCTAATTGTGAAATTTGGATTCTATATTCATATATGATCATAGTCTGTTGTTATGATTCCAAGCAGTTACAGTTTTGTTTTATATGCCGTATATGACTTATATAATACTCTCAATCAGATTTAGTTTTATTATATTTTGACTGCACTTATGTGTATAGAGGGGGAGGCAATTATAATAATCCTTTTCAGTGTCACCAGAGTCCAGACTTGGCTTTGCCACTAAGTGGAATCTTAGTGAAAGTGATTGGAATAGATACCTACATAATGTTCTTTGTACCTGAGTTACATTTGGATTCATTATTTGTAGGCTTTCTTCTGGCATGTTCCCTACTTTAATTCTTGTTGATGCATTGATGTTATACTTAATAACTTCTGGGTTGGAATTTTATACAGTTGCATAATTTTACATTTGGAAGGGACCTTTGGGCCTGTGGTCCAACCCACACTAAAACTAGTGATTTTGCAAATGAGTTTATTTAATACTGTTGCTTTAATTAAGTCATTATTGTTTTTCTCTACTTCCTTAATTGTTACCTGGTTATTTTTTCTTGAATACAGCTTTACTCTTTTATTTTAAATCTTACTACTGGGGATATAACTTGACATAGTGAAAAGATTATTGAATTTGGAACCGGAGGACCTGGTGTCAAATATAAATCTTTGTGTCTTTGCAAAAGTCACTTAAACTTATTCAGCCTCAGTTTCTTTTTTTTTTTTTAAAGCAATTGGGGTTAAGTAACTTGCTCAAGGTTACACGGCTAGTCATTATTTATGTGTGGGTGCTCATTTTCTGAGGCCGGATTTGATCTCGGGTCATCCCAACTCCGAGGCCGGTGCTCTTACTCACTGCACCACCTAGCCGCCCCAGCCTCAGTTTATTTATTCAGTGACAGGGTAGGAAAAGATGATCTTTGAGATCCTTTACAGCTCTAAATTGATGATTCTATGAACCTATTGATGATAGTGTGTAATGGAGGAAAAAAAAATTCATTCCTATCAGACACTCAGTCAGTTAAAAAGTTAAGTACTGGGGCAAGTAGGTTGCCCAGTGAATAGAGCATTGGCTCTGGAGTCAGGAGGACCTGAGTTCAAATCCAGCCTCAGACACTTAACACACTTATTAACTGTGTGACCTTAACCTCAGTTGCCTTGCCTTTCCCTCTCTGTTCACTGTGCCACCTAGCCACCCCATTTCATTGATACTTTTGAAACGTCATGAGAAAGTGAAGATCTCCTGAGGTGAACTTTTAGGAGGGTATAAACATGTATAGGATGGGCGAGCATGAATAAGTTGTGATTTACATGTTGATGGAAATTCTTGAAACAATGATTACAGATCAGTTTGAATACATACAAAAGAATGTTTTGAAAATGGGATGTACATATTTCAGTACTCCAATTGCTAACATTTTATATAGAATTTTAAGTTTACAAAGTACTTTAAATATATCTTATATTCCTCACAACAACGCTGGGAGGTGTGGATGCTATTATTATCCCCATTTTACAGTTGAGGAAATTGAAGCAAACAAAGGTTAAGTGATTTGGCCAGGGTCACACAAGTAGTATATGAAACTGGATTTGAACTCAGGTCTTAACTGATTCCATTGTGTCTCTGGACAGCTGAAAAAATATTTTAAAACATCAAGTAAAAAAATTTTTTTGTCTGGATCTGTGATTTCTTCAGGGTAGGAAACTTCTGATGAAGAAATTCCCTCTACCAGTACAGGTAACAGCTGCTTTTCAACTTAAAAATTTTAGAGAATTGCCTAAATTAGTGCCAGAATTTTATTCTGCATACAATACTTTATTTAAATCCTTCATGGCTTTGTGATCTCATTGATATGGTTACTTATAACATGGTACCTATTGCAAACCATTCATAACCTCCCATCTTGTGCAGTTTATTTATATACTCCTATATATACTCTACTAGAGGCCCATCAAAAACAATTTTGAGACATTCTTCTAGATCTCTTGATATCTTATTGGTATCAGTGAAATATGGGACTGTCTTATCAGTTATTCCTTATTTTGCTGTGTGATGAGGCTGCTTCCTTTTCTGTTCATACATATCCTTGGTAATATAATTTTGTTGTTTCTCTTGTGTGGTTATTCCAAGGGAAGAAAATTGGCATTTTAGAAAAAAAAAATAGGTCTTTGTTTCAGGGAGAAACTTGAGATTATTAATAGTATTCAGTTTCACAAATGTAATCCAGCCCAATTTCTTTTTCCTATTCAAGTCTGAATCCTTTTCATTGTGCATTTTCAGTCCAGGATATCTGTAATTGTGGCTCTGTGACCAATCATCCAGTTATGTATTGGACAAAATCTAGACAGTAGTCAATCTGAAACTATGTGAAGCCTATTATTTTTCCTGCCAGGTAATATACATTTAGTTCACATATAAGTTTATATTATTTTGGTTAAATTATTTTTAAAAAGATGCGTTCAAATGAATGCATAACATGAATTTATTCCTGTATTTATGAAGGGTCAGAGGATTATAACTCTAGAACTGGAAGGGATCCCAGAAGCCATCTAGTTCAACTTCCTCATTTCATAGATTAAGAAACTGATGCCCAGGGAGGTTGACTTGTTCAAGGATACTTAGGTAATGTTGGGTGGGATTTGAGCCCAGCTTCGCTGACTCTAGAGGCAGTACTTCTGCTATTTATTTCCAAATAGTAATTTGAAATTCATAGTTTATTTTAATAATCAAAGTGAAAATGAGCTTTCAAGAGGCAAGGCAAAAAAATGTTACATATGCATAACTAACCTGATGTTTATCAACTAATCAGTCAATCAGCAAACATTTATTATTATAATAAAATTATTATACAGTTTATTTTTGCATAGCTCTCAGGAAGGATATGGAAAGGATCAAATAAAGGTCTTTTTAAAGCATATTCATTTATGACTGTATCCATAACTAACACTAGGCAAAGTTGGTAAACTATCTAAATTTGGCTTGTGAAGCTTCAGATTCAGTACCTTCAAGGCTTTTCCTTTATTATCCAGGTCACCCAGTTGTGATGAGCTCCCTCTTCCACAAATCAAAACTTTTTAACAACTAGAGTCAAGCTGGTTCTTTAGGGACCTTTCTGATACTAATCCATGGTGACATATGATCATGGTGTGAGTGAGTATCTGGCTCTCTCCTTAGTAATATTTTATTATTATTTCATTGAGGCCTTATTCCTAAAGAATACACAAATGGAATTTCTAACAGTCTGGTAGACCCCATTGGAGTATATTTGGGGGGCTCTCACATGCAGCCCTAAAACCTCTCCCCAAAACTAGGCCTTCATTATCATTGACCACCAAGCAACTCAGGAAATGGTCTAAAACGTGGAAAAACTGTGTTCTAAATTAGTAGAAAATACGCCTACACCTAGGAAATTATCGGTCTTTGAAGTGAAGGCAACAAAGTGATGGGGAAAAGATAAAAATAGTTTGTATACAGTGTTTTATCCACCCCCCTTTTTTTTCCCACTTTTTTGGAGGGGCAGTTGAGGTTAAGTGACTTGCCCAAGGTCACATGGCTAGTAGGTGTTAGGTGTATGAGGCAGGATTTGAACTCAGGTCCTCTTGACTCCAGGGCTGTTGATCTATTCACTGTGCCACCTAGCCGCCCCCCATTTTATCCACTCTTACAAAACAACAAAAAGAAAAGGACTATGGCTTTTCCTTAGTGTTTGTCTAATAGCTTTTTTCACATTTCCTGCAAATAAAGTAGAGCTTAATAATTTAAAACTTTTGTTTTATATGAAACCTAAGGTCAAATCAGTTTTGAACTAACGATGTTAAATTAACTTCTTAAAAAAAATCAGTATTCTGTCTTCTACTCTTGAACTGCTTTTTGCTGCCCTGTTCTTTCTCTGTTTCAGTCACCTCTCTTTCTACCTTCTCTACTAACTATTGAGCTCTGGTAGAAGAATTCATGGAATTGTGGTGACTGAGTCTTATACTTCATAAGGATCTGTAGATTTAGAGTTGGAAGGAACTTTAGGGGCTATTTAGACCAACTCCCTCATTTTACACATGAGGAAACTGAGCCAGAGAGTTTAAATATGCTTGCTCAAGGGCTTCCTTCCTTTCTTTCTTCTTTCCTTCCCTCTTTCTCTCCTTCCCTCCCTCCCTTCTTTTTTTTTCTTTTTTAAACAAATACTTTATTAACTTCTGGTTTACATCATTCATTTCCACCAGATTTTGAGTTAAAATTTTTTCCCCATTTTTCCCCTACCTACCACCCCAGAATGGCAGTCCCACAAGATATCCCCTCATCCAGTCTGCTCTCTCCCATATCTTCTTCTATACCCCCTTCAACTTTACCATTAGGGCAAGGTGAATCTCTGTGCCCCAATGCCTGCACATCTTATCTCTCAATTACATGCAAAATAGTATTAATAATAGTATTTATATATATTTGTAACATTTAATTTTAAAACTTTGAATTTTAGATCCATTCCCTTTCTCCCTTGTCACCCACTCCCTCTGGGAAGATAAGCAATTCAGTATGTGTGGTACTTATATAGCTATGCAAAACATTACCATAGTAGATATATTGTAAAAGACTGCTTATATTTCTCTCCCACCCATCCCACCCCCCACCTGGTCCATTCCCTACTTTGATCCTATCCCTCTTCGAAAGTGGGTACTTCCAACCTCCCCTCCCCCAAGAATGCCCTCCCCTCCATCATCCCCTCCCTCTCATTCCCCTTCCCCCTACTCTCCTGCAGGGTGAGATATCCCATTTAGTATGTATGTGATTCTCTCCCTGAGCCAAATTCAATGAAAATATGGTTTTGCCTTTTTGCCTTCTTGTTCTTCCACTGCCCTGCAACCACTTCCCCTTACCTCTTCTACATGAGATAGTTTACCCTACCCTGTCTCTCCCCATCTCCTCTTGCCACTTTCTTCTCTCACCTCTTAACTTAAACTTCACCCTTTAAGTATCATCCCTTCCCACCAGATTCAACCTGTGCCCTCTATCCATGTATACCTGTAAACATATATACACAATTCACATATGTATTCATATGCCCATATACCCTTCTTCAATTATTTTCATAATGAGAAAGGTTTCATCAGGCACAGTTATTGTTTTTCCATGTACGAATGTAAATAGTTCAACTTTGATAAGTTCCTTTTGATTTCGGATTTTCCGTGATTACCTTCTCAAGCATCTCTTGCTTCTTGTGTCTGAATGTCACATTTTCTATTTAACTCTGGTTTTTTCCTCAAGAATGCTTGGAAGTCCTCTATTCCACTGAATGACCATATTTTCCCCTGAAACAAAATACTCAATTTTGCTGGGTATGTGATTCTTGGTTTTAATCCCAGGTATTTTACCCTGCGGAATATCATATCCTATGCCCTTTGATCCCTCAATGTAGAGGTCCTGTGCTATTCTGATTGTGTTTCCACAATATTGAAATTGTTTCTTCCTGGCTGCTTGTAGTATTTTCTCCTTGATCTGGGAATTCTGGAACCTGGCTAAAATATTCCTGGGAGTTTTCTTTTGGGGATCTTTTTCAGAAGGTGATCAGTGGATTCTTTCAACCTCTATTTTGCCTTCTGGTTCTAAAACATCAGGGCAGTTTTTCCTTGAGAATTTCTTGGAGGATGATTTCTAGGTTCTTTCTTTGATCTTGGCTTTCAAGGTAGCCCAATAATCTTTAAATTATCCTTCCTGGATCTATTTTCCAGGTCAGTGGTTTTTCCCATGAGATATTTCACATTGCCTTCTATTCTTTCATTTGTTTGAATCTGTTTAACAGCATCTTGATTTCTCATAAAGTCATTAGCTTCCATTTGCTCCAGTCTAACTCTGAAGGAATGAATCTCCTTAGTGAGCTTTTGAGATTCTTTTCCCATCTGGCAAATTCTACTTTTTAAGGCATTCTTCTCTTCATTGCCCTTTTGTGCCTCCTTTGCCAGTCTATTTTTTAAGGTGTTATTTTCCTTAGTCAGGCTGTTGACCCTCATTTCATACTTTTCCTACATCCTTCTCATTTCTCTTCCCAATTTTTCCTCCACTTCTCTTATTTGATTTTTAAAGTCCTTCTTAAGGTCCTCTATGACCTGTAACCCACTCATATTTTCCTTTGGGGCTTTTGGAGCAGGATTTCTGACCTCACAGTCCTCCTCTTGCTCTATGCTTCGATCCTCTTTGCCCCCAAAATAGGAGTCTAATGTTGCATTTTCCTGTTTATTTTGTTTCCTTTGCCTAGGCATGTTGCCACTTAATTGCTTGACTTTTGGGCTTGTTGCCACAGTAGGACTCTGCCACCAGACAGGGGAGCTTCCTTCCTAGACATTGGGGTCTTCTTAACTTCTGGAGGTATTAGTTGGGTGGCCTCTGTAAGGTCTCCACCCACTCTGGCAAGCTGGATACACACCCCACAACCTCTACCGCAGACCGCAATCCAGATCCAGGGAGGTTAAAGCAAGAGTCCAGACTGCTGGATCTCCCTACAGTTCACAGGCCAGGAGCTGAAGCTGCCACTGAAGCTGCAAAATGGTGTCTGTGCCATGTCTCCTCAGCCACTTCCTGCCCCCCAGGGGAAGAAGCCTACGTGTTCCCCAAATACTGGTCCCAAAGTCCATAGGGCACTAACCTCTCACTTTGTCCTAGGCATATCTGTGTTGATAATTCTGGAATTGTCACAGCTGCTGGTGTTCTGGGGTCCCTCCAGCTGGCTGCTAGCCTGGCCGCCCTAGGGCTAAAACCTTGACTCAGGCAGGCCTGGGTTCTGCTCCCAGCACGCTGCGCTGGCCATTCCCTGCCAGGCTGCTGGGCTGTCCTCAGTGGGAGGTTAGCTTCTTGGTGTCGTTCTGTGGGTGCTGGAGCTCCATAAGTTGTTCAGAGTCTCCCTTTTACATGGTTTGGAAGTGGTGTGGGTGAGAGTGCGTTGGAAGTGCTATTTCTAGTCCACCGTCTTGGCTCTGCCCCCCTCCCTCTCTTCTTTCACAGAACCTTAAACCCAGTTCACTCTAAAGCTCTTGGATCAGACCACTATAGGTCCCTGCCCAGGCTCCACTTAACTACTGTATTTTGGGCCCTCCCGACTTACAGTGAATGTCAGTGGTAACTGTTTCTCTTTGGAATAGCAACCCTAAGTGTCTTCCCCTCCCAACTTGATTTTTTTCCTTTCTTTCTAATTAAAGGCTCCATCACCTGGCTTACTTCTTTTTTTTTTTAATTAATTGATTTATTTACTTTTAGTTTACAACATTCAGTTCCACAAGCTTTTGAGTTCTAAATTTTGTCCCACTCCCTCTCCTCCCCTCTCCTCCTATGGCGGCATGTAATCTATCGGTTCTACAGATACCTTCACATTAAACATTTGTCAAGTTTCAAAGGATTATAACCAATTGAAAGAACAATGAGAAAGAAGGAATAAAATAAAATAGCAATCTGCATTCAGACTCCGTAATTCTTTCTTTGGATGTAGATAGCCTTTTCCATCATGAGTCCTTTGGAGTTGTCTTATAACCTTGGATTGCTAAAATGAGCCCAGTCTATCAAAGTCAGTCATCACAGATATGATATATCTGTAATTGTGTACAGTGTTTTCCTGGTTCTGCCCCTCTCAGTCAGCATCACTTTATATAAGTCTCTCCAGGTTTTTATGAAGTCTGTCTGCTTCTCATTTTTTTTAGGCTTTTTTTTTGGAGGGGAGAGGGCAGGTAATTGGGGTTGTGACTTGCCCAAGGTCACATGGCTAGTAAGTGTTAAGTCTCTGAAGCCAGATTTGAACTCAGGTCCTCTTGACTCCAGGGCTGGTGCTCTATTCACTGTGCCACCTAGCTGCCCCTTAATCTCTAATTTTGATTCCGCTGAGATTGTGGTATTTCATTACTTACTCTTATACTAAGGGAGAATATTGATGTTTAAAATATAGTTGTCTTTTTTGTGTATGTGGGAAATAGCTTGTAATCATTGAAAAGCACTATGCAATTGACTCAAAATAATCCAGATATCGCTTTGCTTCTTAATTCTGGATCGTGATCATTATCCTTTGTTTGTGCCTGTCCAAGAAATAGTTATTGATGAATTAACTTAAAGGCTTTTCCCACTCTAAGTCATTCCATCTTTTGGTGCCTTCATCTCCTTGATTTTTTTCAATACATATTGCTAGGTCACACACTATTTAAGGATGTATAGTACAGTGAAAATGAATGTTATGATTGCTGAGTTCTTGTTTTGCTTTTGCTATTTTCTTTATCAAGAAGAACTTTGGATTAGAAAAGTCAGAACAAAACTATCTGATATGGAGATGAAACCAAAGGTAAGTAGGGTGAGAGAAAAACAGCTCCTCCTCGTCCTTGGTGAGTTTCAGTCACCAGACCTAGAAAAACTACATTCCATAGTACTGAAAAAAATAGTAGATGTGATTGTTGAACTGTGCTCAGTGATCTCTTAAAGATGGTAGAGAATGGTAGTGGTAGGTCTGTAGAAGGGCAGACATTCCAATTGAGAAAATATGAGAGAGACGGGCTGGTAGCCTTGACTTTGATTAGGGTTAAAATTCTAGATTGTGTTATTAAAGAGATAATGATCACAAAGAGCCTGTATGACTTCATCACAAACAGGTCATGCCAGACTAACCTCAATTCCTTTTTGACAGGGTTTATTAAACTAGGAGGACAGGGGAATGCTGAAGCTGTAGTTTACCTAGATTTTAGCAAAGCATTTCATAGAATACCTCAGGCTATTGTTATAGACTAGACCAGAGACAAGGGTTTGAAAATAGTATTGTTAGGTGAAATTCAAGCTAATTGAGTGGCTGAAGGTATAGAGTAATTGCTAATTTCCTGTCAGCTTGGAAGGTCACTTAGTGTAATGCTCAAGAAGTCTCCCTGGGCATGTGCTGTATCAAATTTTTTATCAATGGGAGACAGAAACATAATGGCAGAGTGTCAGAAAGAAGTATATATAGTTTACCCTTTCCTCCCTTAAACCAAACTTCTTCCATGAAGATTTAGAAAAATCTAGTGACTGAATCCAGAATGGGAAATGCAAGAAAAAGTCAGTGAGTCACTTTTCCAGTGGCTTAAGAAGACAGACTAGACTGATCTAGAAACTGTGGATATGTGATTTGGCTAGGAGTGCATTGTGTATAGAGCATTACAAGCACCCAGGAACTGCTGCAGAGTGAAGTGGGAAGAACCGGGAGAATAATTTATACAATAGCAACAATATTGTAAAGACAAACAGCTTTGAAAGACTTAGGAATTCTGATCAACACAATGACTAACCACAGTTTCAGAGGTGTGCGCCTCTCTATAGAATATGGTTAATTCAGGAATTTGCTTTGTTTGACTGTACATATTTTTAAAAAGGTTTTGTATTTCTGGCTTTCTCAAATAATTGGAGTAGAGTGGAGTGGAATAGAGGTGGTGGGGGAGAGAATTTGGAACTGAAAGTAAAAAAATCAAATTAGAAAAAAGAAAATTGTTTTGTTTTTTTTTATCAGTGATTTGTCAAAAAAGCCCGGATGGCTTATGTAGAAGCAATATTTGCTATGTAGGCTAGGCTAGTTTTTCCTTAAAAGGAATTGAAATTTTCACTGACACTTAAATACTCTAAGGTTCTACCCACTGATAAAGCTCCTGATAGCAATAGCCTAAATATTGAAACCGGACTAAAATGAGGCAGGAGTATTTCTCCCATAAACTGATCCACAATGAAAGCAAGAAAGCTGCGTTCACCTGAAGCAGTGTTTCATCCTTGCTCATTATCTTTTCTATGCTATGTCTAAAGAAACCTCGTTTTGTTAACTGTTGGGTGTTCTGTATGTATCTTGTTTCAGTTTCAATCCTGAAATACCAGTCATGAATCAAGCTGGTCCCACAAGCAGCATGTTTATTAAAATTACATATGACACAGAGCTGAAGGGATAGTTAACAAATACATTGTGTGAGAGTCAGGATCAAAAAAAAGTTTCAACAAGCTAAAATGTTGGGCAAAACATGATACTAGATACTTGTTAAATTTAAAATTCAGTTTAATAAGAGGGAAGAGTTGATACTTATTCCTTCCAAGGCTGATCCTTCTAGTTGTCTCCTTTATCCCATCCCTTCCAGCTTTCTTTAGATTTCTACTATCATTAGATCAACTGTCCCCTCCCTGATTTTTCAGATTCTCTTTATTAGTTCCTTCTTTGCCAGCATACTGCTTTAGAAGCACACTCATTTTCCCCTTTCCTTTAAAAAACTTTTACTTGACTGTAGGTGTTTGATCTTTTATCTCTCTTCTCTTTCACACTCAAATTCTTTGCAGTAGGGGTAAAAAGATGTGTCAGAGAATCTGAATTCAAAACATGCCTCTTTCACTTACTAGATATGGGAATTTGAGGTCAGGTCACATCATAGCTGTGATCTGTAAAATGTGAGGATTGGACTGGGTGTTTTATAAGGCCCCTTCCAGCTGTAAATCAATGATCCTATGATCCTAGAAAAAGCTGTTTTCATTCCTTGCCTCCATTTTCTCATCTCCCATTCACTTTTCAACCTCCTTCAAATACCTGTCTTCTGACCTTCCTATTCAGTCTTACTCTTTCCAAGAATGCCCATGATCTCTTTTTACAAAGAAGTTTATTTATTTTTTAGTTTTCACTATTCTTTTCCACAAGATTTTGAGTTCCTGGGGTACCTAGGTGGTACAGTGAATAAAGCACTGGCCCTGGAGTCAGGAGGACCTGAGTTCAAATTTGATCTCAGACATTTAATACTTACTAGCCATGTGATCTTGGGCAAGTCACTTAATCCCAATTGCCTGGCCTTCTTCCCTCCAAAAAGCAAAAAGATTTTGAGTCCCTAATTTTCTCCCCATCTCTCCCCTCCCCCCACCAAGATGGCATGCATTCTGATTACCCCTTCCCCTAGTTTGCCTTCCCTTCTATCACCTGCCCCCCTCCTCCCTTTCTCCCCTTCCTCCTTACTTTCTTGTAGTGCAAGATAGATTTCTATACCCCATTGCCTGTATATCTTATTTCCCAGTTTAATGTAAAAAATTTTTTTAACATTTATTTTTAAAGTTTAGGAGTTCCAAATTCTCTTCTGTCTTTCCTCCCCACCCACCATCATTGAGAAGGCAAGCAATTCAATATATTATGTGCAGTTATGCAAAACACTTCCATAATGGTTGTGTTGTGAAAGACTGACTATATTTCTCTCCATCCTGTCCTGCTCTCCCACTTACTCTGTTTTCTCCTTTTAGGGTACCCTGTCCCTTTTCAAAAGTGTTTGCTTCTGATTACCACCTCCCCCAGTCTGCCCTCCCTTCTATCATCCCCCTCCCCCGCACCTCCTCCCCTGTCTTATATGCTTCCCTCTTACTTTACTGTAGGGTAAGATACCCAATTGAGTGTGTATGTTATTCCCTTCTTGAGCCAAATCCGATGAGAGTAAAGTTCATTCATTCCTTCTCACCTCGCCCATCTTATGCTCCATTGTGAAACCTTTCTTTGCCTCTTTTATGTGAGATAATTTACCCAATTTTGTCTCCCCCTTTCTCCTTCTCCCAATATATTCCTCTCTTACCCCTTAATTTTATTTTTTAGATATCATCCCTTCATATTCAGCTTACCCTGTGCCATCTGTCTGTCTTGTCTTTTTGTCTGTCTTGTCTTTCTGTCTTTCTGTCTTTCTGTCTGTCTATCTATCTATATTTCCCCCAGCTACCCTAATACTGAGTAAGGTATCATGATTTACAAATATCATCTTTCCATATACAAATGTAAACAATTCAACTTTAATAAGTTTGTTATGATTTCTTTTGGGAAATCAGATGACCATTGCTTGACCCCATTAAACTCATAAACAGCAAAAGTTGTATGGAGGGGGCAGCTAAGTGGAGCAGTAAATAGAGCACTAGCCCTGGAGTCAGGAGGACCTGAGTTCAAATCTGGCCTCAGACACTTAATACTTACTAGCCACAGGGGCGGCTAGGTGGCGCAGTGAGTAAGAGCGCCGGCCTCGGAGTTGGGATGACCTGAGATCAAATCCGGCCTCAGAAAATGAGCACCCACACATAAATAATGACTAGCCGTGTAACCTTGAGCAAGTTACTTAACCCCAATTGCTTAAAAAAAAAAAATACTTACTAGCCATGTGACTTTGGGCAAGTCACTTAACCCCAATTGCCCTGCCTTCTCCCTCCATAAAGCAAAAAAAAAAAAAAAGCTGTATGTCCCATAGCAGTGTTCAATTCCTCTTTCCTTTTTACCTTTTCATGCTTCTCTTGATTCTTATATTTGAAAATCAAATTTTCTTTTCATCTCTGGTCTTTTTGTTAAGGATGCTTGAAAGTCCTCTTTTTCACTGAACTTCCTTTTTTCCCCCTGATGTATTATACACAGTTTTGCTGGTTAGGTGATTCTTGGTTTTAATCATACGTTCTTTGACCTCCTGAATATCACATTCCAAGCTCTTTGATCCAATAATGTAGAAACTGCTAGATCTTGTGTTCTCCTCGTTGTATTTCCACAATAATTTCTTTCTGGCTGCTTGCAATATTTTCTCCTTGACCTGGGAACCCTGGAATTTGGCTACAATATTCCTAGGAGTTTTCCTTTTGGATTCTCCCTCAAGAGGCAATCAGTGGATTCTTTCAATTGCTGTTTTACCCTCTAGTTCCATAATATCAGGGCAGTTTTCCTCGATAATTTCTTGAAAGATATTGTCTAGGTTTTTTTTCTGATCATGGCTTTCAGGTAGTTCAGTAATTTTTAAATTATTTCTCTTGAATCTATTTTCCAGGTCAGAGTTTTTTTCAGTGAGACATTTCACATTGTCATCTATTTTTTCATTCTTTTGGTTCTGTTTTATAAATTCTTGATTTCTCATAAAGTCATTAGCTTCCATTCTTTCCATTCTAATTTTGAAGGAATTATTTTCTTCAGTGAGCTTTTGGACCTCCTTTTCCATTTGTCCAATTCTATCCTTTTTTTTTTTTGGAGGGGGGAAGTCAGGGCATTTGGGGTTAAGTGACTTGCCCAAGGTCACATGGCTAGTAAGTGTTAAGTGTCTGAGGCCAGATTTGAACTCAGGTCCTCCTGACTCCAGGGCCATTGCTCTGTTCACTGTGCCACCTAGCCACTCCCAATAATCTATCCACTGGGCCATTAAGTAGCCCCTCAATTTTACTTTTTAAGGTATTCTTCTCGTTGGTTTTTTGGACCTCTTTTGCCATTTGGGTTAATCTCTTTTTTAAGGTGTTATTTTCTTCAGTATTTTTGTGGGTCTCCTTTAGCAAGCTGTTGACTTGTTTTTCATGATTTTCTTTGCATCACTCTCATTTCTCTTCCCAGGTTTTCCTCTCCTTCTCTTACTTGATTTTCAAAATCCTTTTTGAGTGCTTCCATGGTCTGTGACCAATTCATATTTTTCTTGGAGGCTTTTGATGTAGGAGCTTTGACTTTGTTTTCTTCTTCTGGACGTATGTTTTGATTTTCTTTGTCACCAAAGTAATATTCTGTAGTCTGACTTTTTTTAATGCTGTTTCTCATCTTCTCAGCTAGATACTTGACTTTCTAACTCTTTGTTAGGGTAGGACTGTGCTTCTAGTGGGGGGTGGGGGGTGGGTGTACTGTCCCAGGCTTCAGACATTTTGTATCAGCCCATAGTCTCCTACTGTCTGTGGAGCCAGAACTCCAGAAGCAGCTGCTGCTACTGTTGCTGCCGCTGCTGCTGCCACCACCACCTTTGTAGCCCCTGGACTAGGGTTGAACCCAAGTCGGACCAGACTACTCTTTTCATGCAGGTCCCACAGAGTTTTCCCACTGATTTTCTATGCTGTCTTTGGTGTTTGTGAATTGAGAAGTCTGGAAACTGCAACCACTGCCAGTGATTCAGTCCCCTGAGGCCTGCTCCAGCTCTGTCTGTGCTGGCAAGGATTACACCAAACAGTGCTCTGCTCACAGCCAGGTGCAATATACCCTTTTTTTCAACCTTCCAGGCTATCTTGGGCTGGAGATGTGTTTCTTTCTGTCATTTTGTGTGTTCTGCAGCTCTAGAATTTGTTTAGAGTCATTTTTACAGGTATTTGGGGTGCTTTGAGGAAGAGCTCAAGCAGGTCCCTGCTTTTGCTCTGACATCTTGGTTATGCTCCGCCCCCCCCAATTGCTTAATTGCTAAGTATAACAATTTTTTCTCAGTTCTCCTCTTCCTTGACCTTTATGCTACATTTTGTACTTTACTGAATATTCTCTCCTTTATGGGTTTTTATAATACTGTTCTTATCTGATATTCTTTTTATCTAATTGTTCCTTTGCAGAATTGTCATGATCCATGACCTGCCCTCTATTTTGAATGTACCTCAAGGCTCTGTCCTGAGCCATCTTACCATCTTGCTCTACAATTTCACTTTTAGTTTTTTTTTTTCCAGCTCCCATGGGTTCAACTCTCATCTTTATCTTGATGCTTCCCAAATATACATGTTTAACTCTCATCACTCTATTGTTCCACATTACCAACTGCCTGCTGTGCCTCTGCACTTGCATGCCCCATTATAATTTCAAATTCAGCATGTCTGAAGCAGAATTCATCATCCTTCCCTCCTAACTTTCCCATTTCTCTTGAGGATGCTACCATCTTTGTAGTATCTCAAGTTTGTATTTTATCCTTTACTCTAAAACTTCTTCACTGTCTCTCTACCCCCAACCTCCTCACCAGCTCCATGTCTAATCAGTTGCCAAGTCTTGGCAATTCTCACTTCACAAGATTTCTTTTCTCTATTCATACCACAACCACCTTACTTCAGAGTTATCACCTCTCTCCTAACCCATAGCAATAGCCTCCTGATTGTTGGTTGTTTCTCTGTAAACTCTATCCTATAATCTACATAGCTGCCAAATTTTATTCTGGAAATACAGGTCTGGTCATGTCACTTTTTTTTATCCAAAGTCTTCTTTGGTTTTTTATATTGTCTGTTGAATAAAATTCTCTTTGGCATTTAAAATCCATCAAAACCTGACCCCAACCCATATTCCCAAATGGATTTTTTCACCTTTCCTCCCTCTTTTTTTATGCTAAGTTCCAGCCAATCTGGTCTGCAGGCTACTTTTTACATTTCTGCTTCTGTGCCTTTGTGTAGGCTAGCCTCATACCTGGAACTTTCTCCCTCTTCACATTTGTCTTTTGGAATTCCTGAGTCCTTTCAAGCCTCAGTTCAACTGTCACCTCCTACAAGATACTTTTCCCTCCCCCCAAATTACTTTTTTTGTCTTTGTGTACCTAGCACCTGACATAGTGCCTGGTATATAGAGTAGTCACAATAAATGCTTGTTGATTTCAGTTGAAAGGCCTTCACTTGACTTGATGCAATTCTTCTAAGGAAGATCTAGGATTTGAGTGACTACTAGATTGTCATGAGTTAGCTGTGTGATATGACAGCCTAAAAAGCTAATGAGATATAGCTGCCTTAAAAAAGAACTAGAAGGGGCGGCTAGGTGGCGCAGTGAGTAGCGCCGGCCCTGGAGTCAGAAGGACCTGAGTTCGGATCCAGCCTCAGATACTTGACTTACACAAACAAAAACCTAGCTGTGTGACCTTGGGCTATGACCTCTCTAGTTGTCTCTTTTTTAAAAAAATTTTTGGAGGGCAATTGGGGTTAAGTAACTTGCCCAAGGCCGGATCCGAACTCAGGTCCTTCTGATTCCAGGGCCTATGCCTAGCTGCCCCAAGTGTCTACCTTATAATGCTAATGATACCACCAATAAGTGACAATGATGACTTATCTATAGAACCTTGAGGTTAGGAAGTGCTTCCCTCACAACATCCCCATGAGGGAGCACTTGGTACTATTTTCCTACCTATTTTACAATTGAATCAACCAAGTGACTTACCTGTCACACATTAGAATCCAGGTCAGTGCTTTTTTCTGCTATATCACATTGCATTTATGATAAAGACAATTTAAAATTTTTCCTTCTTAAAAAAAAATTCAGGTAACAATCCTAATACCAGAGGATTCAGGAAATATCTATTTTAGTCTCTACAAGTTCTACTTGATGTAAAATTATTTTGGCTTCAAATAAGAAAAATGTAATTATTTTAAATGGCTCTCAGAATCTAAAATGCAAATAAAATATGTGAAAAAATAAGAGCACCTCTTTATGAAACTAAGGTACTCTTCCTACTTTGTTAAGATTTTTTTTTTAAGCAATTGGGGTTAAGTACCTTGCTCAAGGTTACAAGGCTAGTTATTTATGTGTGGGTGCCAAGTACTGAGGCCAGAACCGATCCTGGGTCATCCCAATTCCAGGCCGCACTCTTACTGCGCCACCTAGCCACCCCTTTTGTTAAGATATTTTTTACTGCTAAGAATTAACAAGTCTTTTGTTAGTCAAGGAAGACTGACATTTTGTCTTCAATGTTCCCTGGGGCATTGTCACTTTTCTAGAGACCAAAATGCTTTCTAGCCAAATATGTGACATTTCAAATGTTTTAAGGCTACATTGCATTTTTTATGTTGCTCATTAGTGATATGAGTTCATTCTTGGGGAGGAAGGGCCAAATGAGGAACTTGGTAGGAACAGATTTGGAAACAGAGTATACAGGATACATATGCTATTAAAGCTCTTTTTTTGGGGGGGGAGGTGTGATGTATTATATCCTAGAGATGATCTTCCAGGTAAGATCTTCCAGCTCACACATCCACAAATTGCATAATTTATAGAAAAATTCCAGAAGTTAAGTAGTAGCAATATTTTACTATAGCACACATATGTATATATTGGGCTAGCTTTTTCTTTGCATAAGTTGGCTTTTTTCTTTTCTGCATTTAATTATGGAGATTCATGTTATTGAAATAGAAGAACTTGCAAGTTTGGAGCTGTTGAGTCCTGGATTTTTTATCTGAGCTGAGAAAGGAAAGGTAAAATAAACAAACGACAGAATAACCATGAAACTAAATTTGGGATTAGTTTAGGTAATGGGAGGAAAAACCAGGTTCAAATTAGTATAAGCAAATAAATCATCTGATTACTAACTTAATAGAAGAAGAAAATGTAAACGTATAGGTATGTTTATCTAAAGGTTGAAAACAACCGTTATAAATGTAAATGTGATTGAAGTAAATTCCCTAATAAAAATAAAGAATGGAAGAATAGATTTTTAAAAATCTCTACATCTAAGAAACACATCTAAAACGTACAGAGTGAAAATTCTAGAATATATCTAAGGACATAGTTGGTGAACACCTGTAAAGGGAAGTGGTTATTACAGAGAATGGCCCTGGCTTCACCAAGAACAGAGCACTCCCAGTCAGCCTAATTCTTTTTCTTTATTATCTTCTCTCTTCCTCTCTTTCTGTCTCTTTTCTTCTCCTCCCCCCCTTCTCTCCTCTCCTTTTTTTTTCTAAACTGAATAATTCACATTGTACTTTAAGGTCTTCAAAGTGCTTTATATATATTATTTCATTTGACCCTCACAGAATTTTCCCCATTTTTTGTAGGTGAAAAAATTTAACCTGACACAAGTTAAGTGATTTGCCTAGGGGGTCATATAGGTAGAAAGTTTCAGAGGAAGGATTCTAACTCAGATCTTCCTCACTACAAGTCTGTCAATTATGCCACTTAACCTAATAGACAAGAATGTTATTAATGTAATTTTTGTAGATTTTAGCAAAGCTTTTGATAAAATATCTCTTACTTTTGTGGAGAAGATGGAGAACTGTAGACTAGCTAATAGAATATGGTGATTTAGAACTAGTTGTATTGATGTATACTAAGAGTAGGTGTTAAGGTTTAGTCTTCATGTGGCAAGAGATCTCTGATGTGAGTATCTCAGGAAGCTGTGCTTGTCTCTCTGTTTAACAGTTTTTATCAGTGACTTGGACAGAGATTCTTCAAATTTGTAGATGACACTAAGCTAGGAAGAATAGTTAATGCAGTGAATGATGGTCAGGATCAGAAAGGTTCTTGACAGGTTTAGAGCATGAAGCTGAATTTATTAATAAGATGGAGTTCAGTAAAGGAGTATAAAAATTAATAAGTATAAAATGGTGGAGGAATGGATAGATAGCATTGTTCTGAAGACACCAATATTTTGAAAAATATTGGGGGTTTTAGTGAAGTACAAGTATAATATGAGTCAAGTCATATAACTTTCCAGCCCAAAAAGCTAATAAAGTGTTGGGTTACATTAAGACAGGCAGAGCTTCCAGGCATAGGGAGGTGATAGTCCCATTGTATTCCATTCTGGACACCACTGTTCAAGAAGAACATTAATAAACTGGATAGTGTTCCACAGAGGACAGACAGGTTAATGAAAGGCCTTGATTCTATGTCTTATGAAGATCAATTGAAGGAAACAGGGAAGTTTAACCTAAAGAAAAGAAGACTTTGGGGGAAATGTGGTAGCTGGATTCAGGTGCTTGAAGGGCTTTTGTGTGGATGTGGAGCTAGACTTGCTCTGCTTGTCGCTAGAGTGCAGAACCAGGAACGATGAGGTCAAGTTGGAGTGAGGCAAATTTAGGCTTGATGGTGTAAACTTCTGAACAATTAGAACTATTGGAAAATGAAATGGACTGCTTTGAGAGGTAGTGGGTTTCCTCCTCCCCTTGGAGGTCTTCAGATAAAGAGTGAATGACCAGAAGTTGTTGGGTATGTCATATAGTAGGATTTCCTTGCATGTCTGGATTGGACTAGGTGTTTGCTGAGGTCCCTACAAACTCTCAAATTTTGTTAATTCTGTGAAAATCATAGAATATAACCAAATCTCTTCCCAATGACTCTTAATGCATGATTTGTGATTGTAATCTCAGATTACACAATAATAAAAACATGATAATATCAAACAAAACTAAATTTGCACAAAGGATCTATAGACAATAAAAAATGACAATATTGAATGTATATGTGCCAAAAGACTAGAAAATAAATGACATAGTGCCTAAGTTCTTAAAAGAAAAGAAAAAATTATCAGTGCTTGGCACACAATAGATACTTAATAAATATTGATTGAAAAATCTAGGAAAATTACAAAAAGATATTGATAGTAACACAGAAATAGTAGGAGAAATTAATATGCCTCTTAAGAACCCAACAGAAAAGTAAATAAGGAAAATATGGAGAGGAATAAATTATTGAAAAAACTAGATTTGGCTGCCCTGTATCAATTTCTGAATGGGAATATTAGCAATATACATTTGTTAGTGTTTGATCATATATTTACAAAAACAGTTCATGTGCTAGAGCATAAAGTCATCATAAATAAATACAAAAAAGGCTTAAAAATAAATATCCTTTAACAACTGTAATATTTACAAAAATAATAACAAATCAAGGAAATATGAACGTGCTGAATTATGAGAACAAATCATAGAAGCAATAAATGAGTATGTTAAAGATAATGATGGCAATATCAAAACCAGCTGTCTGAGGAACATTTATATTTCAGTAACATGTTATTAGCAAAATACAAATAGAGAATGAAGTGAGCATGCAATTAGGTTAGAAAATAATTCAGCAGCTCTAAAACAAGTACCAAAGTAGACATCTTAAAAGAGAAATAGAGAAATTTGAAGTATAGAACTCAATGCTTAAGAGCTGGTGTTTTGAGACTAACAAAATTGGTGAACCAGTTATTAAGCTGATCAACAAAAGATACGAAAATCAAATGACAAAGAAATGACACAAAATGAATTTACAACAAAGAGGAAAAAAATGATCAGGAACTACCTTATATAGTTACATGCCAACAAAACTGGATATTAAAAGAAATTTATGGATACTTAAATATAAAATACCCAAACTAATAAAACAACAAAGAGAGCTCTTAACCAAATCTCAGGGAGAAAAAAAAAATTAAACATATAGAATTATAGAAAAATAAGATTTGTAGAGACCCCTATGTCATAGGATCATAGACTTTACAGCAGGAAGGGACTTTAGTTCACCCTCTTATTTTACAGATGAAGAAACGGGTGCAGAATTGGTCAGGTGACTGCCTTAAGGTCCCCTAGATAGAGGAACTAACAGTGGTGGAGTTTGAACCCACGTCCTCTGACTTGACATCAAATCCAGCACACTTTCTACTGTGTCCAGCCATCTTCTTGTTGTTTAGTATTTGTTGTTGGTGAGTCGTTTCTCAATCTTGACTGACGCTTTGTGACACCATTGTTGAGTATAGTTGTTCATAATTAGAACACAGCACATTTCAAGCCACGTTTCATTTGTCCTCAGAAAAATACAATTCAGTCCTATTCAAATTTAGTGTGATTTTCGGATCATGTGGGTTAATTTCTTCATTTAAGATAGGTTTTAACCAGTCATTTTTTGACTAAATCAGCCAAGTGGTATTAAAGCAATATCTGAACGAAAGCATTGAATTGATAAACTCTATTTTCTCAGTTCTTATAATCTTATTCCCATTATTCATTGTATCAAATATGAAACATAAACGTTATACTTAAGTTTCATTTAAAGAATTTTCCTCACTCATCTGTATGGTGTTCCTAAGTCAATTCTTTTTTCTTTTTATTTTTGGTGGGGTGGGGAAGGAGGTGGGGTGAGACTTGCACAGGGTCAGGCCCTTCTGACTCCAGATTTGGCTCCTTGACAAATTTGGCTTCTTGAAGGAAATAAAAATGTAGTTACTGAATTTTTTATTATTAAACCAGTGCTATTTAACATGTAGTTACAGTAAGAGTAAGCTGAAAGACAGATCAGCAGCATCTTTCTGGTATGCAAAACTTAATGTGTTTATATATTTTTCAAGTATTCATTCTTTGAAATGCTTCTTTCAAATGGTTCTTGTTAATTTCAGTTTGGGTTTTAGTGGTATAAATTGCTGCCATGTTAATATGGACTAGAACTTAGAAAACTTTAATAGTTGCAAATTTGTAGATTCAGCTTTGCCAAATTATTACTTCTATGAATGTTATAAGGATAAGGCAGTCTTTGTATCTGATTTTTGTTGACAGATTGACTCTAAATAGGGGAAAAAAACAGCACAGCAGGAGTTAAAATTTGAACAGAAACTACTCATTGTTCTATAACCTTCTTAACTTTTTTTCTCCTTGCAGGAAATGACCTAAAGGCCTTACAAATACATTTGTTCTTGCCTCAGACTTTACAATTAAGCATAAACTCAATCTGGAAACAACACTTACTAATGTTACAAAGGAAACAACTACCTCAGAAAACAGAAGGAAAGGAAGAGGCAGTTTGGCAACTTGAAATAACGAACACTCCAATTTTTAATAACTTGACTTACAAAAAAAGAAGACATTTTATTTTTTTTCTCTACAGCATTAAGAAGAAACACTACAGGTAAATGGTTTTGGCAGACAGGCTCTGTCAAAAATAATGCAGAGATTTGATCTGTCAAAAGGACTTAGTTTAAAATAAAGATTCTCTGCACTGCTTTTATAGTCGCTGTTGATCAGTGTATGGGTTTTTTGGTTTTGTTTTATTTTCCAATATATTAATGGAAAATATTAAGATACTACATTTAAAAAATTAAGGCTATTTTCTGCCAGTATAAAAAGTATGAGGTATCAAAATATTCTGGCAAAATAATTATAAGCAAAAGATTTTCTCCTTTTGGCAATTGCATCTTCTTACGGAAAGAGTAGAATACTAAACAGGAAAGACTTTCAGTTTTCACTTTTGTGAATTGTACCTGCAGCAGGGCTGCACTGGAAACATTGACACTGCAAATCTGCCACTCTTCTTGTTCCTGAGACATACTGTGGAGGTACCTGCCTATTGGAAATGCCTTTTATGGAACTTTTGTTTGCAGTCCTCTACTATTATTATACATAACCACAATTCTCAAGGAAGAGAATTAGAAAGCTGACTAATTCACGGACTTTTGGACAATTTCTTACTTATGTATTGTTGTAGTGCCCAGGAAAGTAAAATGGACTACAAGCGGCGCTTTTTGCTTGGCGGGTCCAAGCAGAAAGTGCAGCAACACCAGCAGTATCCAATGCCTGAGCTAGGCAGGACCCTGAGTGCCCCTCTGGCATCAGCTGCCTCAACATCCCCTTTGGTCTCTGCAGCTGCTGCAAATAGCTGCAACCATGCTGTAGCCCACACTACTCCAATTGCAGACATCCAGCAGGGAATCTCAAAATATCTGGATGCACTCAATGTGTTTTGCCGTGCAAGTACTTTTCTTACAGACCTTTTCAGCAGTGTATTTAGGAACTCTCCCTATTCAAAGGCAGCTATGCAACTGAAAGATGTGCAGGAACATGTCATGGAAGCAGCCAGTAGACTGACAGCAGCTATAAAACCTGAAATAGCAAAAATGCTGATGGAATTGAGCTCTGGAGCTGCTAACTTTAAAGATCAAAAGGAATTCAGTCTCCAGGATATTGAGGTAGAGTACCCTTTTATGTGCTACATTAATAGTTTAAATTTATTTGGTAAGACTAATTTAAAAGTAAATGAATACTTGTGTTTTGCTAAATAAACATTCCCTGCTTTGCTAGATCAATTTAATGGTCTTTATAATTTTTTTGTATTATGAAGTGCTATCTTAGTATGTTGATTCTTGAAAGATTATTAGGTTTCATGTTAAGTGCAAGATTTATGCCTACTGGGTGAATGTTTTTATTTTGAATTGAGTATGTTGGTAAAGATTTAAAAAGTTATAATTGTTCTACAATGTTACTGTTTACCTTATCAAATTCTAAATCAATTTCTGAAAGAAAACTTACTTACCTCAGTTTATTTGCATTCTGAGAGGTATCTTAGAACAGTGGGTAGAGAATTGGTCATGGAATCAGAAAGAACTGAATTCAAATTCTGCCTCTGATATCTATTGGCTTTGTGACCATATGCAAGTTACCTAATTTTTCAGTGACCGAAGCAACTCTATAAGCCTGTAAGGGTTGCTACAAAGGAATCATCTGTGATCAGTGAAGGGAGTTTGTGCAGTAGGATTTTTCTACCCTGAAAGCACTGCTCTGAAAGCAGAAAAAAACATTTTGCATTGTATTATGTAGCTAGAGCAGTGACTATTATATTGGATTACTCAGTAAATATTTTTTGCTTAAGTGTCTCACTTGCGAATTGTGACACTGTTCTGAATTCATACTACAATTAACATCACTCACTTAAGTAACAACTTGAAGAGCTTTTCATGTTTCATTTGATCTTCAGAGAAACAATGTGACAAACGTAGCTATCATTGTCTTCACTTTACTTTCCCACCAAAATGTATAGAAAAATCATCAGACAACCAAGAAAGCTCATCAAGAGTAGCTAGAAAGAGAAATTTCATTAAAAATAATTATGGAAGCTATAAAATATTAATAGATTTCATTTCAGAAAGTCAAGAATCTTAAAGGCAGTATTGAAAAAAATGTGGGAAGGGGTCTGTCAGTACCAGATCTCAAATTATGCTACAAAACAATAATAATAAAAACAGTTTGGTACAGGTTAAAAAAAAGATATAGATTGGTGAAGCAGATAAGTCATAACATACAGAAACAAATAAATATAGCACATAGTGTTTGATAAACTCGAGACCCCATTTACTGAGGGAAAGACACATTATTTGAAAAAATTCCTTAGAAAACTAGACAGTAGGCTGATAGAATTTAGATTTAGGTGAACAGCTCACACCATATACGAAGATAAAGTCCAAAAGGATACATGACAAATACAAGATTCCATAATTGTAGACAAATTAGATGAGTAAGGAAGAAATTACATTTTGGATTTATGGGTAGACAGAGTTCATGACTAAAAGAATGATAGGATCACAAAAGATAAAAAGGACAATTTTGATTATATAAAATTAAAAAGTTTTTGCATAAACAATTCTAATGTAAAAATAGATAGGAAACAGTACCAGAGAAAAATCTTTACAACAGATTTTTCTGATAAAGGCCTCATTTCTAAGACATAAATGATTCAAATTTATAAGACTAAAAACTGTTCCCTAATAGATAAATGATCAGAGGATATGAGCAGGCAGTTTTCAAAAGGAAGAATTCCAAGCCATAAACAATCATAGAAAAATTCTGTAAATCACTAATAATTAGAGATTTGCAAATTAAAGCAGCTTTCAAGTTCCAACTCATACCCAACTGATTGACAAAGATTACAGAAGAGAATGATAAATGCTGGAGGATCTGTGGAAAAACATACACACTAGTTTATTGTTGGTGGAATTGCAAATGAATCTAGCTATTCTGAAAAGCAATTTGGAGCTATGCAGGAAGTTACCAAGGTGTGTCCATTGTTTGACCCAGCTATACCACTACTAGGCCTATAATTCCAAAGAAATTTTAAAAAAGGGGAAATCTATATGTATGAAAATATTTGTAACAAAAATTAACAACTAGGGGAGATAACCTCCTATAAGGGAATGACTGAACAAATTTCAGTATGTGAAAATTAACATAATGGAATATTATGCCATAAGAAATGGTTAAATTGATAATTTCAGAGAAAACTAGGAGGATCTTTATGAACTGATATAGAGAAAACTGGCAGAACTCGGAGAACAATTTATATAGTGACATAATAGAGAAAAACAACTTAGAAAGACTTTATAACTCTGATCAATGTAATGATAAGCCATAAGTCCAAAAGAATGAAGGTAAAACACATCAAGTTAATCTGAGTAATTCTTAACTTGATAGCTTTCTTGAATACAGGCAACCCAGAGAAATGGATGACATACTAGGCTTTGGAATTAGGAAGACTTGGGTTCAAATAAACCCTATGAGACTTAGTAACTTTGTTACCATAGACAAGTAACTCTTTCTGCTTCAAGCAACTCAGGTTTATAAACTGTTAGTGGAAGAATTTCCTACACTTGGAGTTACCCACACAGAGGTAGTTTGCTTGAGGGCTAAAAAGGTTTTCTGTGGGGGATGGGGTGGGGCGGGGTTTGGGGCTAAGATGGTCTTTGTGAGAGTATTTCACATTCTAGGACTCACTGACTTTTAATTGACTTATCTCTGGGAAGGTTGATTACTAGGTATTTTGATTTTTAACTATAACAGCTCAGTGAAGTACCCTGGTATAGTGGCTTCCATCAGTCAGGTGATCTGGAAGAATTTAAGAATCACTACTGACAAGCCCCAGGGTAGCCCCAACCAGCCGCAGCTGGAGCGGACCTCGGGAGAGTGGATCACCAGCAGCTGTGGCGTTTTCCAGAAATATCAATCTATAAATGTCAAAGACAAAGTAAAAGGTCAGTGTATAATCTGTTGGAACTGGGGGAGATGGAGGTGCAGTCTGGCCTCTGCCCCCTGGAGTGTGAAGCAGTGGAGGCGCAGCAGTTGTGTAGCCACCTCCATGTGGCTGCTTCAGAGCTCCTGGCCTGCAGATCGAAGGGTACCAAGCAACCATTCAGAGAGTAATCGCTCTTGCTTTAACCTGCCTGGATCTGGATCATGGTCTTGGGTGGTAGTCCTGAGGTGTGTGACCAGTGAGCCAGAGCACGTGGGGGCTATAGAGACAGTGCCCTCTTAATAGCTCCGGCAGCTACAAAAACCCCAGTAATTTGAGACAAAGCTCTCCTCTCTGGAAGCAGAGTTCTGCTGTGGCAAAGAGCTCAAAAGTCAAGTAATTGAATGGCAACATGAGCAAGCAAAGGAAGCAAAACAAAGACAACAATCCAACTTTAGATTCCTTTTTGGGGGATAAAAGGATCAAAACATGGAATGGGAAGAAGACAATGAAGTCAGAACTCCTGCACCAAAAGCTTCTAAGAAAAATATTAATTGGTTACAGGCCATGGAGGCGCTCAAGAAGGATTTTAAAAACCAAATAATGGAGGAAAAATTGGGAAGAGAAATGAGAATGATGCAAGAAAATCATGAAAAGAGAGTCAACAACCTGACTGGACAAAATAACACCTTAAAAATAGATTTACATTTATCAAATGGCAAAAGAGGCCCAAAAAGCCAGTGAGGAGAAGAATGCCTTAAAAGCTAAATTTGCCAGATGGAAAAAGGATTTCAAAATCTCACTGAAAAGAATAATTCCTTCAGAATTAGATTGTATCAAATGGAACCTAATAACTTTATGAGAAATCAAGATACTATTAAACAGATCCAAACAAATGAAAAAATAGAAGGCAATGTGAAATATCTCATGGGAAAAACCACTGACCTGGAAAATAGATCCAGGAGAGATAATTTAAAAATTATTGGACTACCTGAAAGCCATGATCAAAAAAAGAACCTAGAAATCATCCTTCAAGAAATTATCAAGGAAAGTTGCCTGATGTTTTAGAACCAGAGGGCAAAATAGAGGTTGAAAGAATCCACAGATCACCTCCTAAAAAAGATCCCAAAAAGAAAACTCCTAAGAATATTATATCTGGGTTCCACAGTTCCCACATCAAGGAGAAAAAACTTACAAGCAGCCAAGAAGAAACAATTTCAGTATTGTGGAAACACAATCAGGATAACACAAGACCTAGCAGCTTCTACATTAAGGGATCAAAGGGCTTGGAATATGATATGCCAGAGATCAAAGGAGTTAGGATTAAAACCAAGAATCACCCACCCAGCAAAACTGAGTATCATGTTTCTGGGGAAAATATGGTCATTCAATGAAATAGAGGATTTTCAAGCATTCTTGAGGAAAAAACCAGAGTTGAATAGAAAATTTGACTTTCAAATATAAGAAGCAAGAGAAGCATGAGAAGATAAACAGGGAAAAGAAATCATAAGGAACTTATCAAAGTTGAACTATTTACATGCCTACATGGAAAAACGATAATTGTAACTTATGCAACTTTTCTCAGTATGAGGATAGTTGAAGGGAATATAAATGTGTGTGTGTATATATATGTGTGTGTGTGTGTGTGTGTGTGTGTACGTATACATATATGTCTATATAGGAGGGTATATGTGCATATGAATACATATGTGAATGTGTGTATTTATGTGTACAATTATACATAGAGGGCACAGGATCAATTGGATAGGAAGGGATGATATTTAAAAGGTGAGATTGAGAGGTGAGAGAGGAATATAATGAGAGGGTATGGGGAGAGACAGAATGGGGTAAATTAGCTCAAATAGAAGAGGTGGTGAGGTGCAAGGGATAACTGTTACAATGGAGGGGAAGAACAGGAAGGCAAAAGGGAATGGGTCAACCTTATTCTCATTGAATTTGGCTTAGGGAGGGAATGACATACACACTAAATTGGGTATCTTACCCTACAGGAAAGTAGGGAGGAAGGGGATGAGAGGGGCAATGATAGAAGGGAGGGCAGGTTGGGGGGGGAGGGTAGTTAGAAGCACTTTTGAAAAGGGACAGGGTCAAAGTAGAGAATAGAACAAGTGAGGGGTGGGATAGGATGGAGGGAAATACAGTCAATCTTTCACAGTATATCCACTATGGAAATGTTTTGTGTAACTACACATGTACAACTTATACTGAATTGCCTATCTTCCCAGTAAGGATGGGTGACAAGGGAGGAAGGGAAAGAATCTGGAATTCAAAGTTTAAAATCAAATGTTTAAAAAAATTATCATAATTATTATTATTTCTTACATGCAACTGGGAAATAAGATATACAGGCACTGGGGTATGGAGATCCATCTTGCCCTACCAGAAAGTCGGAGGGGAATGGGGGAGGATATAAGGGAGAGCAAATTGGGGGAGGGGGTATACATTGGGATGGCTGTTTTGTGGTGGTGGGTAGGGAGAAAATGGGGAGAAAATTTGTAACTCAAAATCTTGTGGATATGAATGATGTAAACTAAAAATAAACATAAAATTTAATAAAAAAAAAAAAAAGAATCACTGCTGACACATCCTGTCTGAATGTCCCTGGGCAAATCTCTTTAACCTCTCAAATTTTCTGTGTACTCTCTTATGACTGTTAAGTGGCAAAAAAGTTGCTGTTCCTTCATTGATAAAGGGAGTTTTCCTCACTGGGACTTGCACATACTTATGAAATTACAGGTATGGTAAAAAAATAACTAAGATCAACAAGACATTGGAACTGCATTGTAGAAATTATAAAACTATCAGAAAAGGGAGTGGGGGAGCTAGGTTACTTAGCAGATAGAATGCCAGACCTCGGGGCAGGAAGACTTCTCTTTTTGAGTTCAAATCAGGCCTCATACACTCACTTCCTGTGTATTCCTTGGCAAGTCACTTAATCCTGTTTTGCCTCAGTTCCTCATTTGTAAAATAAGCTAGAGAAGGAAATGACAAACCACTCCAGTATCTTTGCCAAGAAAACCCCAAATGAGGTCATGAAGAATCAGACACAACTAAAAAATGACCAGACACCACCACAAAAAGGGAGTACCCATGTTGCTGAGATCATAAAATTTTATTATGTCTTAATTTTTTGAAAAGCTATAAAAATCGAATGTAAAACAGTAAGTTTCAAAGGGAAGAATCTTACAAGGATGGAAGAAAATATTTTCATATAAACTATACCATTGCATTTTATAATAAAAATTTTGACATTTCTAAATATTAGTGATCCTTAATTATTGCTAGAATAATCCTTAAATGAATTGAGTGTTTTTAAGTAATTTAAGTCATTTTAAAGGAGATGGTATATATTTGAAAAGGGTGTATTTTTAAAATATGTGAATTCTCTTACCTTATTTCTCACTTAGTTTCCTGTTAAATTAATTTTTAAAAACTCTAAGCCCAGATTATAGAAACAGATATAGTTTCTGGCTCCATGAAATCATTTTAAAGATTGTTTTTTGTTTAGTACACATGTCAGAGGTAGATAATATGGTATAATAAGAAAGAATGCTAATGTTAAAGTCAGAAAGACCTGGGTTCAGGTTTTGTCTATGATACATACTGACTGTGTGTTCCTGGGCCGGCTTCAGTAACCCAAGTAACTAACTGATAGACTGAAATTTGAGAGCAATTGTAGATGTGCATTGGTAGAAAGAGCTTTCCCGTTGGAAGTTGTATATATCAGTGAAATAACACTAAGACAATCAAAAAACCCAATGCACAACATTCATACAAAGCTGTTATTCTTAGATGCAATTGGATATAAAAATGTAGTAAGAAGAGGGGAATATACAATTTTTCTATGACATATAGTTATAGGTTTTTAAAGCCTTTTTAAAAACTGATTTTTAAAAATGAGTCAGTGAAGGCTTGAACTTTGCCAGTCAATAAACATTTAATAAGCACCTACCCTGTGCCTAGGCACTATGCTAATATTAGAGATCCGAAGAAAGGCAGAAGACAATCCCTGCTTTCAGAGCTCACAATCTAATGGGGGAGAAAACATGCAAATAGCTATGTACAAGCAAGTTTTATACAGAATAACTTGGAAATAATCAATGGAAGAAAGGCATTAGAATTAAAAGGGATCAGGAAAGGCTTCCTGTAAAAGTTAGGATTTTAGTCAGGACTTGAAAGAAGCCATGACACAGAGATGAGGAAAGAGTGCATTACAGGTGATAGCTAGTGAAAATGCCCAGTCAGGAGATGGAAAGTATCCGTATGAGTAACAGCAAGGAGGCCAGTGTTACTGAATAGCAGAGGATATGATGGGTTTTAAAGTATAAGATGATTGGAAGGGGGCTGAGGGGACAGGTTTTTATGGTAGACATACTACTATCTAGCTTGGTAGAACCTGCCAGAATTTGTTTTCTTTCCTAGGCTCCAAGGCCTTAGGATCACCTCTCTTGGAAAAGTGTCAGAGAAGAACTTGGTACTAAATAATAATAATAGCTAGCATCTGAAGCACTTTATAAAACATTTTACATGTTTTCTTAGTTCCTCATTAACAACTCATTTACCTGTGAAGAAGGTGCTATTAGTATCCTCATTTTATATATAGATGATGAAACCGAGACAGACTTTCCCAGGGTCACAAAGCTACTAAATATCTGAGGCAAGATTTGAACTCAGGTCTTCCTAACGTAAAGTCCAGCACTCTGCATTTTTCCACCTAGTTGTGGAATAAATGTTGAGTAAAGATTCAATTACTTAGAACCATGGTAGAGAGGAAAGAATGATTGATGTAGAGTAATAAGAGATCTGGGTTTGAATCCAGAATCAATACTTACTGACTCTATGGTCATGGACAAGTAGTCAGTCAGCAAACATTTTTTAAGGACTTAGTATGTGCTAGGCACAGTGCTAAGCACTAGGGTTATAAAGAAAGGCAAAAACAAAGCCCTCTGCCCTCAAGGAGCTTACAGTTACATAAGGGAGATGCAGTGGGATCCCAGACTCATAAAATTATTGTAAATAAAGTATAAATGTTACTGCTTATTTTTTCCTGGCTGGGTTTACCTTTCCAGCCTTCATTGTTTCCCTTCACCTACTCAATGATGTAGCCAAATGGAGATACCAGTGTTTTGGTTTTTTTTGGAGAGGGAAAGGCAGGGCAATTGGGGTCAAGTCACTGTTCTAGCTGCATAATACAATGCAAAATGTTTTAAGTGTGTTAAGTGTCTGAGGCCCAATTTGAATTCAGGTCCTCCTGACTCTAGGGCCAGTGCTCTATTCACTGCACACCTAGCTGCCCCACTATCAGTGTTTTTTCCAGCTAATACAATCTTTCTTTGCATCATTTTCCCCTTATACTTCCCCTAGTCAGAAGTTTCTTTTGGTAGAACTTTCACAACACTTTTCTTTGTATCTCTCTTATGTGTTTATAATATCCCACCTTGTATTAGAGCTCTTTGTGTACATGTTTTATATTCTTTACTGTGTTATAAATTCTCCAAGAACGAGAACTCTGTCTTATATTTATCTTCATATCCTTTAACAGGGGACATACTTGAACATAGGCAGGTACTCTCCTAATGTCTGTTGAAATGAATTTATCAAATGGCTAAAAAAGCCAGAAAGACTAAATTCTCAAGTTAAGTTTCTTTATTGTTGATTCCTATCATGGTGGATGACTTTGAAATATTGGATCAGTTCAGCCACTGGGGAGGAGCTTTGCAGTCAGTGACTCAAGGCAGCAGTGGCAGCAGTAGCCTAGCTCAGATTTTCTCCCAAAGATTCATATAGACCACATTTCTCACATGCTGTCTTAAGCTATAATCAACTGTAATTAAAACAGCTACTGTATATTTAAGATTATAATATGAAATGACCCTCTAGAGCTCACTAACCACTTTTAGTTAAAAACCTTGACATGACTGTTAACCTCTTCTTTTCACCAACCTGTTTGACTGTCTTAAAGAAGATAACTTTGTAAGTACAAACTTACACGGTTCAATCAAGAGTTAGCATGCTCTTGTCACTAGCGTGCTATGCTTGGAGTTTAAAAGACCTGAATGTGAATCCTTCCCCTGGCACTTACTGTCTTTGTGACCCTAGCTACACCAGTTACTTTGCCTCTTTAAGTCTCAGTTTCCTTATCTGTAAAATGAAGATGATAACTGCTATTTTTTCCTCACAGAGTTGTTGTGAGACTCAATTTCAGCTAATACAGAGCGAACAAGAATTCTTAGGGCAATTATAAGCTATTAAAACTTAAAATCTGTGCTAAGACTTTTGGGACACCATGTATACATAAAGTTGTTTGCAAGTTTTAAAGTGTGTATATAAATATTAGGTCAAGCTAGACCTGTGGCAAAGGCAAATATCTTTCTGCAAATGTATAGAGAAGCATCTCACCTGCCCATTGCTCAGTGGTGCCATATCCTTCTAACCCTACAGTTTGGACAAATGAAGAAATAATTTGGATCCCAAAGCTGAGGGTAATTTTTGGACTACATGTCATTCTGGTCTTTCCCTGCTCCTAAGCCTCCTAGGACTTATAAAAACAAACAAAAAATGTTGGCCACCTGCCTGCTCCTGAACTTCTGTTGAGATTATTTTTATCCTTGAGAGATGGGAGCAGAGTAAGTCAGGCCCCTTGGGTAGGATTCACCTTTGCCAGACCTCCAACTCCTTCCAGTCTATAAATAGCAGGCCTACTGCCTCATAACTGGCCTCCTGCCAAGGGAAAGGCCACTAGATGGATTTTTAGGCCTGGAAAAGAGGTAATAGGAGAGAGGAGGGGAAAAGTAAGGGTCTTTATTCATGCCTTTTCTATTCTCTTTTACTGTGTTCATCATAAATGCTGACTCTTTTCTCATATGTGATATGTTAGTCTTTGGAGTGTACTTGTGAATATTTTATGGGGATCCTTGCAATGAATATAGTTGGCCTTTGGCAGTGCTTTATTTTTCTATATATGGCCAGTCTAGGTTGGCTGCCAAGGAGATCAGTGCTAGTAAATTTATGTTTTCTCCTTAAGTAGAGGAATTTTATGTTCCTATGGTAATGCATTTGCTCTCTTCCGTGATTTTAGTGACTCATTTTCTACTATGTATCTACTAGTATTGCTACTATGTGAACAGACTGAAAATACATTTTTTAAAGTCTTAATTTAATTTTGATCCTTATTTTGGTATTAATTAACATTTTTCTTTTTTAATATACTGAATATTTTATTTTTACCCTAATAACATGTAAAACAATTTAAAATATTCATTATTTAAAATTTTAAATTCAAAATTCTCTTTCCCCTCCCTCCTCATTGGGAAGACAAGCAGTTTGATATAGGTTATACATATGCAGTCATGCAAAACATTTTTCCATATTAGTCATGTTGTAAAAGAAAACACAGACAAAAAACCCCCAAGAAATATATAAGAAGTTTTAACAGATTCTTTGATCAGCACTCAGACTCTATCAGTTTTTTCTCTGGAAATGGAAAGCATTTTTCATCCTAAGTCCTTCATAATTGTCTTAGATCTTTGTATTGCTGAGAACAGTCAAGTCATTTACAGTTGATCACTGTACAATTTTGTTGTTACTGTGTATAATATTCTCTGTTCATTTCACTTTGCATCAGTTCATGTAGTTCTTTCCAGGTTTTTCTTACAGAATTTTGCTTGTCATTTCTTATAGCCCAATAGTATTTCATTGCTCATACGCAATTTTTTTTGGCTGTCCTTAATTGATAGGCATCCCTCTGTTCCCAGTTCTTTGCTTCCATAAAAAGAACTGCTATAAATATTTTGTACATATTAGGTCCTTTTCCTTTTTGGTTTTTATTTCTTTGAGATACAAACCCAGCAGTGATATTACTGGGTCAAAGGAATGTATCATTTTATAGCCCTTTGTGCATAGTTCCAAATTGCTCTCCAGAATGGTTGAATCAGTTCTCAGCTCCCAATAGTACATTGGTGTCTCAGTTTTCCAACATCCTTCCAGCATTTGTTGTTTTCTTTTTCTGTTATATTAATTGATCTCATAGGTGTGAGGTGGTACCTTATAGTTGTTTTAATTTTTATTTCTCTAATCAGTAGTGATTTAGAGCATTTTTTCACATTACAGACTGCTTTGATTACTTTGTCTGAAAACTGCTTGTTCATACACTTTTTTTTTTGCCTTTTTGGAGGGCAATTGGGGTTAAGTAACTTGCCCAAGGTCACATGGCTAGGTTTTTGTTTGTGTGTGCGTTAAGTGTCTGAGGTCGGATCAGAACTCAGGTCCTTCTGACTCCAGGGCCGACGCTCTACTCACTGTGCCACCTAGCTGCCCCTTGTTCATACACTTTGACCATTATCAATTGATAATTGCTCTTATTTTTATAAATTGAACTCAGTTTTGTATCTATTTGATCGCTCTTATTTTTTCCTCTAATTTTTCCTCAGTCTTTCATATTTGATTTTTGAAGTCCTTTTTAAGTTCTTCCAAGAACTCTTTTTGTACTTGGTTCCATTTGACACTCCTCATTGAAAAAGGAGTGGCTTTTTTAGCTCCATTATCTTCCTTTGAATATGAACCCAGATCTTCTCTATCCCTATAGTAGCTGCCTATGGTTGGTTTCTTTCTCCTTTGTTTTCTCATTTTTATTTTATTTTTGCTTTTAGTAGCTATTAGTGTAATCAAGTTCTGGTCCCCAGGTACAGGGAGTAATGTCCCAAGCCTCAGGTTATTTACAGTTATTTTCTGAGGTCTGTCCTGGGGTTCAACCTTGGGTTCTCCTCTCCACTCCTGAGCCAGCTGTCCCTCCAGTGCTTACAAACTACAGTTGTCCTCTCTGCCTTGGAGCTGAAACCAGGGATTCTGCTTTCCTGCAAGTGCCTGTAGCCAGCAGAGTCCCTGCCTGTCAGTTACTGCACTCACCAGGTGTGTGCTAGCTTCTCCGCCACAGTGGGAGCCTAGCCCTGGACATGTCTGGTCAGCACAACTGTGTTTGGCATTCCTTGATAGTGGAAGGTCCTTCAGTCTTCTACTCTGCAGTCAGACCCTGACAATGTCTGGGAGATGAAAGTTTTCCAAGTCTGAGGCTGCCTCCCTACCCAGCTGCCCCCACCAGGGCTTGTTGTTTGTTAATTCTTCAGTATTATCCTGGAGGTGTTTGTACTTCATGCAGGCTGAACCTCTGCCCCTAGAGGTCAGATCTTTCCTGGGGGTCTTCTCAAGTTGTTTTAGGAGAATAATCACTTTACCCTGACTTTTGTTTATTGCAGCTGCTCTGTATTCCCTTTGAGGTGATGCTCTGCCTTTTGTTGTAAAGGAAATTTGGAGAGCTTAGCTTTCTGACCTATTCTGCCATCTTCCCAGAATCCTTCTCCTATATATTTGAAAAATGAGAGAAACTTGTAATTTTTTTGTTATGATTACTGTGTATTTCCCCTTCTTCCTGCTTTGCTCCCTAAGTATCCTATTCTCATTCTCCTTTCACCCTGTTTGCCCTCAAAAATGTTTTGCTTCTGACCACCACCTTTCCCAGTTTGCTCTCCCTTCTATCAGCTCCCCCCTTCTCTTTTCTCTTCCCCTCCTACTTTCCTGGAGACTAAGATAGATTTCATGCCAAACTGAGTGTGTATGTTAATTCCTCTTTGAGCTAGTTCCAATGAAAGTGTCAACTTCTCCCTCCCCCTTCCCCTTCACCATAAAAGTTTTTTGTACATCTTTTATGTGAGATAATTTACTGCATTCTACTTGTCCCTTTCTTCTTCTCCCAGTGCATTCCTCTTTCTCACCCCTTAATTTTGTTTTTTGAGATATCCCTTGAGTATTCAACTCGCACTTGTGCCTCTGTCTATGTACATTTCCTCTAACTACCCTAATGAGAAAGTTCTTAAGAATTAATAAGTATCATCTTCCAATATAGGAATGTAAACAGTTTAATCTTAGTGAATCCCTTATGAATTCTCTTTCCTGTTTACTTTTTTTATGCTTCTTTTGAGTCCTGTAAGTCAGAATTTCTTTCAGCTCTGGACTTTTTATCAGGAATGCTTGAAAATCCTCTATTTCATTGAATATCTATTTTTCTCCTGAAGGATTATACTCAAATTTTGCAGTGTAGGTGATTCTCGGTTGTATTCTAGCTTTTTTTGCCCTCTGGAATATCATATTCCAAACCCTCTGATCCTTTGATGTGGAAGCTGCTAAATTTTGTATTATCCTACTGTGGCTCCTAGATGATATTTGAATTGTTTCTTTCTGACTGCTTACAATACTTTCTTCTCGACCTGGGAGCTCCAGAATTTGACTATGATATTTCTATATTTCTATAATATTTCTATAGTTTTCATTTGGGAATCTCTTTCAGAAGGTGATCAGTGGATTCTTTTAATTTCCATTTTACCCTCTGATTCTAGGATATCAGGGCTTTATAATTACTTGAAAGATGTCTAGGGTCTTTTTTTTATCATCATTTTCAGGTAGTCCAAAAATTCTTAAATAATCTTTCCTGGATCTATTTTCCAGGTCAGTTGTTTTTGTAATGAGATAGTTCACATTTTCTCCTATTTTTTCATTCTTATGATTTTGTTTTGTTGTTTGTTGATGTCTCAAGCTTCCACTTGCCCAATTCTAACTTTTAAGGGCTTTTTTTCTCTTTAGTAAGCTTTTGTACCTCCTTTTCCATTTGGCCGATTCTACTTTAAGGAGTTCTTTTCTTTAGTGAATTTTTATACATCTTTTTCCATGTGGCTAATTCTGGTTTTAAAGAGTTCTTCTCTTTAGTGAATTTTTGTGCCTCTTTTACCATTTGGCCTTTTCTGTTTTTTAAAATGTTATTTTTTATTCCTCCTTTACCAAATTGTTGACTCTTCTTTCGTGATTTTCTTGCATCACTCTCATTTATTTTCTGTGTTTTTCTTCTGCCTCTTTTTTTTTTTTTTTTGCTTTTTTTGGGGAGGGGGAGAGGGAGAAGGCAGGACACTTGGGGTTAAGTGATTTGCCCAAGATCACAAGGTCTAGTAAGTGTTAAATGTCTGAGGCTGGATTTGAACTCGGTTCCTCATGATTCCAGGGCCGGCAGTCTATTCACTGTGCCACCTAGCCACCCCAACTACCTCTCTTTTTTGATTCTTAAAGTCATTTTTTGAGCACTTCCAGAAATTCTTGTTGGGCCCAAGACCAATTCACATTTTTCTTTGAAGCTTTGGACATAGCCATTTTTACTTTGTTTTCTTCTCAGTTTGTGTTTTGATCTTCCCTGTCATAGTAACTTTCTATGATCATGTTCTTTTTTTGTTGCTTACTCATTTTTTAGCCTATTTCTTGATTTTTAATTTGATCTTAAAGTTGTGCTCCGCTCCTGGGGTGATGGAGACACTGTTATAAGCTTCAGATTTTTTGTGTGGCTGTTTTCAGAGCTAGTTCTGGGAGTCTGTAAGCTTTCAGTTCTTCCAAAGTGGTATGACCTAAGGAGAGGTGTGTTTCCCACTTTCCTGGCCTGAGTTCTGGTCTGTGAGTACCTACTAGCACTTTTTTCTCCCCTGCCTTGGAACTGTGACCAACGTCCTCATTCCCCTGTGGCCACCAGCTCTGGCATGCCATTGTTCTCAGCCTGGTGCTGAGACTCAAATCCTCTTATGGGCATTGCGATAGAGTCCTGCCCCTAGTGCCAGCAAAAGGATTCCTCTGATCTTCTTCTAACCAGTTGTCTGACCTCCTTACTATCTGTGGGTTAGAACTGCTAGAAGCAGTTGCTGATGTCCCTGCTGATTCAGTCACCCCTAAGGCCTACTGTTAGTTTCCTATGGTAAAGGCTATGTTGGACTGCATGCCACTCCTATCCCAGTGCAACAAACTTTTCTTGCTGACCTTCTAAGTTATCTTGGTCTAGAAAATTATTTTAGCCTGTCTTTTTGTGGGTTCTGCACTCTAGAAGTGCAGGGGGGAATTGGGAAGAGCTGAGATGGGTCCCTGCCTTTTCTCCCATCTTGGCTCTGCCCCTGATAACTAACATTTCCATATCATAGAGTTAATAAGTACCAGACCTGGAACTCGGGTCTCCTGAATTCAGGGCTAGATTTTTTTTCCCTTACACTTTTACGCATTGTTTTATTGCTCTAGGGCCTTTTGAAATCAGTTTTTTAAAGAGATCTGTGAAGCTCACTTAAAAAGCTTATTTCAGTTTGAATAACTGTTTGTTTTGGATGTGTATGTGCCCAAAATATTATAGATGAGTAGTAATGGAAAATAGTAGAAGCTGCTTTAAAAATATGATTTTCATTACTCACATAAAATCATATCAGCAGATTATTTAAAATGTTCTTTAATTCTCCAAGGATCTGTGGTTTTATTAGTGTGGGTATTATCTAGACATTTATAACTTAGCTCCTCTAGTGATGAGATTCAACAAATTTATCTGGGCTGGTCTTCAGATAGTTGATAGTTCATTGTTGGACTGGTGTTAGAAAAACGAATGTAACATTTCATACTGTGATGAATGAAGTATGAGCTTGAGTTGATGTCTTTCTTTGAGATGAATGACAATTTTTTCTGCTAGAGAAAATATTCCTAATTTATATATTACAGATAACATTCTGAAACATCACAGTGTTCCTTCCCTTTCTTCTTACTTCCTCATCCTCCTAATGTTTCACATGGGGTCTTTTCTTGGCAGTATCTTGGCATTATATTTTGACTACCTGATCTATCTATCTATCTATCTATCAATCTATCTATCTATCTATGTATATATATGACTTCCAAATCTACCCTGACTTTCCATATAATGTCTGTAAAGCCTTTTATAAATTTTAAAATTTTATAATAATAATAGCTAATATTTACATAGCACTTACTGTGTACTAGACATTGTGCTAAGTACTTTACAATTATTATCTTATTTTATCCTCATAACAACCCTGAGAGGTAGTTGCTGTTATTTTTTGCATTTTTATAGATGAGGAAACTGAGGCAGGTGGGTTAGGTGACTTGTCCAGGGTCACACAGCTATGTAAGATGCTATTAAAATTATTACTGAGGCAGACAAGGGTTAAGTGATTTGTCCAGGATCACACAGGCTATTACAATTATTAATAAAATTAGAATTATTCTGAACTCTAAACTGGAATCTCAAATTACCTGAGAAACCATCATCTAACTAGCATCTCGTATTTACCATATCCAAATAGAAGCTTTTCCCCTAAACCAATTCTTTTTCTGAACTTTACTATTTCTCTGTGTTGACATGATTCATTCAGACTCCTTATTTATAATCTTGGAGTACTCTACAATGCTTCTTTCTCCCCCATCTCTCATATTTATTAGCTACTAAGTGCTCCAGATTCTACCTTCACAACATTTCTCACATTCTCTTCATCTGTTTCTACTACCTCCACCCTCTTACTGGAAATTCCTGAATAATACTTTGCCCATAGTAGACAATAAATGTTTGTTTCAAAGTGAATTGGCCAGATCTATGCTAGTATTTAACAGCTGTTGCAGTTTCCTCCTTGTGGACCTTTCTGCTTTTACTTGACAATTAAGTGACACAGTGGATTAAGTATTGGATTTAGAGATAGGAAGACCCATCCACAAGTGTTTGTCATTTCAAAAAATCTGAATGAAAAGTTTAAGGGTATATAAAGGGGAGATCTCTTATTTGAAATACTTTTTTTCCCTTTCAATGAATGATATATAATAAACTTATTGTAAAATTATTTCTAAATGAACAAATAAATTGTATTAAATGTCTCTTTAAAGAAAGTAAAAAACAAAACAAAACACTTAGTAGCTCTTCAACCCTGGACAAATGGCTATACCTCTCTCAGCTTCAATTTCTTCTACTATAAAATGGGGCTAATAATAGTTCAGAAACCTTGTAAAAATCAAATCAGATGATTTTATATATTTGTGTATATATATATATATATATATATACACACACATACACACATGTGTATATGTGTATAGATAGATACACATACATACACATACTGCTTTTGCATGCCTTTAAAGTACTATATTAACAAATAATAACTGATACTATTTTTGCTTTTTCCTTTAATTTTTCCTTTATATCACTGTCTGAAAAATCTTCTGAAATCACAGGCACAAGGTGAAGCAGTGAGTAAGAATTCAAAACTTGTAGTCAGAAAGGTGTAAGATCAAATCCTACTTTACTTACTAGTTGTGTGACCCTGGACAAGTCACTTGAAGTCTCTCAGCCTGTTTTCTTAAGTGCAAAATGAGGATAAGAAAAAGTTATTTTACAGAGTTGTGGTGGGAACCAAATGAGATTAACATATGTACAGTGGTTTGCAAACCTGAAAGTACCATATAAATTTTGTTAAATGGTAGCATAGATATCTCAGTTCACTTTGAAACAAGCATTTATTGTCCACTATGTGCAAAATACTATTCTAGGTGTTTGGAATGCAGGATTAAAATATTATATGGTCTGTATACTTAGAAGCTTATAGTCTAGAGGTAGAGGTAGGGGTAGGGGACATATGTGTATATATATGTGTGTGTATGTACATACATACACACATATACATATACACACACTGATAAGCATAATACATGGTATAGTGTTATAAGGACAAAAAAGAAATCAAAAAGGTCAAGAGAAATTTGAGAAGGGGAAAAAAAAACTTCAGCTGAGGAGCACTCATGCACATAAATCTTAAGTTGCTTTCTGTTGTTTCACTGCTAAAGTTCACATTCTTCCTGGGATTGAAGGCTCTTCTTAATCAGATACCACTATGATTTTAGGGTCTTCTCATATTACTCCCCTTTTTTGCATTTTTTGTTCTCTATCATAAAGTCACTTCTCACTCTCCTCTCCTGGCCTCCATGCTTTTGCTCAGGCTGTTCCATATGGCTAGAGTCCCATTCCTCCACCTTCAATTTCTGAATTTCTAGACCCAACCTTTAAAGTTTATGCCACATCTCCATTGCCCTGAACGCCCTCTCTGCTTCGTAATGATCTTGCACTCTTCTCATACCTCACATAGCATTTTGTTTTATAATACTATAATATTTTTGTTTGGTAAAATTGTGTTGTAATTGTATGTTTATCTTTCCTGCTTTGTTGTAAGCTCCATGTCATCAGGGACCATATCTTATCAAACTTTGTATTTCAGCATCCAGCACAGAATTTTCTGCATAAGTGCTTACAGATGTTTATCATCTTTTTTATTTTTTACATCTACTGACACATAGAAGATCTGTTTTAATGTTAAATGTATAGAATAGATTCAAAAGTAGATTATTACCCAGTTCTAGTCATATCTAGACATATTTTTTTTTTGCTGTGAAGTTACTTTTGCACACACTAAGTGCCTAGTAAATTTTTTTTAATTAAATTGTCTAACTGGTACTACACATGTACCTTTTGAATAGGTTTCTAGACATGTTAGCCTCTAAAGTCCCTTCCAACTTTGATTTCTTATTTGTAGGCTAGTGTTCTACCAAGGCTAGAAGTTGTTGACTAAGAAACCATTTTAGTATCATAGTGGGCCAAAAGCTATCCTTTTTGGTTGACCTCTTTTGCCTTTGATTAATCAGAAAATTTTCATGTGGATATTAGAAATAATGCTTTCAGAATGCTTCGTCAAATTTGTAAATTTAAAAAGGATATGGAGAAGGTAACAAGTTAGGGTAGGGGAAGTGGGGACAGGAAAGGCTATTGGGAAGAAACATAAGGAAGTAAGATGAAGAAAATAAAATACGTTTTCTTGGTCAGTAAATGGAATTAAATAGAAGAGTTGAAGAAAATGATAGCTAACAAAAGGAAATACCTTTCAGAGCTTTGGAGCCAAAGGCAGTATGAATTTGATCCTGGTAATAAGAGGAAAATTAAGTAACAAGGAAAAAGAAACTTTTTCTTTAGTTTCTATTGATTTTCAACATGACAATAGACGATTCAATTTCCTTGGGCCTTTTATGATTTTAATTTTTACTTGTAACTCTGTGAATGATATTAGCATAATAAAAATGTGAGGACATTGTAATTGATCAGGGAAAATGGAAGAAAACAAAGAATAAAAGTCCTGGAATATAGACTCAGATGAAGCTGACCTCCTAAATTATTGTACTTCTTAAGATCTCTCTCCTAGCTAGAGTTGCTGTAGAATTTCTTTATGCATTTTTAAAATAGAAGAGCAGCTAATTTAATTTTTTGTAACTCTAATACCTTGTAGCTCAATTTTAAGTCCTAATTAAAGGATGTTTGGGTTTTATATATTAGAATTTCTGGAAAAGCCCAGGCCCTTATTTAAGAATTCATCCAATAGTTATATTTGGCAGCAGTACATTGTTCTACTAAGTTAACATAGTAATAAATGATAATGTTTACTTTAGTGGGAATATCTGCCATTTTCTTTTTGTTGTGATTGTCCTCCATTTTCAAAGAGGACTGTGACATCAGGGAAATGGTGACATGATTTGCAGTTGAATTGATTTGAGTGAGGGAGGGCTGTGCAAGGTCACCAGCCTCACTTTCTCCTCTAGGGCCATCTGCGTCCAGTGACCAGATATTCCTCAGGATGCCTGGAGATGGCCCAGGATGCAATGAATGGGATCCCCTTATTTCATTTAAGACTACTTTTATATTAGTATTGTATGATCTATATCTTCCAAGGCACTTTTGTTAGTAAATTTTCAGAGAATCTCAGCTCCTGAACAAAAATCCCTTCTAAAACATACTCAACAAATGATCATCTGACTTTTGCTTAAAGATTTTTAGATATCTCTAATTCTTCAGGAGTTTTTCCTAAAATCAAGCTTAAATTTCCCTCATAGTAGCTAACAGCCACTGCTTTTCATTTGGTCTTCTGATGTCAAAAAGAAGCCTAATCTGTCTTCCACATGGCACAGCTTTTCAGATACTTGAGTGCACTTATCATAGTCCCTCTAAACCTTCTTTTCTCCAGGTTTAAACATCCCCATTTCTTTGACCAGTTCTTATGTGGGATGATTTTGAGGCCTCTCATCATATTGAATTCCCACTGAATGTTACATATCTGAGCAGTGTCCTGTTCTGCTGTTCACAGAACTGAACACAGTGCTCCAGATGTGATCTGACCAGGGCAGAATTCAACAAGATGTCACTTCTAGTCTTGGACACAGCATTTCTCTTGAAAAAGTAATCTCTAAGATTACTTTAGCTTTTTTTGGCTACCATTTCCCATTGTTAAGTAATATCAAGTTTGCAGTCAATTAATAACTTCATTAGATCTTTTTCAGAGAAACTTTTGCTTCCCCTATCTTGTCCTTGGGAAGTTTAATTTTTTGAACCCAAGTGTAAGGCTTTACCAGTGTAATGTAGTGCAAAAAAGGGCTAGATTTGGACACAAGAATACATTTAAATCCCACCTCTACCACTGGCTCTGTGGCCATAGTAGGCAAATCACTTAAGCTCTCAGAATCTCAGTTTCTTCATCTGTAAAATGGAGATGAAAATACCTATATTACTTACCTATATATAGGTTACTTACTTACAATCTAAGAGTTGTGAGGTGCAAATATGCAATAATGTTTATAAAGAACTTGGCAAAGTATAAATTGGCATATAAATAGTAGTCATTAGTATTTTACTAGATTTGACTATCATCATGCTGTGGATTCACATTGTGCTTGCATTCTACTGAAACCTCCAGGTCTTTCAACTGAACTTCTCCCTAGGTACATCTCTTTCTCTCTCTCTCTCTCCCATCTCCCTTAAGATCGTAAGATCAAGTTCTAGAGCTAGAAAGGCCTTAGAAGTCCTCCTATCCAATCACCTCCTTTTATGAATGAAGAAACTAAAGCCCAGAAAGTTTAAGTAACTTGTTCAAGGTCATACAAATAATAGGACTAGTATTTTGAACTCACGTACCCTTTTAATGCTTTATTATAAAATTGATTTTTTTAACCTAAGTGTAAAACCTACGATTTACAAAAAGAGTAAGTATACTAGTGCCAGTAAAACTGCATATTACAAACACTGCATCTTATTATCCCATATATAATTGCTTGAAAATGTATAATTTTAATGAAAAAGCACTTTTATTGATATTCAATGACCTGTCTTTCAGCTGCTTTGGTTTCTAGATTTTTTTTTTTTGTTTCTCTATCAATGTTTCATTGATAACTTTTTGATTTTTTAACATCACCGATGCTTTCCAATGAGTAAGCCTAACTCCTGATAGAACTCTGCCTTGTAACAAGTAAGTATAGTCAAGTAAAAGAAATCAAAATTAGTCATTGTATCATTCTTTCTTTTACAAGGAAAGTGACTTAGTTATATGCTTTGTGTTGATATGTAATTTTTGCCCTTTCAGCTAATGAGCATAATTAATTGGTATTTTTGTAATGCAAAGGAAATTTAACTTTTAAAAACTGGATTAGCTGCAAGTATTCCTCTTGAAGGTTAATAATATTTCAAAAACTATCTCCATAAACATTTATTTTGTGAATGGATTGACTTTGCCTGAAGCATGGACTGAGGAAATATATATTGCGAAAGAAAACTGAGACATTTCAGTTAGAAAACTTAGGACTTGAAACACTTTTCTATTGAGATGTTTCCCCAGTATTTAAAAACTGTGTTTTGGACACACTTGGTGCTGCTTCTTTTTGTAACTTGGACTCAATTTAGAAAAAATATCTTGAATATAAAGTAAAAATAAATGTCCTCTTTAGCCCATTTTTTTTTTCTTTTTGGAGGGCAATTGGGGTTAAGTAACTTGCCCAAGGTCACACGGCTAGGTTTTTGTTTGTGTGTGCATTAAGTGTCTGAGGCCGGATCTGAACTCAGGTCCTTCTGACTCCAGGGCCGACGCTGTACTCACTGCGCCACCTAGCCGCCCTTTAGCCCAATTTTTATGCCATTGGATTAGAACTTAATATCCAAGTTAAGATCATCAAATAATAAATACAAAACTGGAAGGAACCTTAGTGATCATATGCACTCCAGCATATATTAAAGAGTTGGTCATGGTTTACTTTTAAACATTCAATTGACATTTTTTTCTTGGTTATACACACACAATCATTTTAAACATTTCCACATTAGTCATGTAAAAGAAGAATCAGAACAAAAGAGAAAAATCATAAGAATGAAAAAACAAAAAATGTGAAAATAGTGTGCTTCAGACTCCATAGTTCTTTCCCTGGAAGTGGCTAGCATTTTCTATCATGAGTCTTTGGAATTGTCTTGGATCATTGTATTGCTGAGAAGAGCTAAGGTTATCATAGTTGAATATTGTACAGTGTTGCTTTTACTGTGTACAGTGTTCTTATTTCCAGGTTTTTCTGAAATCTGCCTGCTCATCACTTTTTATAGAACAATAGTTTTCTGTTACATTCACATTCCACTACTTGTTTAGCCATTTTCCAGTTGATGGGCATTCCCTCAATTTCCAGTTCTTTGCAACCACAAAAAGAGCTGCTAATAAATATTTTTGTATATGTGGATCCTTTTCCATTTTTTTATGATCTCTTTGGGATACAGACCTAGTAGTGGTATTGCTGGATCAAAGGGTATGCAGTTTTATAGTCCTTTTTGAATTTATCTTTATATTTAGTGTGAGATAGTGGTCTATGTCTAGTTTCTGCCAGACTTCTTTTCATATTTTTCCAACAGTTTTTGTCAACTACTGAATTCTTGACCCAGTCTCTGAGATCTTCAGATTTTTCAGATACTACTTACTATGCTCATTAGTTTCTGTGTATTAAGTCTAAGTATTTCACTAATCAATCTTTCTATTTCTTACCTAATACCAAATTTGTTTTGGTGAATACAGCTTTGTAGTATAGTTTGAAATCTTATATTGACAGTTCCCCTTCTCATTTTTTTCATTATTTTCTTTGATATTCTTTTTTTTTTTTTAATTTCCAAGTACTTTATTGTTTCCACAATTTTTGGAAGCTTCATTGATGAACTGTGGGAAAATGTTACTTTCAAACAGCTTCCTTCATAATCCTGCTTAGCTTCTGAATCTTGGTTCTTGTGGACATATCAACATATTTCTCTCCTGTACGAACAATCATTCCTCCCATGATTGAAGGGTCAGTCTTAACCTCCATTTTCAGGACTTGGCCTTTCCTTAGAAAGCTGTTCAGGACTGTTTTTAATTCTGTAAGAGTTGCATCATCTAAAGCAGCTGCAGTAGTAACTGAGCACTGTACTTCCCTACAATGCACACTCATCGTGGTAGAAAATGCTGAAATGACTCCTGGGGTGTTGTTTAAACGACCATTTTCAGCAAGCAATTTCATGAGATTGGTAGTGATGGGGGAAAACTTCTCTTTTGCTATTACATCACTTAGGGCTTTTATCTTAATAGAACGCTTTATGTGGGGATTCATAATAGAGTCAACCATTTTGGGATCCTTCAAAAGTTTTGTTACTCTGAGTAACTCCTTTTCTACCACGTCCAGTTTATTCTGCTTAGACGCAGCAGAATAAAGAGCAGTGGCATATCAACCTTCTAGACCATAAACTTGAATTGGAGGCCTGACCAGTTTAGCAAATGGTCTGCCCACAGAAATTGTGAAGCGGTGAACCTGCTGGAGCATCCCAGACGTACCAGGGGCTGCCATCTTCTCCTGTGGTCGCTGTAGGTCAAACCGGAGCTCCTTCCTTTGATATTCTTAACCTTTTGTTGTTCCAAATGTATTTTATAACTTTTTCTAGTGCTATAAAGTCATTGTTTGGTAGTTTGATTGAAATGGCATTGAATATACAAATTAATTTAGGTAATATTGTCATTTTTATTGTATTGACTCAGCCTACCTATGAGCAATTAATGTTTTTCTAATTATTTAGATATGACTTTATATGAGTGAAGAATACTTTGTAATTATGTTCATAGAGTTCTTTTCTGTCTCTTCCTTCTGGGTTTTGTTGGTAATATACAGAAATGCTGATGATTTCTATGAATTTATTTGATATCCTACAACTTGACTGAAGTTGTTATTTCAATTAATTTTTAAATCAACTCTAGGGCTCTTTAAGTACACTATCATATTATCTGCAAAGAGAGACAGTTTTATTTCCCCCATTGCCTAAGCTTATTCCTTCATTTCATTTTTCTTGTCTTATTTCTCTAGCTAGTATTTCTTGTACAGTATTAAATAGTAATGGTAATAATGGACATTCTTCCTCACTGACTTTATTAGAAAAGCTTATTCCTATTATAGACAATGCTTGCTAATAATTTAGCTATACTACTTGCCTCATTTTAAGGGAAGCTCTATTAATTACTGTGTTTTCCAGGATTGTTGTTGTTTTAAAAGGAATGGGTGTTCTGCTTTGTCAGAAACTTTTTCTGTACCTAATGAAATAATTATATGATTTTTGTTGGTTTTGTTATTAATATGGCCAATTATGTTTTCCTAGTGGTAGACTCAGCCTTGCATTCTAGCTATATATCCCACCTGCTCACAATGTGTAGTTTTAATGACATATTGCTATAGTCTCTTTGCAGGCATTTTGTTGAAATTTTTGCATCAATATTCAGGAGGCGATTAGTGGATTCTTTCAACCTCTATTTACCTCACTGGGTCTAAAACATCAGGTCATTTTTCCTTGAGAATTTCTTTAAGGATGATTTCTAGGTTCTTTCTTTGATCATGGCTTTCAGGTAGTCCAATAATTTTTAAATTATCTCTCCTGGATCTATTTTCCAGGTCAGTGGTTTTTCCCATGAGATATTTCACATTGCCTTCTATTCTTTCATTTGTTTGAATCTGTTTAACAGCATCTTGATTTCTCATAAAGTCATTAGCTTTCATTTGCTCCAGTCTAACTCTGAAGGAATGAATCTCCTCAGTGAGCTTTCGAGATTTTTTTCCATCTGGCAAATTCGGCTTTTTAAAGCATTCTTCTCCTCATTGCCTTTCTGAGCCTCTTTTGCCATTTGAGTTAGTCTATTTTTTAAGGTGTTATTTTCCTCAGTCAGACTGTTGACTGTCATTTCATACTTTTCTTTCATCTTTATCATTTCTCTTCCCAATTTTTCCCCCACTTCTCTTATCTGCTTCTTAAGGTCCTCTATGGCCTGTAGCCAGCTTGTATTTTCATTTGGGGCTTTTGGTGCAGGAGTTCTGACCTCACAGTCCTCCTCCATGCTTTGATCCTCTTTGCCCCTAAAATAGGAGTCCGATGTTGAATTTTTCTGTATATTTTGTTTCTTTTGCCTAGGCATGTTGCCACTTAATTGCTTGATTTTTGGGCTTGCTGCCACAGTAAGACTCTGCCACCAGAAAGGAGAGCTTCCGCCCAAATGTGGGGTCTTCACAACTTCCGCAGGTTGGGTGGCCTCTGCAAAGCCTCCACCCACTCTGGCAAATTGGATACACACCCCAAACGTCCCCCCCAGACCACAATCCAGTTCCAGGCAGTTTAAAGCAAGAGCGATTAACCCCCAGACTGATTGCTGAGTCTCCCTACAATTAGCAGACCAGGAGCTAGAGCTGCCACTGATGCTGCAAAGGGGCTTCTATGCCATATTTCTTCAGCAGCTTTTTGCCCCCAGGGGAGGAAGCCTACGTGTTCCCCAAATACTGGTCTCAAAGTCCATAGGGCACTAACCTCTCACTTTGTCCTAGGCATATCTGTGCTGATAATTCTGGAATCGCCACAATTGCTGGTCTTCTGGGGTCCCTCCAGCTGGCTGCTAGCCCGGCCGCCCTGGGGCTAAACCCCAGCTCAAGCGGGTCTGGGCTCAGCTCCCAGAGCACTGTGCTCTTGGTTCCCAGTGCACTGTGCTGCCTGCTCTCAGAGCACTGTGCTGGCCGCTCCCTGCAGGGTTGCTGGGCTATCCTCAGCAGGAGCTTAGCTTCTGTGTGTCGTTCTGTGGGTGCTGGAGCTCCAGAAGTTGTTCAGAGTCCCCTTTTACATTATTTGGAAGTTGTGTGGGGCAGAGCACCTTGGAAGTGCTGTTTCTACTCTGCCATCTTGGCTCCGCCCCCGCATCAATATTCATTAGGTAAATTGGCCTACAGTTTTCTTTTTCTGTTTTGACTCTCCCTGGTTTAAGTATCAATATCCTATTTGGGTCACAGAAGGAATTTGGAAGGATTCTGTTTGTATAATTTTTTTGAAGGAGATTATGTACTATTAGAATCAATTATTCTTTAACCAATTAGTAGAATTCACTTATTAATGCTAGCTTCTTTGACCAATGGAATATCATATTCCAAGCCCTTTGATTCCCTGAGGTAGAAGCTGCTAGGTCCTGTGTTATCCTGATTGTGTTTCCACAATACTCAAATTGTTTCTTCTTGACTGCTTGTAGTATTTTCTCCTTCATCTGGGAACTCTGGAATTTGGCTATGATTTTCCTAGGAGTTTTCTTTTTGGGATCTTTTTCAAGAAGTTGATCAGTTAATTCTTTCAATATCTATTTTGCTTTCTGATTCTAGAATATCAGGGCAATTTTGCTTGGTAATTTCTTTTTTTTTTTTTTCTTGAGGGCAATTGGGGTTAAGTAACTTGCCCAAGGTCACACGGCTAGGTTTTTTGTTTGTATGTGTTAAGTGTCTGAGGCCAGATCTGAACTCAGGTCCTTCTGACTCCAGGGCCGGCGCTCTACTCACTGCACCACCTAGCCGCCCCCTTACTTGATCATTTCTTAAAAGATGGTGTCTAGGCTCTTTTTTTAATCATGGCTTTTAGTCCAGTAATTTTTAAATGATCTCTCCTGGTTCTATTTTCTAGGTCAGTGGTTTTTCCAATGAGATATTTCACATTGCCTTCTATTTTTTCATTTGTTTGGATCTGTTTTATAGTATCTTGATTTCTCATAAAGTCATTAGCTTCCAATTGCACCAGTCTAATTTTGAAGGAATTATTCTCTTTGGCGAGTTTTTAAAATTTCTTTTCCATCTGGCAAATTTGTTTTTTTAAGGAATTCTTCTTATTGGCTTTTTGGGCCTCTTTTGCCATTTGAGTTAGTCTACTTTTTAAGTTCTTATTTTCTTCAGTATTTTTGGGGGTCTCCTTTAGCAGGCTGTTGGCTCACTTTTCATGATTTTCTTGCATCATTCTCATTTTTCTTCCCACTTTTTCTTCAACTTCTCTTACTTGATTTTTAAAATCCTTCTTGAGCTCCTCAGTGGCCTGTAACCAATTCATATTTTTCTTGGAAACTTTTGGTGCAGGAGTTCTGTCTTTGTTGTCTTCCTCCTGCTCCATGCCTTGATCCTTTTAGTCCCCAAAAAAGGAATCCAAAGTCAGACCACTGTGCTTGCCCCACTTCCCCTACTTGCTCATGGTGTTGTGCCCCCCTCCCACTTCTCAACCTTGGGCAGGGGCTAGTCCCCACTCTTCCATCCCCCTGTTTTCTGACAGAGTTCCCCACTTACTTTTACTTTTTTTTGGCTTTTATGTGTTGAGAAGTCTGGAACTGCCACCGCTGCTGGTGATTCACTCTTCTGAAGTCTGCTCTGGCCCATCTGAGCTGCCAGAACCAGGGCTCACTGGGGACTGTGCTTGGCTCCCAGCCCCCTCAGATAGACCTTTTCTGTTAGCTTGCCAGGCTGCCTTCAGCAGGAGATTTGTTTCTCTCTGTCTCTTTGTGGGTTCTGTAGCTTTAAAATTTATTGATAGTAATTTTTATACAGGTATTGGAAGTTGTTAGAGCCAGAGCCAAAGCCAAGTTTATGCTTTTACTCTGCCATCTTGGCTCTGCCCTGCAATTTCTTTTTTCTAAGATAGGATTATTTAAATATTCTACTTCCTTTTTCATTAATCTGGGCAATTTATATTTTTGAAAATATTCATCCGTTTCATTAAGATTTTTATTGGCATGTAGTTGGGCAAAGTAGCTTCTAATAATTGCTTTTATTTCTTCATTGGTTGTGAATTCACCTTGTTTATTTTTGATACTGGTAATTTAGTTTTCTCTTTTTCCTATCCTAAAAGTTTTATTTTTTTTTCCCCATCAAATTTTCAGGATTAAGCTATTTCATTTCCAATTAATTTTTAATTTATCCTTCCAAGGCACTTTATTGAGTGTACCTTTTATTGCATTAAGGTTGGTAAAGGATGCATTGGGCAGCCAGGAGGCTTGATGGATAGAATATTGGCCTGAAGTTAGGAATACTCCTCTTTTGAGTTCAAATCCAGTTTCAGACACTAATTAGCTGTGTGACCCTGGGCAAGTAACATAACCCTGTGTAAAGCCAAGCACAAGCAGCTTTCCAGAGGACTGCTGCTATGAATAGCTTTCAAGGTTCTAATTACACAGTATAGTAAACTCTATTTATTCAGTAACAAATTAAGGCAAAACATTCACAGAAATCAAAATACAGCATTTACAATGTTATGGCTTAACAACTTTGTCACTAAAGTGACCACATAGTTTTCACCAAAGTGGTCACATAAGTACACATAAAGTACATTCATTTAGTAACTCATTCTTAAGGGGGCAAGCCTCCTTAATTAACACAAAGTACCGAGGTCAAAAGTTTTCCACCCCTAGGTCACATTGTCTTAATTTCTTCAATCAAAAAGTCTTCTTTCTTCTTGATTGGAGATTAGTTTCCAGTCATCCTTAATTAGTAAATCCTTAACTCAGTCATCCTTAAGGAGGCAAGACTCCTTAATTTACACAAAGTGCAAAGGTCAAAGTCCTCCACCCCTAGTAAATCATGATCTTCCCAGTTTGCATTAAATATCCAAGGAGAGGTCTTTTCATCTTAACTCAAGGCAGGCTCTCAGCTTCCATGGTTCTTCTTCCATGGTCCCAGCTCCTGCCCAAATCTGTTCCACTTGTCACCTGAATTCAAAGACAGACAGCTCTCAGTTCATTGTCAAGTTTCTTGGGTATTTCCTTGTCCAGTTACCATTACACACTGAAGTTCACAGTATCTGGTCCACCTCAAGTCCTTCACAGTTTCTGTTCCTGGGAAGACAAAGCTTAACAAAGCCATAATAACATCCATGTACATTGCTGGCATCCTCATCAATTCACTTTCTGCCTGTGAAACAACATAGACTCAACACAAATCAGAAGTATAGTCCTAGGACCTCTGAAATCATCACCAACACCTTCCTCCAGGATTTCTGTAAGCACAGAATAAGAAAATCCTCTTTCGGGGCTTTTGAACCAGCAGCAAGGTCCCAGGGCTTCTGTACCAACAGCACCGTCCTCTAACAGCAGACGACTCTGACAAAATAACATCAAAACAGACAAAGTACCAACACCACAGCCATGCTTCTTCCCAGTTCTCTTCTCTTCTCATTTCTCAGTTCTCAATTCTCAGTTTATTCCTCAGTTCTCATGTCTCTTCTCAGTTCTCAGTTCTCTTCTCTCTCTCCAGCAGTAATAGCCCAGCCTCCAGAAGCTCACTCCAAGCAGTTCTCACTCTCTCAGCAATTCTTGTTCCCATCAGTTCTCTCTCTCCAGCAGTAGCTGCTCTGCCTACATGATGCTCCTTCCCAGATGTTCTGGCTCTCTAGCTTGGGCTTTTCTTTATATAAGGTATTGGCTCCTCCCTGTCCTGCCCCTTCCTGTTATGTCAGTAAGTTCATCCCATTGTAGAATTCACAAGTTCTGGGTCTTAATACTTGACATAATTATGAACTTGAAACTAAGTGCTCATTACCTATTTGATTGCAAATACAAGGGGATCTTCAAATTCCATTACTATTACATGATTTACTATGGGTAGAGAACTTTGACCTTTACATTTAGATGACTTACTAATTAAGGATGATTGAAAACTAATCTCTAATCAAGAAGAAAGAAGACTTTTTGATTGAAGAGATTAAGACAATGTCTTAGGGTGGGGAGCTTTTGACCTCTGTACTTTGTGTCAATTAAGGAGGCTTGCCTCCTTAAGAATTATTGAGTTACTAAATGAATATGCTTTGTTTAAAACTATGTGACCACTTTGATGAAAACTAAGTGGCCATTTTAGTTATAAGTTGTTATGCCATAACATGGCAAATGCTGTACTTTGATTTTCTGTGAATGTTTTGTCTTAATTTGTTACTGAATAAATAGAGAGTTCACTATACTGTGTAATCAGAACCTTGAAAGCTATTCACAGCAGCAGCCCTCTGGCAAACTGCTTGTACTAGGCTTTACACCCTATTTGCCTCAATTGTACTTCATAATCTTTGCCAAGAAAACCCCAAATGGAATCATGAAAGAGCTGGACATGACTGAAAAATGACTCAGCAACAACAAAAAGATGCATTTGATATTTCTGCTTTTCTGCATTTGTTGGTTTTTTTTAATGACATATTTTATAGTATTTTTTATTTTTTGATTTTATTTCAGTATTTCTTGATGTCTTATGTTGTCATTAACTTCCATTTGGCCAATTATAATTTTTTAAATTTATTTAATTAATTTATTTTTTATTTTTGCTTTTTTTTTTTTTTTTTTTTTTTTTTTGAGCGGGGAAGGCAGGGCAATTGGGGTTAAGTGACTTGCCCAAGGTCACAAGCTAGTTTTTATGTTAAGTGTCTGAGGCTGGATTTGAACTCAGGTCCTCCTGATTCCAGGGCTGGAGCTCTGTTCACTGTGCCACCTAGCCGCCCCCAATTATAATTTTAAGACATTATTTTCTTCAGTAAGATTTTGTACCTTTTTAACTAAGCTGTTAATTCTATTTTCATAACTTTCTTTGATAGCTCTCATTTCTTTTTCCATTTTTCCTTTACTACTCTTTCTCAGTTTTTGAAATCAGATTTTTGTTCTTTTTTTTCATCTTTCTTTAGTCCTTGATTTAATTCTTAGAGGAATTCTTTTTGGGCTTGTTCAGTATGCATTTTTTTTTTAATTTCCTTCTAGATTTTTTGAGTCATTGACCTCTGTGTTTGTGTCTTGAGCTTCCCTGTCATTGTAGTAGCTCTTTATTGTTGGATTCTTTTTTTTGTTTGCTAATTCTTCTAGCCTTTCTTTTGACTTTGGACTTTATGCTAGTGTTGGTCTGTATTCACTTCTGGGGAATTATATGTCTAGCCTGAGTTTTTGCTTAATCTGAGGCCCTGCAATTTTTAGTCCTTCCAGATTGGTGTGATCTGGGGTGAGATCTGAATTCTGCCCTCCTGTTGTGAGCTCTGCAAGTTTCTGCCCCAAATTTGATTCTTTTGGCTTGTGTGTGATTGAGTTTCAGTAGACTCTGGCTGAACTCAGTTACTATTAGTCCACTGGGAGGTTTCTGAATGTTCAGAGCAACTGAATTGTTGGTTTCCCTTTGGTCTTGATTAGATGCCCTGGTTTTTTTCACTGAAAGCTTATGAGGTAAAGGTTAGAACTGACTTGCTGCTCTGCATCTGGCTCAGGGTCACACAGCTAAGTTTCTGGAATTTGTTTTATCTTTAGTACACAGCTATTGCCCTTTTCTGCTTTAGGTTTGCTTTTCTTTGTAATAGATCTAAGATCTTAAACTGGGTAATGGGTAGCAGAGCTTCCAGAGGGTACTTATTCCTTCTTTCAGTCCTTGTCCAGGTGTCCCTTGTGATCTGCTTCTGCACCAAGCTTCCTGTCTCGTGTTCTGTCTTGTTTTTCTTTTCATCTCTTGGTGCAGGAATGCTTCCAGTTCCACCATTGCCACTCTCAGTGCTGCCATCATGTAGTGTTTCTGACTAACCCCCGCCCCACTGTCAGAAGACTTTTCTCTCTGCCTTCCTAAGGTGCCCTGGGCTGTAAAAATGACTCACTGTACCACATCTCGCCGGCCAGATTGGCTAAGATGACAAAACAGGAAAATAATAAATGCTGGAGAGGATGTGGAAAAATTGAAACACTAATGCATTGTTGGTGGAGTTGTGAACTGATCTGCCATTCTGGAGAGCAATTTGGAACTATGCCTAAAGGGCTATAAATAAGTGCATACCTGGCAATACCACGTATATGGTTATATCTGAAAGAGATCAGAGACTTGAGAGGAGGACCCATATGTACAAAAAATATTTATAGCAGCTCTTTCTGTAGTGGCAAAAAATTGGTAATCCAGGGGATGACCATCAATTGGGGAATGGCCAAACAAGTTGTGGTATATGAATGTAATAGAATACTGCTGTGCTATAAGAAATGAGGAGGGATGGACTTCATAATAACCTGGAGAGACTTATATAAACTGATGCTGAAAGAGAAGAACAGAACCAGGAGAAATCTGTACACAATCACAGACACAACATATCTGTGATGACTAACTTCAATAGACTGGGCTCCTCTCAGCCCAGTAAGGTTATAAGACAACTCCAGAAGACTCATGATCAAAAGAGATATCCACATCCAGAGAAAGAAATGCGGAATCTGAATGCAGATTGAAACAAACCACTTGCTGTGTTTCTTGTTTTGTTTTTTTCCTCTTTCCCACTGATCATTCTCAGTTATAATCCTTCTTTACAACTTGACTAATTATTAATGTGAAGATATTTGTAGATCCTATATTCGAGTGCATGCGGCCATGATGGGGGTTGGGAGGGAGGAGAGGAAAAAAAATTGAAACTCAAGGGACTGTGGAACTGAATGTTGTAAACTGAAAGTAAATAAACAAACCAATTTAATTTTTTTATAAAATGACTCACTGTGACTTTTCTTACCTTTCTTGATCAGGGTTTGATCTGTCAAATTTTGGGGGTTGTTATGAAAGAGATGTGTTAGGAGACCTGGACAAGACCATCTTGACTCCTCCTCCTTAAACTTTCTCCCCATTACATAGTCTTCAGTCCAGGGACACTGGCCTCCTTGTCAAACCTCAAACAAGACACTCTATCTCTTAGGTCCAGGCATTTTTCTCTCTGTCTTTTCCCCATTCCTGGAATGCTTTCCTTCCTCAACTGCCTCCTGGCTTTTCTGGTTTCTTTTAAGTTCTACCTAAAATCCCATCTTCTATAGGAAATCTTTCTTAATCTCTTAATTCTAGCACTCTTTAATTATTTTCTCTTTTCCTCTATTTAGCATTTTTATACACATTTATCTTCTACTAGATTGTGAGTTCCCTGAAAGCAGAAACTATCTTTTGCCTCTTTTTATATCCCTAACCCTTAGCACAGTGTTTGGCACACAGTAGGCACTTAATAAATGTTTGATGACTGTTCTCCTAGTTGTTCCCTATGCCTGGAAGGTACTTCTTTACCTCCTGCCTTAATAAATATTTGCTGACTTAACTGATCTGAGTTCAAGTTCTGGTTCTGACACTTGAGTTCCTGAATTTCATTTTCTTCATCTGTAAAAAGCAAATAATAATTCTTATACAACCCATTTCACAGAGCTGTTCAATTAACAAGCATTATTAAGCATCCACCATGTACCAGGCATAGTGCCAGCTACTCAGTATATTAGGACAAAATTAAAAGTCTGTGCCCTTAGAGCATAATGCAGGCATATTAGTAAATGTAAAGTCTATATAAAGCAAATAAAAAGTAATTTTGGGGTGACATTAGCAGCTAGGACATCAGGGAAGGCCTTAAACAGAAGTAGGCATTTCAACTGAGCTTTGACAAGAATTAGGAGTTCAGTATGCATTCTAGCCTTTTGGTCCTCAATGGGGATAGCTGTGTACAGGCACTGGTGACAGGAGATGGAATGGGGTGTGTGAGGAACAGCTAGCTAGTGGACCAGTTTGGCTGGAACATAGAGTCCTTAAAAGGGAGTAATACATTTTTCCTGGAAAGGTAGGTTTTGAGTCACAGTGTGTGGATGGTTTTAAATGCAAACATAGGAATTTGAATTTACTCTAGAGACATTAGGGAATCTCTGGAAATTTTGTTTGTCTTCTTAGTAGAGGAGAAATGTGATTAAGATCTGGATTTTTGGAATAGCACTTTGTTGTGAGGAAAACATTTTGCTTTCTTTTGAATTAACACTTGTAGAAATGTAAACTGCAATTATGAATATGTTTATTAAAGATCATAAATATCAAAGCATATTTAATCTGATTATTTCTAATGTAAGCAAATTAATTTTGAAAGAAATTTCAGTTTGAAACTCAATCTAGTCTGAATATTTGAGTTGAAAACTGTCTTACTAGTTTAGAACTTCGACATTCTGTTAAAGAAAAAAGAGACTTATAGATTTAGGATCTTCATTTAGAATGTTCATTTTGGGGGGGGCAGAGTGAATGAAAGAGAATAAGCTTACTATGAGTGAGGGAATGGAAAAAACAGAGAAGGTTAGAAACTTTTGCTTAATGAATGGAACTTCTGAGTTCGGGATTTTGGAGGAAATGCAGTTTCTTAGTAATGGTAAAGGCTAAAGTATGGTGTGTGACAATAATGGGATGGAAGTTGAGACTGAGAAATTGTATACTGAGAATATTTGAGGGGTCATCAAAGTTGTCTCTCTGCTGAACTCCGTTCTTGCATCTCCAACTGCCTAGTGGACACCTCGGACTGGATGTCCTGTAGACATCTTAAATTCAACATGTTCCAAAATGAACACATCTTTACCTCCCAAATCTCTCCTCTTTCTGACCTTCCTATTACTGTTGAAGGCACTACCATCTTGCCAGTTACCGAGGCTTCTATCTTAGGGGTCATGATCAACTCCACATGTCTCTCACCTGTTGCCAAAGCCTGTGGATTTCCCCTTCATAATATCTTTTATATATACCCTTCTGTCCTCTGACATTGTAATCCAGTGACACTGGCCTCCTTACTGTTCTTGACACAGGATACTCCTTCCCCTATTGTGTGTGTGTGTGTGTGTGTGTGTGTGTGTGTGTGTGTGTTTTTAGTAATTTCCAGTTTGTGTCTGATTCTTTATGACCCCAAAAGGGGTCAAAATTAAAGGTTAGAACTGACTTGCTGCTCTGCATCTGGCTCAGTCACACAGATAAGTTTCTGGAATTTATCTTTAATACACAGCTATGCCCTCTTCTGCATTAGGTTTGCTCATCTTCATCCTAGATCTGTGATCTTAAACTGGGTAATGGGTGGCAGAGCTTCCAGAGGGTATCTCTTCCTTCTCTCAGTCCTTGTCCGGGTGTCCCCTGGGATCTGTTTCTGTATCAGAGCTTCCTTTCTGGTGGCAAAGATACTGGAGGGGTTTGCCATTTCCTTCTCCAACTCATTTTACAGATGAGGAAATTGAGACAAACAGGGCTAAGCGACTTGACTTGCTCAGGGTGACACAGTTAAATAAGTGTCTAAGACCAAGATGAGTCTTCCTGACTCCAGGTCCAGCATTCTATCCACTGTGCCACCTAACTGCCCTTTATCCTGACTCCATTTCCTGTCTTTAGGCATTTTTACCAGCTGTCCTTTATCCCTGAATGCTCTCTTTCCTCATCAATGCCCCCAGGTTTCCTTCAAGTCCCCGTCAAAATCCCACCTTCTGTAAGAAGCTTTTCCCAATCCCCCATAATTCTGGTCCCTTCTTGCTGTTGATTATTTTTTGTTTGTCTTGTTTCTAACATTTATTTGTTCATTTGTTCATTTATTTATTCTTTCCTTTTAGACTGTGAACTGCTTGAAAGCAGAGACTGTCTTTTAAACATTCTTTGTGATCCCTAGCACTTAGTACAGTACCTGGCACATAATAAATGTTCATTGACTACCTGCATGAAGACTGCTGGTTGTTGCCTATGCCTAGAAGGCACTTCTTCCTCACTTCCTTTTAAGAATATTTATCTTCACAATTTAGCTGCCCCCTTCATAAAACTTTCATCTTTCCTCAGCTGTTAATACTTTCTTTTTTCAAACTGCTCTGTATTTACTTAATGTTGTTTTTCTGCTACCCCCCCTCCCCCATTCCCTCTTGTCTCTGAGATCAGAGACTGTTTTGTTCTTGTTTTAGCATTCCCTATGGCCTTTTGTATTCCTCTTTGCCTTTGCATAAAGTAGATACTTAGTAAATGTTTGTGAAATTGAGTTGAATTGAGGAGGATCATAAGGATAATAAATAGTAGAGTCAGCAGAGTAGGAATCTAAACCCAGATACCCTCATTTCTCAATCAAAATTACTTTTTAAAATTATTAATCTAAATCATCAAGCATTTAGGGTTAGAGTCTAACCCTTATTAGAATACAATGTTCTTGAGGTCAGAGACTATCTTTCTAGTTCTTCTATTTGTATCATCAGCACTTAGTGCTGTGCTTGACACATAGTAAACACTTAATAAATGTTTATTGACTGGAGTGAGCAGTCCTCTGAATCATAGTTGATCATTGCATAGATTAGAGTTCTTAAGCTTTCCAGAATTGTTAATTTTTATAGCATTGAGGTATAAATCGGAAATCATAAATCAGAGGTATAAATCATCCTCCTAGTTTTGCTCCTTTCACTTTGCATCAGTTCATAAAAAGTTTTCTTAGGTTTCTCTGACTCCCCTCTGTAGTTGTTTTTTTTTTTACAACACAATAGTATTACATTACATTATTATATTATAATTTGTTCAGTCATTCTTTAGTTGATGGGCAACCCTTAATTTTCAGTTCATTGACACTACAAAAAGATACATTATAAATACTTTTGTTCATATAAGACCTTTTTTACTTTGATCTTTTTGGGGTATAGGACTACTTGTGGAATCACTAGGTCAAAGAACATGTATAGTTTAGTTACTTTTTTGTGTCTATTTCCAAATTATTTTCTAGAATGTACCCTTTTTATTATACCTTGTTGCTCTGTAATTCATAGATCTTTGTATATTTGTGGTCAGGGATTTATTAGTTTCTTATTTAATCAATAGTAGACATATGATAAAATGTGATAACAAATAGTTGTAATGAAAATATAATTTTAATTCATTTAACATTTTAAATATTTTTGTAACAAATAATCATTTACTCCCATCCACTTCTTTCCATTATTATTATTTTTTTCATCACTGTTTTTGTGTCTGTATTTACTCTGTATACTGACTTTTTTTTTTGAATTCTTTATTTTCATTATTTGAGACATTTCAAGCATATTCCTTTATTCCTTCCTCCCTTACTATTCTCTTTCATTAATACATTTATTTGTTCAGCCATTTTCCAGTTGTTTTTAGTTTTTTTAGATGATTTTAGCCTTGTGTAGTTTTGAATAATGTTGCTAGAAATGTCTTTGAAAATAACTTTTTCTTCCTTTTTTATATTGGTCTTGGGCTATAGTGCCAATAATAGAGTTACTGTCAAAGACTATGAATGAATGATAAACGAATGAAAAAAAAGCATTTATTAAGCACCTTCTTCATTTTAGTTACTGTTATAGGTGCTGGTGATATAAATATAAAAGAGACAGTACCTATGTTTAAGAGGTTTGATTCTAACAGGAAAAGAGGCAATACATATGGAGGGAATATGACCAAAGGGTGAAGTCACAGGGATTTTGAATGGAGCTATAGGGCAATGGAGTGATACACCTATTCTAGAAATAGTAGTAGAATAGTGTTATTGATTTGATTATTATTTATAAAGCAAGATGGTAAAGTGACCTGGACAGTTTATGTGTAGTATATTCTGATCAACAGCACAGCCCTAGAGCAGGAAAGGATACTTACTTCTGGTTTAATAGAAAACAATATGTGTATTATATCAGTTTCTCTACAACCAAATCATTGTTGAATTTTGGTCCTTTATTTGGAATTAGAGAGAGTTTTATAATTTGGGACTTTTAGTTCAGAGATTCTCACCTCCAAACAGCATCTTGAGTACTCTTAAGTGTTTCTGTAACTAGTCATTTTTGTGACTCTCTTTAGGTAGACAAATCATAAATGTATTTGTTTATTGGGAAAGCTAGTTGTGTGTGTGTGTGAGTTGGAAAGAGGGTAGAGGTCAGGACAAGAATCTGGAAGAGTCAGGGCCAGATCACCCTACCTAAGAATGCAGCAAGGGTGGACCGTTCCCTTGGTACAAAGCCCCAGTTCAGGAACTAAAGATGAAAAGATGAGTAAATCAAATAAAGCAATATCCAGAATAAAAATTATTGCAAATCTGTAAGAACTATAAGCATAGACTCAAGAAAAATGGATTTTCTACAAGGCCTATAATGAATACCTAGCTAGATGAAACAAGAGATATATGAAATAAAAGTTCTTGAGAAAAGAGTTGGAAGGAGAATAAATAGCTTAGAAGAAATAAACAGTGGTAAGCTTTATTTAGAAAATAGAATCCCTGAAAACTTGAATAAATGAAATAGGAATTACTGATTCTGCAAGTCAGCAAGAAATATCAGATCCACATCAAAAGATTGAAAAAAATAGAAGAAAATATAAAACATCTGGTATCAAAAACAACTGATCTGGAAAACAAGTCAGGGATTTTTTAAATCCTTGAAAATATTGATTTTTTTAAGCTTGTACATTCTTTTTCAAGAAATCATAAAAAGTACCCAGCTTTATTAAACCCAATGTGCAAAGTAAAGATAGAAAGAAAACAACAATCATTTCCTAAAAGGAGATGTCCTAGGAATGTCATAATCAAAATTCAGAACCTCCGAGTCAAATAAAAAATATCATAAGCATTGAAAAAGAAGGGGTTTGGGTACTTTAGGCACTACAGTCAGGATCACAGCTTCTCCTAAAAATCAGAGAGATTGTAGACTACAACAGACCTGCAAAACTTGGCATTGGGTAGGGGCCAAAATTAAAATAAGCTAAACTTCTTGGGGCTGCAGATAGTTTAGACTAGAGACAGGCTGCTGATGCAGAGGGTTGCAGTAGGTTGACAAATAGGAGAGAGTGCACAGTGGCAACCCTATGTTTTTCTCTGGTCACCTGAAATC